>JASFZW010000009.1:0-748787 GCA_031763795.1 Prototheca wickerhamii
GCATCCCTTGACTCTAGCGTTCATCGTCCTGTATACACCAAGCCACACTACTCACGACCACCCACCACCCTGCCGCACCCCAACCCAACCACAAAACCTCCACCTCAACTCCCACCAAACACCAACAGACCCAACATTCTCCACATTTTCCTGGCTCACCACCATAGTAGTGAACAATTCCAACCAAAAGCCGACTGCCTGACCGAGGACGACACCACTTCACATGACCCAAATAGGTGAAAACGCTCCAGCTCACAATGACCTGCTTGACACGAATGGCCACTTGCATGCACAAATCCAACAACTTTCATCCACCCCATGCCCAACAATACACTTTGCTCAGCAACTTGCACCAACTACAATGCCAAACAGGTGCATCCCGACAAACTTGGTGTCGTTTTTGACCAAATGCTGCGGCAACCGTCGGGCTGCCAGGAGGCATGCTCTAGCTCACACTGACCTACTTGACACGAATTGCCACTTGCCATCACCCATCTCCCAACTTGAACCTACCAAATAGCATACACTGTATATGGATCAACGATTTGCAACGACTGTGAAGCCAATCTGGCACATACTGACAAACTTATTGACATATTCGGCCAGATTCTGAGACCACCTTTGGCTTGCCAGGAAGCAATGCTGCACACTGACCTACTTGACACGAATGGCTACTTGCATTCCCACATCTCCCAACTGGAATTCATTCCATATCCCACACTGCACATCAATCGACAATGTGCAATAACTGTGGCCCCAACCAGGCACATACTCATACACTTATTGACGTTTTCATCTAGATTTTGCAGCAACCCTTGGGCTTGCCAGGAGGCAATGCTCCACACTGAATCCTTGACACGAATGACCACATGCACTCACACACCTCACAACTTTAAACCTTGACATATCCAACAGTATACGTGGCTCAACAATTTGCGACACGTTTGGCGGCAATCCGACACGAACTGACAAACTTATTTACAACTTTGACCCTATCAGCTGCCGTAATAAGCTTCGGCCTGCTAGGTGGCCTGCTCCAATTCTGACTCCTTGACACGAACTGCCACTTGCATTTTCACACCTCCCAGCTTTCAACCCTTACATATCCCACAATATACTTGTATTGACATTTTGAAACAAGTTTGACGGCAGTCAGGCACGGACTGACAAACGTATTCACAACTTTGATGCGACCAGATTCTGAGACAACCTTCGGCCTGCCAGGAGGCCTGCTCCAATTCTGACTCCTTGACACATAATGCCACTTTCATCCACAAATCCATCAACTTTCCCCCATTACATATCCAACAATACACATCAAGCAACAACTTGCGACAACTTTGACGCCAAACAGGCACATACGGACAGATTTACTACCAATTCTGACCCATTCAGATATCTCCGCGACAACCGGCCGCCTGCCAGGAGGCCTGCTCCACAATGACAATTCTTGACACGAATTGCCACTTTCATCAACACATCTTCCAACCTTCATTCATTCAAAATCAATAACGCTACCTGGATCAACAATGTGCGAGAGGTCTGACGCCAAACAAGTGTATATTGGCAAACTTATTGACCCATTCGGCAAGATTCTGCTACAACCCTTCGGCCCGCCAGGAGTTCTGCTCCAATTCTGACTCCTTGACGCGAATAGCCACTTGCGTTCGCACATCACACAATTTTCATCCATTTGACAGCACACAATACACATCAATCAACAACTTGCAACACGCTTAACGCCAAACAGGTACATACTGACAGATATATAACAGCTCTGATTCGCCCTAACTCTGCTACCAACCTTCAGCCTGCGCCAGGAGGCAAGCTTCAGAACACAGTGATTTGACACGAATGGCCACCTGAATTCACACATCTCCCACCTTTCACCCAACATCTGTCCACCAACACACATTGCTCAACAATTTGCAACAAGTCTTACGCCCATCAGGCATTTACTCAAAAAACTTGTGGACAATTCTGACCCAATCAGATTCTGCTACAAACCGTCAGCATGCCAGGAAGCAAGCTCTACAGGAATCTCTTGACACGAATTGCCACTTTCATCCACGCATCTCCCAGCTTCCACCCATTCCAGATCAAACAATAAACATCAATCAACAATTTGCAGCAGCTCTGCCCCCAAACAAGCACACACTGACAACTTGACAACGCTTTCGGCCACATTCTGCTACAACCTTCAACCTGCGCCAGGAGGCACGCTCTGATTCCGACACTACTACTTGACACGAATGGCCACCTCAACCCACAATTCGTCTCCCAGCTTTCATCCATATCCAACACTCTACGTGTATCAATAGTTTGCAACAAGTCTCACCCCAAACAGAGGCACACTGACCAAGTTAATGCCAATTATGACCCTTGCCCAGATCCTGCGACAACCCGTCGGCAAAATTCAAAGTGACTTCTTGACACATTTTGCCACTTTCATGAACAAAAATCATCCATTGGTTCCAACCCAATATCAAACAAGAAACTTATATCAACAGTTTGCACCAGCTCTGACGCCAGACAGGCACATAATGACAAAGGTATGCGTATTCACGTTTCTAGTGACTTGACACGAATGGCCACTTTCATTTACAAATGCATCAGCTTTCACCCATTGCACATCAAATACTAATCATCAATCAACAATTTACAACGACTCTCACGTCAAACAGGCATCTACAGAAAAACTTATCAACGTTTCGGCCAGATTCTGCGACACCTGTCTCAGCAATCCCATCAACCTTTCCTTAGGCAACTACTCAGGCTTCAAATCCAATGCACTAATAAAATTCGTAATTACATCCCAACCAAAACGAAAATCACTAAAAAAGTACTACCACTCAGACTTCATTCTGGCCAAATTGAACAAAACAAGTGGTGCGGCCGTCGTCGGGCACCGGGACATTCAGGTGTACCACTCAAAAATCCTGATGAAAGGCTCGCCATTGGACTTCCTTTGTGCAAGCCTAGGCAAAATTGCGTCCAAAGCGGAGAAAATAGGTCAGGGTCACTCGCGGAACCGCATATCACACGGTGCGGTCTGCGACAGGCTCAACGGACCTGTACCCCCTCATCGTTGGGAATCGACCGGGAAGCGTGGCAACTCCTGGCCCGTGATACGGCTCGTGGACTGAATGTAGTTTACAATGACCATGATTCATACCAGAGATGCACAGCGGGGCCCGGAGAAGAAAAGACGTGAGTGAGACCACACAAGATACATACACACGCGAATGGAACCGACGTGGACGTGAGTGCGAGCAATTGGATGCTTCCATACGTAGGAGCAGCACACCTTTACAAAAGTAAGAAAGCATAACCCCAGGGCTACTTCATTGCAGGTGGTGGACCGGCTATCCACAACAGCAACCGGGGCGTCTCAGTGGAAGAAAACCCAATCGTACATTCCGCCATCTGCCTCACCGTTCTCGCATACTCTACCGCAACAAAGTGAACCTATAACCCATGCGCCAAGGTTCTGCAACCCCGACGCTGCGCGCCGACGTGAGCGCGACCAGCAGGCCCGGCCAAGACTGAGTCGTCAAGGGGAGTACCAGGTCAGCCGCCGCCGCGCCCTGGCGGCGCTACCCAGAAGTCCGCGCTCCGTCACAAAGGAGCAGAGGATCGAGCGGCCCGCCAGGGTGTCAGCGCCAACGGAACATGAAGCAGGATGCGGGGAACCAGGTGCACCTCGGCGAGAGCTTTGGCCAGCCGCACGACCAGCTGCCTACAGAGCCAACAGCAGCCGCATCGAGCTTCAACAATAAACGGCATCGCCCGTCGCCAGATGCACCGTCTCCAGCAAGATGGAGTGAGCAAAACTCAGCTGCGAGGTTGTCGGCGTGTACCTGAGCCGTTGGCGTCCACGTCACACCCAACCGCTGCTGGAGGTTGAAGAGAGCCCCGAAGATGACCATGCACCGACTTTGGCTGCGCAGGGATGGGGAGGACATGCGTAAGGATGAGGCCCCCCACACTTGGCAAACGACACACATGCACACGGTGCGGACCAGCCGCGCACCAGATCCCGCGCGCCCAACCCCCACCCCAACCTTGCTCACCTCCGCGCCTGTTCACCTTCACGGCCACCAGCAAGCTGGCCGAGTTGAGAGCTCAAACCCTGACCAAGTGTAGGCCTTGGCACTACTCAGTTGCAGGGGGTTGTCCGTGTCCACAACACTGGCCGCCTGGACGCCCGGCTCACAACCTCAAGCAGCAGCTGTCCACACGAGCCAGCTCTGACTGCACACGGTAAAAGAAGAAGTGCGTAAGGATGAGGCCTCGCGCACTCGACGACGCGTGTGCACACCGACTGGACATGCCGCACACCAAGACCGCAGAAGAACCCGCGCGCGCCCCCCGGCTCTCACACCCCACCCCACTCACCTCCATGTCTGTCCGCCTTCACGCACACCATCAAGCTGGCCGAGTTGACGGCTGAAACCCTGACCAAGTCCAGGCCTTGGCACTAGTCAGCTGCATTGGACCCTTCCGTCCAAAAGCCTGGCAGCCTAGACGCCCGACTCATGACCGCTAGCAGCAGTTGTCCACACGCGCCAGCTCTGACTCCATAGGGGTTAGGAGGGTGTGCGCATGGATGAGGCCTCCCACACTCGACAAACGGCACGCGTGCACAAAGAGCGGACGAGCCGCGTTTCAGAATATCCGTCCACCCCCACCCACGCCACTCACCTTCGAGTCCGTCGCCTTCACAGCCACCATCAGGTTGGCCGAGTTGAGGGCTGAAACTCTGGCCAACCGTAGGCCTTGGCAGCACTCAGCCGCACGGGACCACTCCGCCCACAACATTGGCCGCCTGGACGCCCGGCTCATGACCGCCAGCAGTTTCCACAAGCGCCAGCTCTGGCTGCGCAGGGGTAAAGAGAGAGTACGTATGCATGAGGCCTCCCACACTCGACGACACGCGTGCACACAGACTGGACATGCCGCGCACCAGAACCGCAGAAGAACCTGCGACCGCGCCCCCCTCTTTCACCCCACCCCACTCACCTCCGCGTCTGCCCGCCTTCATGGCCACCATCAGGTCGGCCGAGTTTAGAGCTGAGACCCTGCCCCTTGGTGCTCAGGTGCATGGAGCCTCTCCGTCCACAACACTGGCCGCCAGGACGCGCGGCTCATGACCACCAGAAGCTGTTCCCGCGCGCGCACCAAGGTCTCAGTCAACTAGAAGAAGAGGGTGTACCCTCTTCCAGGGAGAATGCTGACCCTCAATCACCTCGTCTTGCCCGGCCGGCCCATGGAGTCGCCGATGCTGAATGCCAAGGCTTCGGCCACGACCCCCCCTTGTCGACAAAGGGGGCCGGAGGTGTTCCAGGGGCGCCTGGGCTCCGCATCATCATCCTCCGTCTCAGAGCCGTTGGCGCCTCAAATGAAGAGGTTTGCCCTTTTTCTAAATCACAGAAGAGACTCAAACGGATAGAGCTCCCGGAGTGGCGCCAGGATACGACCACGGCTCGACTGCATGGCCCAGATCATCTGCGGCGGGAAAGGAAAGAAGGGATACCCGATCGTCCGAAGAGGGACCGACGGACTCGACATAACAAGGCACATGGCGGACGCAAGCTCGAGCACAAGGCGATTTGGAAATATAATGAACCAGTCATTTACGTGGGCCACACATGGCAGCAGCACCAACGATTTGGAGAGAGGCTGCTGGAGGGCCGGGCCACCCGAGTCCGCGCCACCCCAATTCCGAGAAGACAGCCCATTACCTCCCAAGCGCGGCGTGATCGATAATTGAAGCCTGCATTGATCCACGCAGCATACACTGTGACTCACAAGGCTGCTCCCCTGTCCAGGCCCTGGCTCCCCAATGGCCGCCCCAACACCCTTCAGCAGCAGTCCCCAGAGCCCCATATGACCAACCCCCGGCACAGATTCCTTCTTCTTACCAGAGGCGCGAGGGCCTTGACTGTTTGTACTATCATCTCACGTCGCTTTGGTCTGCACGGCTGATGCCAGCGCCTCACCGCGAACTGGTCCAATGCAGAGCCGTTGGCGGCGTTTCTACACGTCAAGCCGCGCAGGCCGAGCAGGAGGCGGTGGTCCACAGAGGAAGGGTGGCTCGTCCTCCTTCGTCTCCCGAATGGTGGCCCGGCGCCACCCGACAAAATCAGGTCCGGGACTGGCGTCCGTCCCTCGACATGTAGGACCAGACCGCCAATGGCCTGCTGACAGCGTCCACGAGCCGCGACGTCGCCGGCCGCGCTTGCAGCGCTGCAGCTGCCTCTTGTGTTGTCTGACCCACCTCACACCATCCACGTCACACCCTACCACCCACCACCTCCAAGGGGAAAACCCACCCCACACACAATACACCCACCCCCAACAAAACCATCAAGTTCTCAACCTCACTTGTCAGCCCCAAAACTCTCATGAGGACTGACCCCGCTGCAAGGTATCAACCGATCGTCCTGCACGATCCATGCCCCGAATATAAGCCTCTGCGGTGTGGCTGACCAGCACAGAACAAGCAGTCGAGAGGCGTCCTCAAACCATGTGGATCACACGGGCGTCACCATCGCTGTGGGTGTCCACGCCGTCAACTCGCAAGCGGACTCGGCAATGAGCAAATGTAATTCTGAATCAACAGTATCGAGGCCCACCAACTGCTGCATCCCTTGCACTAAAACTGGGTGCGGCTGGTCATCTCCATCTGTACATGGAGCTGCGGGTGGAGCGCGGGGAGCCGGGAGCAACATGCAGCAACGAGCGGAAACCACAATCTAGGGCCAAAATGCACTCATAATGACAGCGCACCGACCAAAAGTCAGACACCCCTGCACACACGTGCAGCCGTGATTCCAGCATCCAGTCCAGGACCATCCACAGGTGCTTGCGGCGGGAAGCCGTATTCAAAGAATACACGAGGACATCGCCGAGGTAGACGCTCACGCACTCATCCGCCCGGCCGCGCATAGCATCGTACACCTGGCACATGACCATCTCTGGCACATAGCATAAGCCAAGGGAGAAAGCACGCGCAGAGCTGGAAGAGCCCGTGGCCCGCCGCAGACCTGGCCGTCTTCACAAAGCCTGAGCACATGAAGTCGTACTTGCAGGCGCCGCGCAGCCCAGTGTTGGACAAGGCGCCCGCGCCGTAAAGACAGTCCAGCACTTCCGTATCCACCTTGGGCATCGAATATGCATGCCCGACATTGGGGCTGTTCAGCGCCCAGTAATCCGCGCAAGGGCGCCGTGCTCCCTCCGCGCCCATCGCGGTGACCACCGTGGCTGCAAGGGATGACACGCAGGAGAGTTCAATGAGTACCTGGTACATGACCTGCGACGGCAAGTCACCACAAAAATGACGCAACACGCCCAGACACACCTCTGCGTGGGACGGGCATGGGCGGCCTCGCTCCCGGCTGGACCCCGTTCCGGTGCCGGACACGACTGGGAAACAAAAGCGCGAGCGGCAAACCAGCCAGGACCACATCATCGCACTCCTGGAGCAGTGCGTTCACATGTGTAGCAGCAGCCATGGGCAGTAAGCAGGCATGCGTCTTCGGCTCCAGGACGTCCAGACTCGCATCCTTGTGAGCGGCCGCTCTGGCAATGGCGCTGCCGGTGGTGGGCTCGGCGGGCATGGAGGTGATGGGTCGCATAGAGTTGGTGGGCATTAGAGTGGTATAAGCGGATGACATAGCGCTGCCAAAAGCATGGGAGGAAGAGTAGAGGCGGTGGGTTACCGGTATGCTACAATCAGCGCAACCAGGACGTCTGCATCAGGCCACATCCCCCAGGCTCACCTCTGTCGATCGAGAAATCCGTGTTGGTCAAGAAGATCCCATCATTCGGTTGTATTGGATGGTCAACTGTACCGACCGGGTGGCCAGCAGGTGAAGCGCGCGCCTCCTGAGCAGAGAGCGGACGCGCGCCGTCTGACGGGCCTGCCCTGGACGTGCGTGGAAGGAAGGCACCCGGCGCCACCGTCCAGGCCCCGGCCACTCACCACCATTGCTGGCAACAGGCCGTACCAGTGCCGAAAATTGGGCTGGGAGGCCTTCCGCGTCCCCTGTCCTTGAAAACCGTCGCTCGCCGATGTTCCGCGCGCCCGGTCGCCGGGGCCGCGCTCTCTTTGTCAGTGAGGGCAGCTGCTCCTACAGCCTACAGAAACGTGAGCGCGTCCATCATGACACCTGCCAAACACGATTCCTGTCATGCAGGTCAGCCCCAGGTCTGCCTCTGTGCAGTCCGTCATCGACGCCCCTAACCCGCCACGCACCGTTCAGATTGGAAGACATAACCCATGCGCTGCAGCCGACAATGCTCCAAATTCCCAAGGCCTCCATTCACAGCTCTCCAAGGGATCGAACGGACGGAGAAGGGCTGCAGACAGCCTCCAAAATCCACCTTGCCGCGGGATTGGAAGGTCCGCCAGCCAAACCTTGGTGTCAAATTCTGCAGCTACGATCCTGCAGTGCGAAAGCCGGGCACCAGCGTCAGAAACAAGTGCCATCCTATTTATCACATGTTCGCATTCAGCGTCACGGTTCGGGATTCGCACCATTGAAAGGCGGGCTTGAACATTGGGGGGCGGGACCCAGCATCATTGGCATTGGGCCCGCTCGACCGCATTTGAAGCGGCAGAGGCCCCCTCCAATATGTCTACGACCTGTCTATAATGCACATAAACCATCATTGATGAACTCAGGTGGCACGGGCAGCTTCAATTCGACACCAGTAGCTCGGTTCCGACCAGACGCCCATCCGACAAGATCGCGAGGAGAATCGGCGCCCAGGGCTTTCGGGGCTGAGGCTGGCATATTGCGAAGCGTGGGGACTTCCGTCACTGAGACCCACCCTATAAAAGACATTCAGACTATAGTAAAGGCTTCAGGTGGTTTCCATCGAGGTGCTGAGCAAGGAGGATGAGACCCCATCAACCGATGAGCCAGACGGAGATGAGCCAGGCATTGCCGACCATGCCACCGGGGCTGCATTACCAAGCCCAGGGCACATGGACGACCTAGAGGTACCAGTGAGACCTACGAGCGTACGTAATCGTAGCCATGGCCTGCAAGTGGGGACTGGATTATTGTAAGCTCTGGGTAGTATCAACAGGCAGGTCTTGGGTTTTTGATCAGGCCCTCGCTGTAGGAAATCGACCGGGAAGCGTGATGATCCCTGACTGTGACACGACTCGTGGTCTGAATGTATGTTGCATCTATGGTATTGCAAGCAGATTATATAGACACAGGCAGGGCAGACATCAGCGTGGGAATGCGTGTCGTGCATGTGAACCCCATGTAGCCGTGGGTGGGGAGCAATGGGATTGCACCATGTGCAGGAACAGCACGTTTTAGAAGAAGGAAAGCATAAAAAATATCCTAGAGGCAAGGCCAGTGCAGGCAGGTTGTGCACCGGCTGTCCACAATGCTTTCCACCGGTCAGGTTTCCCGGTTCGAATGCCAGGAGGTGCTCCTCCGGTCACTTTGGCAGCTCTGCGCGGCTGTTACCCTCACATTCGGCTCTTTGGCCGACAAATTGGAGCATCACGCGCCGGTACCGCATGAGACAGGAGTTGCTAGCACTGAAAGACCTTACATTTGTTGCACGGAACTTTTGTTTACCTGGGACCAGCCAAGCCCGGGTCGTCGCGGCGGCCATCTGGGGAGCAGGCCACCTGACCTAGCGCGCATGCGCTTTGCACAATCAATGCTCGGAGCTCAATCGTGCAGTGGCGTCGTCTACGCTGTCACCTGCACGTCTTCCGCAATGCGCAAGGCACCCATCCACCAGGCACGGTGCCTCGCTCGTGCGGCCGCCTCGGCCCTATCCCGTGCACCATCGTCCTGGTCAACGTCCCTTTCATTTTACAAGCAAGCATCTTATTCTGGCGCTTTCGTGGTTTTCAAATTTCCGGAGCCTAGTAGCGCGTTGAGTCATGTGCTCTGAATACTCCCTGGAGTGTCCGCGCCTCCCAGTGGTCCGGTCGTCGGAGCATCGAGTCGGCCACGCGGACCGCCAGCGCGACCTAAGCCGCACGACGGCCTCGCGGAGGCCGAAAAGCTCGCACCCGTGTGAGAATGTCATTCTTTCCGTAGAAACGATGCAGAGACGTATATACTTCTGCCAAGGCGCCCTTTTGCTGGGCCTGCTGGCCCTGGCGGCCGGCACCCCTGCTGACACCTCTCAGGCACGCACTTGCCCCTGCACACAACCATTCCGGACGAGTAAAGTAGTGACCAACAGAAGTTCACCTGTTTGGTGTTAAACTGCGTGACTCAGTCTGGTGCTTCCCCTTGCCGTCGCAGGTCGCCGGGGCGTTGTCAGCTCGCGCTGCGGACAGTCAAGATGGCGCAGCGCCTGGCGGCCCTGCGGCAACTCTAACAAGGCAAGACTCTCCCTTCCCCAGCCCGCGACGGCTACCAGCCCCATCTGAGTCCACGCCTACCCATACTTTTGCCCCCATTCGAGCATACTGCTATCCTTTCGTGGACAAGGAGGGAACGGGCTGCGTGCTCAAGGTTGCCTACGCTGCCATGGGATCCAGCGTGATTTTCCGCTTGACGTCCTCGGCCGGCGAGCGCGTCAGCATCACCGTCAGGCTGGACTCCACCAGCACCTTTGCCTACCAACGGTACTATCTGCCGCACTCCATCAGGCGCCAGGCCAACTTTACCGGGACTGCCGAGTACGAGGGCCGGCCTGACGAGAGCTGGCAGGTGCTCGACATCGAGCCTGGGGTCAAGGCAGTCTACTGGGGCAAAGAACTTGCCTTTATTGACGGGCAGTACTGGCTGTACTACGTCGTCAACATGCCCTTGGACAACAATCAGGTCATGAGCTTGATGAAGATGGTGCCAGACCCCGTCCCGAGGCCAAGGCCGCCCTCGCCGCCGCCACCGCCATCGCCGCCGCCACCGCCACCGGTTGAACCCATTGTCGCCTACTGCATTCCAGTCATCAGCGAGGGCAAGGACGGCTGCTTCCTCAAAGTTGGCTCAGCGACAGCGGGGTCTACCGTCCGCTTTCGGCTGAATGTCACCGTTGAAGACTACCCCGGCGGTCCAACAGAGACGTTCCAGATCCAGCCCACTTTCCAGCTAGCCCAACGAAAGAGGATCGGTGGCTACTTCTTTCCGGTAGAAGGGGCCAAAAGGCTGGGCACCACATATGTTGGGACCGTGGAGTACAAGGGGAAGCCTCTTGAGACCTGGCCCGTGCTGGCAAAGGATCCGTCGGTAAGATCTTACCGAGTTCTCTGGCGGACGCACTTTTCTCGCTTCCCCGAGCCCATGTGGAAGTATAAAGTATTCATTCCGCTGTCAGCCGGGTTGCAAGGACCTTTTTATTACTGGACCTGGGCCGATAACGTGAAGTTTGAAATTTCTCCCCGCCCCCGCCCCTAACGCGGTGTGCTGAATCTGTGCGTGGAAGAGTTGAGGCCAAAAACTGCATTTGAGTCGCGAATTTCTCACGTCTCGCCCACCATCCCCGATTTGCTCTTAGACCTGACACGGACGTTGCGTGCTCCTCCATGCCAGGCGCCTATCACGCCACGAGGGCGCATCGCGACATGTATTTGCTGACCCCACGTAAGACAAGAAGGATTGCACCTTCCCCCATTCATTTGACAGGTGTAACACTTACACAACCGACCCCGGATCAAGTGCCCAGAGCCACAGACCTGGTCGATTACATCCGCCAGATGCCGCAAGGAAGGAGAGCCATGCCGCGTCTACGTTTCCTTGCCGGTGCCCGCTCCGGTCAGCCTTGTCAGCCAGAGAGCCAGTCCTTGAAAACGCATCTACCTTGACTGCTGTACATGCCAATATGATGCTTACATGGCCAAGTGATGGGGTCTCGTGGTGGCGGCCGACGCATTCTGACGCTGACAAAGGGAGAGGCCAAGAATTTGGCGGCACCGAAGGAAGCTTGACTTGTGGTCGTGGAATCCGGGCGCCGCGGGCCAGCATGGAGTGCAAGGCAGTCTTTTTCGAGGTCTGAAGGGCCTTGCACAAACAAGAAATATCGCAGGCTGGAATTGAGGGTCCCAGCGTGGGGTGTGGCTGGAGCCGCTGGCTCTGGACACACCGCATTTCTGCTCAGCAGGCTGCAGCCTGGGCTGTGCCCGCTGGCTCCGTCGTTGGACACGCCCCAGAGGCCGAATGGGCACCGTTAGCTGCTCATGATCCCAACACGCACGTTGTCAGCAGAACTCAGGCTCGCATAAAGCGTGCCAGTGCAGGGGTACTGCGGCATGGTTCCGTCGACAGTCGGGTAACTCTCAACAGCATCAACATCTATGCGGAAAAAGAAGAGCGGGGTTTCGCAGCCGACAACAACGTAGTACTTATTGCCAACCGTGAGACCATACAGATTTGCCTTGAAGGCTGGGCTTTTTTGCGAATAGCTCATGCTGGTGACCATTATGGTGTAATCAAATGTGACTGGCCACTTGGTGGAGGTGTCACCCACATAGTTCACGCTGACCGCGAGTTTCATCTCCCCCAGAGTGTAGCACAGGGGGCAGGTGTGGTTGTAGACAAAGGGGGCGGTGCCCGCTGGGATTGTCACGGTCACGGTATCGGAGGCGTATGGGCTCTGCGGAGTCCTGTCGTAGAAGACAAACCGTACTGATGCGCCTTCCGGAGGATAGGCAGTAAGGGTCAGGTGTATCAAGTTTCCAAAGATGGTTGGGTAGGCGAGGCCAAAGACCCCAGTCAGATTGACTGGTACAGGAGGTGGCGGAGGAGGAGGGGTCGGCGGGGATGGGGGTGGGGGGGGCGAATTTGGTGGCGGTGGAGGCGAATCTGGTGGTGGGGGAGGCGGAGAATCTGGTGGGGGGAGACGGTGGAGGCGCAATGGGTGATGGCGGAGGGGGAAGATCGGGGCGGTGGCGGAGGGGGGAGATCGGGGGCGGCGGCGGAGGGGGGGGGCCTGGGGGACGGAGGAGGGGGGAGATCGGGGTGGTGGCGGAAGGGAAGACCGGGGAGGGGGGGAGCAAATTGCGGGATGGTGGAGAGGGAGACCTGGGAGGGGGAGGGGGCGAGGACGTGGAGGCGGAGGAGATGGCGCAAGAGGCAGAGTTGGACGTGGAGGCGGTGAACGCTTGAGAGGCGATGGAGGAGACGGCAAACGGCGCGGCGGCGGGCTCCTGGGAGGCGGTACACGAGATGGGCTTGGCGAGGGTGGGGACCGGGGTTTGGATGGAGGGGGGAGGGGGGGGGGATTTTTTGGGGGGGCCGAGGAACACTGCCAGGGTCGGCTGCGATGGTCAGGAGCGACCTGCTCTTCAGCATGGCGGTGGTCGGCACCTTGTCCGTGCCCGATTGCCCAAATCCAAGGTTTGACGAGCCGGTGTTGCCGCTGCCCCACAGGTGGTTGCCGGTGTTGTTGAGCCCAAAATTGGCGGTGCCCCTGTTCCCTACACCAAAGTTGCGATAGCCGACATTGGCGCGCCCGGTGTTGCCCTGGCTGTCTTCGCTGCATTTGGTGGCGCCGGTTGGCACACACTCGACAGCTATCAGCCAGCTGCACGAGGGCCACCAGCATGATGTCACATCGGCCAAATGGATTGCATCCGCAGCATCCTCCAGCAGATCCAGCGTCGCACTGCGATAGCTTCCAGCCTTGGCATAACCAAGCGACCTAGGTGGCGGAAAAGGGAGGAACAACGGTAAGCACAAGCAAGGATATCAACAATACTAGTCGAGCTATCCCTGGATGCGGAGGAGAAAAAAAAAATCAGTCATTTATACCTGCACAGCTCCTGGCGAGAGTCCTCCTGGACAACGAAGGCCGAGCCCCTGCGAGGGCAGCCACGGATCGTCAAGTGACGGCATGCACGACAGGGTCAGCAAGCCCAACACACTACGATGTCCAACCAAACCGTACCGCTTGGTCATTACTACCGGGATGGCGAAGAAGGATGACTTGCACTCGCTCTGCGAGTGGGGCATGGGAGTGTTCCGACTAGACAGTTTGCTCGACCCACTCGCGCAACCCCGCAATGATGCGCCGCCCTCCAATACCCACCTGGGCGCTGACGAATCCATATTGCATCATCGCGCAGAGAACTAGCAATAGCAGTGGGCCCGCTATGCTGTGCGGCATCGGGCCGCAGCGCATCGCGCCGGGAGGGGCGTTCGAGCGCCTAGACAAGAGTCGCGTAGACCTTTTTCTGTAAGCCAATTTGCAACTTATTTACGAACAATACACGGACCCACCTTATCGGCCAGGAAAGAGTGGATTGAATGATCCCCGATGACTCAGCCCCACGGTAATCGGTGGCTGCATCACGGTCGTCCGCAGGGGGAAAGCGTCGTTCTCGACGGCTAGCATGGGTCCGGTCGGCGCCAAGGCCTCTGTCGCCCATGCGGGCCCTCATTTTCTGGTGGCTGCAATCGGCCATTGTGTTCTGAAACTCGAAAGAGCCTGGGAGAGTACGAACCTCTGGTCGTTGGGTCACACACGGGCAACGGCAGCGTCAGGGCAATGAGCTCTCCTGTGCTGAACGGACCGCCCGCCGCCCGTGACGAGCACACCGTTGCTGCGTGGCAGCGCGCCGGCAAACTGGTCGATCAGCGGCTCCAGGAGTGTACCCACCATCGCCCCACCCCTTGGACCTGGGCGCCAACGTGGGGTTGGACGGACGCGCAGAGCACAGGATCCGATATTCAGGGACCTGCAATTTACTAGCAGGTCAGGACAGAGTGGTGCTTGGAGGAGATGAGGTGGGCACGCAGTTCCTCATCCTCTGGCACGGGTATTGAACTAGCAGCAGCGCATGGCTCAGCGATGTCTCTGGAGGTTCTCGGCGTCCTTAAAGCTCTATAGCGCAGCAGGTAAGGGGCGGGGATAGGCAGGGTGAACGCTTTTGCGTTGCACGCCCACATCGAGCGCGCACGCCGCGTACGGGCGTCGCTGGGCTCCGCCATCTGATCTCTATAGCTCGTGCTTCGACATGGGAAGCGGGTTAGCCTGGGTTGCATGCTGCGCACTTGGAACGCGCTTCCCCTCAAACCCTCCAAACGCCACGCATGGCTCCACCGCGCTGCCCACCCTGCATAGCCCAATGGCACACAAAACGTGCAGCTCGACCACATCGCTGATGCATGCAGGACCAAGGTGACGCATGGGCCTGTCTCGCACACCCGCCTCACCTGCGCTTCCGCCAAGTTGCGCTCCAGCGGCTTGCAAGATCAGCAAGCCACAGTTTCAATGTTGGAGTGTGCCGCGCTGGATCCAGCTGGGACTGGGCTGTGGCCAGGGCTGCGCCACCCTGGCTGGCCTCTGCAGGCCACGCACAGTACGCATCCTGGAGCGCCTGCTGGGGCCAAGCTAGTCTTAGCATTGTGGTCTCGTAGGTGCTGGCAAGGCAAGACAGGGTTGTAAATCGGCCCTGGCAAGCACGAGGCGCAGTGTCGCTCACCTGCAGGCTTGAAGTGACTGCCAGCGGTGCTCCCCACCGCCCCATCAGCCTGGTCCAAGCTGGATCCAGGCTTACCAGCCTAAGGAGCACCGGGTCTGATCAGGCGCAAGCAAGCCGCGCCGAGGCCTCCTTTTCACCTGCAGCAGCAGCGTGGCGTGTATACAAGTGAAACCGAATGCCCGTGGATGTGCTCCCCCCCACTTCATGCGCTGAGACCCCCACGAGCGTCATCACGAAACTGCTAGGATCACCTACCATGGCGGGCTGGTCGCACTCAAACCGATCAGAAGTCTCAAGTATTCGAAATAAAATGACGAAAGAGTTATTCATCGAGCCGACCTAGACGTGTTTCCCGGCCTCCCGGCATTCCCGGGCACCCCCGGAAGGGTGGTGCTCGAACTGAGGCCATGCTATCGGAGACGAGGTAAAAACCGTCATTTCATGCCATTCAGCAACTCTTACCGATTCCTTGGAATGCACGGCCTGTCGACGAGCGACCTCTTTTCCCAACGCGGGGCCTGTCCATCCCGCCATTGATCAGGATAAACCCTCCTTCCTTGCTGTTTGAGGGACCTTACCGGCTGAGTGCAATGCTGTGTGCCCACTGGGAGCCGACTCCAGCCTGCCTGTGTGCCTGCTGGAGGCTCGCCGTAGTTCGCCCCTCCATGTCTTGGCCCAAGTCGTGAGCATTTTCTCATTCACTCCCTAGCATCAAGGAGTCCGCTCCCTTTAACCTGGAGCTGATGGTCCTCCATCCATACCGTGATCCTTTGCAGCTGACGCAGCCCCATGCAGGCACCAGTGATCCTCAGGCCCCGTTTCCGTGCCTGAACCTACTAAATATTCATGAACAACGTCATTTGTAATGTGCTTTCAGCGCACGAGTAGAGCATCCGTCTCAGAAGGCGCCTCGCTACCTGCGATTCCAGGCAGTCTGCCCGCATCCGCTGAGGTGGAAAATGGTCCGGGACCGGACACGACGCCAACATTCGTCTCGCGCGTACCATGTCAGCTCCCATTACGTCTTGTCCCGCACTTTTCCAGTGAAGATGGTATCATGTGGCATGATTATCTGAGCGCTCGAATGACTTGCCGTCCCCTTGTCTGGAGGATTCTTTTCCTCTGGGGCCTCCTGACCTTCGCGACAGGACCACCGCCTTGCGCCGCGCGTGGGCTTCAGGACGCCAACCTCATCTCCAAAGTCGTGTATTCTGTAGTGTCTGAATGTGATACTGGGAGTGCCTCCGCCGACCGCCCACCTGCAAGTGCGTGCCAGACCAAGGGGGTTGCGGCCTCGCCCCGGACCCAGCCACCGCCGCCGCCACTCAAGGCTGTGGACCGCCCGTCTCCAAACGCCCCGAGGCAGCCATCCGAACCGGCGTCATTCAAGAGAATCAGCCCCCCAAGGCCCATCAACGGCTTCATTGTTGCCGCGGCGCGCGACGGCACGACTGGCTGCTTTGTGAAGATTGGCGCGCAGCACGACACAACCGTGTACCTCCACGTCAACGCGTCCACTGGCGAGCGGGCGGTGGAGGCCTTGCAGACACGCTCGGATGGGGACATTAACGGCGCGTACTACCCGCTGATCAACGACTCCATCGTCGTGGACCTCAAGTGCGCCGCCACCGCCGAGTACTCTGGACGGCCCTTTATCAAGTACACGCTCCGCCAGTGGTCGGGCGACGAGAGCCTCGAGCGGATGTACTACAGCCGCGCGCCGCGCTTCAGGGAGCCCCTCATACACTACAGGGTCACCGTCCCCATGGGGCCCGGCCAGGACTCGCAAGTGTTTGACCGCTGGGTCACAAACAACGAGGGCTTCTGGGCCCGGATGTACAACTACTTTGCGAGGCTCAAGTCGGGGCCCCTGACCAGATAGGAGCGCGTCGTCTACCGCAGCGCACCACGCCCGCCGCTTCCCATGCCACCAGATGAAATCTAGAGGCGCCTATGCCCATGCCACGCCAGAACCCTCCTAAACTAACTGCTCTAACACTGAAACCCTGACATGTCCCCGCTTGTGTGCGCATTTTTGAAACCATGGCCGCCCCTTGAGTCGGCGCCGGCCGGATTTCCTGCGAATACCAGACAGCGCTTGTTGGCCACCTCACGCATGCACATCTCTGAAAAGATAATACTCGTGTACACAGCGCGGAAAACAGCGAGCAGCAAAGGGGGGCACGCGAATGCGTCAGAGTGGAAGACAGTGAGTGAGCGCCGGCCCACCCAAGGGCAGTCGGGGGGGCAGGCTTGTTAGGGAAAGTGTATGCCGTAAAGCACAGTCAGTCAAATGCATGCCAGCACCTCCAATTGACCCGCCGCGCAGTCTCGGGGGAGGATCGGTGCGGTCCCGAGTGTGGCGCGGGCGCATAGGGCGCACTTTTGATATTCACAGGCACCGACATTCTCGGCGTGGGTGGCGGGCGCGGCTGCCGTCCAGCAGCAGCACCGCAGCGTCGCTGAGGCAAAAAGGAAGACCAGACGAGGACTCGGGACGGCGTTTAGGGGAACAGCAGTCGCCCACACCGCAGCGCGCCGCCAGGGCACGCCGCGAGCTGGAAGCCCAGCGACGCCGCGCTACAACTGCACGCTCAGAGCCGCCTCGTCCGCACTGCCCACCATCTGCGCCACCTCCACGACCTTGTCCACCCTGCGCCGAGCAGAGGAAGGTAGTAGATGTCGAGCCGCGCGGTGGTGTTGCCAGGTGTCAGCCGCGGCGTCGCACGCAGAATGCCCCTTCAGCAAACACCCTTGTGCCCCTCCCTCCCTCTGCGCAAAACCCCGATCCGCACATGTAGTGAGCGTCTGCGAGCTGGACGTGCTGGGACAGGAGCTTGGGGTTCATCTCAAAGACGCCCTCGGGGAGATCGCGCAGGAACCTGGGGACGGGCGCGGTCTACGGTCAGAGCAAGGGACCAAACAGGTCTCAGCCATAACAATGCTCCGCCCGCACGCATACTCCTTCTTACCATGGATGACTCATCACGGTGGCCAGGTTGCAGCGGCAGGTCGGCTCGGGCACCAGCATGATGGAGAGGAGGTGCATGACCTCCTGGCTCACCTGCGGGCACAGGCACGCGCCGGGGGTGAGCACGCCAAGGCAGGAGCGGTGGATTTGGCACCCCCGGTACGCTCGAATCATGCCCAGCTCCATACAAAAACACAGCCCAGCGCCCGCAGCGCACCGGGATGTTGGGCGGGATCGCGTACTGGCCAAGCAGCACCGCCTGGATGTACCGCCGATCGCGACCCTTGAACGGGAACGCGCCAAACAGCATGGCGAACAAGATGATCCCCAGCGACCAGATGTCGGCAACCTGCGGGGCAGGTGTGGGCAGAGTGTGTTTGCGCGATGTGGCGCGTAGCAAGGTATGCGACTTCGGACCTCAACGTCCTCAGAGCGCCTGCGCTCCCAAGGCCACCAACCAGCCCCTCCACCCCGACGGACTGCTGCGCCGCGGCACACCTTGGCATCGTAGGATGTGTAGCCCAGATACACCTCAGGAGCCATGTAGCACATCGTGCCGACGCTCGTCTTCGGCACGCTGTTCAGCTCATGCTGCGGGTTGAGAGGAAGGAAGAAGAACAGCATAGGCGGACTACGTTTTCTCAATAAACATCCTCAGCCCGCGCTCCCTGGTCACATCTCTGGTTCCCCCCCCAACGCGCGCGCACCTTGCTGTATCCAAAATCGCACATCTTCAGGACGGGCTGCGGCGAGTCCAGGGAATCCAGCAGCAGATTCTCCAGCTTGAGGTCGCGGTTGGCCACGCCCCGGCTGTGGCAGTAGTCGAGGCCGACCACAATCTGCTGGAAGAACCAGCGGGCCTCGCCCTCGCTCAGACGCCGCTCGGCCCTGGAGATCGTGCGAAGTGCGATGGGGAGAGTAAGCGATGTGCGCGCGCCGAGACGCACCATCAATCTCGCAGCGCCTTGAGAGAGCCCCATCATTCCACATCACCACCAGAGCACCCAGCGCACCGTCGAGAGATGTAGCTGTGCAGGTCCCCGCCGTTTGCGCACTCCATCACCACGCCCAGGTGTGTGGGCGTGAGAAAAACCTGTGCCACAGAGAAGCGGCTTGGCACTTAAGCCAGCCTGTGCGCCAGCCGCTCGCGGGCCCACCCACAACCTCCCACCCACACGCACCTCCCGCAGCCGAATGATGGACGGATGCCGCAGCAAAGACTGGTGAATGATCTCGCGCTTGACATAGGTCTTGTAATTTCGTATCTGCGCGGCGAACAGGCGTGGATAGGGAGGAGAGCGGGTTTCAGAGCGCTTGCAGGTATGGCAAGCTCCCTGTATTGCCGCCAGACCATAATAATAAATAAACCCTTCTCCTCACTCTGCCACTCACAAATTCGCCCCTGGGCAAAAGCTTGATGGCGACCTCCTCTCCCTGGGGCTCCACCCGGGTGTCCAGGGCCCGTAACACCACCCCAAAGCTGCCGCGCCCTAGCTGCCCCGTCTGCAGCCCTCGCAGTTGGCGGTGCCGGGAATTAGTGGGTATTGGGTGCAGTTGGGAATGCACGCGGAACCTCCCTGAATGACCACCCACCGGTATATAGTGGGGGACGTGCGCCAACAGCGCGTCCTGCGGCTCCGGTGTGCCGCGCTGACACCCAGCGTGCGAGGCCGGGACCGTCTTGGCAGCGTCCTCCATCCCTGGGCCGGGCCACCCGCCCCAAACCTCCTGCCTGCTCATAAAACCAAGCAACCACTCATATCGTATAATTTATGTGGCAAATAGGTCACGAATGCCTAGGCAGGGGGAGTGCGCCACTTAACCGTTGCTCGCATCGGAATCCCGCTTGTCGCGTTGCCCTCGCTTTCCTCTTGGCTCCGCTGCGGACGGATGTGGGCCGGTATAGACTCGCCCCAATTCACGACGCCGATGCAATTAGCACACTATCCAATTGAATCTAGGTGCTGTTCAATGTACACTGCGACTGCTGCTGCGTCGCCTGATGCTGTGCGTGAACCGAGTGCTTTGCTTGGGGGCTGGGTCTCGGGGTGAATTTTCGGGCGACCGCCTCAGGGCCTCCGACCGGGTCTACCGGGTCATTGAAGCCCGATTTTACATGGCGACATTTATAATGCGCGGCCAACGAGGGCCATGCACGATGTGTTGGCCGGGCCAGCGGACGACTGGACGGGCAACGAAAACCTAGCCACCTGGCCATGTGGATCTGAAACAACGGGGCCAGGGCGAGAATTCATGCACTGCAGACCATACTGGCAATCTCGGAACACTCGTTGCTCCCTACCAGCCAGCTGGGGCGCCGTCCTTGCGAGGGTCGCAGGCGCCGTAGAGGAGGACCCCGGTGCAGTCGCGGCAGGGTTCTGACACCACTGCTTGCACCGATGCCCCCCAATTCGTGGCGTTTGTCTTGTGCCCACGAGCGCGGAGTGTCTGGCAATGAGAGGGGAAGGGGGCGTCACACGTGAGAATGCCGTTGATGCGGGGAGCACCGTGCAAGGGGCATGGCTGCCGCGCTGCTGTTTGGACAATGTGAAAGAGAAGCATCCGCGCACTCTGTCACCCACACACGCCCTAGATTGCGAATGCCCATCCGTACCCGGAGGACGTCGTCATCAAAGTCAAAGGTGACGGTCCCGGCTCGCCACTCCTCCGCCATGAGGAGCGCCGGCTCCAGCTGGTGGTGCAGCCGCGCGCCCCCGATCGCCTCGGCCAGCGGCTGCCCGTACGCGACCACCCTGCAGACGAGCGGGTAGGGCGCGGAGGATTTATAGTCCATGCAATCCCTGAAAGCGCTGGGCCGGTGCTCAGGTCCCCAACGAAGCGTCCCGCCCTAGACCACTATGTGGCACATTCATTCTTTCCACGAGCGCGCGCCACGCCTCGCTTCTCAGGCCTACCTCAGGATGGTTTGCGCGACGGCGGAGATGATGCGCGAGCCGCCGCTGGCCCCGACCACGATCCGCAGCGCGCCCTCTTGCAGACCGATCAGGGGGCTCATGGAGCTCAGCGGCTTCTTCCCGGGCCTGGCACGCAAGGAGAGGTAGCGTGAATCAGATTCAGTTTTTAGACGCCACGGCAGTTGAGTGCCACGAGCACAACTCCACCCCGCACCGGATAAAGTTGGTGGGCGACGGCGGGAAGCCATATGCGTTGGGCACGCCTGGCGTGGAAAAATCGTCCATCTCGTTGTTCAGCAGCAGGCCTGCGTGGAGGGGTGTGGGGGGCGGGTGCGGGTGGGTCGCAGTCATTCCAAAACCGACTGTGCGCACCCCTGCGCGCCGGCGACACCCGTGCACATTCAAGTGCGCTCGTGCGCACGCCTCCCTCTCCCTGGTGCCTCCTCCTGAAACACCACCCCCTCTGACCACACCACGCACCCGTGCTTGACGAATAGACCCTGGATCCAAAGCCAGTGTTGATGGTGGTTGTCATGGCCACGGCGGAGCCCTGGGCGTCCACAATGGACAGGTGGGAGGTCCCGGCGTCGGGCCGGTGCACACCCCGCGTCACGTTCCAAACGCCTCCGTAAACCTCCTGCGGCCTCACCCGGCGATCGTCAATCAGCGCCCTGCGGAGGGTGGAGGAGGGAGAGGTGGGTACGATTTGGCGTTTGGGATCTAAAAGCTACCATGTCGACGATGCATCATCAACCACCCGGGCCTGAGACCTCGCGTGCCAACTTAGCAACCCATTCTCCGTGCGCCCGCACCTTCTTTCCCCCCACCCGCGCACCCTACCCCACCACAGCGCCAGTCACCTGAGGGTCTCCGCGTACTCGGCCGAGCGCAAATCGGCGAGCAGCGGGTTCAGGTCCAGAAACTCGCCGTCCTTTCCAGGGTCGCCCAGGCTCATGCGCGCCGCGTACACGTGCTTCATCGCCTCCACCATGCGATGCGTCCCCAGCACACCGGCGCCTGCCAGCGGCAGCTTGTACCCTGCATTTTGGGTAGGGGGGAGGGATGTGTCAAGTGGTCAGACCTGAAAATTTCGGGTTCAGACGGCAGCAGCTCCATTGCAAGGCCCTCGCCCCTCAACATCGCACACCCACCTTCCAGGACGCGGAGCATGGCGACGACGGTGAGCGCAGAGCTGGGGGGCCCGGGGACGAGAAAGTCGAGCCCCATCGCCCGCTCCACGAGCGGCTCCGAGCGCCGCAGGCCGTCGGCGGCGGCCGCGAGGTCGGCGGCCGTGAGCACGCCCCCGCCGCCCGCACGTCCGCGGCCAGCGCGGTCCCGGCGGTGCCAGAGTACATGGCGACGGGCCGCGCGCGGCGACGTCCCGCAGCAGGCGCGCCAGCGCGGGGCGCGCGCAGCACGTCTCGCCCGTGCTGGGAGCACGGTAGCCGCCGCGGTCCTTGCGGATCATGAACGCCTTTCGAAAGTCGAGCGAGGCCGTCTTGGGGTCCACCGCCGCCAGCGCCTTGGCCAGGTAGGGGTGCGCGGTGAAGCCGCGCTCGGCGAGCTGGATCGCGGGCTGCACGACCGCGCTCCAGGCCAGGCGGCCGTACGTCGAGTGCGCGGCGTGCAGGCCCTGAAGCTCCATGGGCACCGCCACCGCCAAGCCGCCCAGCCTGGCCGCCTCGGGGCGACCTTTTAGTGGGGGGCGAAATGGAGCGCGGGAGGGAGTTTGCGAAGAGCTTGCTTGTGTGAGGGTCAGATAGGAATAAGCTGCAGACACACTACGCAATTCAAGTCCACGCGCTTGCCGACGCTATTGGGGCCCTGCAAGGCCCAGCTCCCGGAATCCCCGGCAGCCCATCCCTCACCGACAAACATGGTCTCGTTGGCGGCAGCGGGCGCAACCTCGCGGGCGTCTATGAACTCTGCAGCGCCGTCAGCCATCCTGGAGGACGGAGCAGTGCCGGGTGGACACTGTGCGTTCATGCGCATGGAAAGTGTATGCACATGCAAATGCCTGGCATGGTGACATCCTGGTCACCAGGGCCTCTATTCTCAAGAACCTTCCCTACCTCCTGCCCCTCCAGACGACACCCATGCTCCAAACACAACCCCTCCAAACCTACCTGATGAGGATAAAGGCGCCGCCGCCCAGCCCGCTGGACATGGGGTTCATGATGCCCTGGCAGAGCGCGGTGGTCACAGTAGCGTCGACGGCGTTGCCGCCGCTCTGGAGGATCTTGAGACCCATGTCCGAGCAGCGGCCGTGGTCGGCCGCGACCATCCCGTGCTGGCCCGTCATGGCCGTGAATCGACCCCGGTAATCGTGCTCGATCTTGGGCGAGCCCGTGGCCGTCCCTGTGTGTTGTTAAAGGGGGGCGTGGCCATCCATCGACACGAGCGATTGCCAGCCAATTGACATGCGCAGAGCAGTCTGAGCATCCGCGCAGCAAGCACGACCCTGCCCACCTTCAGGCGCATCGTCCGTCGGGCCAGGAGGTGGGGGAACGCGCTGGACGTCATATCGGCGACCCACAAGCACCGTCACCAGGGTCAACGCCACCAAGCCTGCGGAATGTTGGCAGAGCTCGTAGGATCAGGAGCTTGATTTACCTATGCGCCATGCGTCCCGCACGTAACTTCATCGGCGCAACAGTGCTGCAGCAACAGCAGTATTTTCCCAAGCATAGCCCCTGAACTCTACCCCACCTCCGATGAGAAAGGTACAGATCAAGGGTGTCCTCCATCTCTTTGCTTTCGCGCGGAAACGATCCCATCTGCGCGGACAAGGCTTTTTGTCATTGAGCAGCATGCCTACGTGGCCCCACTGCGAGGTCACGCCAATGCTCTCCTCGCTCCACCCACACCGACCAACCTTGTCTCCCGTGTGTCTACGTAGGAAGGCAGAGCCCTGTCACTGGCGACTAGGGACTCGCTGTCCAGCCAGTCATCCGGATGTCCCTGCATCTGAACCTCAAAAGCATGCCGATCTATCGCCTCATAGGTCATAAATGCCCCGGTCAGGCCGAGCAGACTCGGCGGTCAATGCTGTGCCCGCGTCAAAGGCGGTCAGTCAAGGGCGCCCGACCACCAGCCCTTAACTAGAGGCTCGTCTAGCGCGCATTACAGATTAATCCGTCATTGATTTTTGCTGTGAGCGTCGATCAGGCGAGCAAGCTCGCGGCTTCCGTTCGCACGCCCAGATCACATTTTAGGATAATACCGGGAGATCTTTTACCGACACGCGAGCCGATGTCTGGACGCTGGAGACCCCTCTCCTTCGCACCCAGAGCACAACCATGCGCTCGCCTACCCATCTAATTTCACTACAATGGAGCATGTCGACTTGGACCAGCATTTGTCTGGGCCCGTACCCACCCGCAAGCTCTTCACACACTCTACGCTCCAAAGGTGCTTCGCAGCCTGTGAGGATTTCGCGACAGGCCTGTACGAAAGTCGGTAGAGGCGTCCAGGCGAACGGTAATGGCCTCACACAATGCTCGAGCGCGCCTTTGAATCGCGCTGACCCTGAAAGAGATGGGGTAACAAGCCACCTTCGAGCCGTCCGCCAGGAGCGCAGCCCGGGTGCTCTAGCCTTTCTGGGCGACGCCGTCTGGGAGGTGGGTCTGCGTCAATCTACGCTCTATCATGTCTTGTGCGACGGAATTTTTACCCGAGGATGCTATATCTAAGATTGAGTGGCACTCTTGTCCCCAATTCCACAGCTGTACATTCGGCAACGGCAGGTTGCTGCGCCCGGCCGCCTGCAAGATTACTATGCCGCGGCCCGAGCTGAGGCGTGTGCAGAGGCCCAGGCCTCGTGCCACGACTGGCTTCTTGGGGAAGAGGGCCTCCTGACGGATGAAGAGCGGGAGGTGCTGCGCTGGGGCCGCAACGCGTCAGGTGCGGTGTGCTTTGGGGGACAGGCTTTGACAGGGAGATGATGAACGTAATAAAACGCTAAGCACAATCGTAGTGAGTCCACCAACCCCAATCACCCAATATCTTTCTCGTCCCGTGCACGACAGGCACCGTGCCGCGGCGCATCGCGGCGGGAAAGCTGGATAAGCGGACCTACCGCAAGGCGACTGCCTTTGAGTGCCTGCTAGGCGCGCTGCACTTGGCAGACCCCGGCCGCGCGGCGACATTGTTGGAGCGCCTGGTCGGCGCATTGGAGAGGCTGCCGACATGACATGTGTTGTGACTGGACGATGGTTTGCTCCTATGCACGACGTCAAGCTGACGTGTCCCAACCTGCATGCGCTCCACGACAGCCCACCGCGCTCCCTCCATTTAATTTGACAGACATTGGATCACAGCGGGGTACAGGGTGAGAGAGCGGGTCGCGCCGGCACGCGCATCGATAATGAAAGAGAGCAAGAAATGGCTGGGGTGATCACTGCTGAGGGGAGAGCTGCATCGCGGCGTCCGTCGTGACGACAGCCTCTCGAAAATCGACGCGCACATGCTGCTCCTGCGAGCAATTGTGGTGGGGGGAGGTGAGTGGATGCAATGAGCTTTCTGGGTGCTAAAGCACCGGTGAGGCAGAGCGCGCAGCGTGCATGGCCGGGTCACTGTTGTGTGAAATGATGACAAGGTAGAAACCTCTCAGCACCCAGCCTCTCAGCACCCCTAATGCTCTCCAACACGCACCATCTCGTGATGATCGGCTTGGACGTCTCTGTGACAAGGGGCAGACGGGTGGAATGAGACCACAGACAGTCAGGGTTGTGTAGGATGGCGCACTCTTTCCCCCATACATTTTATAGAAAGGCGCCCAAACACCCCACCTGGAGCAGTCGGTGCACTTGGCATTGGCCGAGGGCTGCAGGGGAGGCACGGAGCGGCAGGGTGATATCCTCCTATATGTAACCATGCATGCCAAAGATCCCTAGAGCCTTCACAATGAGAATGTCGACCAACAACTAGCCAACCGCCAAGTTGAATCTCGCCCAGGAAATGCCTACCCCTGGCACGGGACTGCGCAGCAAGCCCGCTCGGAAGGCCGGGGCCGCGAGCTTGGCGGCTTCCACCAGCGTCGCTCGAATGGCCGCTGGCAGGCTCGCCAGCAGCGCCACAGAGTCCTGTAGGTATCCAAAGAAGCGGATGTGTGGGGCGCCCGTCAAACGAAGGGCAGCGAATCATCACTGCGCCCAGGCACAATCACCCTTGCCGCAACCGTGCGCACCTCCAGCCCTGGCGTGGCGGGGTCCCCGTCGCAGTGCAGGGGCGTGTGCGGCTGGCCGTCGTCCAGGATGCCTTCCATGTTGGTGGTCAGCATGCCCTCGTGCCGCAGGCTCTGCGGGCTGTGGTCCCCGCTGCGGCGGTGGGAGTCGGAGAAGCAGTCGCTCTCGCAGCTCATGCTGCTCGCCGTGTGCGTGGCCTGGCTGTCCTGCAGCAGTACATAGGGGCAGGCGGAAGGGTGAGTATGAAAAAGCCGACGCTTCAAATTGCATCTGCCCATACCCTCTTCATTGATTGCATACCGAAGCAAAGTCGGCGTGGTCCCGGTGGTGGGGGGGCTGTCGAAGCAGCGTGGTCAAATCCAGATTGGCCTTGAGATACGGATTATCATTGAAACCGTCTACACAAGGGTGATTGGGGGGTGAGAATGCACGTGGAGTTGGTATGATCACTCTCGCGTCACAGCCGCTAGAATGTGTGGTTTCTATCCGCAAATCCGGGCGAGCATCCCCCAATAAATTAAGGCATCCCCCACTCCTTGCAAAAATAAATGACTCACTCAGATGCATCCTCTTGAGCGTCGAGTTCCAGTGGTTCTTCACAGCGTTGTCCGTCCTCCCAGGAAGCAGCTTGGCAATGACTGGGCAAGGGCGAAGCAATCGGGAGCAGCTCAGAACCGGCGCAGTGTTTGGTTGAGCCCGCGCAAGGCAAATTCCCACTCAAAGCATGCACCCCGAAACCAATCTCTCTCCCGCGGTGCACAATAAATCCTGCCTACCTGACCACTTGTTGCCGTGGATCTTGTGGCTCTTCATTATCACGGCATCCTCCCAAGCATCAAAAGGCTCCTTCTTCACCTCCGGGTTGAGCTGGTTGCACCACCTGCACGTTTTTGCTTGCGCCAGTGAGCCGCAGTCCGTGCCATCCATGGGCACCGAAGAGCGTCAGCAAGGCTAGTAGCGTACCTGAGTCGGCAGCTCTTGCCCGATCTGCCCTCTATCCCAGCAGCGATGATGCTCCAGTTCTTGGGCCCGAGCTCCGAGATGAGCCGACGGAGCAGCTCGTCCTCCTGCAATCTCGTGCCAGGCGCCCTGGTTTGTCCCGTTTCGGTGCGCCATTCCACGCCTGGTCGACACACTCCAGCCTGCCCTCGCACCTCTGGCGTCCACGCCCCGCGCTTGTACTCGTCTTGTTTTCCCATCTTGCTATGTTTGTTTCATTCCTTCTCCTGTTGCGGACATGTCGAATGAGGATCGTGGGGCTCGGCCCCGTGTGCGAAAGGCAGGCATTCCGACAAGGAGCTGCGACGGAGTGATCTTGAATCCGGCTGCTGCGCGTGCGGCGTCCGATCCTGCTCTGAACTTGGCGCAGGTTGACCCCCCGACAGTTGCGCGAATTGCAACCAGCTAGCAGCACATGATCTCGACATATCCACGTCTTATTGCATTATATTACCCGTGGCGGAACTGGGTACCGCGCGCGAGCAGCATGACGGGCGCATCCAACGGTGCCTCGGCGCTGGTCAGAGCGGCCCGAGATGCAGGCATCGAGTGCTGCTTTGCCAACCCGGGTACGAGCTCGCGGCCGGGTGACTGGGGGAATGTTGACTTTTGTATTTAATCATCGTTATTCGATGTCCATAACGACGCACTGTGCAGGCACGTCGGAGATGCACTTTGTGAGTGCCTTAGACGAGGCTCCCGGCATCCGCGCCGTCCTGGGCCTGCACGAGACGGTCTGCACTGGCGCCGCGGACGGCTACGGCCGCATGGCGGGCAAGCCGGCCATGACGCTGCTGCACCTGGGCCCGGGCCTGGCCAACGGCCTGGCCAACCTCCACAATGCGCGGCGGGCGCGGACGGCGGTTGTCAACTTTGTCGGGGACATGGCGGGCTGGCACGCCCATGCGGACGCGCTGCTGGCCATGGACATCGAGGCCCTGGCCGGCACCGTCAGCGCCGCCGTGCACCGCGTGCGGTCGGTGGACCAGGCGCCGGAGCTGCTGGCGGCGGCCAAGGGCGCCCGCGGCGTCACGACGCTCATCGTGCCCCACGACGTCGCCTGGAGCCGGGCGCCAGCGGGAGCGGGACAAGCCGTCCCCGAGGCCGCGCCGGCGGGCCTCGAAGAAGGCACCGTCGAGTTCGTACGAGACCTGGCGGGCGCCATCAAGGCCTGCGCCCCAGGCAGGGTGGGTATTTACTGCGGCGGCAAGGCGCTCCTGGACGAAGGTGCGGAACTGTTATACTTTGGAGGATGCGCTGTGTGAGGCGCGAGAGGGCACTGGCATGCGCAGGCCACGGAGCATTTGGGTTGGGAGGACGCTTCTTTGACGGGGTGCATCCTGATTGGGTGCTCCTGCGCTTGTGCTGGAAAGTGGCGCAAGCTTTCTAAACGTTCCTCAATCCTTCCGCGCCAGGTGACGCATTGCTGAGCCTGGGCCAGATCGCTGCGGCGACGTCGGCGGTCCTGCTCTGTGAGAATGCGTTCAGCCGCATCGATCGGGGACACGGGCGGCCGCACATGCGGCGGCTGCCCTACTTTCCTCAGGTGCCGAGCAGATGGGGTGTATCTGAAGAGAATCTGTGCCATGTGTCGGATCATTGACGATGCAATCGCGCCGTGTCAGTCTCCACACCGACGACCTGCCGAAGCTTTGACGCCCTCTGCTCGACCTCTCAGGACGCGCTGGAGGCGCTTCAGGAGTTTGAGCTGCTGGTGCTGGTGGATGCCCGGCCGCCCGTGGCAAACTTTGGCTACGAGGGAGGGCCCAGCGAGCTGGTTACCCAGGAGGTAGGACATTGGTATGTGTCGTGCATTGAGACGTGCATTGAGACATTCGTCACGAGACCTGCCAGGTCACCATCGCACGTTCAATTATCCGACCCTTGCCTCACTCTTCCCTCTCCCCATCCCCCGACTACAATCTCAGGAGTCGCGCGTGTGGGAGATTGACGGGGCGGACGTGGACGTCGCGGCGGTCCTGGCGCAGCTCCGGGACGAGGTGGGCGGCTCGGGCGTCGTGCCCTTCAAGAACTGCAGGGGCTCCTTTGCCGGACCCCGGCGACCGCCCGTGCCGCGCGGCCGGCTCAGCGCGGCGGGCGTGTGCGCCATCGTCGCGGCGCTGCAGCCAGAGGGCGCCATCGTCGTGGACGAGGCGCTGACCAGCGCCACCGCCTACTGGGAGGCCTCGCGCGGCTGCCCGGCCTTCAGCCACCTCACCCTCACGGGCGGCGCCATCGGCGCCGGGATCCCCATGGCCCTGGGCGCCGCCCTGGCCTGCCCTGGTCGCCAGGTCATCAACCTGCAGGCGGACGGGTCCGGCCTGTACAGCGCGCAGGCGCTCTGGTCGCAGGCACGGGAGGGGGCGGCGGTGCTCACCGTCATCTGCTCCAACAGGAGCTACGCCATTTTGCGGCTGGAGCTGGCCAAGCAGCGCATCACGCCCAGCAACGGGCCCGCGGCCAAGTCGCTGACCGACCTGAGCAACCCGCCCATCGACTGGGTGGCCCTGGCCCAGGGCTACGGCGTGCGGTCCGCCCGCGCCACGACCTGCGAGGAGCTCGCGGAACAAGTGCAGATAGGACTCGCATACGAGGGCCCCATGCTCATTGAAGCCCTCATCTGAGGGCCGGGTGATGCCCAGTTGGTCGGCGTCCGGAGCCCTCGGCTTCCGACCGGGGCCCAGCGTGCTGCTTCCGCTCATGAGGGCGCCCCGATCGGGGGTCGCGGAAACTCACGTGCAGCGAGGGTCATGGCACGCCCCGGGCGTCCAGCGGACCACAGTCTTCCAGCCACTTTTTTCGCTTTCATTGTAACGCCATTGCATCGCCTCGTGCCATCGGGTTCCAGAGCCAGCATCGCGAGTCAGAGTGTCAGCATGGCTAGCCTTTCCCGGACGCTGCCCACCCGCCCGTCCGTGGCTGGGACCCGCGCCACGCGCGTGGGACCGGCCCCCACACTTGCCCACCGCGCTTCCCCCAGGGTATCGCCGCGCTGTGCTGCCCAGTACTGGAGCGCGGAAGGCGTGGCGCCCCCCTCCGCGGGCACCCACTTCCTGCACCTGGACGACTTCTCCAAGGAGGAGCTGGTGCACATGCTGCAGACGGCCAAGGACGTCAAGGCCATCCTCAAGTCCGGGGACCAGTCCTTCAAGCCCTTCAAGGGCAAGACCCTGGCCATGATCTTCACCAAGCCCAGCATGCGCACGCGCGTCTCCTTTGAGACCGGCTTCACCAAGCTGGGCGGCAACGCCGTCTACCTGGGGCCCGACACCATCCAGCTGGGCAAGCGCGAGCCCACCAAGGACATTGCCCGCGTGCTCAGCAGGTAGGCACAGCAGAGAGGGAGGGGGTTGGGGATTTTAGAAGAGGGGGATGATGTCGAGGGGGCGTGGGAAGGTCCTTGTGTGAAAAAACGCGAGCGGTAACCCCAGTGTTCAATACCTAGACACACCCCTCACTTGCATTCCAACCCTTGCCAGGTACAACGAGATGATCATGGCCCGGCTGTTTGGCCACCAGGATCTAATTGACCTGGCCCAGTACTCGGACTCCCCCATCATCAACGGGCTGACCGACTACAACCACCCCTGCCAGGCGAGTGGGAGTGCTCTGTCTCCTTAGGAGGGGTGATGTGTAGCGTAAAGCGAATGCGAGTCGTCACAATGGGGCATCCGTCTGTGCGATCTCAGTTCGCGTGCCGGGCCTCATCGCTTTTGACCCTAATTGCAGATCATGGCCGACATGCTGACGGCCTGGGAGCACCTTGGCCGGATAGAGGATCTCAAGGTGGGTGGCGGAGGGGAAAAGGGGGGGTCTTTGGGAATTTGCCGCTGGCATTTGTGCGTTTCACTTTCATTCGTGCAATTCGTTATCAGTCGCGTCATCCCTTCCTTGCCAATATCATCGACAGATCACGTACGTCGGCGATGGTAACAACATGGTGCACTCATGGATGCGACTGGCCTCGCGCATTCCCATGGACTTTACGTGTGCCTGCCCCGAAGGTGCGCGGAGACCAGCTGGATAGATAGGGTTTGGGCATTGCATTGATACATGCGCGTTTTGTCAGCGCATAGGCCCTCGTGAGCCAGTGAGCAGACATTTCACAAGGTATGTGCCTGCTCCCTCACCACACTCCAACCCCTGTCGCCTCGGAACCCTCCCTCTACCACCAGGCTTCTTGCCCGATGCCGACACCGTCAAGCAGTGCCAGTCCACGGGCGTGAGCGCCATCTCCGTCAGCCACGACCCCATGGAGGCGGTCAAGGGCGCCGACATCATCTACACCGATGTCTGGGCCTCCATGGGCCAGAAGGAGGAGGCTGAGGCCCGCAAGCGCAGCTTCCAGGGCTTCCAGGTGGGGGGATGGGGTGGGACATCAGTCGGGGTGCCCGCCTTTTTTATTTATGAGCTGGCTACGAACAGCAGGTAGCGCATCTTGATCCTCAAACTGAATGTGGCATGCGCTTGATAAGACCTTGAGCAGAATCAGTCTCTGAATAAGCCATGTTGTCCCTTCTCTACCAGGTCAATGAGGCGATGATGGAGGCGGCTGGGCCTCAGGCCAAGTTCATGCACTGCCTGCCGGCGGAGCGGGGCGTCGAGTGCACCGACGGCGTCATGGAGTCTGGTGAGAAGGGCGCTTGTGTTTGCTTTGTCTGTTGCTTGGTTGGGTGCCCAGGGAGCCGCGCCGCCTCGCGCACCGGGTGCTTGCCCCCGCGTGCTCAATCCATCCGATCCATACTATTCTAATAATCATTCATCACTTGCGCAGAGGCGTCGATCGTCTGGGACGAGGCCGAGAACCGCATGCACGCCCAGAACGGGATCATGATCCACGCCATGGGTCTGTCCTAGAAAGCGAGAACGAGCCGTCTCTAGCCATTTCTGAAATGTCCGCACATCTGGATCACACGGTCGGCGACGCGGCGCCATGCAGCCTGTTGCATCATTGCCTGGCCCCTGGGAGAAGAGTTCAGTCAATTTGTCACCCCACCTCTTGTTACAACACCACCGATCTACGCACTCATTCCGAATGAAAAAACAGAAAAGTACACACACCTGTCTACTTGAACAGATCTGTAAAGTACGAGGCGACATTTTGGGTGTGGCTGGGCTGCGCGGCGGGCTGCTGCGGCGGCGGCGGCGCCGACTGGTGCATGGGGTTGTCGTAGGAGGGGCCAGAGGCGCCGTGGGTTTGGGCGGCCTGCTGCGCGTACTGCGGCGGCTGCTGGGGAGCGTTAGCGGGGGGCCACTGCCCGTAGGACTGCGTGTACGAGCCCTCGCGCGAGGGCGCGTGATAGGCCTGCTGGCCGCTGGGTGGCGGGGGCGGCGTCCCTGGCGTCGGGTACGCCTGGTGGTATGGGCCCGAGGGGTAGGCCCCCGACGATGGGGCCGGAGCGGACTGCTGGGAGCCGGACACTTGAAGGTTTGACATCTGGTACGCAAGCCCCTGTGCGTTGCTGGGACGCTGGAGGTTCTCCAGCATCTCGTCCCTGCGGGTTGGGACACAGGGGCAGTGATGTAAAGCATTGGATACGCGCCACCCCGACTAGATGCGGCGTAAGCCCACAAAATTCTTATGTTTTTATTTCACCCCTGTAAAAGTAATACCCCACCTCTGAAGCTTTCTGGTAAAGACGTGGTCGCCCACTTGCTGCTTCAGCTGCGCAATAGCTTCCTGCAAGGTGGAAAAAGCATTGTGGCAAAAGTTGGCAGCGGAATGAGCGTCGCTGCAGGGTCGCATTTGCCCCGCAACCCATGGCTATTCGTACGATCGGGAGCCCTAGACTAGCCCAGCCACCTGCACATGCCGAAGCAACGACCCTCACCTGGAGACTCATGTAGAACCGGAGCCCCTCGGCGAGGTTGTCTTGCAGCTCCTTGTATCGGCCGCACTGGCCCCGAATGGACGTGGCCGCCGCCTGAGGGATGCATGATCAGAGGGGAAGAAGCTGAGAAAGTTGTAGGAAAAAGATTCCCCAAGCCTGACAGCTCTCAGTAGAAAGCTCAGCCGTCACAACATACAAGGCAACACCGCATCGACAATAACAAAAGGCAATCACAGCGATCAGACCCGCGCTCCTCCCCTCCTCGCATACGTTGCAGGCTCGGCGCCAGTCGACGTAGCCATAGTCCTCCTTGAACTTGGCCTGGGCGCCGGAGATGGCGGCCAGCAGCTGCTCCTGGCGCCGCACGTTCTGGTCAATCTCCGCGACCAGGTCGTCGTACTTGGCCAGCTCTGCCTTGAAGAGCGGCTCCGGGTCCTTGCTGGACGAGGCCAGCAGCTTGGGCAGAATGTTGTCCCGCTGCTTCCGGTCCTGGCGAGTGGGAGGGGTGCGAGAGGGAGAGGGAGTTGAGAGGGGAGTGCATTTTACGAGATAGGAGCATGTGCATGCAATTGAAGAGGAGGACGATGGATGTGATAACATCCTCCCATCAACCATTGCACAACATTTCCCCCCAATCTTCTCCACCCCCCCCCACAACACCCCCCTCTCACCTTGAGCGCCTCCTCGAGGCTGGCGCGGCGCGAGGAGAGCCCCGCGAGCTCCTCCAGCGCCGTGCGCAGCGTGCCCAGCGTGGCGGCGGGCCCCATGTCGTCCACGCTGAGCATGGGCGCCTGCAGGCGCGGCATCTCGGCCGCGGCCGCGTGCGCGTCTAGCGCGGCAAAGGCGGCCTCGTCCGCGGCCAGCCGCCGCTCCAGGCGCGCGTCGCTCTCAGCCGCGACGGCCAGGTTGCTGCGGTAGCCGGCGGCGCGGTCGCGCACCGCGCGCGTGAGCTGCGCGCTGCGCGCGCGGTCCCAGCGCGCGCCAAAGTGCGCGCGCAGGCGCTCGTCGTCGGCCTCCTCCTCGCGCAGCGCGGCCTCCACGCCGGCCAGCTCCTCGGCCGCGACCGCGCGCAGCGCGCGCACCTCCTCGGCCACCTCGTGCAGGTGCCGCGCGCCGCCGGCGCGCTCGATCGCGTCCAGGTCGGCGCGCAGCGCGTCCGGCAGCGCGGCCAGCGCGCCGGGCTCGAGCGCCTGCAGCGCCTCGGGCAGCTCCCACTCGCGCAGCCGCAGCCCGCGCGCCGTCCGACGCGGCCGCCAGCCGGTCGGCCGCGCCGCGCACGAGCGCGTCCAGAAGGTCCGAGTAGCGCGACAGCGACCGCGTCGCGCCGTCGGGCACGACCGAGGCGAACATGGCGCCCGCCTGCGCGTCCTGCGGCGCCAGGTCCGCGGGCGGCGCGGGCCGCGCCAGCGCGGCCGGCACGATGGCCGGCAGGTCGGCGCCGTCGGGCACGCGCTGGAGGTAGATGGTCGCGTTCTCACGGTCGGCCTTGGCCAGGCGCGCCTCCACCGCGGCCTCCTTGCTGGCCACACCCTCCTGCAGCTCCTTGCTGGCCGCGCGCGCCTCGCGCCGCGCCTCGGCCAGGCGCGCGCGCGCCACGCGCAGGCGCGCGATCTCGTGCGCCACGCCGCCCAGCGCGTCGGCCGCGGCCGAGGCGGCGCCCGCCTGCGCCAGCGCCTCGGCGCCGTGCAGCGCTGCCTTGACCGTCGCGTGCGCGGCCCAGGAGCGGTCAAAGTGGCTCGACAGCGGCGCGGACGACAGCAGCTGCGAGCACTCGTCGTAGAAGATGGACGTCTGCCGCGCAAGGCGCGCCAGCAGCGCCGCCGACTTGCCGTCGCCGGCCGCCTTTTCGTAGATGCACTCCTGCGCCTGGGCCAGCATGAGGTGGCACAGCATGTCCGCCGCCTCGGGGCTCAGGTCCGCGGGCGGCGGCCGCTCCAGGCGCAGGCACAGACCGTCGCGCAGCGACGAAAAGTAGCCCGCCGCCTCCTGGAACAGCGACGCCGACTCGCGCAGGCCCGGCTCCGAGGAGCGGTCGCAGGCCAGCGCCTGCTGCGATGCCACCGCGCCCAAGTTGAAGAGCACCGCCGCACGCTCAAAGTCCAGCGAGCTCGTCTCCTTCTTCTTGGACGGCCTGCGCGCGTGGTGTGTGTGAGGGGTGTGTGAGGTGCCTGAATCGTGGCTGCCTGTGCCATGCCATTCTATTCATACATATATATATATGCATCCTACTACGTCCCTGCGCATCGCACACCACCCACCCAACCACCGCCTCACTTGAACGCGTCGGCCCACACGAATGGAATGCGCACGTCGTCCGAGCCGCGGCCAATGGGGAATCTCGCTGCAACCAGCTCGAGGGCGCGGTAGTACTTGCCCAGCGTGGACCGCAGGCTCTGGAGCGAGCCCGAGAGGTTGACTATCTCATTGCGCAGGTCCTGAAGCTCCTGCAGGTCATCTGCAGCGTCCTCTGCGGCCTGCGAGCGCGGGCCATGGCGGAGAAACTCCTGAACCAGGTGCCAAGCGCCTAACAAGCGACGCATGTAACCACCGCAACAAAACCAGGCCCTGCACCCGCCACACCTGCGCGCCATAGCTGGAAATAATATACTTTTTCAATGGTTTCTTCACATCTACCTCCTCGCTCTTCTTGCAGTGTACCGCCAGCAGGAGCGTGGTCGGCATGGCGAAGGTCCCGGTGTGGACCGAGCGCGGACCGGGGCCCCTTTCGAGAAGCAGAGCGGCCTAAACGGCTTTGACCTACAAGCAAATAAGTGATCAGGAATGATCTGCTCGAGCCGACGCGTGGGCATGGCCTGGGGTCGCAAACCACGCCTCCATTAACGCGTCAAAAGCCCTGCGACACCCTCGCGCAGAACAGCGATCCGGGATAGAAGATCGGATGCTGCCTGCTGAGGGGTGGCCGGTGGGAGTTGTGTCTCAGGTCGAGTACTGTTTGCATGGAAATATCTCTAAAGATGTCTTTCAACGCTCTTCTCAATCGCATGTACCTCCGAGATGTCCGGTCCATGTGTATTTCACGTGGGCAAGATAATGTGGCAACGAGAGAGCTTCTCCCATTCACATTTCCATCCATGCACGCCTGTAGACATGTCGGCCTGGACGCGCGTAGAAGCGTGCCAAGGCGACCGTACGTGCGGGGCAAGGACAAAAATAGAGACAGATCCACCGAGAGTGCCAGCCATTGTACAGACCAAGCGCGCGAAATTGCGCGAATTCCGTTGGCGCAGGCACCCTTTTAAGAACGCCCACCACCTAGAACCCCCTTCTCCCTCTTGCCCTTGTCATCAACCACCATCTGCGTGAATCGTAATCTACTACAACACCGGGCAATGAGCGGCCGGGTAACGCCCGGCCCCAAAAGCTTGCGCCGGGAAAAACGAAAGAGAATACCCACGCCCCCGTCAGCAGCGGCGGCGGCGGCGGCAAAGCGCGCGCGTGTTGGGCAAAGCGGGCGCACAGGCCCCGTATTGTTCTCAGCACGCAGATCAAGATTTCAGCATGCAGCCGGCAGGTACGCCGTTACCATAGAAAGGTAGGTCTCTTGGAAAACATTCATGAGAGCTCGGCGCCCGGTTGTGAATGGAGGTGGAAGGGCAAATGCGCACAAAAAGAAAAGAGTAGAGGGCGCCGTAGAGAGCAAGGGGGCTGGTGGGGGGTGTGGGCGGGAGGAGCGCGCGCAGATGAGGGGCGCAGCGGGCGCTGACGAGCCTCGGCGCCGCGGCTCCGCGCTCGGGTGAATCGTGAGACAACGACAGCCCTCTGTCCACAGCGGTGCGACAGAGGAGACGGGGAATAGTAGGGAGGAGACAATGGGTGGGGACAGAATGACCCGCCGGGAACGAGGTAGGTTGGGGGGGTTATATCACATCAATTGAACTAAAAAAAAAACGGAGCAATGTACAGCATGGACATCACAACGTTGTCCCACAGAAAGAAAACGGAAGTAGGAAGACGTGGTACGGGGAGAGAGTGGAGTGGTAAGGTAGGCGCGGGAGCGGGTACTGTGATGGGACCTGGGGGGGCGCGAGCCTCCGCGGGCGAGGCCGACCGCACGGCGGGGCCGCCGCGCCGGCGTCGCATGCCCTGTGGCGGCAACAAAAACGCGGCAGGCACGCCGCGTGCGTGCCTGCGGCCGCCGCGTCAGCACAGCAGGGGCCGGATGACCAGCAGGGACCTCGTCCGCTGCATGCGCCCGGCGGAGTTGGAGCGGCGCGGGTTGGGGGGCCGCGCCCTCCACGGCCGTGCTGGACGACGCCGTCTCCGTCGCCGCGGGCGCGGACACGCGCATGACGGGCGGCAGGCCGCGCCGCGTGGTCGCGCGGTCGGGCGGGCTGGGGCTGGGCGGGCCCAGGCCCAGGCCGGGGAGCGCGCAGGGCGCGCTCGCGCGCGACCCGGACAGGTGCAGCCGCAGCGCGTCCAGGATGCGCGCCACGCAGTGGATGGTGTTGGCCACCACCTGCGGGTCGCGCGCGCCCGATGAAATCATGAGCTCCAGCACCGCCAGCACGCCGCCGGAGACGGTCGCGTCCGCGTCGTAGATGGGGATGTAGATGATCTCCGCGATGTCGCGCAGCAGGGAGCTGCTCAGCCGGTCGCGCGGGTGGCACCGCTCGGGCAGCGAGTCGATGCACTGCACCACCTGCACCGAGCCGCTCTCCCACACCTTGCCCATCGGGCCCAGGAAGCCCAGCTGCACGCCCTCATTCTGGCTGCACAGGGAGGGGGGCGGGGCGGGTCAGTGTGCCTGCCGACGACCCGGCCCAAGACCCGCAACGACCAGCAAAGGCGAGTACCAGGCAGGTCGAAGCAAAGTCCCGCACAAAGGCGGCTCCTTTCGGCCCAGTTCCCCACTCCTGACCCCAACCCTGGGCCAAGGGCGTTGTTACCTACCACTGCATCTGAAAGTCAATGAGCTCCTGGTGGTTCGTTAGGCACATGGCCCCCGTTTTTAGCGCCTTGCTGCCCTCTGTCAGAACCGGGAGGTACGTCCATGCCTGCGGGGGCCGAGAAACGCACGAATGAGCCACCCGGTGCGCAAGCAAGGGGTGCGCCACGCGCAGATCGACGCCGCGTCCCGAAAAGCGCCTACCTGTGCCAGCGCGAGATTCACAGCTTCAGGCTCCGTGGCGAGTCGCTTGAACAATTCTGTGAGCTTGGGGCTGATGTGCTGCTCCCAGGCTTGCTGAAACGCCAGCGCCTGCGGGCTGGGCCCGGGCGTGGAGGGCCCCGCCTCGCATCCAGGGCCATCGGGCACCCGCACGCGCGACAGCGGCCGCTCATGCAGCTGCGCCGATGCACTACCAGGACAGGTCATGGTTGTGGTCTGCATCCTGCCCCGGAGCGTCAGGAAAATCGGGGCGCGGAGACAGAATGGGAGCGAGCCTTGGAACAGCCCGAACTCCCTGTGACCGAAGCGGCAAGGTCAAGACCAAGCGTAGCAGATATCTCTCACAATTACCATTGCTAGAACTATGTCAGACTACCTATGCAACGCCGGGGCGACGTGTGGCCTTATAGAAACCTGCCCACGTGGACCTGGGGCTGAATCCTGCGAGCTACTGTTACTGATAGCCAATCGGAATCACGTGGATCTGATCGCGAGGTGAGGTGGTGAATGCGCGACGTGCCCGCTACACCGCGCCCCGTTTACGGAAACGTGCTCATCAGAAGGTATGTGCGCGTTTGTGTTAATTGATCGTGCATTGGGTTGCGCGAGAGGGGCCCCGGCGCCTCCGGGGTTTCCCACGCATGGGCTGCCAGCGGTTGGATCCCTGCCGCCCAGCTCGGCAGGGGGTGTTGATGACCCAGGGCGGTGGGTTGACAAATGCATGCGTGATCCTTGCGCCCGAGATCGGACGATGGCAACGTCTTTGTGCACAAAATGAGCAGACTTAATGGGGCGCTGACAGGGATGTGCATGCGCACGCGTTGCGTGGTATGCGTCGGCGGAGACAGAGCCGGAGTATGGGAGGGGGGATGCGCAACAGTTTCAGGGCTATCAGAGGGGGGCCAAGTACAGGGTGGGGATCACAGGCAAGGGGTGGTACAAAATTGGTCGTCAGCATGTGGTGGAAAGGGAGCGCTCGAGCGACATGCTCGGCCCGAGCGCCAGCCGCATCGAGAGGGAGCGCTGCGGCCTTGCGTACTTGTCAAACGTCTGGGATTGTGCGCCGTGCGTCGCCTGCTCAAACTCCGGGACCGAGTCGAGCGCGCCGGCAAAGGCCGACGTGAGCGACGCGCTGGCGGCGCGGTCCAGGACGGCTGCACAAGGAGGCACAAGAAGTTGTCCATTGGGGGGGATCAATCAACCACCTGTGGATCTGCAGCGAATATGATCATTTCATACGGCACCCCCCCCCCTATTCGCACCCAAAATACACGCACCTGATGTGGCCCGGGCCAGGGTGGTCAGGCTCGAGGTGAGGCCCTGCAGCGCCGAGCTGAGGATCTCGTCGCCCTGCATGAGCGGCGCCAGCTGCGGCAGCAGGTCTGGCAGGCCCTGGAAGGGGCTCAGCGACCCGGTCGCCCCGCCCGCGTTGTGCGACAGCAGTCCCTGCGCGGCCGCGAAGAACACAGCCTTGGCCGCAAACTTGCACACGCCGTCCACGCCGCCCGGCAACCTGTCCAGCGCCCGCACGGCGCGCCGGACCGGCCGCGGCAGCTGGCGCGGGTCGTCCCCCAGCACCGAGCTCGCGACGCTCGCGATGCCAAAGGTGACGCCCACCTGCAGCGCGCTGCTCAGCGCCAGCCCCGTGAGCCAGGTGTCGATGCCCACGTTCTCTGGCTTGGTGCTCAGTTTCTGTTAGAGAGAGGTGGTCGTAGGGGGGGGTGGTCAACGGGAGGACGACTAAAGGTGGTGCCCGGCCATTGCACACGTGTTGCCTCTTTTCTTCCATTATACACACACGCAAACACATGCCAAAAGCATCCTTGACACCTCATCGAATCCTTCCCATGCTCCTGACCTCGGCGACGTCGACGAGCACATCCGTCTGCATGGTGATGAGGTGAAAGGCGGTGGCAGCCGTGCCGGCAGCCAGCAGGTCGGCCGTGCGCCCGCTCAAGACCGCGTTAGCCATGCGCTTCCATTTGGTAGAAATCGATCCCAGTTTTGATGCAGCCGCCTTGCATGCCTGCGGTCGAGCAGTGTCGAGGACGTGAATACGGCGTGAGCTGAGGCCCAGCAGCGCACAGGCTCGACGACCAGGCCAGGGCCAGGTCTGGTGGCCCCACCCCCCCCACGCACCAGCCTCCTCCTCGACGGAGCTATCGGCCTCCGCGATGCCACCCAGGTCCCGAGCAAGGGTGGCGCAAGGCATGTCTGTCCGACCACGGGCCGACGAAGGTTGCAATTCATGCGCTGACAGATTCCGCGAGCCTCAAGGGCAGATAGCCAGGCTTCGAAGTGGTCCACGACGAGCGTGTGGGTGTGTTTGCCGCAGATTTAAAATTCAACACGATCTATTTCGCAGCCTATTACAGTTTGTGCCGCTGATCGGCCAGTTTCAATGCGCTTTCGTGAGCGGGCGGGTGAGCCCCCATTCCGTCGCGGTTGCCTCTCAGCTTCGTGTCCTCGGCATGGGGAAGCACGATCTGGAGGCCAGCCCACAAGCTGATATCAGAGGAGCGGCGCCGCGCATCACAGACCCTCTTGGACCGAATTCTAATAGAATATCCACCCAATTTTCATGTGTCACCTCTGGCGTGCTCCATACTGATCTAAGCTCATACCTAGCGAAGTGGGGGTGGGCGGTGCTGTACTAGTGGCTGTAGTAACAATCGAACGCCCCCGGCGACTGATGCGCAGTCTTCCATATAGTCGCACACAACGTGGTTGCGTATTTTACGAAGCAAAAACGATTATGCGGTCCATCCCTGGCTCGATTGGATGAGCATACCACGCGCATACGGCCGGAGGGCTGGAACTGCAACTGCTGTTTCCGTACCCTGAGGGGCCGGGAGGGGTCCTAGTCCTTGTTCCGGCAACTTGTGCACGCACACACCCTCGCCGCGTTTGTCCTATTAAAAGTTGATAGTTTTGACGTTAATTATATTTAACGCATCTGGGTGTTGTGTTGTTCGAGTGGGGGTGCCTCCCGGCCCACACTCCGCGTCCACCCTGTCGCATAAGCAAGCTCGCTCGCCGCGATGAGTCTCAGCGATGCCCTGGCAGACAGCTATGAGGTTCTCAAACTTCCAGATGGGCGCCAGCTGGCCTACAAGCGCATCGGGGCCCCCGTGGAGACGTGCGACTTGGTGGCCATGTACCACCACGGCACCCCCTCGTGCTACATGGAGGCGTTTGCCATGCACGACGACGCCATCGCGCTGGGCCTGCACATCGTGACCTTTGACAGGAGCGGCATCGGGGCCTCCACGCGCCGCCGACACTCCAGCCTGACCACGGTGGTGGAGGACGTCATGGCCCTCATGAACCACCTGGGCCTGGAACGCGCCCTGCAGATCGGGACCTCCGGTGGCGGGCCCTACGCCGCTGCCTGCGCCGCGCTGCACCCGGAGCGGACCCTGGGCCTGACGCTCATCGCCCCCGTGGCCAACACCGCGGGCCACAACTGGCCCCTGCTCAGCAAGATGCACGGCACCGACAAGCTCACCTTCCTGCTGGCCAAGTACCCCTTTGGCGGCCTGTGGAGCCTGCACTGGGCCCTGCGCTACATGGCAAACTACCACGGGGCGCTGCTGCTCGAGCACATGCCTGAGGGCATGGGGCCCATCGACGGTGAGCTCATCCGCAGCGACGAGCGCGTGGCGGCCGCCTTTGTGCCCTGCCTCAAGGTGCGGCTTGGGGTCCGGCAAGAAGTTTGCGTTGGGTGGGGTGTGAAAGTCGGGAATTGAGTGGTTGGAATCAGAATGTAAAGGGTAAGGGCCGCGTGTGTGGAGGCACATTCCTTATTACCAGCCCTCACCTGTGGGACTTGCGGTGTGCACTCTCTTACCATGTGGTGCATCTCTTTGCAAAGTCACTGACAAAACACGCCCTCATCACCACCACCACCCTCCTTCCCGCAGCACGCGTACATGAACGGATGCCGGGGCATGGCCAGGGACACGAGGGTGCTGGGCACCCGGTGGGACGTGGACATCTCCGGGGTCAAGTGCCCTACCCTGATTTTTGTGGGCTTGGAGGACCACAGCTGCCCCCCGGAGCACGCGCGCTGGTATGAGAGCAAGATCCAAGGCTCCAAGCTCACGATTGTTCCTGGCGAAGCGCACGTGTCGCTCATGCTCCGGCAGGGCAAACCCATCCTGACGGCAACGAAGGAGGCGCAATTGGGGTCCAAGGCTCCCGAGGAGACGCAGCCGGCGGCCAAGGCTCCCGAGGAGGCAGAGCCAGCGGCCAAGGCCTCAGAGGAGGCAGAGCCGGCGGACGCATCGACCAAGAAGATAGTGTAGTGACAATCCCCACCTCCCCCTGGCCCAACAAAAAACATGAGCCTAGACTTCGTTGCCTAGAAGTACAACATTTTCTTTCGTCACCTACTCGTGCAGACTGCATACTTGCCGCACCTTTGCGATGCCTTGACAAAATCCGTGGTTGCCACGGCCATCTGATCCATTACTATACCATCGAACTTGAGCTCCTCCTCTGCGAGCGACGGGCCCGTCCCGGATATTGCTTTGCCCTGGAATGCCATGGATTTTGAACCTTGTGATTTTTTAATAAACTGAATCAACTTTCGACATTGGCGAGTCGCTTTCGAGAAGTCTTTCATTCCGGCTTGCGCCGGGCTGGTGCTGGTACACGGGGCCGAGCCGGACATGCAGCGCCTCCTCGCGTGCCTGGTCTGGGCGGCGATCCTGACCCATGCCTCCTGCGAGTACCTGGTCGGAGTGGGTACGTGAGGTTTGGGGGTGGGAGCCGGTGCTCGTGCGTGACGGTGCGGACGCGAGTCGTCGCCAGGTCAGCCACCCAATGATGCTGCCCGCAGGCAAGGCGGACATCACGGGGCCCATCGCCGATGTGAACCTCATGGTAGGATGATGTGGGTGCCCCGCTGTGGCCTCGATCCCGAGAGCGGCCGGTCGGGTGTACGCGTTTCAAAGGGGGCCTGGTGGGGACAGTAAAGGGTTGTTTTTCGAAAAGGGCAAATTCGAGTGATCTCTTCTGTGCAGCCCATGCCACCTTCTCCATGCCCCACAGGGCTACGCCAACCCCGGTCAATTTGCCGGGGGCCTCCTGACACGCCTCTACGCCCGCAGCCTCATCGTGGCCGACGCAAACCGCTCAGAGTGCGTGGCGCAGCAAAGGGCAGACGTTATTATTGAGTGTGGTTGTCGAGTTTATGCATGTACTATTTTTATGCCAAGACGCCGCTCCTCACGCGTCCGCCGCACCCGCCACCATCTCTCGCAGCGAGCGGTGGGTGTTTGTCAACATGGACGCCGGCATGGCCAGCCAGGCGGTCACCTTTACCGTGATCGCCCAGCTGCGGGAGCGCTACGGCGACCTCTACTCAGAGCGCAACGTCGCGCTGAGCGGGACGCACACGCACAGCGGGCCCTCGGGCTACCTCCAGCACCTCGTGTACGGCGTACTCAGTCTCGGCTTTTACAAACCGACCTTTGATGTGCTCGTGGAGGGCGTCGTCCAGGTGCTGTTATCGGGTTGTTGTTGCTTTTCTTTTTTTCAGGGAGGGGGGAGAGCTGTCCTTGCTTGTCTACGCACCCATAAACCACTCCATCCCACCTACTGCACCCCGACCAACCGGCAGTCGATCGTGGAGGCGCACGAGAGCCTGCGGCCGGGCTCGCTGGGGACGGCCGCCGGCGAGCTCCTGAACGCCAACATCAACCGCTCGCCAACCGCCTACCTGCACAACCCGCCGGAGGAGCGGGCGCTGTACGAGCACGACATCGACAAGGAGATGACCCTGCTGCGCGTGGACGATGGGGGGGACAGCAGCGAGGAGCCGCGGGCCGTGTTTTCCTGGTTTCCGGTGCACGGCACGTCGGTGAACAACACCAACACCCTGGTCAACGGCGACAACAAGGGCGTCGCCTCTCAGATCTTTGAAAAGGCGCACCGCGGCACCGTGGCCGCCTTTTGCCAGGCCAACGTCGGCGACACGAGCCCCAACGTGCTCGGCGCCCGCTGCCGCGACACCGGGTGAGCTAGGATGGGAAGAGGGGAAGGGGTGCGATATGGGGGGGGCAGGAAGTTGCTCATCTTTGCACAAGCACCAGCGATGATAGCGCCCAAACGACCATGTTCAAACACCACGTCCTCACCCCTCGCTCACGCACATTAGGGAGCCGTGCGACGCGGTGCACTCGACGTGCAACGGGCGCGTGGCAGAGTGCATCGGCCGTGGCCCCGCCTGGCCCGACGACGTGGCCAGCTGCCGCATCATCGCCGAGCGTCAAGCGGAGGCTGCCGAGCAGCTGACTAGGGATGCCGCGACCCGGACAGGTGCGACAGGAGGGTGGCGCAGTGAGCTTGGTTTATTTGTTGCGTGTCTATTCAAAGGGTCACTTATATGTAGGCTGTAGAGCGTGCCGTGGCATGGTTGGCGCCCAAGCCGCATCTCACTTCCATCGCATCATCTCTCTTAACTTCCCTCACCGCTCCCTCCCATTCACCCATTACAACGCCTACAGTCTCTGGCCCGGTGGATTCGCGCCACGCTTTCCTGTACATGCCCGGGATGGAGGTGGCCGCCAGCAACTTTACGCACGCGGGCCGGGCCTGCAAGGCGGCCATGGGCATGAGCTTTGCGGCGGGGACCACCGACGGGCCCGGGGCCTTTGACTTCAAACAGGGCGACACCAACGGCACGGCCTTTTGGCGCCTGGTGCGCAACTTCATTACCAAGCCCGGCCCCGAGCAGATCGCGTGCCACGCGCCCAAGCCCATCCTGCTGGACGTGGGCGAGATGCACTTCCCCTACGACTGGGCGCCGTCTGTCGTGGAGGTGGGCGTGCTGCGCGCCGGCGACTTTGCCGTGCTGGCCGTCCCCGGCGAACTGACCACGATGGCCGGGCGCCGGCTGCGCCGCGCCGTGCGCGCCGCGCTCGACGGCGCGTGGGGCCCGCGCCCGACGCTCGTCGTCGCGGGGCTGACCAACACCTACTCCAGCTACGTCACCACCTTTGAGGAGTACCAGGCGCAGCGCTACGAGGGCGGCTTCACCCTGTTCGGTCCGCACACCCTCGACGTCTACATCCAGGAGATCACGCGCCTCGTGCGTGACATGGTCGCCGGCGCGCCACCCGAGCCCGAGCGCGTGCGCCCGCCCAACCTGCTCGCCAAGCAGTGGTCCCTGGTGCCCCCCGTCGTCACCGACTCGGCCGGCTGGGGTACGAAGAGGGGGGGGGGGAATTCATGCATGTGCACGGATATTTATGAAAATAGCGATTATCCATGCACAAATCCTCGCTTTTCAAAAGATGATGTCTTGCTACCTAGCTGCATCAACAAAATCCCCTCCCCCCACCTAAACTCCTAGGCGGCGCGTTTGGCAAGGCGGTGGAGGACGTGGCTCCGGGCGCAGCATACCAGCCGGGAGACACGGTCAAGGTCACCTTCCAGTCCGCCTGCCCGCGCAACAACGTCCGGCGGAGCACCTTTCTCACAGTGGAGCGCTGGGTGGGCCCGGCCCGGGGCGGCAGGCCCGGCGCGGAGCCGCACATCTCGGCGCAGGACCAGGGCTGGGAGGTGGTGGCCACAGACGATGACTGGGCCACGCGCTTTGCCTGGTACAGGTATGGCAGGGGCACGCGGTCTGCAGCACAGACATGTTGGATAACCCGAGTCCTACCTTTCCAGTCTTTCCTTACACACGCACCTTTCTTCAACCCCAGGCACCACGACTGGTCACCTCTGTCCTTTGCCGGAGTCAGCTGGATCATTCCGCAAGACACCCTGCCCGGCCGGTACCGCATCGGGCACCATGGCGACGCCAAGCACATCCTCGGTTCCGTCGAGCCGTTTTCAGGCTACAGCAGCGAGTTTGTCGTCGGCGGTGCGAGCACACAGGCTCGCAAGCTGCCTTTTGTGGGTGCGCTTGTTCGCTGGTGGCGCCGCATGGTGGCGATTGTCTCGCCGTGAGCTGTCGCGACGAGGGCTGGAAGCGGGTGGGGCAGGTTTTATTATACGCAGGATGCCGCGCCTGCACAGTGGTGCCTCTATTATAATGCGCGACTATTAAAATGGCCCACACATACTATCGCGCGTGCAATCGGGCGCTTTCCTGAATGCACTGCTCGTAGCTGGTTTCTAGTCATCACACCCCTTGTGCCGCTAGTTCCTGCCAGCACAGGCGCTGAGATACCTGTTCTAGCATGCACATCCCTCCCTCATGACCGTGCCTATCGGTATTGTACCTTACACACAACGCAATGGTCAGCAAGCATGTTTCTGAGGAATGAGACTGAGAATAAGCAAGGGCCCGAGTGAAGAAGAAGGGGCCGCGGGCAGGAGGAGACGGTCAGAATTAGGGCACGCCCGTCGACGAGGTGCAAAACGGGTCTTTCTCGCCGCGTGCGCTGGGCAAGGGTATCTCTCGTTGGCTAAAAGAGAGTGTCATGGGGAAGAGAACAAGTAACGCATGGAGGGCGGCCTTGGTAGTGTTTAATGGAGGCCGAAAGGTTGGAGCGGGCCGACGGACGGTTGGGCAGCACGCTGGCAAAGAGAGCGCGCGCGTGCTCCATTTTCTAGCAAGCAATCAAGGCTCGAGCGATCCAGGGATCCAGAGTATCAACAAGGAATCCGCACACGCCCGCGCGCGCGTCAGTGCGTGCCAAAGCCCATGCCGTTGACGGCCACGGCGGCGACGACGAGGGTGTCGTCGCCCAGCGCCTGCAGCTCCACGGCGTGGCCGGCGCCCAGGAAGAAGACCTGGCCGCGCGCGACCTCGGTGGCGCGCCCCGCGGCGGCGGCGCCCTCGAGCACGAGCAGCAGCGTGGGCCCCGCGGCCGCGTCCAGGCGCACCGTGGCCCCCGGCGCCGCCGAGGCCAGGAAGACCTCGAACTCGGGGAAGGGCGGGCGGTAGCGCCGCAGCGAGACGCCGGCGCCCTTGGCCAGCTCCTCGGGCGGCGTGCGCGCCGGAACGCGCTGCTCGTAGCGCAGCGAGGCGCACAGCGTGCGCGCGTCGCGGAATTTGGGCGTGAGGCCCGCGCGGATGACGTTGTCGCTGGCGGCCATGGCCTCCAGGGCCTGGCCGGACAGGTAGGCGTGCGGGACGTTGGCCTCCAGCGCCAGCGCGTCGCCGGGGGCCAGGCGCAGGTGGTTGAGCAGCAGCGCGGCCAGCACGCCCACGTCCCCCGGGGTACTGCGCCGCCAGCGAGGCGGTCAGCGCCTCGCGCGCCGTGCGCTCGGCCGCCGGCACGGCCGCCGTGCGCTCCGCCAGCGCGTGCACCGCGGGGGCCACGACCTCGTCCTCGGCCGTCATCAGCGCGCCAAACAGCCGCTCCAGGCCCGCCGCGCAGGCCGCCGCGTCCCCGGCCTCGAGCGCCTTCAAATAAGCGGCGCTCTCGCGCTCGCCGCACACGCGGCGCAGCTCGGGCGTCGCGGCCAGGGCGCGCCCGGCCTCGTGCGGCGGCGCAAAGCCGCACAGCGCCTCGCAGGCCGTCAGCGCCACCAGCATCTCGGGCTTGTGGTTGTCGTCGCGGTAGTGCTCAGGCTGCGAGGCGTGCAGCCGCTCCGCCAGCGCCTTGTCGGGGTGCGACTGGATGGACAGCGCGCCGCCGATGGACAGCACCTTGAACAAAAAGGGCAGCGTGCCGGGCTCGCCCAGCGAGGCCGCCGCGCCCATGAGCTCGGGGTGCGCCTCCAGCAGCGCCGACAGCGGCGGGCCGGTCAGCGCGTTGAGCGTCGATGGGCCCGACGGGTGCGTGCCCATCCTGAAATTGTAAGAAAGGGTGAATTGTGCGTGTCAGGAGCACGGACACGCGATATTTGTACTCGTGGTTCGGCACCGTGGCATTGCTTGCTCGCTCGTCGGAAGGCACAGCACGCTCCTTGCGCACCCCACCGTCCTCCCCATCCCAAAACCATCTTACCAGAGCTCGGCATAGGGAGCAGAGGGGTCAATTGTCTGTCCTCCAGCCTTGCACAGGTTGGCCACCTGGAGCGCATAAAAAGACATAGAGAAACGAGCTTGGCGAAGGGTCCCAGGCACCCTGCGTACCAACCAGAGCACAGCCCCAGTCAATTGTACGAGGCGTCCCGGCCTTGGCACCTCGCACCTCGCTCGAGTGCGCGGGAAGACCCCAAGCATATGTTTGGGCCTTGCACTGCAGGCGGTACAGGCCCTCGAGGCCCGTGGCGCCCACACTGGGCGCCTCGTGGGTGGCAGGCGTGGCCGTAACCATGCTCCTGTCCCCGCGACGAACAGCAGGCAAGCTCTAGAGCAGCGCCTTGTACCAGTGTATGAGCTACAATGCCCTGTAATTGTAGCAGGACGTTTACGCGGGGGTGAGCATGTGCGAACTGGTAATGGAGGGAGGGCTCGCTCGCCCTGCGGTTTCGGAACGTCCCAGCCGCTCCGCGGTAACAAATCCGGCCAGCCACCACAAGGTGCAGCGGACGCGCTGTCGGTCGCGCATAGCCCCGGACCGAGGCGCCTCGTTCCACATTGTTTGCAAGTGAATGTCATGTCATCCATCATGGAGAGCTTTTGTTGGGACATGGTCCCCGAGGTGGTTGCGCAACCACTCCATGCCGGCCCGACCCTCGGAGTGGACGAGCCCAGGCCAGGCCCGTGCCCTGCGTCAAACCCGCTGGGAAGCCAGGGAGCATGTGAGGCCGGCAAGCCCTTTCCAATGTCATTAGAGAGATATTTGGAGTATCACTCCCTGCTCACGCACGGCACTGGCACCGTCAAGACACTGAACCCGCTGGAGCAGTCCCTGCTCAGAGCCCAAGACCTACGGCATGTGCTGGCCGCCAATGGGCTTTTGCAGGGTTCCCGTTTCACACGCAAGTCCATGCTGGAGCGGCTGACGGGTGCCAGGCTCGTGTTGCCGGGGGAAGTGGAGGTGTCGGTGCCTGGGTGCGACGCCGAGCCGGCCCGGCCCTCGGCCCCACAGCTGTCGCCCTTGGTTCGGGCAGCCCACCACCTGCCCTGGCTGGCTCTTCCTAGAGCGAGATTGGACCACCTCCTGCACCAGGGATCCATGACTTGCTGCGATGCTGTTCCTTGTCAGTTGATACGCATTGTGTGTGATGGCCACCGCGATGATGGTGGCGGTGATGAGGGAGATGCTGGCTCCAGCCTGCCCGAGCCGGAGACTGCGCGCCCGATGCGGCGAGACGGTCCTCAACCATCCCAGGTACCGTCTGCAGCTCCCAGACCTGAACACCCCGGTCAATTGGCCATTCCACCAGCTCCCCCATCCTGGCTGTCGCACCAACTGCGGCAATTGGCCACACACTCCAAGGCCAGCCCTCTGACTGGGCCCAGCCACCTGTCTGGTCGCAAGGTACCTGACTTGCTGCGCATTTATTCGAGGCTGGACGTTCATACAAGTGTCGTTGGCGGTTATCATACTATTAATTGGGCTTTGCAGGTATCGTTTGTGGTGCTCGAGCCCAAGGCCACAGTGCCTTTGCTGGGAGCCAATCCCGCTGCCTTTACCAGTTTGGAGCCAGGGCTGTACACGGCCAAGTGCGCAGGCATAGACTTGGTAAATGGATGCACAGAGTAAAGATTGATTTTCTACGCAACAACATGAACAGCATCCTCCCTCCCCTGACAGGGTCCTACACGTGCTGCCCACTGGAGAGCATTTGCCGCAGCTCTGCCCGCCAGACTGCAGCGAGCAGCACCACCAGCACGCGGCGATGCGAATCCTGGGTCCAGAGGGCGAGAGAATCGATATTGTCCATGACTTGCAGGCCCGGCATCAGCTCTTTGACCTCCAGGGCATTTCTCACCTGCCGCTGGTCCATATAGAGGTGCGCTTGCGGTTTGGGGAACGAGTATCTCAGCTTGGCGATTTTGAGTTCCTGAATCACGTACCATTTCGTCCGGCTGAAGCCTCTGCCAATGTGATGATCCATCCGTGGGCACAGACAATGTCATCCATTCCCCTCACACTGCAGCGGTCTTGGGTTTTGCTAGAGCCATTGGATGCGGTGTCAGAGGTGCATGTGATGAGCCAAGTTGTGCAGGCAAGCAAGCTGAGCCGGCCACGCAAGCAGAGGCGATGCATCCTGTCCAAAGCCTGACAAGGGAAGACAAGACTCCCTACACATGTTCCCAAGGACTGAGCAACCACACCACCGTTCCTTCTCCTTTCCCTCTTTTGCTCCTGTCTGTGATCTCCAGCTGCTGCTGATCCAAATACAGAAAAAACCATGCCCACGTCTGTGGACAGGCCTGAGATTGTGCACTCAGCAGAAAGAAGGATCTATTGATGGATCATTAAGAATGGAGGACTCTGCTCTCTTGCTCAGACCATGACATTGTGGCCGTAAAGAACGTTTGTAGGATTGTTATGCGAGGTGAAAAGAAAACCTCCACACGAACGCATGCGCCGACAAAAAAATGATGCTTATCCCATCGCTCAAAACACTTTGAAACACGGTTCTCTCTCAGAAGACACGCTGAAAACCCAAGGGCTGAAAAGGGCACTCCAGAGGCATGCTCACAGAGCCATGCGCATTTGGGCGGGGTAGAAGGTCACCGGGTGCGGGCGAAGGAAGACCGCGGGCTTGGGGGCCTCCACGCGGCCTGCATCCGACACGACCTTGGAGACGCGTGCCATGGGCTCGCTCACGGTGCCCGAGCTAGCGGAGCGCTGGCCGGCCCTGGAAGCGGCCTTGCCGATAGATCCAAAGTACTGCGAGGAGGGAAACCAAGATGAGGGTGTCGTTCAACGGGTGCCGAAACGGAATCGTTGGGGGGCACCGGCACCGTCAGCAGCGGGGGGACCAGGACCTTTCGGCACGCACCTTCACGATGAGACGGGCCTCGGCGGATGCAGACATGGTGTTGTGGTTCGAATAGTCCGGGAAGTCGACGGGGAACGGGGTGTCGGGGAAAGACTCACTCAAAGGCTCGAGACACTCGCTCTCAACTCTCACTCTCACAATGGGCTCTCACACTCTAGTGCATAGGCAAATAGCCTTGCGAAGATCCAAGATCCTTCAGAACAAAAAGTAAATGCTTGAACAATACTCAAATGTGCGGCGTATATCCCCTTTTGAGGATCTCGGAGCTCCCACGCGGCTACCCGCTGGCACCGCTGACGCGGCCCCGGGGTCGCGGCTCTGAGCCACGCCGGTCTCGGAGTGTTGGATGCCGACCCCAGTCAGCTCCCGCACATGCTCCATTTGGGCGATGCTCGCGTAAGCGATTTGACCTATGCGGCATGCTGCCCTACCCAGAGACTTTGCTAGACGAGGCATTGCACATCTCGTGCAGCAATAGTCAAGGTTGGAGCCGTTTGGCTGTCAGACTGGGATGGGTTGTTGACTGCCCAGTTCAAACGTGCGACGCAGCTCTGACGAAGCACCGCAGGAACACTAGGCGTGCCAATGGGGAGTGATCATCGATGCTATTTCTATGCATTTTGCGAGCAGGGTTGTGGCGTATGGTGCCGTCCTGCATCGAATCACAGAGTGGAGTTGGGGCTTGCAATGGATCGGCAGTGCGTGTTTAGCGACGAGCGGCATCTGGTGAGGCCATTGGCGGCATGAAGCGACCTCGATTTGGCATTATTTTGCATCAGGCACACAGGCGAAATGAAAAGGGAGGTCATGTTCGTGCTATTGGCCGGGACGTTCCTACGGCCGACGGGTGGCCGTGCATGGAATCCGGTGGAAATCCTCCCGCCCGATGAGGCGCCCAGCGAGCAGCACAGTGCCGTCGCTCGCGCGATTCTGGAGGGGACTAGACCAAATTCACGGTTTGGGTGGCCACTTGGTGAGGTCGATTGACTAGAATTTAGGCGCGTCCTGCGCAAGTAAAAGGGCCGGCACTGGTTCGCGTGCCCCATTGGCCAGAACCAGCGTGCGCTGCGGGCCCTTTCCCAAGACCATCAGGCCCCGGCGCCAGGCCGGGACGTTGCAGAACCTTTGTTGATGGACAAGAAAAAGAACTGGGAGGCTCCAGCCGCCCTGCAGGATGCTCCGCAATTGGTTTTATACAATAGCTTGACGGACACCAAGGTGCCCTTTGTTCCCTCTGGCCAGCTGGGTCCCCGGGTCGTGACCTGGTACACATGCGGGCCCACGGTGTACGCGTCCGCGCACCTGGGCCACGCCCGCAACTACGTCACCTTTGACATCCTGCGGCGGGTGCTGGAGGACCACTTCCAGTACACCATCCGCTTCATCATGAATGTCACGGATGTGGACGACAAGATCATCCTGCGCGCGCGTCGCAACCACCTCATGGAGGCATACAGGGCACAGCAGCCGCCCTTTGAGCGTGTGCTGGCCGATGCGCGCGAGGCGCTGACGCAGGCGCTGGCCAAGCAGCAGGCCAAGCTGGACGAGGCGCGGGCGGCGCTGGGGGCCGTGGAGGCCTCGCCAGCTGACCAGGCGCACAAGGTAGATGGGATTGGGAGTTTTTTTATGGCAGTTGTGCATGCTGTTGGCGTCGTGGGCGCACACTGCTGACCATGGCGTTGTCAACAATGGGGTGTCATGACGACGAGGCCTGGTTGTTAACATTGGGCATGCACTGGGATGACATCATCATCTAGGGTAACAACGCCTCTGGTGGGGGTGCGGTCCCTGTTAACAAAGATTCTCTCAATGAGCGTCTCGTTAACGAGTCATGACTGTGCCTGGCGGCGTCAAGATTGAGATGATGACCTTTTGTATGGAATATGCATTTTGTGAATCAATCTTGCGATATTTCCCTTTCCAATGCCCCCCACCCTCGCTTCATCTCCACAGGCTGCTCGGCAGGCGGCAGAGCTGGCGACGCAGGTGGCGCAGGAGCAGCTGCTGCTGATCCAGTTGGAGTCGGCCTCGGCGGCGGTGGAGCGCGCCGCGCCCGGCGGGCAGGCGGACGCGCTGTACGACGCGGCGGGCGACGCGCTGGCCGCGTGGCTGGACGGCCGCCTGGGGTCGACGGTGGAGGACCCGTCCATCTTCCGGGCGCACGCGGCGCGGTACGAGGCCGAGTTTTTGGAGGACATGGCGCTGCTGGGCGTGCGCGCGCCCAGCGTGCTGACGCGCGTGAGCGAGTACATGCCCGAGGTGGTGGCCTACATCCAGGAGATTGAGCGCCAGGGCTTTGCCTACTCGGCGCAGGGCTCTGTCTACTTTGACACGGGGGCCTTCCGCTCGGGCGGGCACGTGTACGGCAAGCTGGCGCCCTGGAGCGTGGACGCGGCGGGCCTGTCCGGCGAGCCGCGCGAGGACGGCAAGCGCCACGCCTCGGACTTTGCGCTCTGGAAGGCGCGCAAGCCGGGGGAGCCCGGCTGGGACTCGCCCTGGGGCGCGGGCCGGCCGGGCTGGCACATCGAGTGCAGCGCCATGGCCAGCGACCTCGTGGGCGCCAAGCTGGACATCCACACGGGCGGCGAGGACCTCAAGTTCCCGCACCACGACAACGAGCTCGCGCAGGCGGAGGCGCGCTTCCACGGCTGCCGCTGCCACCAGTGGGTCAACTACTTTTTGCACAGCGGACACCTGGGCATCGACGGCCTCAAGATGAGCAAGAGCCTGAAAAACTTTGTGTCCATCAGGTAGAGAAGAGGAGGGGGGGTATTTGTGTGTGGGGGGGTGGAAGTTAGGCATCTGCACGACTGTAGCCGCGCCTGGTCCTGAGGTCGTGGGCCGAGGCGCAAGAAGGCGTCGAGAATCTGAAGGGGTCTGCCGGGGGGTTCTTCCCCCTCGGCAGGCCCGCCGTGCAAGAGTGATGGGTCGCGTGCGCAGGTCTTCTCTGGCCTTGAAGTCTTGATCAGAGAGGACTTGTTTAGTAGACCGTGCGACACATTCTTGTTATCATCATGTTATCCTGACGTCACCCACCCCGTACTGCACCCTTTTGCACACACCCGCAGGGAGGCGCTGGAGCAGATGACGCCGCGCCAGATGCGGCTCATGTTTGTGCTGCAGCCCTGGGACAGGCCCATGTCCTACGGCGACCAGGTGCTGAACGAGGCCCGCGCGCGCGAAAAGGCGATCCTGGCCTTCTTTTCGAACGTCGACGTCGCGGCGCGCGAGGCGGCGGGCGCGGCGGAGCGGGCCCAGGGCGGCGCCTCGCTGCCGGAGCGGTGGGAGGACGAGGAGCGCGCGCTGCAGGCCGCGGTGGAGCAGTGCGCGACGCAAGTGCACGCGGCACTGTGCGACAACATCAACACCCGCGGCGCCATGGACGCGCTGGCGGCGCTGATCAAGGCCTTTAATCTCTACATGACGGCGAGGGGGCCAGGTGTGTGTGGGGGGGTGGGTGGGGGGGGGGGAGGGTTGTTGGGCGATGTGTGGGATGCTTTCCGCAGAGCATGTGTGGACACACGAGCCGTGGTAGACAGCAAACGTCTGCATCCCTGCCCACAAACTTACTCACGAGCCTTCAATCTTCTTGCCGCTGCATCTACTCACCTCTCCTTCCCCTCTCCCCAACTCTCTCAGGCTCGCCCCTGCCCGCGCAGCGCAACCTGATGACGGCGGTGGCGGAGCACGTGCGCGCGACGCTGGCCAAATTTGGGCTGGCGGGCTTTGGCGAGGGCGAGGGCCCCGGCGCGGCGGCCGACGAGACGCCGGCGCTGCTGGACGCGCTGGCCGCGTTCCGCGACCGCGTGCGCGCGCTGGCCAAGGCCGGCGCGGGCGCGGGCGCGCTGCTGGCGGCCTGCGACGCGCTGCGCGACGGGCCGCTGGTGGAGCTGGGCGTGCAGCTGGAGGACCGAGCCGACGGCCCGGCCGCCTGGAAGCGCGCCGACGCGGCCGAGCTGCGCGCCGAGGCCGCGCGGCGCGCGGAGGCCGCGCGAGGCCGCCGCCGCGCAAGCGCGAGCTCAGGCTCGCGGCCCTGCGGCGCGACGTGGCCAAGTTTGAGCAGCTGGCAGCGCTGCCGGACGTCGCGGCGTCGCTGGCGGACAAGTACTCGCGCTTTGACCCGGAGACGGGCGCGCCCACGCACGACGCGGCGGGCGCCGCGCTCGAGGGCAAGGCCCTGCTCAAGGCGGCCAAGGACGTCGAAAAGGCGAGGAAGGTGCGCGCGCCCCTTGAGCGCGAGCTGGCCAAGGACCCGGCGTTCCTGGACGCGCTCCGGCAACAGCTGCGCGACCTCGAGCTGGCCGCCGATGGCGAAGAGAATTAAGAGATGCAGGCTCGACGATGCGGAGGTGTGTGCGCGCGACAAAAGCTTTGACGGGTATGATTCATTCCATTAAGATAAAACCATTGCGTGTTGCTTCCTTTGATAGCAACGCCCTTTGCGTTTCCCATCCTGCGACGCCTCTGTGCTTGCTGCTCGCCCACTCCCTTACCATCGTCGTCCCACATTGGGGATTGTACAAGCGCACCAAGAGCAGAAAAAGAATACAACCGTCGATGATAAAGGAGGAGGAGGAGGAAGAATACAGGCAGCGGGGCGCTGCATCGCGCACGGGCGGCAAGCATGTTTGAATGTGCAAGAACGACGTGCGTCGGTCAAGAAAATTCCTCCATGTAAAGAGGTCGATATGGCGGCCCGGAATGCCGGGCCTCGTGATGGGAAAGAAGACAAGACTGTGTGGGCGCTGCGGGGTGGCTGGCATGGCGTCGCAGTGGACACTCGCTATCAGGGCGCCTCCATCGCGCTCGCCGACGCCTCGTCCGCGTCGTCGCCCGCGCGGGCGCCGCCGCGATTTGACCCCGCCTCTGGCCAGACCTGGACGGCGACGCTCATGGCGCTGACGGCCGCCTCCACGCTGCGCACGGGCCCCCAGACGGAGACGTACTTGCACCCGCTGGCGTCCGGGGCCTCGCAGATGCCGATCTTGACGCGCAGCATGTCCTGCAGGGCCTGCACGTGCTTGCCGCGCGCGCCCATGAGGACGCCCACGCGCCGCGTGGGCACGGAAAAGGTCCGGAAGCAGGTGCTCGCGATGTGCCGCAGGGCGGCCGGGTACCGCGCGTCCATGGCCAGCAGGGACAGCGCGTCGGCCGCGGCGGCCGCGAGCGCGGCGGGGTCGTCGCTGGCGAGGACGAGGAGGCGGAAGGGGTGGAAGGCGGCGCGCGGGTCGCGCGCCTCGACCGCGGCCCAGACCCCGTGCCGCGCGCCCAGGGCCTTGACCGTCTCGCCGCCGGGGCCCACCACCGCGCCCGCGCACGGCTGCGGCACGACCACGCGCAGCATGAGCGAGCCGGGCGGGGCCGGGCCGCCGGCCGGCGCCGCCAGGCGCACCGCGCCGCCGCCGGCCGTGATGGCGCCCAGCACGCGCGACACGGCGTGGCCCGCGCTCTCCGCGCAGTCGGCCGTAATAACTAAAGTCCGGTCCTCGGGCGAGGTCGTGTCGGTCTTGGGCCTATTAAGCTGCACCACGGCGCCCGTTACCGAGTTGATGCGCCGGATCGTGTCACCGTTGTAGCCCACGATCAGGCCCGCCAGCGAGTGCGGCACCAGCAGCTTGAACGTGAGCGCGCCGCGGCTCTGAGGTTGCCGGACGCTGGGCTGGAGTGCAAGCCCCGCATCGTCCTCGCTGCGGTGCAGGGAGAAGGGGGAGGGTTGGAAGGAGGCTTAATCATCACACATTAAAAAAAACAGACCAGAGACCAGACACGCGGCAGCTGCCGTCTGCACAATCCATGCCTCAAACAAACAAACGTGTCCTGGCAACCCTTGTTCAACATCTGGCGGCAAGCATGTCACCACGCTTCCCCAACGAATGCGTGCGTGCCCCTCCCCACCCCCCTCTCTGCCGCCGCGTGCGAAATTTGGTGCATGCGAGATTTAACCCACCCGTCCCACCTGCCGGGGCGGGCCTGGGCGGGGATGGGGCTGATGGGTGCCTCCACCAGGCTCGCAGGAGCCCGGATGCTGAGCATGGGGTGTGGAGAAGCCTGCTTGGACACCCCTGACGACGGCGGTGGGTTGGGTGGCCGAAGGAAGCTTCCGGGCCCTCGGCCGGCTGCTCCAAGGCCAGCGCGGCCCTGGAGGCCTCCCCCGGAGGGGGGCTTGCTCACTGTTGAGAATCCCTTCATATGTAATGCCATTGCGCTTTCTGGCGAGTCGCCGGCGACAGCCGGGCCTTGGACGCGAGCGACGGGGTCTCGCACCCCCGGGCCATCTCCGACGCGCATGGACAAATCTCGAGACCCTGCGGCGCGCCCCGGACGTCCACGGTGTGCCGCTCCCGGATCACCGGCGCAACCACCCTCAAAACTGCTTGACATGCTTGGAATGGGACCGGCAACTCTTCTAGTTGACCTTATTGAGCCACTCGAGGACTGGCTGCGCTGTATGGCACGTTGACCACAACAGACGGGGTTTCAAAAGCTCACCAAGCATGCCAGCCCAGAATGTCAAGACCTTTGCCTCAGGGGTTCGTTTCCGCGCGATCGAGACGTCCGACAAGCATCGAGGTTTCCAATGTTGATCGTTGGAACGCATGGGCTAGGACGATAACGGTGCGTGCACTTGATCGAGCGAAGACTCAAGGCAGCACTGGCTTGGTAGCATGGCACCCCCAGTCTTCTGCTGCCTCAAGCGTCGGACTGCGCCATGATCAGCGTTGATCCAATCAAATTTTCAAATGATACTTTATGTGTGTCAGTGGATCGCTACATTTGGTGAGACAAGACTTGCCGTCTGCCTGCGTCGGCGATTCGCTCAGGCTGACGAAAGGACCTCGGCGCCGTGCACGGCTGATGCGCTGGGCCAAATGGAGGTCGAATTGGCCATCACGCCCACCACGTGCCAATCCCTCCCATTTCAATATTTTGCCTGAGCGTAATTTTGTCCATTGATGGCCACATCAGCGTAGCTGTCATTGCCGAACCGCCCCTGATCGCCTCCCCCTGAGAGCCCGACGTTTGGGAGGAGCCAGTGGCGAGGATGGGGAGCGTGCAGAGATTGAGTGCGAGTGCCAAGAGAATCCAAAAAGAGCTAGCGGAGATTAGCCTGGACCCGCCGTGCAATTGCTCGGCGGGGCCCAAGGGGGACAATTTGTACGAGTGGGTCTCCACCATCATGGGGCCGTCAGGTGGGCACGAGCGGGCTTCGTGGGCATATTCGATGAGGGACTGCTGGTGTGGAGAAGAGGTGGTGGAGGAGGGGTGCAGATCACAAAGTGGCACTGGCGCTGGTCCTCTGGTGGCGCAGGCTCCCCCTACAGCGGCGGCCTCTACTTTTTGGATATTCACTTCCCAGTTGATTACCCCTTTCGACCTCCCAAGGTATGGTGAGGGCGTAGGCTTGTGTGTGTGTGGGTCAGGAATAGGATGGACTGGGGTGGGCACTGGTAAAAAGCTAGCTTGGGGATTTGTCATTGGCTCTGGTGGTCAAAGGGCAGTCATTGCCTTTCTTATCAGGGCCATGCCCAATGCCTTGCTCGTTGCCAAAGGCCGCCCTGACATCTGCTACCGTCCCCCCTGAAGGTGACATTCCGAACCCGAATCTACCACTGCAATATCAACTCCAATGGTCAAATCTGCCTAGACATCCTCAAAGATCAGTGGAGCCCGGCGCTGACCGTGTCCAAGGTCCTCCTCTCCATCTGCTCCCTGCTCACCGACCCCAACCCAAGTACGTGTGGAGGAATGGGTCAGGCGCTTTTGTCACTAGATGGTCACGCGCCTGCGCGCGTATGGCCGCACGTAACCCACCTCTGTGACCGACCCTCTTCACACACAGGCGACCCACTGGTCGGCAGCATTGCCAAGCAGTTGCTAGAAGACAAGGATGCCCACGACCGTACAGCCGCCGAGTGGACCCGGCGGTACGCGCAGGGCTGATCGCGCATGGCGCAGCTTATTTTCCTCTTTGTTTGTGTACGTGCCCTTCATCTGGGCATCTAGTGCTGCCGCCTCGCCCGGCAAATTGCCAGGGGCCCCCATTCTATTTAACAGGGTCCGAATTGCGTGAAATGGGGGTTGTGCGGGCACGACAGGATTGTGGGTCAGGGCGCAAGCGTGCATAAATATGGCTCCTTGATGGATGGTGCACAGGCGTCTGGGTGTGTGGTCTCGCATGCGGGGTTTGAGTTGTCAGGTGCGTGGCGGCGAGTCTGACGGCTAGGCCAATTGGCGGCAGAGCCGTGGGTAGAAAGGAATGCGGAAGAGATGGGAACAAGCGCCGCGGGTCTCTCCGCCCCATCGGGCAGCTCGAGCGGCCTACCACCAGTAGCGGGGGCTCCAGGTGCCGTTGGTGGGCCAGACCCCGCGGGGCAGGACGACCCCGGCGTGCCACTGCACCTGGACGGGGGCGTTTGGGTGGCGCTCTCTCGCGCCCTCGCTCAGCGAGCCGCGCATGTTCACCTCGGGCCAGGCCGGCGCCTCGGTCCACTTGAGCCAGCAGTCGCCGTAGGTGTGCTTGTGCGCGTCCGGCTCGAAGCAGCCGTCCTTTTCCGAGCACCAGGCAAAGGCGTTGCAGGGCAGCGAGTCGATGTTTACTGTGTTATGGGTGAGGGCGTGCAGTGGTGGGTGGTGGGCTTTTGATGGGGATTCAAGGCTGCCACAGCGCAACAGACTGCCGGAATAGCTCCTTTGGGCCCACATGATTCTGAACGCAATCACACCTGCAACGACGCACATTGGCCCAGCGCCACCCATCCCCGCCCCATCCACCCCTCCAACCCCCCTACCCGAGTCCTTGACCGGCTGGTGCTGGAGGCAGGCCTGGGCGCAGGCCTCCACGCTGTCCATCTTGTGGTCGATGCCCCAGCGCACGGCCAGGCCGTCGTAGTCGGCGTGGCGCTCGATGTGGACCTGGGAGCGGGCGGCCATGCCGGCCACGCCCACCTCCGCCGCGGCGGCCCGCCACCAGCGCGCGGTGGGGGAGTTGAGCAGGCACGTGTTGTTCACGTGCGCGTACCCGTCCACCGCGGGGGAGCCGCACACCCGCGTCTCCAGCAGGACCTGCGTGCCCACCAGGGAGATGGCTGGGAGAGGGGCAAGGATCTGGGTGGGTGGGGTGTGCGTCGGACGCAACTGACGCAGGTCGCGATGACACGCAGACAGCCACGCACATGACGACGAGCTGCCGGGCTTGCTGCCGATGAACGCGATGGTCGCGATGCCGAGCAAGAGCGCGGACAGGTAGGCCACATGGATGCGCCCTCGGCCCTCGGCGAACCAGGGGCCCACCCGCTTGCCCTTCAACATTATACGCGCGCGGTCTTGAGACTCTGCGACACCCTGGAAAATAAACTACCGAGCAATATTGACGGCAAGGCAATGTTTGTTTTTCTGCGCATGGCCGCGAGCAGATTTTTTGCCGATTCACCGGACAGTGCGCATCCGTCCCCCGGAGCATGCTGTGGTCCGTGGAGCGACCGGACGCGATTTCCCGAACCGGACGCGATTATTTCGGCCTGGAAGCAACGGCCTTTACATGTAGAAAATGAGGTCAAGGCAACTTGGTGGGTGCATGAGCACGTCTAGATTAGTCACACGTAGGAATACTCATCACTGCACAGCGCTCTCCTCGGCGCTTGGGGCCGCCGGCGGGGCCTCCCCCGCCGCGGACGACAGGCTGTTTTCCAGCGCAGGCGAGGGCGCCTCGGACGGCGGCTTGGCCGCGTCCGCCGCCGGTATGCCCGCGCCGGCGAGACTGGGCGACGGGGTCTGCGATGGAACAGACGTCACCGAGGGCGCCGGTTGCGGGGCAGCGCTCTCCGGCGGCAGCTTGCCGCCGCTCAGCGGCACGAGCGGCCACGCGGGCGGCGTCCCGGAGCGCGCGGCCGCCACAAAGCTCGCCAGCTGGCGCAGGGTCAGCGCGTCGAGCGCGTCCAGGTCCAGCCCGACGCCCGCCGCGCTTTCCAGCCGCGGGCAGCGGTGCAGGACCAGCGCCACCGCGGCGCCAAACGCGGGCTGCGGCAGCGCGCCCAGCGCGTCGCACAGCCCCTCCTTCTCCGCCGCCGACATCGGCGCGCACGAGGCGGCCGCCAGCGACTTGGCGTCCGCCAGCTCGGCGCGGAGGGCTTCCACGCGCGCGAGCAGGGCCCGCTCGGCGGCGGCCGCGGCCGCCGCGCGCCGGGTCGCGCACCGTCTCCCGCCGCGCCTCCTCCTCCTCCCGCGCGCTCGCGGCCTCAGCGTCCGCGATGCGAGGCACCACGTACGTCACGTACCGCTCATCGAATCGCTCCTGCGTGGAGGAAAAAGAGGGCGAGGACTGGTTGGGTTGATGGAGAATACGTGTTTTTTTGTGGGAAGGGGGCCCATAAGAGTGGGACAGAGCTGCAGCAAAAGCCAATGTCTTGCACGCGGGAGCACACTCGTAACGTGACGATGCTTTTTTATTACAAGACCCTCAGACCACCACTACTAAGACACCTCTCCATCCACGCCCCAAATCAAGACCCCAAACCACCCCACCCATCACACCTGCAGCGTCTCGGCCATGACGTGGACGTCGCTCCCGGGCGCGTTGTAATGCCGGGCGTTGGTGAACACGAGGCGGACGTCCGCGGCCAGCGTGTCCGGGTGCGTGTACTCGCCCGCCTCCAGCCTGGCCCGGATCGTCCCAAAGTCCATGGGCTCGGCCACCTTTTCGCGGTAGTCGACGTAGATGGCCAGGTCCACGGGCGCCAGAAAGGGCCAGCACCACTTGTGGGTCGTGATGCCGCCCAGGACCTTTTTGCAGTGCACGGTGACCAGCTCCGCGAGCCGGCCGCGCTTGGAGGCCTCCAGCCTCGCCCGCGTCTGCTCGGGCAGGGCCGAGAGGGGGGGAAGCGGGGGGAGGGCGCTCTTGCGCAGGCGGAGCAGCTCCAGGCAGGCCTGGTCCACGCTCTCCCCCAGCAGCTCCAGACGACGCTGCAGCTCCACGCAGGCGCTCAGGTGGTAGTTGTCGGGCTCTCGAGGGCGCTTCAGACTCGCGCCGGGGCCCAAGTCCTCCGTCCCGGAGGGCCGTGCCTCTGCACAATCCACCATGTTCGAGAGGACGGGTGGCCCCGCCAGCAGGGGTGCGCGCTATACGATGTCTCGATGGGTTTCAAACCTGTTCGATGGCGTCAACTGGACGGTGCGGCGCCTGTATCGCCCGAAATGCGGACCTCAGCGCGAGGTGTTCGTCCGGCCTGCGGGATCTTGGAAGATGTATGGAAGATTGCGCTGTGGGCCCCCCGCCCTCACCTTTGGCACGGGACCGGCCTGCTTCAAGATCAGCCCAGCGGCTTGCCCAGCGCTCCTTGCACGTACCCTGCGGCTCGATAAGCACGCGAGAAAGGGCTTGTCAGGCGGGTGGGCTTGTAGACGGCGGGCGCCCGCTCGGGGCTTTACCGCGCCTCCTGGGAGCCCGAACTTGCCTTCATCGACGACCAGAGCGACGCACGGGATCATTAGCATACGTAAAAAATTATTTGAGCGACCATGTCGGAAGGTGAGGGCATCGCGCTGGCTGAGGGGTTTTGCAAGGCGCGAGGCTCCGGCGCCGGCGACGTGAGCCCGGCCCCACATGCGTGCCGTGGGCCCTGTCCCGACGGCGAGGCCTCCATGCGCCCTGTGCAGGAGGCGGAGGCGACTTGCTGCAGCGTTTTGTGGATGAGGCCCTGGTCCTCAAGGCGACGGGCGGTCGCACGGCGCTCTACTCACAGTGCGTTGTTGGTGTGTGCCGGGGTGCCGCATGGGCGTGTATGGGCGTGCTCGAGTTTGGACCTGAAGCACGAATTCGAGTCCGATCAGCGGCTCCCAGCGCGACTATGTTTTGTCTGTGTGCATGCGTTGTTGTAAATACAATGCATGAACTCTGCTACTACTGTGCTGTTGCACTTGGGAACGCGAGTACACCACCCTCTAATCACCCGACCATTCCACCTCACCACCGCAGGCTTGTGCTGGAGCTGAGGCAGCTGCGGTCCAACGTGAGCGGGCCGACCGCGTCCCCCGAGGGCGTGGCGGCCCTGGTACAGCTGCTGCGGCGCGTGACGGGGAGCGTGGGCCTGGTGCGGCCCGAGGAGCACGACGACCTGCTGCGCGAGGCGCTGAGCGTGCCGCTGTGGCTGCCGCAGGGGCGCGGCGCTGCGCGCGGCGGGACTGGACCTGGCCCTGCACCTGGCGGTGGCGGTGCCGGCGGTGGTGGACCCCTGCCTGCGCGCGCTGGTGCACGGGCTGGTGCCGCCGGCGGCGCAGCTGGCCGCGTCGGCGGGCGCGCTGGGCGAGCCGTGGGCGCCCGCGCCCGAGGACCTGGCGGCGCAGGACGAGATCGTGGCCGCGCTGGCGCGGCTGGTGGGCCTGGTGCCCACGGCGGCGCCGCGCGCGCTGCCCGTGCTGCTCGACCGCTTCCCGCACCCGCTGCGCGACCGCGGCACGCACTGCTTCTTCCTGCGCGCGGCGCTGGCGCTGGCGCGGCGCGTGGGCGCGCTGCGCGAGGCGCTGCTGGCCGCGGCGGTGCAGCACCTGCTGGCGCTGGACGTGGAGATCCGGTGGGAGGACATCGTGGGCGTGCGGTCGGAGGAGACGCGCGAGGAGGCCGAGGGCGCGCCGGACGAGGAGGACGAGCCCGACCTATTTGAGCTGGAGGGCATGTCGCGCGAGGAGGCCGAGGCGGCCGGCGGCGGCTGGGAGGGCGGCGCCGCCATCGCGCTGGGCGCGCACAAGCCCGAGGCGGCGGAGGTGAAGAGTGACGAGGCCACCAAGACGTCTGGGCAAAAGTCCACTACCAACACCACGCCCACCGCCCAACCGACCTTTTTCAACCAGTCGTCGCGCGAGCACATGGAGTCCATGGCCGACAAGCTCGACTCGCTGATGGAGATGGCGCTGGCGCACATTGCCGAGCGCGCGGCCGCGGGCGACCTGGGCCCGGCCTTTGCGACGCTGCTGGCCGTGTTTGAGCGCAAGATCCTGCACGCGCACCGCTCCAAGTTCGTGCAGTTTGTCGTCTTTCTGGCCGTGGCCAAGGACGCCAGCGGCGAGGCGGGTGACCGGCTGCTGGCCGCGCTGCTGCGCGCGCTGGCCGACGAGAGCGCCGCGGGCCTGACGCGCACGGCCGCGGCCGCCTACATCGCGTCGTTCTTGTCGCGCGCGCAGTTCCTGGAGGCCGAGCGCGTGGTCGCGGCGCTGACGCGCCTGCTGGCCTGGGCGCTGGCCTACGCGCGGCGCCACGCGGGCCCCGCGGGCGGCGCTCGCCACGCGGGCGGTGCCGGCGCGGCCGCGCGGCCGCTCTTCCTGCGGGGGCCCGACACCGCGGCCGAGGCGCACGCGCCCTTCCACGCGGCCGTGCAGGGCGCGCTCTACGTGCTGTGCTACCACCTGGACGTGCTGGTCGGCGCCTTTGGCGGGCCGGGCGCCGGGTCGCCGCTGGGCAAGGCCGCCTCGGCCGAGGCGAGCGCGCTGGTCAAGCTCTCGCTGCGCGAAGGCTCGTCCGCCGCCACGCCGGCCAAGGCCATCGGCCCGGCGCGCGCGGCCAGCGCCTCGGCCGCCGCTCTCGGCGCCAGCACGCCGCCGCCGCCCGCGCCGGGGCCGTCGGCCTCGCCGGGCGAGCAGCTGCGCTGGGTGCTGGGCGCCGCGCTGCCGGCGCTGCTGGCGCACCCGCTGGACCCGCTGAACAGCTGCGCGACCTCGGTCAGCGCCGAGTTTGCGCGCCAGGCGCGGCGCCTGCGCCTGCACGCGCTCGGCCGCGAGATCCGGGCCTGGGAGGCGCGCGCCGCGGGCACGCGCGCGGTGCGCAGGCCGCTGGAGGTGTTTTTCCCGTTTGATCCCTACCTCCTCGCGCGCTCGGCTCGCTACCTGGATCTGGAGCACACCTTTACCAACTGGCAGCGCGGCCGCGGGGCCATGCGCGCCGGGGACGAGGACGAGGACGACAAGCGCGCGCCGGGCGGGGCCGCACGCGCGGCCGCGCGCGGCGCGGATGCGCGCTCCGACGCGTCGTCATCTTCTTCTGATGATGACAACGACGACGACGTCTCCGACGCGTCATCGTCTTCCTCTGCCTCCGACAGCGACGACGACCTGCAGAGCCGCGAGCACTTTGGGTCGCTGCCGTCGTCGTCCTGCCCCTCGCACGAGGCGGGGAGCTGGGACCACGCGCCCGGGTCGCGCGGGCGGCCCATCCCCGGCACCTTGCGCGCGGTGCTGGCGGCCGGCAGCCCGGCCAGCAACGCCGCGAGCCCAGACGTGATGATGGTCGCCCTGGGCGGTAGCCCCTTCCCGCTGGGCATGTCCCCGCTCGGCAGCGCCGACGCCGCGCCGCGCACAACCGCCGCGCCCGCGGACGCCACGCGCTTCCCGCAGGTCGCGTGGCGCACGCTGCGCGGCTGGAACGGCGCTTCCCAGGACTCTCAGGACCAGCCCGTGGCCATGTCCTGCACGCCCGCGCCCTGATCGCATTTCGTTCGCTAGCATATTTTATTGAAAGTCCCCTGCACACATGAAGTTTCAGGTCCGGAAAAAGCATTACCAATCGAGGTTGATGCAGCGGAGAGGCAAGCCGTGTAGGGGCAGCTCCGAATCGGCGCGGTACGGAAGCGCCGCGGCGCCGCGGGAGCGCACGGATCCGGAGGTACTGGAAGGAGTTGGGTGCCACGTTGGCAACACGAGCACATCTCTTTACGAGTCCGAGCTGGCGACCAGAAGCATAAAAACCCGCTCGAGTCGCCCCAGACCCCAGTATCATCTAGTTCTCAGTGTTGTAGCTGTAGTTAGCGGCAGTCTAGTAGATTGCGGGATTTCCCGAGATTGTGCATCATGGCCCGGTCCGGTGTTGCCCTGACCGTCTTGGTCGTGGGACTGAGCCTGCTTGCGTGCGCCGATGCCGTCGGCAACGAGACCTCAAACGGCAGCACAACCTATGAGCTCATTGATGTGCCCCTGGCCAGGGAGGCACAGGTGGCCCAGACCCTGTCGACCATCATCCAGAGCCCTACCGTCGCCGACCGCGACGCGCCGCAGCATGTTTCCAATGGAGTGCCCTTTGAGGAAATGCACGCCGATCTGGCGGCCGCCTTTCCCGAGCTTTACGAGGTCGTCGATGTTGAGCTGGTAAGCCTTGGTGAGGGGTGTTTAGCCTTGGGTTGGGCCTGCGCATCGCGGTGTGATGCCGCGGGTCGTGTCGAGAGTGTGTTTGGGGGGAGCTCACGTCATCGACCAGGGGTGGGGTCTTCCATGGCTAGTCCCCCCCGCCGTCCCGGGCGGAGCATTCATTGCATGTATTGAATGTTCGACTCGACAGTTGGATAATAATAGAGCATTTGTATTCACATTTTTTGTTAATTATTCGTGTGTTTTCCATCTCTTACCGGCTGCCTTCTCCTCATGCAAGTTTCTGACCCCCCTCTCTCACCTCCCTCCCACAGATCAACAACTACTCGCTGCTGTACACCTGGGAGGGCAGCGACCCCAGCCTGCGCCCCCTGCTCCTGATCAGCCACCAGGACGTCGTCCCCGCCCCCATCGACAACTGGACCGTGGACCCCTTCTCGGGCCACATCGACGACAAGTACGTCTGGGGCCGCGGCACCCTGGACACCAAGGGCTCTGGCGTGGCCATTCTGGAGGCCTGGGAGCAGCTCCGCAGCCAGGGCTGGACGCCCACGCGCACGATCCTGTTCGGTTTCGGTCACGACGAGGAGGTCGGCGGCCGCCAGGGCGCCGCCTTCATCTCCAACGTGCTGGAGGAGCGCTACCCCGAGGGCCTGGAGATGATCCTGGACGAGGGCGGCTTCACCCTGACCGACGGCCTGGGCGAGGCGGCCGAGGGCCTGCTGTCCGACAACGCCGGCATCGCGTCGGTGGGCATGGGCGAGAAGGGCAAGGAGAGCTGGGACTTTTTCATCCGCGGCGCGGGCGGCCACAGCAGCATGCCCCCGCCCCCCGGCACGTCCACGACCGCGACCCTGGGCGCGCTGCTGACCATGCTGAACGACCGCCTGCTGCCCGCGCGCCTCCAGCCGCCCGTCACCGATTTCCTGTCCACGATCGCGCCCTACGTCAAGAGCAAGGAGATGGCCTACGTGCTGAGCCAGCCCAACAGCCCGACCTTTGCGCCCCTGCTGACCCAGCTCCTGGCCTCCATCCCCATCACCAGCACCATGGTGCGCACCAGCCACGGCGTGGTCGGCGCGGACGCGGGCGGCCAGACGCGCAACGCCATGCCCACCAGCGCCAGTATCACCGTCGACTTCCGCACTTTGGCCAACGGCGGCGATGAGGTCGAGGAGTTCATCGCCGGCATCATGGCGGACCTGGAGGTGCCCGACACCGGCAGCGTGGAGGTGGTCAAGCACGACGCCTTTGTCAACGCCAGCGCCATCACGCCCGCCAGCGGCGCCCGGTTCGAGGCCGTGCGCCGCGCCATCCTGGAGACCATCCCCTCGCCCGGCGGCCCGCCCGTGCTGGTCATGCCCTACCTCATGAGCGGCGGCACCGACTCCAAAAACTACGAGCGCCTCGCGCGCGAGCGCATCTTCCGCTACGAGCCCTTTGCCGTGCCCAACGACGACCTGCCCGGCATCCACGGCGTGGACGAGCGCATCTCCATCGAGTCCTACATCCACGGCATCAAGTTCTACATCCGATTCACCCAGCTCGTCGCCGACGGCGCCCTCACCGACGACACCCCCTGCCCCAACAGCATCTGCGCCCCCGCCAGCGAGGACCACTTCTAAACCCGCTCCCGGCCGCGAGGCCGCCCATAATTTTGTGGTCAGCGTCGACCGCCCCCTTGCCCCCCGTCCACACCACGCAGCACCAACTCTGCCACTCACAATCAGGGCGCCCTGCCCGGTAAATCATTGTCCTTTCACGATCGCCTAGCGCGGTGCATCGGGCGCCGCCGGCGACCCCTCCGATGCGCCGTGATTGCCATGCCTGTGAATATTTCGTCGAGATTGCTGCCCCTGCGCGCATTTTTTGCTTCCTTGTCCCATTTTCTTAAGCAACAGCTTGCTCTGCGCGTCACCTTTGCTTATTTACAAGGTGGCATGCCCATGCTCATTTCTCTCTTTTTCAAATGTGATATATCTTTTTGAATAACTTTAAACAACCGGGCTGATGAACGATATTTATGAAGGACAGATGGAAAGGCCGGCACACAAGAAAAAGTTTGGGTGCCCTTGCACGCACCTGTGCTCCTCTAGGAGTGCAATCCCGTACTGCCTGCAGGAAGTCTCGTGAATAAACTCCCGCACCAACACGCCCAGGCGAGACGAGCAGACGCATCAAGCGTCGCAGCATTTCAACATCGTATTATATTTGTTTCGGTCTCGCTCATTGTTGTGCGTGTCGGATCTATGCCACCGCGCCGCGCGGCCTTCCCCCTACTAGTACGTTCCGGGCTTCCGGGTCAGGTCTGCACACGCCAGTGGCTAAACCCCGCCACGATGGCAAATCGCGAGCCCCGTGACCCACCGCCCGGCCCGTCTAGACCTTGAAACCCCGAGGCCAGCACCAAGCCCACCCTTGAGCGATTTGTGCAAAGTAGATATATCCAGTTAAAAATTCAAGCTCTGGGTATTGAGTGCCGATCAGGCGCTTGACTCGGAGCCATGGCCGTGCGCAATATCGCGCTGGCCGCTCTGGTCGCAGGACTGGTCCTGCTGGCCCAGGCCGCTGCACAAGCTGATTCCGAGTATGCGTTGATTGATGTCCCTCTGGCGAGGACGGGCAAGGTCGCCGCCACGCTGTCGGCCATCATCCAGTGTCCTACCGTCGGGAACAGGTCTGCCACTCAGCACGTGTACAACCCCGCCCCATTCCGGAAGTTGCACGAGACGCTGGCAGCCGAGTTTCCTCAGCTGTACGAGGTGGTCAAGGTGGAGACGGTGAGTTCGTCGAGGTGGAGGTCGGGTTCTTTTGGCTAGGGATGGGCTAGTGTGCATGCAAAGGCAGGCGGGCCCTTGGCGAGCAGGCAAGCCCTGCTCGCGGGACGTCTCAAATCCAGCCCGTAGGCATACATGCGACGTACAATTTGTACATCTCAGCTCTCATCAGTCATCCATCCGCATCGATGTCCGCAGGTCAATGATTTCTCGCTGCTCTTCACCTGGGAGGGCAGCGACCCCAGCCTGCGCCCCCTGCTGCTGATTAGTCATCTGGATGTTGTCCCCGCCCCCATCGACAACTGGACCGTGGACCCCTTCTCGGGCCACATTGACGACGAGTTCATCTGGGGCCGCGGCACGCTGGACACCAAGGGCTCCGGCATCGCCATCCTGGAGGCCTGGGAGCAGCTGCGCAGCCAGGGCTGGACGCCCACGCGCACGATTCTGTTCGGGTTTGGCCACGACGAGGAGCTGGGGGGCCACGAGGGCGCCCTGAAGATCTCCCACGTGCTGGAGGAGCGCTATCCGAGCGGCCTGGAGATGATCCTGGACGAGGGCGGCTTCACGCTCTCGGATGGCCTGGGCCCGCAGGTGGCCAAGCTCCTGTCCGGCTCGGCGCACATGGCGGCCGTGGGCCTGGCCGAGAAGGGCAAGGCGAGCTGGAAGGTGTCGATTCGCGGCGCCGGGGGCCACAGCAGCATGCCCCCCGCCCCCGGGACGTCCACCACCGCGACCCTGGGCAAGCTGCTGACCATGCTCAACGAGCGCGACCTGCCCGCGCGGCTGCAGCCGCCCACGAGCGACTTCCTCAAGGCCCTGGCGCCGCACATCAAGTACCGCGCCGCCGGCTGGCTGCTTAAGCAGACGGAGAGCCCCGTGGTCGGCCCCATCCTCTCGCGCGTCCTCTCGGCCACGCCGCTCACCAGCATGATGATCCGCACCGCGCACGGCGTGGTCGGCGCGGTGGCCGGCGGCGACGCCGGCAACGCCATGCCCACCAGCGGCAGCGTCGCCGTCGACTTTCGGCTGCTCGCGCACGGCGGCGACGAGGTGGCCCAGTACATGCAGGGCATCGTGGACGACCTCAAGCTCCCGGCCACGGGCAGCGTGCGCGTCGCGCCCCTCCCGGGGGCCGTCAACGCGAGCGCCATCACCCCGGCCGCGGGGCCGCGCTGGGAGGCTGTGCGCCGCGCCGTCCTGGAGACGGTGCCGCGCCCGGGCGGCCCGCCCGTGCTCGTGCTGCCCTACCTCATGAGCGCCGGCACCGACTCCAAGAACTATGAGCGCCTCGCGCGCGAGCGCATCTTCCGCTACGAGCCATTCGTGGTGGCCAACCGCCAGCTGAGCGGCATCCACGGCGTGGACGAGCGCATCGGCATCGAGTCCTACACCCAGGGCATCAAGTTCTACATCCGATTCACCCAGCTCGTCGCCGACAGCGCCTTTGCCGAGTGCGCGGCCGACGCCTGCCCGGACGCCGCCAGCGCCTAGAGAGTTTTTGTGACACATTTCTTCGTCCCTGGGATTGCATCAGCGAGGGCAACCACATCAAAAACCGCCTCCCCCCCCTCGCATTGTCACCTGATGTAGCGAAAAGTATGTGGTAGGGCCACGCGCCTTCCTCTTGTCCCTGTGTGTGTGGTGTTTAGAGAAACGAACCCCCTTGCCAATAACAATGGGGCTCCCCGCTGTAACTTTTCTACCAGCCGATTGCTGCCCCACCCCCCTCCCACCGCCGCACCCCCCTCCTTCCATGGTTTGACAGCCTCCTCACAGGGGGCCCGGCTTGCCATGCCGCAGATTCATGCGGCACCCTTTGCCATTCACATTTCCCATGCCTAGAGCAGCACTGCCCCCATCCTCGTTCCCTCCTTCCCTGCCCCCTTGTGTCACCTACGCTCCCTCATTCCCTTTATGGGCACACTTTTGGTCCTAAAACATAATAATGACACATCAGTATCGTGTACGAGCGTGGAGCAGAACAGAGCAGGTGCATTCAGATGAAAGAATGACGGCACAAGGGTTAATGCAATTTGCTAAGCAGTCAGCTCCCGCGACTGGACTGGGGCTCCTCGGTGGGTACTGTGGAGTCGCGCGCACCATGCTTGTCGCTCAGTTTCTCCGTCGTATACTTTACTTTGTCATCATGACCCGCGCCCGCTGCAGACGATTGACCATTCGAGCTCTGCGTATGAGCCTTGCCCAGCTCCACGGCCAACTCCCGGAGCTCTGCCGACTCGAAGCGCGGAGCGATGTCAGTCATTAGACCCTTCACAAATGACTGAAACGTTGGCAAATAATTGTAGTCGAGTTTACAAGTGTGTATGATGATATATGCGAGCGCTTGTACAGGGGTGCACGCGTTTTGTACAACATCATTACGTGCTCGCATTCCGAAAGGAGTCGGGGAGAAGCTGGCGCGTGTTATTATGTGCGACACGCCTTCCCCTAGCGCATGGCTGGCTGTGGGGCCGCTAAGATAGCTCCATGCATATACTTAATCTTGCATATCTCACATATAGAGTTCTGGTCATTTTGGCAATTCACGAATAGCGTGTCGCGCAGATAATCGCGGGCGGCTCACTCCTCGGCTGCCAGGACAGAGGCCCCGGGTGGACGCTGGCCGGGGCACCCCTTGGCCGGCACCCCAGGGGACCGCTCGCCCCCAGGCACGCGCCGTCCAAGGGCGCTGCTCTCCAACAGACGGCCCAAATACGCATAGTCGGGCAGGTCCTCGGCCTCCAGGCAGTGGCAGTGGTCCATCCACTGCTCCAAAAAGTCGGGCACAAACCCCGCTTCCAGCGCATTTTCGTAGGCGATCTCACGCGTGTCTGCCATAATGACCAGCTCCTCCTGCGTCCACCCGCTGGGGCCAGACTCCCTCGAGCTCAACATGCTTGGCAGTCCCGCCCTGAGAATTGTGGGGGCGATGACGTGGGGGTTTGAGGGGCACTGGGGTTCAAGTCAACTGTGCCAAGTCTCTATTTGAAGTAGGCGATGCGACGAGGGCGGCCCCGATCTAGCTAGTTCTGGTTGCATTCCACAGTGGCATGCCTGTACGCACCAGGGCAGCCGGCCCAGCCAGAGGAAGAGAAGCGTATAGCCCAAGCTCTCCACGTCGTCCTTGGGTCCAATCCCCTGCTCATGCAGGCTAGCGGTGCTGGCATAATCGGGAGTGCCTGCATATGCAAAAGAACAACCATATTTATTACGTCGACGACAAGAGCTCACACTCAGACACTCTTATCCCTAATTACTCGCCTGCAAATGGTGGCCGTGGGGCTCTTCCGCCGGCTTGCCACGCCTGGGCCATACCCAGATCAATCAGCTTGATGGGCATGGGCTCGCCTGAAACCCAGGTCCGGGGCACTACCAGATTCTGTACGAGTGTCATGAAAATATATGCACTTGATTTTATTTAAACAGTGCCAGCGGCGTTCAAGACCTCTTTGTGCTCTTGCACCCCACCATCGCCGCCCACCAACCTCTGGCTTCATGTCACGATGAAGAAAACCCCGGCCATGCAGCCACTGCAGGGCCTCCAGGGCACGGACACCCACACCCGGAACGTCATCCTGTGTCAAAAGCTTTTTGCGACGCAGGTCGAAAAGGGATGGACCCAACAGCTCCATGGTCATCCTGAACATGAAGGGCAGGAAGCCAGTGTAAGGCGCAGGTATCAGACGCCATACCCAGCATGAGAAAAAGCAGCGACGTGCAACGTAACCAACCATCCAGAACATACCAGGGCACAATGCCAGTTGGCGCTTTGTAGACACCGAAATGATGGGCTCTGGGAACGTGCTCAACCGCCTGGCCATGGGTCAGACTGACGTATGCATTCCATTCTGTTCGGAACGTCTGCCTGCAGTCGATCAATCATGGAACATCTCAGTCAAGCTCCTGGCAAAAACCTTGCCCTGCTTCTGATTCTATGTACACGCCAACCTGCCACTCACCAGGTAAAGTCCTTGACAGCCATGGGGTTGCCCACTTTGAGTGCGACTTCCTTGCCACTGTGAAAATGCCTCGCAGCGTAGACGGTGCCAAGCCCGCCTTCTCCCAGGGGTGTCCTAGCTTTGGCCTCATACTCGCCAATGTTCCAGGTGTCGACAGCGGAAGACGCGTGGTTTCGATCTAGCCGAAAGCGGGTGACACAGACCTGCACCATGTCGGCAGGTGGGTCAGCAATCAAGACTGCTGTCAACCACACCCTTGGCACCCAGCACCCCCCAGCACATGGCCTCACCCTTTTGGGATATCCACCATTCATTTTGCAGGTTTCAGTAAAGGTCTGCACATGAATATTGTAAACGTTTTGAGCGATCCATGCATGCCACAACCTACCGATTGCCCGGGCCACTGAACAACTTGCTACCTGAGTTTCCGTCTGTGAGCCGCGAGAACGCTTGAGCGTGGGGTCCATCCCTTGCTCCTCATCGCCAGGGTTGCAAGACGCAGGAATGGTGGCAGCCTCGTGAGTTTTTGCGCGCACACAAACGGAGGCAAGAGGGCCGTGGCTCATAGTCTGCAGCAAGGCATTGCGGCGGTCGTCATGAAAGCACTGATCGGGGGACATCCGCAACGCAAAAAGCCCAGCCGGTCCGCCCGCACCGCTGCATCACAAATGTCATGATGCGTCACAATTTGGGATTCTAAGAGCACTGCATGCGGGAGATCGCGGGTATGGGTAGGTGTGGCTGCCTCGCGCAGAGTTGGTCATTTGCCATCAGCGAATACTTTGCTACCCGGCCCGCACCTGCCATTTCCGCCGCGACTTGGCTCAACGGACTCACTACATGCTCATCTCTGGTACAATCATCGCAAGTTATTTTTGTCATTCTTGTGAGATGTCTGGATCTGGTGTATTTGGGGCAGAGGGATCATTCAGGGCCAAGCTATTGTTGAGACATTGTTACCTCGCCTGCCGGGGTCACATGAACCTGCCCCCATGTCCGGATCCAGGACAAGTCCTCCCAGGTTTATGCAGGTGTCGTGGGGACCTCTGGACCGAACTACGGCCATTGTGTAAACCTAGTGACCATGTAATGACGGCAATAGAAAGCAGAGGGTTTCACAGTTTGTTGGAGAGGCATCGGGAGCTGTGCCGGAAGACAGGTGCGTGGGATTCTGCTCTGCGTTGGTTCCTCTGAAACGTCACCCTCACAGACCCCACTAGGACCTCCAATGCAGAGGATGACATACGCAATGTCAACCGACAGACAGTGCGAGCGCATCAGGTACCCCTAGTGCCGCGGCTTTTGGCCCGTCGGGACGGAGTGCCCACGTGGCAAGTGGGGCATGGTGTCGAAAACCCCGACATTTCGAGTACGCCAAACCTTGCTTCCCTCTCATCACACCCCGTACAGGAGCGTGAGCAAGCCAGGACCAGGAAACAAACCTTAGAGAAGAAGCTCCGTCGGAAAAAGGAAGAGCTGTCCTCCGTACGAGCTGAAATCGACCAACTGTCCTTGAGCATATCTTACACCAAGGTCCGTTGTGGCGGGAAGTTGCCCCATCCGTTGCACCGTTTTTTTGAGGCATGCCTTCACATTTTCTCATCGCGCACCCGTCCCCAGGAAACCATGTCGGAGCTGATGGCCAGAGCTGAGGACGTCAAGTCTAAGATCCAGGCTCTAGAAGTGCAGGAGGAGCGTGCGAGGTAGGGTTTGTGCCTGGGGTTTCAGGGTGCGTGCAGCGCTCGCTATTGGTTCATGTGCCAGACTCTGGCTGCCCAGTCAGCTGCCAGATTTGATCCCCGCCCCAACTGGGTCCTATTTTCCTTGTTTGCAAAAAGGTGCCAGTATATACAACGCTGTCGAGTCATCGAAGTCAGACTTCGGGAGCTGCGGAGCCAAGCTGCCTCGTCCGGGGTCGACATCCCCAGCCAGAGCACTCCATGAGGCCGCCTTTGGTGCCATGAAATCCATTCCACTTAATGCTGAGCGTAACTGGTACGACCTGCACTGTTGACTGCCTCCCAGACACCTGCCCCATTTGGCCGCCTCATCCGTGAAACCTGCAAAGCTTGAACATGCTCCGGGCGGCCTCGACCGTCGCGCCCTCGCTCTCCCAGTAGGCAATGAGCCGCGTGAACTCGTTCAGCAACTCAATCTTGTCCCTGCCGTTAGGAAGTGGGAGCGGTCGGTCACAAGGATGAGAGGATCAATATCGCCGTGTCAATCGCATAATACGTGTGCAGGATCACCAGCGGCACTCCGCGCGTGCTCCACGCACTCTTCTGTGATCCAGTCGTGCTCGTGCTCCAGGTACTCCCTCGTCATTTCCCAGGCCTCTTCTTGCGGCCAGAAAAAGTAGCAGGACAGGGGGGTCCTCAGGTCCTGCACATGGGGAGTGGGTGGAATGCGTGAGCAGCTTTGTGGGTATGCAAGCAGCTACGCTCCTTTTCACAGAATTTCCCTCCACTGCCCCTCGAACCTACCCCAAAGATTTGGTCCACGGCGATGCCGATAACATTTTGAAGCCAGAGGACGTTGAGGACAAAGTGGTAGGGCCGCTCAGGGTCCCGAACAGCCTCTTGCAGGATGGCTTCTTTTTCTTCCTCGGAGCGCAGCTCCTGTGCTTGGGCCGTCGCTTGACCACCTGGAGCGCTGGACTCTGCGGCGCCCTCTGCTGCCGCCTGCTGCAGCTGCGGTTGCTCAGCCTCCGAGCCGGCATCGGCAGCCTATTGCAAAAAAAAGGCGTAGCCAGGGGGCGTGGGTCAGCAACTCATCCAAACTGGCACGACAATTAGCCTCGTGCGATGAAGATGCGCAAATGCACGCAAAACTCACCGATGAATGTGCCTCCAGCACGACTTCGCTGGACTCCTGGCTACGGAGTAGGCTGGGCGGGTGCCTGGCCGGAGTGCGCGTGCCGCTCCAGAGGCGCGGCAGGCGGCTGGCCAGGCATGGCACCTGCACAGTGCGATGAAGAATGGTGTCTAAGTAAGGGGTGCCTGAATTCCAATGCATGCGCCGCGCAGTACTGCTTGTATGCGCGTGCTCCCCAAAACTTGCCTGGCTGGTAAAAGGCTGGATCCGCAGACGGCCGGCCTGGATGGGTCTCATGCTCGCAGGCGCTGGTGCGCACCCGAACAATGTCATTGCCATGCCAATTCAATCGGATGGGCTATGAAGACAATTGTACAGAAAAACCAGCCTCAGAACGAGAGATCCAGTCCTGCTGTGACACAGCTTGGAGTGCACTGCGCTTCGCCTCGCGCTGGCGCCTCTGTGCTTCCGACGCCCGCAACAGCCAAAGCTGATTATTATAAAATCAAAGCAGTGTGATATGGAAGTCAATTCTCCCATGTGAGTAGCGATGCCTTTATCCTGTGGCGGTGGGTGGCCTCACGAACGGCAAGGGGTGTTCCGGCGCCCCGACGATGAGGAGGGGATCCGATCCACCAACATGCTGCACTCGGCCCCAGCGCGCATTCAGATGCACAGAAGCCCGTTGCAAATATGTAAAAGTTTAATCGTGACACATTATTTGCTACATGCATCGTGGCAATCGGGGCCAATGACGGCGCCAGGCGGCTTTAGCCTGTCGTTTGCGGGGCCAGCCCGCAAGGCCCGTCGAGTCGCGATACATGACGACGTGGTCAAGGTCCAGCGTCACGAGATCGTGGGCTTTGATGAGTCGGGGGCCATCCAGACAGCCACGGCCGAGGTGGTGGAGGAGCAGGCCCCGCTTGTCATCTCGGCGCAGCCCAACACCTACAGGTGTTAGAGAATTTGCTTGTTGGGGGGCCGATGGCAGCTGATTTTTCACATTTGAGCACGATGCATTTTACATTAAAGAATGTGATCATTGCGTATGTGTCCCAGCAAGGTTTTTCCGCGTACCTAGCACTCAAACACCCCTCCCTCCTCGCCTACCACGCCCCTGAGCAGGGCCGGCAAGTACAAGCCCAGCTACGTGCCAGACGCAGCCGCTGACGCCCTTGACGCAGCCGGGGGCATCGACAAGTTTCAGACGGCGGAGCACGACACGGCCGACGCGCAGCAGGAGGTGGTGTACGGACTGATCAGGCGCGAGCAGCCTCGGCCCGAGTCGGCGGCGGCCGCGGCCGGGGACAGGGACGCGGAGCTGCAGGCCCTGCGCCGGGACCTGCAGGCGCTGCCCCCGCCGCGACCGCGGAGCAGTACGAGGCGATGCCGGTGGACGCCTTTGCCTCGGCCCTGCTGCGCGGTATGGGCTGGAAAGAGGGCGCGGGCCTGGGAAAGGACGGCAAGGCGGCCCCCGAGCCGCGCGACCTCAAGCGGCGGCCGGCGCGGCTGGGGCTCGGCGCGACGCCCGCCCCGCCCCCCTCCACGCACAAGCGCTTCATCAAGCCGGGCGAGAAGCGGGAGGGGCCAGAGAACGGAAGGGCGCAGGCCGACGGGCCCTCGACCTCCTCCCAGACCGCGAGCGACTGGCGGCCAGGACAGGTAGAGAGGGGTTTTATTTATTTTGTGGTGGAGGAGTGAAGCCTAGTAAATGGATTGATATCTAGGAGATCACTCCACCGCCCATTCCCAGTCGCTGCAATGGCTATTCTAACAACTGTACACCCCACAGGCGGCTGCAATCGCGGGAGGGTCGCACAGAGGCAGCAAGTGCGTGATCGAGCGGGTGGAGCGCGGGCGAGGCGGCGAGGGCGACCGTGCGACCGTGAGGGTCCGAGGCACGCGCGATCGCGTGTTGGTGAGGGTGTCCGATTTGCGCGCGGTAGAAGGCGGAGGCGGCAGGACGAGCCGGCAGCGACGAGAGGCCCCCGCGGCCGCAGACTCCTCTGGCGCGCCGCCGCCAGACACCTGGATCGTCCCCGGCATCCGCGTCAAGATCGTCGACGAGGCGCACGAGCGGTACCTGTCCAAGGGCACGATCACGGCCGTCTCGACGAGCCCCCGGCGCTGCAGCGTGCTCCTGGACGGCGATCGGGGACAGGTGTCCGGAGTTCGCCAGAGCCAGCTGGAGACGGCGCTTCCCTCGGCGCCCGGCAGGCCGGTCCTGGTCGTGGGCCTCGACTGCCGGCGCCGCGGCGCGCGCGGCGCCTTTCTCGAGCGTGACGCCGAGCGGGGCCGGGTGCGAGTGAGGCTGTCGGGCGACGAAGAGGCCGTCTGGCTTGGCATGGACGACGTCGCCGAGCTGGCGTGAGGGTGCATTTCTTTATTCACTTGGGACACTCTACATCTCCTTTCTCCTCAAACTTTCAAAACCAACAATGTACACAGATCAGGTGTCAGTTATACAGCAAAGTGGAAAACTCAAGGTGGCGATTGGTAAGGGGGGCTGACTCGTAGGTCCAAAAACGTCCCCGGAAAATCAGGCGACAGAAACGTCGCCGCGCAGTATGGCATTGGTGTGCAGCACACGGCTGGTTCTTGAGGCAATGGGGCACGCAGCAGGCCGAAAACGATCGGCGCCGCACAGGGTGAGAATGGGTGGGCAGGTTGGGTGGTGTGCAGTGCGGTGCAGGCAGAGAGAGCGATCGAGGTCCTGGGATTGAAGCGACGACATGAATGAATGAAGGGGGGGCGGGTGTGTGAGGGCAGCAAACCGCAAGGCTGCTCCCTGACCGGGCACTCAACAAGCGCGGCCACTCAGGGCGCCAGGTTTCTCGAGAACGAGGCGCTGGCGACGTCGGGCGCTCCGCTCTCCGCGCCAGCCCCGCACGGCAGAAACAGCACCGAGACGGTGATGTCATCCACGCACGCGCCTCCCTGGTGCATGACCCAGCGCAGGCGGGCGACCTCGGCCAGGCAGTCGGCGGCCTCCTGCGCCGAGGCGCAGGCCGAGGCGATGTCGACCGCGGCCTCGTTGCCGATCCACTGCCAGAGCCCGTCCGAGGCGACAATGAGGACGTGGTGCGCGCCCGGGGTCGCGCAGGTCGCGCCCAGCGCGCGGGCCTCGCGGCCCTCGGCGCTGCGGGCCCCGCCCGCCAGGACCGCGGGCGCGCAGCCGGGCAGCGCCACGGACGCGATCTCGGGCGTGCTGCTCACGCCGATGCTCGCCGCCTGGCGGTCGCCCAGCGCGCGGCTCACGGCCAGGCCGGGCGCGTTTGTCCCCGGAAAGCAGACGCGCATGGGCCCCACGGGCCGGCGGAAGGCGTCGCGGTGCGTCTGGCGCACGGCGCCGCCGGAGCGGGAAGATGCGCGCGCGTTCCCGCTCCAGCTCCGGGCTGTGGTCCTCTGTCAGGGGCACCACCCTGTACAGAGACGGCCGGGCGTGGGCAACCGCCGTGCCGCCCGCTCGCCCGGGGGCCCGCTCGCCAAACGCGGTCGGCGGCCGCCGCGCCGGCCCGCCCGCGGGCGCCAGGCCTAGCACCGCGCGAGTCCCCCGCCCAGGCCGCGGTGACGCGGCCCGGCTCCACCACGCACACCACGGCCGTCGTGCCGCTGCGCGAAAAGTCGTGGCCCGTGAGGTCCAGGTCGCGGTCCGCGTCGGCAAAGGCGCGGACGAGCGCGGCCTCGATGGGCGAGGCGTGCGGCGCCTTGCTGCTCGCGCACGCGACCAGGCCGCCCTCGGCCCCCTCACAAGGCGCCAGGCCCCTGCCCGTGGCAGCCTCGGCCAGGCTGCGCGCCACGGAGTCGCGCACGAGCCGGCTCGCCTCGCCGCCGCGCGCGCCGTGCCCGTCAAAGACGCCCAGCACCAGCGCGCCCTCGGCGGCAAAGCGCGCGCCGGGCGCGGGCGGGATGTGCTGCGCCAGGTACGAGTCCTGGTTGTCCAGCTTCCACGTGGCCGCCGCTCGCCCGCCGCGCGTCAGGCAGCAGAGCTCGGGGCCCTGCGCCAGCGCCAGCGACTGCCGCGCGTCGTAGCCGCGCGGCGCTTGAGGCGCGCCTGCCGGCGCCAGCGCTGGACCTCGGCGCGCGCGGCGCTCAGCATCGCGCGGCAGTGCTGCGACTCCAGCGAGCTCGCGGGGAGGCCCACCTCCAGGTCCGTGCGCGGGTGCGCGCGCGCCGCGCCCCCTCCTCCTCCTCCTCCTCGTAGCTCCGCAGCGAGCCCGTGGAGGCGCCCAGCACCGCGCTCACCCCGGGAGCGCGCGCCAGCGGGCGGCGACGGGCGCCGCGCGCCGGTAGGTGAGTTGGCAGGGCCGCACCAACTGGCGCCCCGCCCACCGCCGCGCGAGGCACGCAGGTGTCCAGGCGGGGCGGCAGCAACGCGCCGTGGCGCGTAGGTACGCTGGTATGCAGCATGTCCAAAGGTCTACGCAATTATGCTCGCCTCTGCACGCCGAGAGAGCCCGTCCTCCGCGCACCCTCGTAACTCCGAGCGCCGCGACTAGCCGGTCGGGAACGCCCGGCTCTGGCTTTACCAACCCTGCGCCAAGAATCCCAGTCGCGCACAGGGTGTGAAAATACTAGGAAAGGGACATGCAAGCTCGCACGCGGCGTCTTCACACCGCCACCTCCGCTCACCAACCAGCAGCTCGCCAACCAGCCTTGCAACGACCTGGCTGTCCGGCGAGGTCAGCCAGCCGCGTGCGGTGTACTTGGTTCAGAGACGTTGCAATTCTCAATTTGTAGCGTCCTAGTATAGTATAGTGGCGTTGAGAGCGCGACAAGCTGCCTTGTCTGGCCCCGGGCGACAAAGTCGCCTAAGCCATGCGCTAGAAGATTTCGCATGCGGCCATGATCGCATCGTGGCTTTCAGCACCCACCACCCCTTCCAGGCCGCATGCGAGACAAGGCTCGTCACGGACAGAACATGTCAAGACCACCATGCATCTAGTGGTTGACTATTTTTGCATGTCTACAAGTATATATTTTCCGTGGATCGGCCAGTGCTTGGCATTGGCCGGTCCTCCCTGGAGGAAGTGATCGCCCAGTGCCGCCCGGGCCCAGGCCCGCCAGTGTGAGATTGACATGGGTGACACCGATGGAGCCCAGGCCGGCCATGCATCCGCGCCTGCCCGCGCCGAGGTCCCCATGGACACCGTCTTTACAAATTTCAAGGCCGGCATGGAAGGAGTGGACCAGGAAAAGGTCAAGGCCCTGGTGCATGAGCTGTCCAAAGTGAGTAGTGGGATGTTGACGGAATGAGCGAGTGGGTATGCATATGGCGCGTGTGTTTATCTGAATATACTGCGCGACCATTTACTTTCCTGGCCGCCACGTTGCCACGCACAGGGCTCGGAGCATTACAAGAACGAGCAGCGGAAGTTGGCGGCGACAGAGGCTCGCATCGACCGCATGCGCATGCAAGCGAGCGCCCTCACCCCTGAGCAGCTGGCTCGCGTCGAGCGGTGAGTGATGGGAGATTCATGCTCAAGAGAGCAAGGGGTGCATTCATGGCGTGCTGCTTGGCGGTGCTGCGGTCAGAAATAGGTGCACTGCGTATAAGTGTTCCCGTCTGGCCTCACCAGGACCCGTCCCCAACATTGCACAGGGAGCTTGACGCCCGGCTCACAGAGCTCGTGGCCACGCGGGACCTGACCCGGACCTGGCTGCACGTGGACATGGACGCCTTTTTCGCGGCGGTGGCGGAGCGCGACCAGCCGGAGCTGGTGCGTGGATGGGGGTGGGGGTGTGGGGTGCTGCTGGGCGCAGTCTCGTTCCATTGTGTGTCACCGTCCACGAGCCGCCCAGTAAGTGGCTACCGCACAATACCTCCGTCCACTATATGCACCCCATATCCCCCCGCCCAATCCCTGCAGCGAAACAAGCCGTTTGCGGTGGGGGGCATCGGCATGATCTCCACCGCCAACTACGTGGCGCGGCGCTTCGGGGTCCGATCCGCCATGCCCGGGTTCATCGCGCTCAAGCTCTGCCCCCAGCTGACCTTTGTCAAGACGGACTTTCAAAAGTACGTGGCCGCCAGCCAGGAGACCAGGTGAGGCGTTGCGGCGAGGGGAGGTGGTAGTTGTTTGGGGGAGAAGGAGGGAGAGGTAGGGAGAAACCCTTATGCACAAGCATGCATGCCGTGTGGGATCAGGGCACCTACCGTGCCTGACCGGCCCATCAGCTTGCTGGCAGTACTCACCCTCTCCCGCCCTCTCCCACCAGACAAATATTCGCCGAGTTTGATCCCGGCTTTGAGGCGGGCAGCCTGGACGAAGCCTACTTGGACGTGACGGACTGCTGCGCCGAGCGGGGGTGGACAGGCGCGCAGGTCGCGGAGCGCATCCGGGCCAGAGTGCGCCAGGAAACGGGGCTGACCTGCAGGTGCGCGAGGGGTCGGTGCGAGCAGCGTGTTTGTCTGTGTATTGAGGGGAACGCAGTGGCGGTGGTGTTAATTTCAGAATCGACGTGCAGGGTCCTCATGTCGCACAGCAACTGTCGGACTGTCTGGGTCTGGCGCATTCTGTACGCCAGATACCTATCTGGCGTATCCTGTACCCATTCCATCAACCCTTTCCTCCCACCACACCCATCGCCAGCGTCGGCATTGCACCCAACCGCATGCTGGCCAAGGTCTGCTCTGACCGAAACAAGCCGGATGGACAGGTACGCAGAAGAGGAGGCCTGTGGCAAGCGCATGGCAACTCGGTTCGTGCGTCCCCTACTTCATTTGAAGTATGGAAGGGCGCCACCACGATACGTGCGGCTCACTTCGCGGTCATTTCGCTGCGCCCCCACCTCCCGCCCTCCTCCCGTGCGCGCCGCAGTACGAGCTTCCGGCAGACTCGCTGGCCGTGGACGCGTTCGTCCAGGGCCTGGAAGTGCGCAAAGTGCCCGGTGTTGGAAAGGTAGAATCGAGGGACGGGAGGTTTGAGGGGGAAGTTTGATGTCGCGCCGTACCACATCTTTGGGCTTGATTGGTACGGATCCAGTTTCCAAGGGAGCTTTTGCCCTTACCCGTCCGCAGGTCACCGAGCACATGCTACGTGCCTTTGGGGTGCAGACCTGCGGCGAGCTGTACCGGAAGAGGTGCGAAAGGAGGCGGGATCGGAACGCAACCTTGACAAATGGCATCTTGATGTTAAGCAGCCGTCACTGAATACTGCGGTCTTTTTTTCTCATTCAAGAACTCCACACCCAGAAACTGCACTCACACACAAAAGTGGCCTCCTCCCCATCACATCTGTCACAGAGCGCTGATATCGTCCATATTCACGCCGGCGTCGGTCGATTTCTTCCTGAGGATCAGCCTGGGGCTGGGGGCCACGCGCCACGCCGACCCCGTCCCCGAGGGCGCGGTCGGGCGCAAGGGCATCGGCTGCGAGCGGACCTTTCATAACATGAGCGCCCCCGCGGCGCTGGAGGCCAAGTGCGCCGAACTGGCCGAGCACCTGGCGGCCGACATGGCCCGTGAGGGCCTGCGGGCCAAGACCCTGACCCTGAAGCTCAAGCTGACGAGCTTTGAGCTGCGCACGCGCGCCGCCTCGCTGGAGCGGCACATCTGCAAGGCGGACGACATCCTGGCGGTCGCGCTGCGCCTGCTGCGCGCCGAGTACCCGCTCGAGATCCGGCTCATGGGCCTGCGCATGAGCGGGTTCTGGGAGCAGGCCCCGCGTGCGCCGGGGCAGAAGCGGCTCGAGGACGTGCTCGGCTGCGCTGTGGTGCGGGCGCGGGGGGGGACGGATGTTTCTGGGCGGGACGCAGCGCCTCAGAGCCGCGCCGCATCTTCAGGCGACACAAGCGATGACCAGTGCGGACCGCAAGGCCATGCGGCCGAGTCCGCCACGAGTCACGCAACGCAGCTGACGCTGAGCCAGGCCGAGGTGGTGGAGCTGAGCCTCCAGGGCTGGGCGCACCAGGCCTCCCAAACGGACGAGGATGGGCCAAACGTGCTGGGCAGCGGGAGAGGCGCCGAAGCGGAGAGTGGACGTGCTGAGAACGAGGGAGCAGCAGCAGATCCGGTGGCTGCGGAAGCAACAGCCGTCTCAGACACAGGAACGCCTGCAGACTCGTCAACGTCTCTTAAACATTCGCCGCCTTCCACCACGTCCACCTGCGGGCCCCCTCCGGGGCAATGGGTCTGCCCGGCCTGCACCCTATTCAACCAGGCCACCGCGGTCTGGTGCGAGGTGTGTGGCGCGCGCCGGCCCGCGCCGCAGAAGCGGGGCCTCCCCCGAGCGCCGGGGCTCGGCGGGCAAGAGGCGCGCCGGGGCGCACGCGACGCGGGAGAGGACGAGGACGCTGGACCGTTTTTTCTGCCGGGGCGCCGCTGGACCGGGTCGGGGGATGCACGTTTCGACTAGTCCCGCAGAAGCTCCCAGAAGCGAGCGCTCTGACCACGACAACCAGCTGGAGGAGTGCTTGGAAAGCGCGGATCTGGCCGAATGCAGAGTGTGCGGGTACGAAGCGGGGGTGTTAATTCCATACATTTTTCTGGGGACAGTATGAGTGGCCTTTTGACACATCATATGCTTCTTCCTTTCTCGTATATTCTAAACGAGTTTTTCTCTGCGCCTCCCCGCTCTCATCAGGGAGTGGGTGCCGGACGCAGAGTTGGAGGAGCATCTCCGGGCAGTGCATGGCACTGAAACCTTGGCGTCCTATGGCGGAGTCCCGCTGTAGCAAAACGAGTATTGACTCTCGGCATCCGGACACCCATCAATGCCTCAACTGGCTTGCCAGTAACATCGTTTTCTGACACACACACATGCTCTCTATTTATTTTGTAATTGACTGTTGATCCTCTAGTTCCCGCCTGAGCGCTGTCATGGTGCACGGAACCGGTGCGAAGCCCGGTCGAGGCGCCGTCCGGAAGCTGGGAGGCCCGTGTCAATTTCCTTGCGCAAGCTCGCCACAAGCGCCTGATCGATTGGGAAAGCATTCAAACGAAAGCGTCAACATTTACAGTCCATTACATTGCGCAGAACCTTGAGCCGAATTCGAGCGACGCGATCGATAGGAATGGCGACTGCGCCAGTGGAGCGGACGCCTCTTGCGGAAGTCTCGGGCCTGAAGCCTGGACCCTTGCCGCTTAATGGAACAATCAACGCGCAGGAAACGACTGTAGTCGAGACCTTTCATGTCAAAGAGGGCCCCGCTTCGCCGGAGACATCTTCCGATGGTGGCGATGGCCCCGACGGGGACAAGGTGGGTGGGCGCGCACTCTCCGCTGCGGTTCGTGCCGTCAGGAGACGCGCTTGCGCAGCATGCCTATCGCAGATCACCATGCCATGCACGAAACAGAAGCACGATAATGCATGCCGATTGAATATTTACCCGGCCCCGCCGCGGCCCGCCCCTTCCCAGGGAACTCCCTGGCTCAAGGACCTGGTGAAGCAGTTGTGGCCGTATGCCTCCAACGCCCTGGAGGCCATGGCCGGGGAGATGCTTCCAGACATTCTGGCCGCCAGCAGGCCCTCCTTTGTCCACGACCTCAAACTGAAAAAGTTTGAACTGGGCAAAGTGGAGCCCAAAATCACAAACATCAAGTAAGCCAGGAGTAGGTGGTGGTTGGGGAGGAGCGCGTGTGTTGTGTTGTGTTGTCTGTGAAGCGGGGATTCTCCATGTCAGCCGCGAACAAGTGCTTGTTCTTGCGCTCCATCCAAGCAGCTCCTGATTAGTTTTGTCCCCGGTCTGTCCCCTCCGCTCAGGGTGTCTGGCGATCATCACATGATGGGAGATGCCAGCATCGAATTCGATTTTGACTGGGTCTCCCAGGACCAGGTGGGAGAACAAGGCTGGGGGATCTGTACAATTTCTTGCTTTCTTGGAGGGGACAAGGGAGAAAATTGCCCATCTGATGCGTTGGGATCCATGTAAACCCCCTACTAATAGTACCAGCACCCTCTTTGCGACTACGCGTTCAGGCGCTGGAGATCTACATCTCGATCCCCAAGTTGCCGCTGCTGGTCTCCGAGGTCGTCCCCAACCCGGTGGAGGACGCCCTGGCGCTGCTCATGTCCCTCACCGTCAGCGTGACCGACCTCAAGCTCAAGGGACGGGCTCGTCTGACGCTGCGCCCGCTGCTCGAGCGCATGCCCGTCGTGGGCGGCACGCGTATCGCGCTCATCAGGCCCCCCGACTTTGAGTACAATCTGAACCTCGGGTGCGGCGAGGGTTGGTGGGGAGTGTCTACATGGGGACAGCGCGTCTGGAGTGGGTTTGTCTGTGTCCTGCAGGGCTTTGCGCACGGAACAGAATCTTTTGAGATTGTGGAAGATTTGCGCTCGCCGGGGCTGCATGTTCCATGGGTACCAGGCGCGCGCCCATGGCCCTCCCGTCTCACGAGTGCCGACCTCCTCGCCGTGATCTCTGCTCCCCACCCTGTCAGAGACAGGTTTGTGCTGGAGACGATCGAGCCCCTGATCAAGTCCTGGCTCGATGGCGTGGTCAAAGAGTCCATCCTCCAGCCGTATGTTGCAGTTGTTGTTTGTGTTAGGGGGGAGAATCGAGGGTTGGGGCTGTTGCAACCGACGTTCCACCCAGCCAGGAGCTAAGCTATTAGACCATCGAAGCCCTGTATGGTGGTTGCTCAGTGGAGGATGGGGATGTATGCAGTGTAGAGATGCACAACAGTCAACATCACGTTCCGCCATCCCTCTCCTGCCCTTCCTTTTCAGGTATGTCTTGCCGGAGCATATCTGGATCCCCATCGTGCCCGACATCCCGGATGTGGACAAGCCTGTGGGAGTGCTGGTGGCAAAGATCAAGAGCGCAACAGATGTGAGAGATCTTCTTATCCAGATTTGTTCTGGTGCAGAAATCAGATCCTGACGCGATGGTCCAGGCACCAACACTTTCCGTCTCTGTCACCGCAGGTGCCGGCAATGGATCTCATGGGCGGATGCGACCCCTTTGTCGAGTGAGTCTGCTGCTTGTGGGACAGTGGCGGCGCCTGACGCGTGGCCTTTGTCGTGAAAAGGCACCGACCCACTCTTACTTTCCTCCTTGCTCTGCCAGGATTTACGTGCGGGACAGCCAGAGGCGCCACACGGCCGTCAAGAAAAACACAAAGTCTCCCACGTGGGACGAGACCTTTATCTTTCCCATTGCCTCTTCAGAGCATCAAAATCTGGTAGGCAGGTATCTGGGTGGGTTTTAGATACTGTGCGTGCATTGTATATTTGCTGCAGATCGAAAAGGGGGGGCGTGTTGAGAAGAGAGCGAAAGCGCATGCAAAGTCAAAACCAAGGCTCGCGCCAGTCTGACCAATGGGCTGCTCACTCGAACTTGGCAGGATCTCATCATGTGGGACGATGATGAGTGGACACCCCCGGACGAGATCGGCAGGTGAGCCCGGGGGTGCTATTGGTGACTAATGTCGGAGCAGGATTGCGCAGTACGCAAGTGTGCACCCGCCTCAAGCCCGAACCAATGCCCCCCGCATCATCCTTCAGGTCCACGGTGCCCATCAGTGAGCTCAAGCCTGGGGAGTGGATGCGCAAGTCTCTTGAATTTAAAGCCCGAGGTACGAGCGGAATGAGGTTGCCTAGGAGGTGGCTTGGTTGCTAGCGCTGCGCTGGAGCACTAAGCGTTTGCTTGCTTGTGGGTATTGATACGCTACCTCTGGGCCTTTAGCTTGCCCTAGTGCACATTCTCAACATCGCCCACCCTGCTCCTTGTTCCCTGCAGTGGAGGAGACGCGGGAGGAGGAAAAGGAAAAGGTCGGCCGGGTGCACCGCATTGCACTGGCGATCGGCAAGCCATTCACCAAGAAGAGCGGCACAAAGTGCCACCTGAACGTCGAGGTGGGTGGGTGATGTCCTGAGCGGGTGAGGGTTAGGAATAGATTTCATCGCATACAACCAGGCTCGCTTGCTTTAGTAGGTGTCCAATAAACCTAAACACTGCCCCACTCACCACTTCCCCACCTGTACTGTCCAGCTGCGGTACGCGCCGCTGAGCAAGACGGAGATCAAGCTGGTGGAGGCGGCCATCCGCCACGGCGCGCCCGTGGCCCTGGAAAAGGCGGAAAAGGTGGGCGCCAACATCAGCGAGGCAGTCAAGGAGCTCATCCGGACGGGCACGGTGCAGCTGACCCTGCACAACGTGCAGAGCGTGGCCCTCAAATCCAGCCTCCGGACGCCGTACGCCAAGGCCCAGCTCAAGGTCCGGGAGGCGGACCACCACACCAGCATGGCCATGGCCAACCGCAAGGGCTCCGTCTCCTTTCCGTCCCCGATAGCCGTGCACGTCGGCCTTGACGCCGTGGAAGACCCCGAGACGCGAGGTTGGTTGGAGAGTGGTCGTGGATATATTTGGGTGGTGAAACTGTGTTTGATGAATAGTGAGCAGTGTACCTCTCGGAAGAGTGAGCTCGCGTGCCTGTGCTCAAAAACACGCACCCTATGATACGTACTAATTCCACCCTTCTTGTGCACCCTTGCCAGTGGAGATCACGGTGGAGGAGAGGGGCTACATCGGGACGCGGGTGATTGGACAGCTGTCCTTCCCGCTGTCCAGCGTCATTCGACGCGGCCTGACCAGGGGCGAGTTCCGGTTCCAGACGGGGTCGGGCACGGCCAAGCTAGACCTGCGCTGGACGCGATACCTGTGAAGAAAGCATGGCAAATTTTGTTGCAGGAATGCGCGTACGTCTGCAGGACCCACTTCATCAACGCATTTTCACACTCATGTCTAACTTCTATCTGAAACTCACAAATAATGCCCTCATGTCTGTTGTGTCCACTCTGCTTGGCTCATCAAAGTTTTAACTCGTCAATGCGAGACTACACGCTGGAGCACACGACACACTCTGCTGCTGGGCCATTCGATAAAGGTGGCATAAGAAGGCACTGGGCTTTGCAGATGACAAATAAAAAACCATGAATACGCCCTTGCCGAGGCTGGTACCCCACGGGCGGAGACTTTTGTCATAAAAACTCTAGGAGATTCGCCCGCCGACCACTGGGTGCACCTTGGTAAACCCCCCAGTCAATCAATCTGTCCTCAGACTGCCACCTCCAGCATCGCCCGTCCAAAATCAGTACTTGAGGATGATGTACAGAGCGTGGATTGCGCCTGCGCAGCGGGCGATCGGACAAGCGGATGTGAGTCATCGCCCAAACTAGTGAGCACTTTGGCCGCCGACGAATGCTCGGGACACGTGCTCAGCAGCTGCACCCCCGACCGACGCGCACCAGGAAGCCAGGCGAGCAGGGTGAGCAGGATATTCAAAAACACATCCTTGTCACACGCGTTCTTCTCGATGAACACCTGTCATGTCATGGGAAGAACAAACTCGTCGTGAGGACTCGTTCAGTGGGCGTCGGTGCCGCGTATACGCGACGTCACACTTCCACACGCCGTACCGCCAAGGGAGGCAGGAAGATGGCCACTGCACGATGGAAACGCGACAAGGGAAAATTTATTGGCCTTTGTGCGATCATACATGCCAGACTCGTTTTGCACGCATAGCCCCAAGCGCAGCAGGCCGGCACGCACCAATGATGAGCCCGATGTCGCGCGCGGTGAACGGCATGGTGTCAAATACAGAGAGTGCGTGTGGTCAAGGTATGCAATGTATGATAAACGGCGACACTGGTGCGCCTGCGTGGGCGCTGGCGACGGTATGTCGCCCACGGTAGGGGAACGGGCACATTCCGGGCAGCTCCCCCAGCTCGGCGGAATCCCGGATGCACGCTGTTTTTTTCACGTGACAGCCGTTGCTTGGGTTCATGGCCCCCCAGGCCCTGCAAGGACACAGAGGACAGCTTCCTCTGTAGATACTATTCTTTGTAGACCATTTTTCGATTGAAAAATACTCCTTACAAGCCTCTGTGCCTCACCAGTAGGTGTACCCCCATATTGACTGGATGTGTCAGCAAGGAGCAGCGCCGCTGTTGATTCACCTCTCAAACCCTGCTCCCGTCCAGACCAGGCCCAGGGGAGGGAAGAACCCGCTCCCCTGAGACAATAAAACATACATCATTCACTGTGATCTCAAATTTTGCACGACCAGCGCTGGAGAGCGCCCCATTTACTTGGTCTGGGGATCTCCACCCAGGAAGTGCTGCTTGCATAAGCTGCGTGGCACGGGGCCACACAGGTCCTCCAGCTGGCATGTGGGCTCCTCGCCCGCACCCGCATACCATGATCGTCAGCCACCGAGCTCCAAACTTTCAATTTTGACCGTACAATAATAATATGCAACCCACACTTGTATGACCGCCAATGCCCGAGCGACCATGAGCTCCAGTTTGGTCCTGCAGAGCGCCCGAGAGCTGCAATACTCCTCGGGCGAGGGCCTCCTGCATGCCGAATGGTCCCCCGCTGCCCTGAAATGGGAACCCAAGACGTGCAAGGCGATTAGCGTGCCGCACCTGGAGAATGGGCTCGCGACGAAGCCCCCCGCCCGACCTCTGGAGTCGGGAGGCGGGAAGGGCCAGGGGCGCTGCCGTGTAGAGGGCTGCAACGCACCGTTGGCTGACGAAAAGGTCTATTATAGGGTACGTTTGGGGCTCTCGAGGCGGTTGTGGCGCGACGGGGGGGCCACTCCGGTCTGCACGATTCCATCCGATACAGTGACGCCTGACCGTGTTGCGTTCCCGTTCCGGGCCCCTGGCAGAGGTACCTCATCTGCCCCTACCACGCCTCGCTGGCCTCCATCACCATCGAGGGCCGCGCATGTCGGTGGTGCCAACAGGTGGGCCGCGAACGAGGGTGCGGGCGGTACACATCGAGACGCTGGGAGGTGCCCGAAAGCTCCCCATGGTCCCGCGGCCAGGAAGGGCGCTCACCAACTCGCCCCCCTTGCGCCCTGCAGTGCGGTCGTTTCCAGCTCCTGGCGGAGTTTGACGAGGAAAAACGGACATGCCGCCACAGGGTGAGTGTTTAGGATGAGCAGGTGTTTGGTTGAGGCTTGCGTTGCTTGTTGTTGTGTGGTGGAGGAGGATGACGATGAGGTGGGACAACATGTGTGCATAAGGAGGGGAGGAGAGGTAGAGCATTTGTGAATCTGCGCCACCAATAGTGCGTCAACATACTTGTCTCATTACACTTTCTAAACCACCCAAATGTGCCCAGTTGGAGATGCACAATGCGCGCCGCCGGAAGCGGCCTGCGAAGCGGCACCGTGGCGATCGCAAGGGCGTGGAGGAGGAGGATGGGGCGTCTGGCGGCTCCCCCGTCAAGCGCACGGGCTCTGGCAGCGGGCGCCGCCTGGCGGGCGGGCCCGAGCAGGTCTCGGGCTCGGCCACGACCAGCGTGGCCTCGGGGACGGTCGACTCCACCTCCGACTCGGTGACGCTGTCGCAGCGCATGGAGGAGCCGCGGGACAAGCTGGGCTTTGACGACTCCTGGGACGCGCCAATGCACCTCGACGATGGCGACCTGCTGCTGGACACGACGCTGCCGGGCCTGTCCCTGCCCTCGATTCCCTCGTTCGCGACGCTCAGCCTGGGCCCGCCCAAGCACGTGCCCACCGGCTGCGAGGTGCCCTGCCTGTCGGCCGCGCTGGGCCAGGAGCTGGACGGCGTCTTTGACGACATCTTTGTGGGGCTGGATGATGATGGCGCGGTGGGCCTGCCCGGCGCGAGCTTTGTGGACGACGCGACGGGCGCGGTCGGGGACGGCGTGACGGGGTCAAGTTTGGGTGCCCTGGGCGGCCTGGGCGCACTCAGCGTGCCCGTGCCGTCCGCGGCCGCGGCCCCGGGCGTGCCGCCGCCGCCGGGCCGCGACGTGCTGGCGGGGTCTGGGCCGCGCCACGGCTTCTTCTACCCGCCCCAGGGCGACCCGGTGGCCTTTGACGTGCCGCAGGCCTGGCCCGCGCCCAGCTTCCCGCTGCCCATCGACTCGGAGCAGCTGGCGCTGCCGCTGCACAAGCTGCCGCCCGTCTCGCGCCTGCTGCGCATGAGCCTCAAGCTCTACGGCGTGAGCCCCGCGGCGCTGCCGGCCGACCTGCAGGAGCAGCTGGTGGGCATGCTGCAGTGCGGCCCCGAGGAGCTCGAGTGCTTCATCCGTCCCGGCTGCGTGCACCTCGTGCTCGACGCGCCGCCCAGCGCGCCGCCGGCCGCCGCGGCCGACCTGGAGGAGGCCGCGGCCGAGGCCGTGGCCGCCGCGCTGCGCGCCAGCGCCGCGCTGCGCGCGCTGCCCTTTGTGGCGGCGCAGTTCAAGGGCGCCGTCGTGCTCGTGCGCCGGGGACGCATCGTGGGCGTGCTGGACGTCGCGCGCGGCGCGGGCAAAGGCATCATTCCGGTCATCCAGCGCGCGGCGCCGCTGGCCATTCTCAGCGTGCACCGCGGCGAGGAGGGGGAGGAGAATGTCGACGACGAGGACGCGCCGTCGCGCAGCTCGAGCGAGGGGCTGGGCGGCGCGTCTCTGTCGGGGCCGGGCCCCGCGGCCCCGGTCCTGCCGGCCTCGGTGCTCCTGCAAGGGTTTGGGCTGCGCGGCAACACGCGGACGTGGCTGGCGCGCCAGCCAGAAATCGGGGACGGGACCTTTTTGTCCGTCGAGGTCCTCGCGGACGAGGCGGCGGGAGCGACCTTGGCGACGACGACGACGACGCCTTGCGCTTCCCGCCCCACCAGTCCCAGCACACACCCTCCCCCAAACCCATCGTCCGTGTGCGTGCGCGTGCCGCGCGCCGTCCCCGGCCAGCTCGTGTTTGAGTGCCAGCGCGGCATCTTCTTGAGCGCGCCGCGGCGCGTTGTCGTCTCCGACGACGCCGCCGTCGTGCGCGAGGTCCGGGCCCTCGGCTCGGCGCGCGCCGCGGCGTGCGCGGCCCGGCTGGGCATCCCCAGCGTGGAGGAGCTGCTCATGGGCATCGGCGTGGCGGTGGGCCTGCGCGACAACTGGCTCCGTCACGCGCACCGCGGCCGCGCCGAGCTCTGGGGCGGCGGGCGCACGCGCCTGCCGCCCTCGGAGCGCGAGCTGCGCTCCAGCGCCTCGCTGCACCCCGACGACGCGGCGCGCCTGCTTAGCCCGGCCTGGTGGCCGCTCATGGGCCGCTGCCTGCTCTTCGCCGTGCTGCAGGACTGCCCGGCCGTGCTGGCCGCGCTGCTGGCCGCGCTGCGTCTGGCCGCGCTCAGGCGGCGGGTGCTGGAGGAGAAGGTGTCGGCGCGCGACGACGACGCGACCGTCTCGTCGTCGTCGCCCGCGGCCGTCGTCGTCCGGCTGGTCGACGCGCTCATCCCCAAGGGCCGCGGCGTGCTCTCGCTGGCCCAGCGCGCGGGCGCAGCGCGCGCCGAGGCCGCGCTGCGCGACTGGGCGCTGCAGCGCGACGTGCGCTGGGCCGAGGACGGCGCGCCCGGCGGCGAGCTGCCGCCTGTCCGCGCCGACGAGGGCGGGGCGCCCGAAAACCCCGCGGCAGAGGGCGCCGACAAGCTGGCCGCGCAGTTTGAGGGCCTCCGCGTCCGCAAAAAGGGCGCGCCCGTCGCCGAGCGCGAGGCCGAGGCCGCGGCCGCGGCCAAGCCCCGCGCGCGCGGGCGACGCGCCGAGCGGGCTGAGCTCCGCCCTGGCACGCTCCCTAGGCGACGCCGCCTGGGAGGTCGAGGCGCTGCTGGGCGAGTACGAGAGCCGCGCGGCGCAGCGCTCCTGCTTCCTCTGGGACTGGATGCTCCGACCGTGAAGGGAGGATCCCTTAGTAATCTGGTGCGCAAAGGGAAAACCTTTGCGCACACTTTTCCTTCAGGCCCTTTCCTTCTGTGCCCAACTCCCCTCTCTTGGGCCATTTCTCTTTAGTATATCTTCTCGTACCTTGCACATACTTGCTCTCTCAAAAAGCACGCGTTGGCTGCATCTCCGCGCTCTCCATCCGAGCCGCTGCCCGCGACACCGGCCGGACTTTTCCCTCTTGTGGCGTCGGAGCGGCCTGCTGCCCGCGTGCTCACCAACAGTGAATGACCGCACCTCAACATCCACCAAGATGCATCCCTATATTGCATTTAGAAAGAAAGAAATGTGCAGCCTTGATCCCAACACCCCTGCAATTTCAACCTGGCAGCGCCCCCGCTCGTCGGGGCGGTCCCCGATGCTCGAGGCGCTGCCGTCCTATCTCCCCGCACTAATAGTGCCGTGCTCTTTGAACTTTGCTGCGGTTGGACTTGCCTGCCTGCATTGCCCACTGCACCGGCACTCCTAAAAGTTTTCCCATTCTGAAACGGTGGAACTGCTCTCTCTGAAGCCGCCGCCCCCCCTCGGCCTCGCTTTCCAAGCCCCATTGAACGAGCGGCTGGGCGGGGCGCGGCCGTCCACGCACCCGAAATTCTCATTATTGTACCGTCCTGGTCTCTGTTGATCGTTCTTTCTGAAGCCCTCAATCGTCTTGAATCCCAAGCTCCCCCGACTGCACTCCTGGGCTGCCACGCGTTTTCTATATCGTATGCCATATGTGACAAAAAAGGCCTCGTCCGCGGCCGGCGAGAAAGGGCGACAAACGATGCGCGACGGATCGATCACACTCTCTTGCTGTTGGAGCGGGGTCGAGCGGGACCCTGCCCGCGCAGCCTGCAGAAGCTCTGGCATGAGGAGTATGAAAGGTGCCGGGCGAGGGACAGCTAGAAGAAAGAGCGGCGCGACGATCGATTGAGAGGAGAGGAATGCGCTGTACAGGTGCCGAGGCCTCGCGGCTTCGGAGGAAAAGGGAGGGGGAGAGCGCTGCTGCTATTATGATAGGAGGCAGGCTGCCTAGCAGGAAATGGCATTCTCAAGGTGGGTGTAGCGACAATGACAGTATAAAATGCATGGAAATCAAATTCTCTACGCACGACGTCGCCGTGGACGCCCATGGGTTCCCGGCCGGGATTTGGGGGCGGGGGGCGGAAGAGGGGCCCACTGCTTCAGGAGAGGGTGCCTCGTTCGACAAGACGCGGCGCGTTTCCCTTGCTCTGCCAGGTAGTGAGAGAAGGTGCATTGGGCGCGAGGTGCGATGGCGCGGCACAGCAAGCGCATCTTTGCTTATAAGCGTCGCGCGTTTGTCCATCGCCAGCCGCACCCACAGCGCATGCTGTGTTGTGCGCAATCAAACGTTTCTTGGTACTAAATTTTGAGGCCGCTACGGACCGGTTCCCCAGCTCTCGTTCCTGTTAGGGGGCGGGTAGCCCGTCGGGATGCCCTGGGAAATAGTGGGAGGGAGCACACGCGATGAGTCATCGACGATAGGCATTGAATATTCACCAACAGTGAGGACGCACCACTGCATCCCAACCTCCCCCCCTTTCTACCTGTTGCATGTAGGCGGCCAGGCCGCCGACGCCCGTGCCGATGTCTGGGCTCATGCCCATGAGCAGCGCGTCGTCGTCGTCGTCGCTGCTGCTCTCGCCGCCCGGCCCGGCGCCGCGGCCGCGCGGCGCGCGCAGGCCCGCGGCGTTGGCGGCCGCGGCCGCGCGCAGGCCGCGCTGCGTGCCCGCGGAGGGCCGGCGCGCGACGCCCCAGCCGCCCGAGGGCGAGCCCAGCATCATGACGTCGCCGTCCTCAAACTCCTCCTCGGGCGCGCCGGGGTACTGCGGCCCCGCGCCCAGGCTCTCGCGCAGGCTGCCCATGTCGGCCAGCGAGTCGACGTTGGAGGGCGTGGCGCGGTGCCGCAGGAAGAAGGACCCCGCCTCGCCGCCGCTGACCACCGTGTCCACCGACATGCCAAAGGGGCTGGCCAGCGAGGCCGGCCCCGCAAAGGCGGGCGTGCCCGGCTGCGCGGCCGGCGGCCGCAGCGGGCCGGCCGAGGCGCCCGCGCGCCAGTCGGGGCCGACCCAGCGCGAGGCGCGCGGAGTCAGGCCCGTGGACTTGCGCTTCTGGCGCCAGCCGCCCAGGCGCACGGACCGCAGCGAGGGCGCGCCGCCGCCGGGGATGCTGACCGCGTCGCTGAGGTGCGCGCTCTCCTGCGAGGGCAGCGCCGCGACCAGGGGATTCGCGATCAGCGCCGCCTCCTCCAGCGACGCGGCCATCATGAAGCCGGGTGAGCTGGGCCCCGGGATGCCCGGCGTCGGCCCCGCCGCCAGCGCCGCGCCGTCCACGGCCACGCGCACCGCGTCCAGCGAGGCCAGAAGCGCATCATCGCCGCGTCGATGTCGGCGTACGCGTCCAGCTCGTACGCCTCGTCCTCGTCCTCGTCCTCGTCCTCGTCCGAGTAGGCGTCCTCGCTCTCGCTGGCCGCGGTCGTGCGCCGCTGCGCGAGCAGCGACTCGCCCGGCCCGTCGGCCATGCCCAGGCCGCTCAGCGGCTCGCCCGGCGCGGCCGAGGCGCCCTCCAGCTCGCCCGTCTCCAGCGACAGGTCGGGGCCCTCGGCGGCCTCGGCGCGCGCGCCCGCGCCGCCGCCGCCGCCGCCGCCGCCGCCGCCCGCGCCGCCGCCGCCCGCGCCGCCGCCGCGCAGGCCAAACCCGGGGCTGCGCGCGCGCCGGTGCCGGCCCGAGTGGCCGTGCCGCTCGCCCGCGAGCTCGCCGCGCCGCCCGCCGGTCGTCGACGCGATGGGCACGCCCTCGCCGGCCTCGTCGTCGTCGTCGTCGTCCGCGCCCGCCGCGCCGCCCTCCTCGTCCGGCAGCGGGAAGTTGCACTTGGCCTGCGACCCGCGAGCGCCGCGCGCCGCCGCGCCGTTGCGCGCGCGCCGCCTCCTCGGCCGTGTCAAAGGTGCCCAGCCAGCGGCGCGCGCCCACGGTGGGGTCCCGGATCTCCGCCGCCCACTTGCCCCAGGGCCGCTGGCGCACCCCGCGGTAGGTCTTGTTGCGGCCCTTGCTCACGATGACCGAGGGCGCCACGCCCGAGGGCACCATCGGCTCGGGCGCGCCGCCCGCGCCCTCGCCAAGCCCGGGCTCCGCCGCACCGCCGGCGACGGGCCGCGCCCGCGCCGCCCTTGGCCGCGACCGAGCGCGCCTGCGCGTCCTCGTGCCGGGGCGAGCCGCGCAGCTCCGCCGACAGCGCCGAGCCCTGCTTGCGGAGCTCGCCGCTGGCGCTCGGCGACGCGGCCGCAGCCGGCGCCTGGGCCGCGCCTGTCGGCACGGCAAAGGGGGATGGCCCCCGCCGGGACCGGGGCAGCGCTGGACGGCGTCGTGCCCGGCGCGCCGGCGTGCGGCAGGGGGAGACGGCGTCGTGGGCCCAGCCGCGGCGGCGGCGGCGGGCGGCGGCGGGCGCGGGCTGGGGGCGCCGCGCCGCCGCTCTGCTGGGCGGCCGCCGCGGCCGCTGCCGCCGCGGCCGCGGCCGCAATGGCCGCCTTTTGCTGGGCGGCTAGCTGGTGCAGGGCAAAGGGCGAGCGCGCGCCCTGCGCGAGGCCCTGGGCTCCGGCCCCGCCGTTGGCCGCGGCCGCCGCAGCCGCGGCCGCGGCCAGCTGGTGGTGATGCGCGGCCAGAATCTGCTGCTGGTGCAGCAGGATGGCGGCGGCCGCCGCCTGTTGCTGCTGCGGCGTCCCGGCAAACCCGGGGATGCCCCCGGGCGTCCCGGGCAGCCCGGGGCGCAGCGTCAGCCCGGGCGGAAGCTGGAACCCTGGCGGGAACTGAAACCCAGGTGGGAACTGGAACCCGGGCCGGAACTGGAAAAAGGGCGGGCGCAGGGCGGCATTCGCCGCGCCAGCGGGGTACCCGGGCGTCTGTGGGGCGCTGGGGGCGGGGGTGGTGCTCGGTACGGCAGAGGGCACGGCGGGCCGGGCCGACCCGGGCCCCGGCTGGCCCGCCGGGGTGAAAGGTGCCGGGGCCGGGCCGGGGCTGGGGGGAGCCCCGGGCCGCGACGCTGGCCGGAGGTGTGGTAGCTACATTATCGTTCTGCAGCGAAACGGGGGAAGGGGTTGGCGGGGCTTGAGCAACCCGCTCACCAACGCCATCGGACCGCCTGAACCTGTGCCACGTGACGGAAGCTTACACAATTCCATGCACCCGGGGAAGCACGCTCCCGGGCACCACTGCACCCCAACATGGCTCCTACCTGAGCCGTGGCCCCGACTGCAATGGTCGGACCAGGCGTTTGGGCCATGCCGGAACAGGGGCGCGCGACGCGGGATGGATAGCCGCGCGATCTCTGGGCAGCACTCTGGCCTCAAGTTTGAGCTGGCGTACAGGCCCAAATCAATCAGTATATTCTCCTTGTGATATCCCGTCGACGAGATGGAGTGTTCGGGCAGGTGCATGCAAGGTCGAGGTTGCACATCCCCTGGATGCCAGGTGCCCGAGCCTCTCTCAGTTGGTGCGCTTGAGAGATAATAAGCGCGAAGAATGCCCAGTGCACCGGGACCTTTCTCCAAGCTCGCTCCTGGTGGGAAGGGGGGTCTCGCGATGGTGCGGGGGTAAATATGTGGCCCTTTGCTCCCTCGGCCCGCACAGAATCTTTTGGAGCGGCCCGTAAGGGAGGAGGGGGGGCCTGCAGGCGTTGCACCGACCTCACCCAAGCAATGGACTTTTGGGGGCCTGAGCGCGGCTCAAGCTGGACAGCGCGGTATTTGCACCTATCATGTCTGCTTTAGGGTGAAAGTGGAGTGCATGGTCTGGCAGCGCTGCATTCTGTGTGGTGTCAGTGGTTAGTGGAGTTGCCGAGAGGGGGCTGGCGCCAGGCCCTCGCAGTGCATGCTGCCAGCCGGGTGCTCAGAAATGCACTGGTTTTTGGCACGTGGGACTGCACCATATGAAATGTTTTTAGGTAATATTGTTGGATTTGATCACCCTCTGTGCAACCAATTGTTGGCGCTTGGATGTCCTTGTCTGCCTGCCACCTTCTATTTGTGACCGCCGTGACTCCAGCAAAACCCATAGCGCCTACCGCTCCGATATTCAAGCGCACAAAATACATTAAGCGTTTCCAGAAGCAAGTGCAGCCGGATACACAAGCATTGCTCACGCAGCCGGTGGCATCTCACCAAGCTTGCGTCGCCCTGATTCGAACCTACTCCACCCGAACAAAGTGCGACCTAGCTCGCATTATAGTACACGGGTCTGTCTGTGTGGCCGCTGGAGCACAGCCCTGGAAAGCGTGTCGCGGCTGCTGGAGTTGAGCACGGAGCACCCGGCCAGCCGCAGCTCCCCTCGGTGGGAGCCCTCCTGAGCCTGAAGGAGGGAAGGGGGGGCGTTCTGATTTACTGGTGTTGTTTTGGGCAGAATATGGGTACTGGGAATGGCTTGCACGTCACATGATGCGTGCAGACACTGGAGGTGTAACCCTAGTACTTTTCAAGGCAAAATCATCACGTCTGAAGCGTGTGCGGGCGAGGGCCCGGGGGAGTCCCCTTGATCATCAGACCGCTGCTGTTCCGGGAACAAACTTCGACCTTCAAGCCGCGCCCTCTTCTCACCTGGGCAGGGCCCTCTGCTGCTTGCCGCGGAAGAAGCTGCACGGAAGTCAGCGCCGAGCAGTTTCGCAGGTCGACCTTTGCCAGCAGCGCCCGTGGCACCATCGCCGACTGCAACAAGGTCGTGGGGTGGGAGTTGTTTGTGTAAGACTAGATGGCAGAATCGTGCATTCACTGCATGATGCTCACCGGCTTCCACAGCCCCCATCCACCGGCTATTTGCTCCGGGTAAAGGATTGCACAGGTCTGTAACGCACTTGGGTCCCACCCTTCCACAGCGCGCCACGCCTTGCCTGCAGCTGGACGCAGCCCACCGCTCGCAGTTCCCGTAGCCTCCCCGGAGCCCCCTCCGGCAGCATCCAGCTGATGTGGCGCAGCGTCCTGCAGCCAGAGACGTCCAGCGCGCGCAGCGTGCGAGCCGGCTGGGCCGGCACCTGAAGCTCCACCAGCTGGGCGTTGCCGAGGATCGTCAGCTCTTGCAGGCGGGGGGCCCGCTGCAGGAGACCCAGGATGTCTGAGGAAGAGGGGTATGGGGGCATGACATGGGATGCGTAACACCAGGCTCTGCGTGTCGGCTACTTTTGAGTCCACCACATGATCAACAACACTTGATACGCAGGCCCCCCTTTTTCTACCGCTCCTCGCACCGCTGGCAGGGAGGCCGCGACACCCAAACAAAAGCACGCTCTCGGCCGAGGGCAGGGTCGCGGTCATCGAGCTCAGGTGCGCGCACCCGGCCGCGACGCTGAGGGAGGCCAGCGCCGGCGCGGCGAGGTGGAGGCGCTCGAGCGCGCCGCACTGCGCCAGGGCCAGCATGCGCAGCGCGGGCGCGTGCTGCACGTCCACGGCCGCCAGGCGGGGCAGGCCAGACAGGGCGAGGCTCTCCAGGCGCTCCGGCAGCGCCGGGCCGATGGCCGTCGCCCGCGTCGAGGGGCCCAGCACGCGCAGCTCGCGCAGGCTGGAGCCGGCCGCCCGGGTCAGGAGCCGGCCGACGTCCACGTCCGTCCCGTCCACAGTCAGGCGCTCCAGGCTGCGCCCGCGTGGCGCTCCCGCGCGCCCAGAGCGGGTCCAGCCCGGGCTGCGCGTTGGACTGGAGCGACAGGGTCAGCGCGCAGAGCCCCTCGCCCAGCGTGCGCGCCGGCACGTGCGAGGAGGCGGCGACGGTGGCGGCCACCGCCGCCAGCCGCCCGGACAGGGCGCCCGCGTGGACGGCGGGCAAGGGGACAGCCGGCTCCGTGCGCCCCACGTCGTCGCCCTCCCCCTCGTCCACTCGCTGTCGCCGGAAGCGAGCCAGCGGCCCGAGCGCGTCGGCGTCCAGGGGCCCGGAGCGCCGCAAATCCAGTTCACACAGGTTGGGCAGCTCTGCCGAGAGAACGGCGGCCAGGCCCTGAAGGTCCAGCGCCGCGCAGTCGCGGATCGTCAGTCCCCGCACGGGCGCCGCGCCGGCGGGCCTGTTTTGGGGACAGAAAAATGGACGAATCCTGGACTGCAATGTTGAAGAGGTTTTATATATGGTCGCGCGCACTGGACGCGCACGCAGGCGCTCTCCCATAGTATCACCGCCACCCGCCGCACCGGGCCTGCTCTCCGCGTGCAATGGCGAGGGCCAGGTCCTCCCACGCCTCGGGAGTCGCCAGGGCGGCCTCCCAGCCGCGGAGCAGCAGGATCTGCGGCGCGTTCTGGAAGGCCGCCACGGCGCTGCTCACGACGCGCATGGACAGCCCCGGCGGCAGCTTTACCTGCGTCTCCCGACGCGCCCGCGCCCGGCTCAACGCCGCAAACTCGGCGCTCACGCTGGCGGCCCGGGCGAGATCGCGGATGCTGAGCCGCGCGAAGACCATGCGCTTCAGCTCCTCGGGGAGCCTGGCCCACAGGCTGGGGGCGGTGGAGCTGCCAGCCCGGCGCGAGGGCTCCCCACGTGTGCTGGCGGCATCTACTGCGCATTCCTGCGGCGACGCTCCCGCCTCGCCGCCCCGACTTGCGCTGCTGAGCAAATACTCTGCTGCCCTGTCGGCGTCCCCAGAAGAGGCCACGAGCGCCGCCTCGATGCTGTCCCGGGGAAAGGCCCCGTCAAAGGCAAGGGACAGGGCGTGCACGGCGTCGTCCATGGAGGCACGGCCTGCATTGCCTTCCGTCTCCTCCCGCAGCTGAAAGCCCCTGGCGCTGCTCTTCCGCGAGCCCTGCTTGCGCGCCTGCCGGCCCCGCCTGCTGTCGGAGGCCAGTTGCCAGTACTCGGCAGCCATTTGGCCGCGGGAGACGGCGTCGCGCCTCGTCATGGCGGCGCTGTGACGGGGCTACGGCCTCATGAGCCTGCCGGGTCGCGCTTTTATGGGTGTGGGTCAAGGCCCGTCAATCGGGCGATGAATTACGTGCTCGACTTGCTCAATGTCTGATGGGCGATGCACGCGATTTCATGGATCCCGTGTTTCATGACCAAGGACGCCACAGCTGGTCACCGATTTTGGATCCAAGCCGGCCCGGTTCCCTGCAGATGCCCCAAGCTGTTCGAAGCCCTACTGATGTATATTACGGAGGCGGCGGGCACGCGCGTCTATTCGCGCGCTTGACGTCACACTGCCTCATGGTACACTACAAGTAGCGATGTTGTATGCAATACTAGCCTCAGCCATGGGCGGCCGTGTCACCCTGTCGCCGGGGGTAGGGCTCGGCCGCCGGAGTCCGGTCAGCAGGTGGTCTCAGTTGCAAGGACCTGCACCGCTCGCAGCCTTTTGACGAGCTCATCCATCTTCGCGTCGCATACTATGCACATGAATGTAATGAGCGAGTCAATAACCCCCAAACTCTGCGTTCCTGCCCTTTCCATCTCAGTCCGGGGTTGGTCCGTCCGCTGAGCGCGGGGCAAGGAGCACCCAAAATCGCCGGACGGGGCTGGAGCAAGGATTCGGACGCTGCCCACGCTGGCCCCAAGCCCGCGGGAATCGCACCAGGCATCCACGCTCAAATCCAGTGATTTTAGACAGACGCTGCGTTGTTCGCGATTGGGTTCGCGTGCAGTCTTTGACAGTGTGGGGTTTGAGCGCCGAGCCTGACCATGTTGGGTGGCTTCACTTCTGTGTGCGGCCTCATCGGCCTGGGAACGTTTGTTTCCCTGGCCGCCAAGACTGGTACGGAGCGGGGTGGAAGGTTGCAGGCGGGCGGAGGCCCGGGCGAGGCGGCAGGGCCCCGCCGGACCCGCGTCCCATCGCGGCGCCCACGCTCTATAGCTCTCGGGCGTCGAGCCGGGCCCGAGCACACGAGCGGCACCTAGTCCGCAGTTTGCCATTTTCTCGACGCGTCACGCCATGCCTTTGACTTTTGCATCATCTATTATCGTGCAGTGTATGAGCTGGAGGGAAAGGGCCTGAATGGCAAGACCAAGCACTTTGAGAAGCCCCTGGCCATGACGGCTGGTGAGTGAGGAGGTTGCCTTTTTTGATGGACACGGGTTTCAGCACGGAAGGAGGACACGATTATGACTTTCCAGTTTGTCTGCTCTGGAGTTGCATTGGGATGGAAAAGGCTTGGACAAGCATGGGGAATGCATGCGGTGGCAGCACATGACCACAGCCACCATCCTCCTCGAGTGCATCGCTCTTTTGGCCAATTATCCCGCAGTCATGTTCATGGGCATGTCCTTCTGCCTGCCCCTGGCCTACTACCTGGAGCGCAAGGAGGCCGAGAAGAAGGCGCTGGCCGCCGCCAGCGAGGCCGCCGAGCCCCTGCTCGTGCAGCCCGGCGAGGTGAGGGCAGATTTTGGGGGGGGGAGGTGGCGGAGGCGGGAGGGCATTGGGTATTGTTGAAACGGTTGCACTCAATTTTCAAACAACCCCCCCTCTCTTTCGTCAGCTGGCCCCTTCCTCTGGCTACACCGGGGGCTGGCGCCAGAACCTGTTCATCGCGATCCCCACCTTTTTCGACCTGGTGGCCACGGTGCTGATGAACATTGGGCTGCTCTACACGACGGCCTCGGTCTACCAGATGATGCGCGGCGCGGAGATGCTGTTTGCCGCGCTGTTTGCGGTGCTCTTCCTCAAGCGCACGCTCAACCGCTACCACCTGGGCGGCATCGTGCTGTGCGTGATCGGCATCTCGCTGGTGGGCACCGCCTCCACGCTGTCGGGCGAGGGCAGCGCCACCAAGGTCGTGACCCAGGCGGAGATCCTGTTTGGCATGGGCCTCATCGTGGCCTCGCAGGCCGTGCAGGCCGCGCAGCTCTCCTTCGAGGACTACTTCATGTCGGAGATGACGGTGCCGCCGCTCAAGATCGTGGGCTACGAGGGCCTCTTCGGCACCATCGCCATGGCCGCGGTGCTCATGCCCATCGCGCAGTTCCTGCCGGGCGTGGACGGCCAGGGCGTGCACGAGGACACGGTGGACACGCTCTACATGCTGTCCCACAACCCGGGCATCCTGGCCGTGGTCATCTTCGACGTCATCGCGCTGCTGGGCCTGAACGTGTCGGGCATGTGCGTGACGGGGCACTTTGGCGCCGTGTTCCGCACGGTGCTGGAGACCACGCGCACGCTGGCCGTCTGGATCGTGGGCCTCATCATGTTCTACACGCCCCTCGGCGGCGGCCGCCTGGGCGAGTCCTGGAACCGCTACAGCTGGATCCAGGCCATCGGCTTTGTCGTCCTCGTCAGCGGCACCGTCGTCTACGGCCGCGGCGACGACGCGCAGGTCGAGGAGGAGGGGCTCGAGGAGGCAGAGGGCCTCGTCTCCACGCCCTCGGGCCTCATCGGCCCCGACGCCGCAGCCATGCCCATCGCGCAGCGCATGATCACGCCCGCGCCCATCCCCATCTCCTCCAGCCTCAAGGCCACCATGAACATCTCCGCCTTCTCCATGCCATCCTCCGTCGGACACAGCTACGGCATGCGCCAGCGCACCAGCGGCGCCATTCCTTAAGATGTGTTCCCGCCTCCCGGCGCCCGGAAAGAAAAGGGCCCTCTGCTGTCAACAAACAACAAACCACCGCGAGTGACGCCCCGGAATACAAGAACTGAGTCTCGCACACCGCTGCGTTGAGAAACACGATGCCCGGCTTGTAAATGAAATTCTCATGGCATGGATTGGTGGAGGCGTGTGTCGTGGAGTTGTCAGAACAGATGTGATCATGCATATAGAGGATCATCTCCTAGCGATCCATCGATACACGCTGAGAGCCGCGCCAGCGTCGGACTCTTTTTATTCGCGGGTGCCATTTCTACAAAGTCTTTCTACCACGCCAAGACGACCAGCCCGTTTTTGCTCTAAACGGGCCACTCCCCAAAAACCAAGCGGCTGCTGCGCGTCCCGGCTGCGAACGAACAGCAGGCGGGACGCGCAGCAGCCGCGCTGCTGCCTCTCTCATCCTCGATGCGATGGGAGGTACAATGCATCAATAGGCCTTCCGACACCCAGACGACACTCTACGAGACCCCAAAACGAGCGAATAAACCAGAACAAAGCAACTAATCCCGCGAGATCTGTCGGGAACCCTCAGGACCCCTCTCGGCTACCGAGCCATGCGCCAGTAGCGTGCACGGCCCCTCGTGCAACACTCAGCTCGTCCTTTCACTTTCATCCTTGAAAGATTCAAAATGAATCAATAAACTTGTATTTCCGTGGATACCGACCGAGGGGTAGGTTTCTCAACCTTGGCGTGGTACTTTTACTATACCGGATCCGGGTGCTCCTTGCGCAGCGGCAAACGTTTCGCCGCACGCTCACGTGGCGGTTTCCACAGTGCGCTATTTTTGCCGCATTGGTGGTGACGATGGCGACACCTACTATCATCGGTGCGCAGACTGTACAAGGACCGTGGAGCTGGTGCCGGTCGACGTGTCCATATCCCCCTCCCCCCAAAACAGGAGGAGATCCGAATTCTTCCGGCCCCTCTCGCAGATATAGTGGACGGGACATAAATGTCACGGGAGCCTTACGTTAACACCATCACCACCATCACTCCGACATATGTGCACGCCTTAGTAAGCAGATTTCCATTGAGCTACATAGCAATTTTAGGAACATTTTCCAGGATTGTCATGTCCGACGTAACGCGTTAAAGATTCATCGAGCCTCATTGAGCAAACCTTGGCATTCCCCATTACCGACCTCCATCACGCCATGTTCCGACTCGGATTCATGGGTCAGTGTTACAGCAGCCGCAACGAGCCCAAGCTGCTCAAAAGCAGACCCGCCTCGCGCCTGACGACGGGGGACCTGCTCTTCCTCAAGGGTGCGCGGTGGGCCGGGGAGGCTGGCCCGGGGCGCACACACCAGCTGTGCCGAAGGCGGGAGCCGCGGCACCACGAATTGTCTTGTTGCTGCCGTGCGTATATTTCATGACACATTATGGCATCGTTACGACGTTTCTGGTCCTCCATCGCGCAGAGGAGGGCGCCAAGGAGCTGTACGCTCTCCGCACCCATGAGGGGTGGACCACCTTTAGTCACTGCGGATTTGTGGTGAGCGTTGCGGGACGGTGTCATCGAGGCTGCACTGGCTTCATGTTTAATGATTGAATTTTTTCCGATGTTGGGGCAATAATAACGAGAAATTGGGGAATTAACGGCCTCCATTGTGTGTGCTGAAGTGGCATCTGAGTCATGCGCTGATTGTGCTATGTGCCCCTTCTTACTTTGGCAGTTGCGCCGAGGATCAAGCACCTCGAGCATCCTCTTCTGCCACGCCGACTACATTTCAGGCCCCGAAGGTCTCCGACGAGTCGCAGTTGAGAACTTGATAGACCTCCTGGAGAGTGGTGCGTGGGTTGTGGTTGGAGCATAGGAGTGCCTCTTGGGAAATTGGCAGCAGCACAGGTGGTCATGCTTGGTGCATGCACCTCATGTGGGATTGTGCTTGCGTGATGTATCATCTTATCTGTATTATAAAGAAGCACCTTCACATCATCTCGCTCGCCAGTACTCACCTCCCCCCCTCCTCTCCCCCCCACCCGCCACCAGGCCGGTTCACGCAGGCCGTCGTGCGGCAGCTGCGGGTGCGGCTCAGCCCCGACCAGCGCGATCTGCTGCACGAGTACGTCCAACTCAACCTGGGAAAGCGGAGCGTGACGACGACGGCCTCGGTGCAGATGACGGGCGGGCTGGTGGTCCCGCGTGGCGACGAGCGCCTGCGCTGCAGCGAGTTTGTGGCGCTCATGCTCCACCTGCTGGGCCTGGCCGAGCCCGACATGCCGGCCTCCTTCACCTACCTGGCCACGGCCGGCGCGGGGCAGCTGCTGCACCCGCCGCGCGACGTGGAGCTGCTCCTGGAGCGCCGGCTGTCGCCCGAGATCAGCGCGGGGCTCTCGCCGAGCCGGCGCGCGACGCATGGCACACTCGAGCACCAGCTGAGCGGGCCCTGGAGGTCGGGGGCCATCGCCCCACCCATGGCTGTCGTGGCCTAGGGGCTTAGCGCCTTGACAAGCCCCAGAACCCGTTTCCGGACCAATTTTCCCAAGAGCTAGCGCGCTCACTGTATCTCTGTTCAAGCTCTCGTGGGCACTATGTGTTGTGCTATGCCCTTTTTTTCAAACAACCAGGTTTGGAGCAGCGGAGCGGCGGCCCGCGTGCGTGCGTCTCACGTACAGCGGGTGTGACACATCAACGTGTGCCATTCACTGCCTCCTCCCTGGCGCCATATCTATTCGCGCGCTCGTCGTCCCCTATAATAATGATAATGGCTACTGTAATTTATATCCGCTATGGTCTTAGTGAACCCAGACTTTGGGCGCAGATCCACTATAAGCTGTCACAAGACGATACTGCCATCCTGCTTGATAGTCAAATCATTTGCCAGGCGACTTGTGGGTCCATGCGCAGTGGCCAGGTCCCAGTCGTCCCCGGGAAAGAAGCTGCGCTTGCTGGCACCTTTTCGCTCGATCACACGGCAATCACTATGTATTACTTGGTCACGTTTTCAACAACACAAAGGTACATCACGATCAAGGAAAACCCAGTATGGCAAGCGGGACAAAAACCTCAACGATTACAGGACGGGCCGGATGAGGCCTGAGAGGAACATGATGCCAAACACACCGACCTCGGCCCACATCATTCCCACCACCGTGTTTCTCCAGTTCTCCTCCGGCAGCACGCCGTTGGCCTGGTTGGCGTGCTTGGTCACGATGGCGGAGGCGATGATCCACCTGCGGACGGGCGTGAGGAGGTTAGAGTCGATCAATACACATATCACAAGCTTGCACACCTCCACCCCCCTTGCTAACAACAACCCACCAGGCAGTTCCGGCGGCGGCAAAGATGACGTCCAGCACGCCGCCAATGCCGCAGAGGTGGCAGGTCACGCATTGCACGAGGGAGATGAGCAGGCTCACGATGACGGAGATGCCCGCCACCACAAACCTGTGGCAGATGATATGTGCATTTTGAAAGTGTGGGGTGTGTGCAGAGGCCTCCCGCACTCCCGGTCGAACAATGTCATACAACCTCCACCCCCCCAAAATATCATGCACATACACGTAGATGCACAGGCTTTCGCTATTGTAGTCTGTGCCCAGCAGGCACGACGTCTCCACCTCGACATTGTCGCCTTGTGGCACCGTCACGGTGAACAGCTTGATGCCCACCACGACGGCGATCGCCACCGCCAAGGCAAACTGTCGCACAATCACAAATACACTATGAGTGATGCCATGTCCATACGCGGCGCACAGCGCTCCTCAAATGGCCCCCGTACCACCGCCCACCTCCAACAGCTCGACGCACCTGGATGAAGGCCGTCACATGATGAACAATGTTGCAGGCGCCCATGGTGCCTTCTTTGCCTTTTCAAACTTAAGTATAAAATGCGATCGCCAATGTCCGGTATGCAGTGGGATCATGATTGGTAGCTCGCAAAACTGTCTGTATGTGGCCCGGACGCGCCGTTGGCGGAAGCGCGTCGTAGCAGGCCGCGGCTTCTTCAGGTTCTAGGGCTCGATCATTTAGTACTGAGAGAGGTATTACGTGTACTTGCCTGGAAAGAACGAGAAACAAATGGCATGAAAAGTCACAAGACATAGCTACGCCCTGCTTTTAAATTTCGCCTCCTCTTGCCCAGGCAGGATGCCAGTCACTGGCGGGGCCCGGCTCGCGTCATCAGAGAAATCAAGCTTGGCAAGAGCGTCCACAGCCTCGGTCACCTGCTCTTTCAGCATTTCTGCCAAGTGCTGGCCCGGAGCGGTGTCGAGCCAGGTGTCCAGGGCCCTGCAAAATTTTGAAGTTGAACGGGAGCAAGAATGAGGCGGATAAGATGGAGAGTCGGCCGCATACGACTGATGCCTTTCGCTTAGTGTCTTTACCTCTGAGCCTGGTCCAGCGTGAGGGAGCGGGCAGGGAGGCAGATGACGTTGCCCGCATCCTCGGCGGCAGCGCTCAGCGCATCCTCCTCCCGGGGGACCCAGCAGGCCCGCACTTTTGAGAACTTGTTCGCCACGATCACTGGCCCCTTGGCGGTGGGCGGGTCACAAGATAGTCAATATCAATCTCCTCACACATGGGAATATGTGTATATGAAAATTGCACCTCTGACTCCCATCCGCCCTAGAAGTTACTGACCTGGCCAGAGCCGCAGCAGATCACGCCCTTTTTGCGCAGCCCTTGCTGCTCGGCGGCCTGGACTGCCCTGGCCGCCTCGTACGCCGCCTCGACGTGGGAGGGGTGGATGCCCAAGTCCAGCACCTTGAGTCCGGCCTTGTCTTTCTCCTGCGCTCAGTAGAGAAGCACGACCGAATCAGTGTATCGTCTCTGTTTTTTCCAAGAGTAAATCTCAACCGAGCCATCCCACCAAGGATTTTCCAGGCGTTACCGCGAGGTAGTCGACCAGCTTCTCATGCAGAGAGCCTCCATAGGGCGAGGATGCAATCACCAAGGTCACGTCGCCCATTTTTATGCGCTACGCTGAAGCTTTCGTGCTCAAAATCTAAGATAGTATCACTTCTATGGCGGCAGGGTCTGCTTCATGGCGTACACGACGCCTGGTAACGGCGGGGACGTAGGGTGCTTAAGCGGAGCATCCGCGTGGATCTCGTCGATCGCCTCCGCTCTGACCCACAAAGCGATCACGAGAAGCGAACAAACCACCAAGCTTGCCTACCCATGCATTTCGTTTGAGTTATTTTATATATTTGGTACCGAGGAGGCTCTCCGTTTGATCTCTGTGTCGTGGGCGGACGGGAGGCCTCGTGTGTGCGATGGACCTCCGCGTTGGACGCCCTGCCGGCCTGACGGAGTTTACAGATTCAATCTTGCGACACATCTTTGACTATCTCGACCCTCTTCCCGACGGTTTTGCCCTGGCAGCCACTTGCAAGGTGTGTTTCTGGTCGTGGGTCTTGGCTCTGGGCTGGCCATTGGGAGAGCGTTGCTTACGTTTGCCAGATGCGACCATCTGTGAGAGAATAGTGCATATTAAGTTACTAAAGATGAGCAAAACATCGCTCTCGCTGGCTCGCTGCAGAGATTTCACCACCTGCTGAACGAGGAGCAGGGCTGGCTCCGGGTGCGACCCTCAGGGTCGGCGGGGTCAAGCGCCGACTTTGCCTCGCTTTCCGAGGCGGTGCTGGCCAGTCGGCCTGGGCACACCATCCTGCTCCTGCCCGGGAGGCACAAGGTCTCCGGGGCGCCGGTGCGGATCGCGCACGCGCTCCGCATCCTGGGCCGGGGCGGCGCCGACGTCGCCGGCGAGCCCGGGCTGGAGTCGCTCCTCCACGTCCGGGCGACGGCCCAGCTGCGGGAGCTGCGCCTGCACAGCCGGCGCGGGTCCTGCGTGCTCCACTCGGCCGGCACGCTTCGCGTGCTGCGCTGCATCCTGCACGCCGAGGCGCTGGGGCTGCCGCACCTGGTGGCGCAGCTGGCCACGGACGCGTGCGGGCCGCGCGACCGGCTCGTGGTGGCCGAGACGCGGCTCCTGGGCGACTGCGGCGCGCCCGTGCGGACCCTGGGTGCCGGCGAACTTTCGGGAGCGCGCGCCATCTACCTCCCGCACCACACCCTGGCCTGGTTTGAGGTGGACGCCGGGCGGCCGGGGACAAAGCGCCGGCGACCAGAGGGCGCGGTCGAGGGCAAGCACGCGGAAGACAGTCCAGCCAAGAAGCATGCGGACCAACAGCAAATGCTGCGGCCCGCCTGGGCAGGGGCATTTGACCCAGAGCAGCTGCAACTGGCGCTGGGCGTCCTTGGATCCGCGACAGGTGTCGTTCCAGCGTCAGAATCTGGCACTGCGACGCTTGAATCCCTGGCGGTCCGATGACGTATAAAGCGGTCGTCAGCCCTCTTTTAAAACCCCGTGTTGACCATGAAATCGTTTTGCATCCTGTGCTCTGCTATGCACTCTTCTGTCCCAGATGATTGCCCTATTTATGGACCTCCTACACCCCCTTTTTGGGGAGCAGAGAGCGTGCTCTATATATCTCTGTATACAACATGCATGTGCGCCCCTGACTATTTAACTACGGCCCGTGCGACCGACTGTACATCGCATGCCGTGCCTGCCTCATGAGCACGCGCGATGCCACGCGTGTAAGGAAGGCAGCGGTTGAGAAGGAGTCATCAGCGCTCCGGAATACGCACAAAGGGGCGCCCCGTTATGCGGCCTTGGCCTTTCCAGCGCGCCAGTGGATCCCGCCCATCCTCACCAGGCTGTGCGCCACGCCAAGGGCGCAGTAGCACGACACCAGCGCCAGCGGGAGGAAAGGGAGGCGCTGGCCGAGCGAGGTGCGCGGCAGGATCCAGGAGGAGAGCAGCTCGAGCGGGATGAGGCCCCACAGCCAGGCCGCCTCGAGCCTGGAGAGGAGCCGCGCGCGTTTTCCCAAGTGCTGACGCAAGAGGGGCGCAGCAACGGCGGCCCAGAGTCCGAGGGCCGCCACCTGAGAGATGGGGTTTGGTCAACTCTCGCATCGGCTCTCCAAGTGCTAGATGCCCTTCATTCCCACGCCGCTGCCTACCTTGATGGCATACTCTTGCGGCCGGAACAGCAGCGGGAACAGGCTGTAGGTGCTGAGCACGCTGAGGAAGAAGAGCTGGCGCACCGAATCTCCAGGCGCGCGGTCGGCCAGGGCAAACACGGCGGCCGGGACGGTCACCATCAGAATCGCCTTTTCGTGCACGTGGTACCTGGAGAAAGGACGACAAAGGCATTAAAAATAATTTGATGTATTGATGTGAGGGTTTAGGCACAGAGTGTTGTGCACAGTGCACAAAGCATTGAGCATAGATTATAAAATTACCTAACCACCCTATATCACAACCCCACACCATTGCTCTCAGCCGCGCACCCCCAGAAGAACGAGACGAGTGTGCAGTAGAGTACCGCGGCGGGAAATTCGAAAGGCTCCGGGCGCTTCCAGGTCCGGACCAGGCACGGTGCCATGGCCAGGAGGGAGAGCCCAAAGGTCCAGCCAGACCCGATCTGGGGCAGCACCTGGAACCTGGCAACGCCCACCAGGCCTCCTGTCGAGGGTCATAAGAATGTCCAGGGCATTGGTTGAAGAAAAGAAGCAGGAAATGAGAGAGAACCCTTGGCCATTCGATTCACGCAGACAACAACCCTGCGCCGCACCCGTCATGCTGGCCGAGTCGGCGCCCGCGCTCCGGCCCAGCGCGCGCAGCGCGAGGCCCGCCAGCTTGTCCAGCCCGGCGTAGAGGGCCCAGGCGTTTGGCGCCCAGTAGGCATGAACCAGGCCCCGCCCAAAGGGGAAGAGCCGGCCCAGCAGCGCTGATGCCTGGCCCGTGGCGAGCACGGGGCCCAGGGACGCAGCGCAGATCGCCCCGACAATGGCTCCCAGTTGAAGAAAGTGAAGCCATGCATGCCGGCCTCTGCGGTGGCGAGTTGATGGGAGGGAAACTTGAGTATTTCATATCTTGACTGTCAGGCACGCCAGGCGTCGAGTCATTCAGCCAGCGCTTCCCTTCCCCAGACGACCGTCTAACGCCAAGCCCCATGGCCCAACCACCACAAAATCACCTGCAAGTGGACCGCAGCAAAAAGACAAAGTACACCGGCGCAGCGTAGAGAAAAATGTGCTTGAAATTGAGCAACGCGGCGAACAAAAAGGCTCCTAGGAACGGCCTGCCATTGCTCACTGCGGCCATGGACCCAATGAACAGACCTGCAGCGGTTGAGCAAGGGTGTGGGTTTTTGAAAACTGACTACAATATTTAGGAAGCATGCCTATTGGCAGAGAAGAGTGCCTCTCTCATCACTCTCTAGACGCTCCCACAGACCCTCTTCCCACAGACCCTTACCTAATAGAATACCATTGTACTGGAAATGGATGTGGTCGACGATGAGGAGGCCGGGGTGGAGGGCGACCAGACCCAGGCTGAGGTTGCGGGTGGACGCGCTTTGGCCGCTGCCACGACAGAGCGGGTTAGGATTGAGGTGAGCGGCCCGATGCTAGGTGTGATTGCTTGCAGACAGCCTAGGTGCCCAGTGACCAGCTCCTCTGACAAAATCCGCGAGCCATCACCACGCAAACCCATGCGCACCGGGAGACGATCCAGACGACGATCAGCAGCGCAAACTCGGTCGCAATGACGGTGCTCCGCTGATACTGGACCACCGCGGGCGTCTCATAGCCCAGGTTGCTGACTTCCAGCATCCGGGGATCGACGAGCCTGGCGCCCAGGCTCAGGAGCCTTTCAAACCAGGCAAATAGAGGGGGGTAGTCCAGCGTCCACTCTGATGTCGCTTCGGTATACCTGGGAGCATTTCAGATAGCATACGCCGAGGGGAATGAGTCTGGAGAGCCTTGCAGAGCTATGTACATACCCGCGATGGGGCGTCCCATATCGTGCACCAAACGCCGCACCATTGCGACAAGGGGAGGCTGTGCGTGATGGCCATCCAGTTACGGTGCACCTCAAAGTCGGTGCTGTGGTACGCCGGGAACAGCAACAGCTTGATCCCCGTGGCAATGGCCACCAGAGCAATCGCCGTGCGACCTGACGCCATGGCAAGGATAGATCGAAGCGGGGACCGCACAGCCTGGCTCAGTACATGGCTACGACCACCGCGCTCGCAGCACGCGATTCCCGCATTCGTTTATGAATGTTGGTCTTGCGACATATCATCAACATCGGATTATGACTAGTATGATAGCTTGTCCTGTGTGGCGACCGATCGACTGGTGCATGGGCGACCCGCCGGGCTTCCCGATCTGATGCGGGGCTCATCTGTATTTCACTTCGCTCCAAACTCAGCGTTTCGCATATCGGTGCACTGGCTACAGTGTGTCGTTCCGCCACTCGACCCAGCCCGAAAATACATATGTTGCTGTTTTGACGCTCGATGGTATGTGTTGCAGTGTGATTCACGTGATGGGTGGGGCCTGCTGGGCACCTCTCGAGCGACACCACGCCGGCTCCCCCGCCCCACTTCCCTGTGGCGACCCGGACCCCCGCCAATGGCCTTCACTGATTACTCCAATTAAGGTTTTACAGTGCATATACATTGACATGGCAGAATCAACTCTTCACCTAGAAGCCTCTGTAGTGCCAGAGAGCCATCTCTTCCACCGTGCCACGTGGATCCGGACAGAATCGGGCCTTTGGGTCATCGAGATGCCTCAGGGCGGCCGGGGGTTGGCCTTCTTACCAGGCGCTGGGAATCTGTCCAATTTCGAGACGGGTAGCTATCAAAATCAACTTGTTAGACAGTGTGGCACTGTCGGACGTTGTATTTGCTGCACTTGGACCTCTTCACAGAAGGGTTCAGCCTCTCGCTTGAGGTGGCTTCCAAGGGTACGGGCCGCGCTGTCCGTCCGACGCGGACAGCTCGCCATCAGCCTCACAGTTCGACTCTTCCCCGCGTGAAGGATACATTTGCCACCTTTTTGTGATTTCAGAACGGAGCCGACAGCATGAAGATGCTGTGGTTCGTCGCGCTGGCGGCGCTGGCAGCCGCCGTGCCGAGCCAGGCCAGGCCGGCGACCTTCAATCCGCGCCTGCTGCAGGCCGACATCCAGCCCGACATCTCAATCAGCGTGGACACCGACTTTATTGCCAAATCGGGAGAGTTTGTCAATGTCTCCTGGTCGGGCGTCCAGGTGCGTGTGGGCCGGGTCTGTGGGTGCTCGGGCGTCGGGCCCTCTCTGGCGCACATGTTCAGAAGCGCATGCATGCGCGCTTACGTGCACTTGACGACTCGACTGCATGCATCGATATCAGACAATCGGTATATAAATTTAAAGAAACGACAACCCTTTGGCAATGCCTGCCCTCCCGGCGCAGAACCCCGCCCAGTCCGACATGATTGCACTCTACCTGGCGGACCGTGACCCCACCACCAGCATGCCCATCAAGTTTCTGTGGGCTTCTGTCTCCGAAGACTACCTCTCCACCGGCTCCGGCTCGTACCGGTGCGTTGTTAATATCTTTTATGATAACGTTTGCTCGGGATTTGCACATTTTTGGTCAACCACCCAATAGCTCAAATATAGCTACACAAGGCATCATCATCATCATCAATATCCCCCCCCCCCCCTTCTTTCTTCCTCCCTCCACACAGCTTCCAGCTGTTCAACTACTACGAGCCAGTCAAGTTTTTGTTCCTGCGCGGCGGTTTCACCAACAAGTCGTACGTGGCGGAGAGCGGGCCGGTGTCCGCCGGCCAGCCGCAGCAGCCCACGCAGGTCAAGCTGGCCTTCACCGAGGACCCCAGCGAGATGCGCGTGAGCTGGATCACGCAGGACGAGGGCCGCCCCTATGTGCGCTGGGGCGTGAACTCGGAGGCGCTGGCCGGGCGCGTGGCGGCCAACGCGAGCACCTACTTTGCGGAGGACATGTGCGGCGCCCCCGCCAACAGCACCGGCTTCAAGTCGCCCGGCACCATCCTGACCGCGGTGATGACGGGCTTGGAGCCCAACACGCCCTACTATTATGTGGTGGGCGACGAGGAGGCCGGGACGACGAGCGAGCTCTTCTCCTTCCTGAGCCCGCCCGGCCCCGAGGACACGGTCAAGATGCTGGCCTTTGCCGACGTGGGCGCGTACAACGAGGATTTCGCGCACAACTTTGGCTACTGGTATGCGACCTACGGCCTGCTGGAGGAGTTTTACGCGCTGGGGTCCATCCAGTACACGGCGCTGCAGGCGGTGATGACCGTGGTCGGGCAGCAGGGTCTGGAGGACGGCGCCATCTACGCCTACTGGCGCCTGGGCGAGGCCGCGGGGTCGGGCGAGTTCCACTCGGCCTGGCACAACGGCGACCTCTCCTACGCGCGCGGCCTGGCCTGGGAGTGGGACACCTTTGGGCACCTCATGGAGCCGATCACGAGCATGGTGCCGACCATGTACACGCCCGGCAACCACGAGTACGACTGGGAGGGCGCGCCGGGCAACATCTACCCGGGGGCGCAGGACTCGGGCGGCGAGTGCGGCGTGCCGTACCGCGAGCGCCACTTTATGCCGGCCGCCGACTTTGAGGGCCAGTGGTACAGCATCGACCACGGGCCTGTGCACTTTTTACAGCTCAACACCGAGGTCGATTACTCGATCAACAGCAGCCAGTGGCGCTTTGTCGTCGACGACCTGGAGCGCGTGGACCGCAGCGTGACGCCCTGGGTCGTGGTCGGCTTCCACCGCATGATCTACACCGACCAGTACGACGGCCAGGACCCGGCCTCCAGCCAGGGCGCGGCCGAGGCGCTGCGCGAGGCCTTTGAGGACGTGTTTGCGCTCTACGGCGTGGACATGACCTGGCAGGGCCACAACCACGCCTACCAGCGCACCTGCCCCGTCTACAACAACACCTGCGTGGGCTTCGACGCCGAGGGCGTTGCGCGCGCGCCCATCCACGTGACCATGGGCCACGCGGGCTTCATGATGTCGCCGCACTACCAGCCGGTGCCGCAGCCGGCCTTTGAGGGCACGCCCGAGGTCGCCTTCTTCGGCTTCTGCCGTGCCGAGGTTAACCGCACCCACTTTTTGCTTGAGATGGTCGCCGCCGAGAACGCGACCGTGCGCGACGAGATCCTGCTCACCAAGCCGCTCGGCTGGGAGCTGGACCTGGCTCGCAATGAGCGGGTGATGGCCGAGACGCAGGGCACGCCCTTTACCGACACGCCCAGCAACAGCGGCTTCATGTACGTGCTCACCAACGCCCTCTCCAAGTTCCTCTACACCAACCTGGCCGACGCGCTGGCCATTCTCGGCCCGTCCTCCAAGCTCTCGCAGCGCTTCAACATGTTCCCGGGCCTGCCACTCAGCGCCGCCTTCATTGTCGAGACCGCCCAGGACGTCATCGGCTTCCTGTACCCGCTGGTCAACGCCACCTCCCTCGCCCAGGTCGCGGGGCCCCTGCCCATGCCCGCCGAGGACATCATGGAGAGCTGGGAGTGGGCGGCCTCGGCCTGGATGGGCCGCATCCCGGAGCTCGTCGAGGCCCAGGGGCCCGGCGTGTGAACACCGCTCACAGCTTCCACCGAAGAATACCGCACAATTGAATGCAGCTCTACGTAGAATGTCGCTTTTTGAGTGAATGACTGTTGGAATTCATCCATCTCTGTTCAGTATCACCCAATGCTGTTGCAAGCATCAATCAAGGAGCTCGTCCCCGCAAGGCAGGGACTGACTCCCAATCAGGAGGACTCCAGCGTGTACTGCTGGAATGGAAGCACTTCACTCCTTTAGAGACACCTCGCCCCTCTTACGCTACCATACGAAAGAGAAAGGGATAGACATAACGAGACGCTCCCGCCCATCTCCAAGGTCGCTGAGTCAGGCCCGAAATCAAGATTCCAGCTGCCGGCCTGGCAGACCGGCTATGGTTGGCGGGGATGAGTCACCGCGAACCCTCCCAGACGACTATGCCTTCCGGGGCCCAATCATCCACGATAGAAGCCCTCCATGGAGTTTCCCTTGCGCCACATGACATTACAAAACCAGTTATACATAAAATGCGCGCCGCATGCGCCATCACACCCTCAGACATGTCCCTGCTTAGTGCACAGCGCGATCTCCGGACCTGGCACGGACCTCGGCGGTGGAGCATCCACGTGACCGGCGTCCCAAAGTATTCCCCCCGGGGTACCTTGGCCCAGCATCTCGTCAGGCATCGCGGGGCCAGGGTACTATAAAGCTCTCCAAGGACGCTTTGGGTCCCAGTCTACGTTTTCGCCTCGGAAGAATGGGGGCCAGGTGGTGCACCGTGCTGCTCCTGGCGGCCCTTGTGGCCGCCGCGCGGGCCTCCGATGCGGAGGTCAAGAGGTCGGGCGTGTTCATCGCCCGCAACCTGCTGCACAAGATTGACCACAAAATTGTGCTGGAGGTTTCCACCGACGCCATCGAGAAGAGCGGCGACTCCGTGACCGTCACCTGGAGCGGTGTGGAGGTGGGTTCAGGTGTACGACCGGGCCTGGGTGCGCGGGCTGCCGCCTGCCGCGGCAGAGCTCGCATTGTCTCTGAATGTGTGTGTGGTGGTACCATCAATGCATTGGATTGAATATGATTTTATATTCTATTGGTGCCACCGGGAGGCTCCCTGGCCAACCTTGTCGACGCGCAATGCCATCTTGAGGTCCCAATCATTTGAGAGGCCCCACCACTCATCACCACCACCCCACCATATCTTCCTCCTCGCGCAGAAGCCGGACGATGGCGACATGATTGCCATGTACCTGGCCGACAGGGACGTCACCGAGACCTACCCCATGAAGTACATGTGGACTTCCTTCCTGAACGACGGCTTTTACGCCAGCAAGGGCAAGGCCACCTTCCAGCTGTACAACTATTACGAGCCGGTGGTGTTTTACTTTTTGCGCGGCGGGTTCAAGGACAAGTACGTGGCCGCCTCGTCGGAGCGCGTCGGCTACGCGGCGCCGCAGCAGCCGACGCAGGTCAAGCTGGCCTTCACCGAGGACCCCAGCGAGATGCGCGTGAGCTGGATCGCGGCCGAGCGCGGCGCGCCCGTCATCGCCTACGGCCTTTCCAAGGACAATCTGACCTTGACGGTCGAGGACATTGCCAACTGGACCTACACGGCGGCGGAGATGTGCGGCCACCCGGCCAACAGCTCCGGCTGGAAGCACCCGGGGACGATCATCAGCGGCGTGCTGACCGACCTGGAGCCAAACACGCGCTACTACTACACGGTGTCCGACGCCGAGACCGGCGACGTTGCGGGCCCCTTTTCCTTCCTGAGCGCGCCCGGGCCGCAGGACACGGTCAAGATGCTGGCCGTGGCCGACATGGGCCAGTACAATAAAGATAAAATGCGCAACTTTGGCTACTGGTACTCGACCTACCAGATGGGCGAGGACGAGTTTTACGCGCTGGGCACGCTGCCCTACACAGCCGAGCACCTGACCATGATGGTGGTGGACCAGTCGGCCGAGCAGGACGGCACCTTCTATACGTACCCGGCGCTGTACGACGAGGTGGACACGGAGGAGTACCACTCGCTCTGGCACAACGGCGACGTCGCCTACGCCCGCGGCGCGGCCTGGCAGTGGGACACCTTTGGGCACCTGATGGAGCCCATCGCCAGCCGCGTGCCGGTCATGTACTCGCTCGGCAACCACGAGTACGACTTCCCCGGCGCCTTTGACGGCCGCTTCCCCAACGCCTCGGACTCGGGCGGCGAGTGCGGCGTGCCGGCCAAGCGCCGCGCGCCGCAGCCGTACGTCTCCGACCAGGAGCTCTGGTACAGCATCGACCACGGCCCGGTCCACTTCCTGCAGATCAACACTGAGATGGACTTTGCGGTCAACAGCACCCAGTGGCGCTTCGTCGTCGACGACCTGGAGAGCGTGGACCGCACCGTGACGCCCTGGGTTGTGGTCGGCTTCCACCGCATGATGTACACGGACAACTACCTCAGCGGCTCGCCCACCTCGGGCCAGACCGTGGCCACCGACCTGCGCGAGGCCTTCGAGGCGCTCTTCTTCGACCACGGCGTGGACATGACCTGGCAGGGTCACCTGCACATCTACCAGCGCACCTGCCCCGTCTTCAACAACACCTGCCTCGGCTACGACGCCGACGGCGTCGCGCTGGGCCCCATCCACATCACGCACGGCCACGCCGGCTTCCAGCTCACGCCCTTTTACCAGCCCACCGCGCCGGCCGCGTTCGCCGAGGGCCCCGACTGGGCCGGCTTCGGCTACCTCCGCGCCGAGGCCAACGCCACGCACTTTACGGTCGAGGCCGTCGACGCCGAGACGCGCGACGTGGTCGACTCCTTGACCCTGGTCAAGCCCGCCGACTACGAGGGGCCCAGCGTCGCCGACAACGCGCTGACGCGCGAGGAGATCGAGCCCACGCCCTTCCCGGACCAGCCCAAGCCCGCCGGCTGGACGCTGTTTGCCACCAAGATCTTCAACAACCTCGTGCGCGAGCACCCGGAGGAGGCGCTGGCCCAGTTCGGGCCGGGGTCCGAGGTCTGGAACATGATGAACGGCAACGAGGAGTCCGTCCAAAACGCCAGGCCCGTCGTGCAGTCGGTGCTCACCGTCACCAAGTTCATCGACACCTTTGTCAACGAGACCAACTACGAGGTAAGGGCGGGTGCAGATGTTATTGAAGATACTTTCAGTGCGCTGGCATGCATATTCGGGACTGTCTTCCCGATCTCACATGTGCCGCGTTGTTAACTTTTCATGCCCGTTGTTAACTTTTTTGTTCAACCCACCCCTCCTCATCCCCCAGGACTTTATCCCCGCCGACCATGATGCCGACACGGTGTGGGAGTCGTACAACTACATCAAGTCCGCCTACGAGGGCCGCATCTCGGACATTGTCCTGGCCAACTAGGACAATGTAGACAGAGAAGCTGCCTGCCCGATGCTCGCGGCTGCATGGACTTTTTGAAGGGCCCACTGGCGCAGTCCCTGCCCAGTTTTTGCAAGTGCCCAAAATTGAAAAGGACCCTTCTCCACCCCATCCACCCATTATAATTGCGAGAAACGGTGTAAAAAAGGTAGAATAGCAAGCAGTGGGAGAAGAGAGCAGGGATTTGTGCAGTACAAGAGCGAGGAACGCATCTCAGAATGGGCAACAGCTGCGCAGAGGTGTTTGGTCAAGGCACCCGGTGAGGCGAGGAGACCTCTTTTTTCGCCTACGAGGCCGATGCTGCCGCCAGGTCGCGCGCCGAGACAGACTGTCTCCGCTCGCGGGCCCTGCTGGACGCCGACGCGCCCTGGAGGTAGGGGTGCGCCGCCGCGCCGGCAACGTCCAGCCTGTCCTCCTGCCGGTACGCCAAGCAACTGCACGATGAGAGTGTGTGAGGAAAGATTGAGCACAGGAGTGTGTTAATGAGTGCTTTGACGTGCGCACAAATCTGAAGACACCCCGCATCCAGCACACTATGTAGCCGCCCCTCTCACACATTCATCTCGAGACCCCTCCTCTTGTCTCCACCCCCCTCTCTTTCCCTACCTTTTGATGAATTCCTTGCACTCCTGGGAGATGGCGGGGCGGGAGGGGAAGACCACCTCGCGCGCGTTGAGCATGACCTCGTTGCGCAGGATCTGCTCCTGGCTCTGGTCGTGGCCAAAGGGCCGCTTGCCCGTGAGCATCTGGTAGAGGATGACGCCCACGCTCCAGACGTCGACCTTGGAGCTGATGCGCGGCGTGCGCGAGACCTCGAAGCACTCGGGCGGGAGGTACCAGTAGGTGCCGGCGCCCTGGCTGGTCAGCTCCACGCCGCGCGTGGCGCCGTCGTCCACGACCTTGCTCAGCCCGAAATCGGTCAACTTGACCTCGCCCACCTGGTCAAACAGGATGTTGGCGGGCTTGAGGTCGTAGTGGATGACCGAGTTGGGCTTGGTGTTGAGGTAGAGCAGGCCCGAGACGACCTGCGCCACGATCGTGCGCGCCTCCTTCTCCGGCAGCGTCTCGTGCAGCTTGCAGTAGCCGTCCAGGTCCCCGCCCTCGCACAGCTCCAGCACCGTGGCAAACGTGTTGTTGTCAATCTCAAAAATGTCCAGCAGGCTCACGATTCTTTGAGCAAGGAGGGGTGAGAGAAGAGGGGAGGAGGGAGTGGGGCCGAGAGATAGGTGCATGGTGAGTAGGTAGGTAGATTTTCAGATTCCCCCAGGAACAACTTGACGTGCCCCCCCCCCCCCCCCCCCCCCCCCCCCCCCCCCCCTTCTCTATGAAAACCTACCTGGGGTGCTTGAGCTTCTTGTGGATGTGGTACTCGCGCACCGAGTGCTTGACGTAGCTGGCCTTTTTTACCTCGCTCCAGCTGGAGTTGAGCTGGTGCACCTTGCAGGCGACCTCGCGCTGCGAGCTCAGGTCAAAGGCGCGGTAGACCTCGGAGAAGCCGCCGCGGCCCAGCAGGCTGAGCAGCAGGTAGCGGTCGTTCAGCACGGGGAAGCTGGAGAACCGAGACCCGTCCTCGTCGCGCACGCGCTTCAGCTCACGGATGTAGAGCATTTTCTCGGTTTCCAGCCGGGCAAGGTCCACCTTGACCATCTCCTCCTCCCGCTTGATCGCCGCCAGCCGCGCCTTGTAAATCTCCTCCTGTTGAGAGAGGGTGTGCGAGCACGGAGCACGCGTTTTAGAATGGATTTGACGAGTGTGCAATGAAAATTACATCAGCAGACATGCCTTGCACCAGAATCACCTGGACGACCCAGTCCTCGGGGTGAAGGGCGCCAGAGCTCGCCTCGGCCGCCTCGGCCCGGTCCTCGGGCAGCGGCTGGCCGGGGAGGGGCAGCCGTCGCTTGGCCGCCTGGAATTGTATGAATATAAAAGACAACGAGGAGAGTGTGTGAGAGGTTTGCATAAAAACATGCCTAGCATCTCCTAGGCAGACACTCACCAACACCTCCCCCCCTCCAAAAAAACAATGCTAACCCGCATGCCAAGCACTGGTCAACGCACCTTTCTCGCCGCCTCGATGGCTTCGCGCTGGTCGGAAAGGGCGGCCAGCTTGACGCGCAGCTCCTTGAAGGCCTGGCCCTCATCCCAGACCTCCTGCACCTCGATGCCCCGCCGCCGCACGCCCAGGCTGCCCAGCCGCGGCCCCATGGCCTGCAGGCGCTGCGCCGTGCCCTCCCGCTCCAGGCGCGCGCAGCGCCGGGCCAGGCGGAGCACCGTCGCTCGGACGTGTGCCGCCTGCCCCGAAAGCTGCTGCCGCGCGGCGGCCAGCTCGCCCTGCGCCCCGGCCAGCCGCTCCTCGGCGTCGTTGCGCGCCGCGCGCGCGGCGGCCGCGTCGGCGCGCGCGGCCTCCAGCTCGGCCGCCAGCTGCGCGGCCTGCTGCTCGGCGGCCGCGAGCGCCGCCTGGGCCTGCGCCCGGGCCGCGGCGTCGTGCGGCCCCGCCGTGGCCGTGCCGTCGTTGCTGTGCGCGCCGCCGGCAGAGGAAAAGTAGCGGCTGATGGTGTTGCGCCGGCGGCGGGAGCTGGTGGGGCTCCCGCACGCGGCCCCGCGACTGCCCGTGTCCCCGCCCGATGGAGATAGCAGCAGGGAGGCAGAGCCGTGGGGCGGGGATCCGCCACCGCGAGGGGGTACTCCCGGGCCCAGGCTCGTCCGCCTGCGCTTCTTCAGATTGTCCGTGCTCAGCTCGAGGCCGTCCAAGCTGTGCCAGGTCGCGGCAACGGGGTCGCCATTCTCGGGGCCGGGAGTGCCTTCCCGGGCCGCCGTGATCTGCGATGTCGCCTCGCGACTCGCCGCTGGCGAGGGAGGGATTGTGAATCGTTTCTCTAAAAGGGCTAGGCGGGCCTCATTGCTGCTGTTCAGGTTCCCCAGCACGGCAATGACCTCGGGGGGAACACCCCCCGACGACATTGGCGAGACGGAGGGGCAGGCAAACGATTCCCCAGCCGACACCGATCCTAGTCCATGAATGACGATGCTCGTCAATGCAACGGTGATTAAGAAGAAAACTGCACCATTTGCGCACGCACGTGCAGGCGACGCAATTCAAGTTCGAATCCGTCGATGGCTGTGCTTTTTCAAGCTTGAACACGCGAGATATGCTCGAGATTCTGTTCGATAAGGGGGGGCCATGGGGTCGTCTTTTATTACATAGTTTGCAACCATTGGATCAATTTCAGTCTCTCTGATTATACTTTCACGTTGTTTTTGTCAATTTGTACAATAAATTGATGCATTTTGTACGAGTGCGAACCTCGAAATGCGTCTCTCCCAATAGGATGATCATAGCAATAGCATTGGTGGGCAATTTCGCCCTTCACAAGCCCACAACCTGCCCTGTGAAGTCCCAGCATTGTGTAAATAAAACCCGTAAAAAATCCTTTAATAGATGCTGTCAGTAGCTGCACCCTATTGGCGCCTGCGGGAAAAAAAGCCACCTACACGGAGGAGGTAATGGAGATCCCAGTGGGTGGGGTTAAGCCATAGCTTCATCCTAGGATCGGCGCCACCAAAGCAGCCACAGGCCATCGGAGCGTTCAAGGCGGTCTCGCGGCCGAGTACGAGCGCGTGTAATTCCAATTAGCGTGCCATCAGACCAGAAGATTGCCTCTTGGCAGGTCTGGCACGATGGCGACCAAGCACGCGTCGAAAAAGATTAACGACGCCAAGTCCCCCACGGGGGAGGTGGCCTCGATCAAGATGACGGAGCAGGGCTTTGCGGGCCCGTACCTCCGCTATATCAACATTTTCCCGGACAAGAAGGAATGGCAGGGCTCGGTGCTGGTCCTGGCGCGATCCGACCGGGTTGGTCAAGGCCCGGCGCGGCTGAGCCTGGAGGACGTGGACCACAAGACGGAGTCGCTCCCGGAGGTGGATGGCCTCCTGCTGGACGAGGTGGAGGGCTGGCAGGCCTGGCGCTTCAGCATTCGGCTCCCGCTGCGCCGTCGGGAGCGGCCCATCGCCTACACGGCGACGGTGGGCCCCGTGAGCACGGGGGGGCACGTGTTCTGGGTGCCCGGGGAGGACCAGCCCCTGCACTGGGGCTACACCTCCTGCAACGGCCTCAGCGCCGACGTGGCCCAGGACGCGCCCGAGCGCCTGGACGCCACCTACCTCTGGCGCGACGTGCTGCAGCTTCACGACGGCTACCCGCTGCACCTCATCTACGGCGGCGGCGACCAGGTGTACAACGACCTCGTCTGGGGCCAGCCCGCGCTCAAGGCCTGGGGCGAGCTCCCCGCGCGCTCCGACAAGCTGGCGGCGGACTGGACGCCCGACATGGAGGCCCAGGCCGTCGAGTACTACTGCCGCAACTACATCGACACGTTCTCCACCTCGCACATCGCCACCGCCATGGCCTGCATCCCGCAGGTCATGCTCTGGGACGACCACGACATCTGGGACGGCTGGGGCTCCTACCGCGAGGGCGTCCAGGCCAGCCCCGTCTTCCAAAACCTCTTCAAGGTCGCGCGCCGCTTCTTCCTCCTGTTCCAGAAGCACACCACGCTCCAGCTGGCGGAGCAGGAGGGCGAGTTTCTCCTGCCAAAGTAAGGGCGATGAGAGGGGGGGAGGATTGGTGATTTTATTGGTATTTTTGGTGGTTTGTTGTTTTGGTTACGTTATGGTTTTACTGTGTAGGAGCTGAAATGTCGAATTGTTGAATGAATTGCGGGGCAACATTTATTGATAAGCCTATGAAAGATTGTACCTTTTCCTCATGGGTACGCGACCAGAATCTCAATCTTTCTCATCATCTTCCATTCATCTTCTCCCTTTCCTCCTCCTGGAGCAGGACGTACCACAGCCTCCACTACCTGGGCCCGACAGTCTCGGTCCTCTCCCTGGACATGCGCTCCAACCGCACCCGGACCCAGTGCATTGCCAAGGTGGGTCAGGGGGTCGGGCTGATAATTTGGGGCAATGTTGTAAGGGGTGCCCAAGACCGATGGTGGGCAAGATTCGCAGCGGCACCTGGAGACGACAGGCAGTGGCGTGCACGTCGTTCCATTAGACCATCCGGGGCACCTCTTTCTCCACCCTTTTCTCAAGCACACTCTCCACAACTGCACAGGAGGAGTATCCGGCGCTCAAGGAGGCGCTGCTGGCGCTCCCGGAAGCTACCCAGCACGTGGTCATCGCCTCTGGCATCCCCGTCGTCTGGACCTCGGTGCGCTGCGGTGCTTTTGCTGGGAACACTCTTCAGGGCGCTTGGGTTTTGGGACTGGCAACTCTCTAATCACACGCACACACCCTTTCCTCGCAGATCCCCAAGATGGAGTTTATCCTGCGCATGATTGAGAATGCCGTCAATCGCTGGAGCTGCTGCATGGCCATGGCCTCCAAGACAGGTGGGCTGCATTATGTGAACAATAGACTGTGATAAGCACGATATGTAGCATTGTTTCTTGAGCCAATCGGCTGCCTTTGTGGGAGCTTGAGCAGCTGCGCCGCGTCAGGCAATCCCAACCTTGAGCCCTCCTGCTCAAACTTTCCACGCTCCCACCCACTGTGCCAGGTCTGGTGGATCGCTTCGATCAGCCGGAGATTCTGGACGATCTGCACGACGGCTGGATGGCGGACTTGCACCAAGGTGACGAGATGGGTGGGAGAAGAGCCTGTCTATCAAAGCTGACTCTGTGATGATGGTGGCCAGGACGCTTTCTGGGCTGTTTCCTTCTGCACGTTTTGTGAACGTTGATATCCGTCCTGGGCACCACAAACCCGCCCACATCACCACCTGGCTCCACTCAACCTCACCAAGCCGCCCATCCTTGCAGAGGAGCGGACCTACTTCATCCACATGCTGCAAGAGGTGGCGGTGGCCAAGGAGTGCCGCATCAGCATCCTGTCCGGGGACGCGCACGTCGCGGGCGTCGGCCGCCTCTATTCGCAGCCCAAGTACAAGCACCTCGAGTGAGTAACAAGAGGAGGGGAGGGTTTATCTGGGAATAGTTTCTATCGTGCTTGTACTAGTTGTGTCGAGCGCTACAGAATTGGTGGATACTTCTGGCTATATTCAATTCTGTAGACCTCGCCATTATACCCCGCCCCTACTAAACCGCAGGAACGACCCGCTCTTCATGCCCCAAATAACGTCGAGCGCCATCGTCAACGCGCCCCCGCCCACCCCCGTCACCTCCATGCTCACGCGCCTCAACTTTTCAAGTGCGTTGGGAGGGAGTTGGGGGGTCTGAACGTGCCTCGCGAATGTGCACGGGTGTTTGAAGATAGATGGAACGATGCAATCTAGACAATTTGAATTTCACTCCCCCCTCTCCCAGAGCGTGTGGACAAAAACACGCGGCAGAAGATGGTGCGGGCCTTTTGGCCCAAGCACCCGCGCGTCGACAAGCTGCTGGCGCTGCGCAATTGGTGTGACATCACGCTCTGCGCGCCGCCCTTTTGCTACCCAATGGTCGCCAACGAGGCCGAGCACTGCGGGCTGCGCTTCGTGCTGCGCGTGGAGGACCCCCACCGGCGCGCGGGGTACGCGGACGAGACCTACAACATCGTCGTGCCGCGCTACATCCCGGAGCCCAAGGGCGGCCGCGGCGAGCGCAGGCCGGGCGTGCAGGTGCCCCCGGCGGCCGTGGCGCAGTCGAGGGCCGCGCTGCTGGCCAAGGGCGTGCGCCGGCCGTCCGTCTTCTACCCGCTCGACCGCGGCGACGAGGCCGCCGAGCAGACCGCCTCCCACCTGGCGCCGGTCCTGGAGCCACGGGGCGCCCTGGAGGGGCACCGCGCGGGGGCCGAGTGAACGCCCAAGCTCCCCCTTCTTCTCCCAGATCAAGAACGGAGCCGTAAACCCACCCAAACCTTCTCGTTGCTGTCGATACAAGTTGGCCCTTGTGCTGGCAACAGAAAACATCCTGATCAATGTCAGCCTCCCTTGTTCATTTTTTACATCCACACCCATGATGAATCTGTTCCCTATTGTCTTGAATGATGTTCCCTGTTGCCATCTGTCCTGCATGCCCGTATCCATTTTTTTATAGCCAGATCACCCTTACTCGTCAGAGAGTAATCGATTAAAAATTATTACCCTGACGTCATCTAAAAGAAGTGGGAATGCGAGCCGGTCCCAAAGCCAGCCACCACCCACAGGCTTGACAAACGAGCTCTTGATTCCCGCAAGAACACGTTCAAATATAAATTTATACTTTTTCTATCCATCGCACTAGTCATCCGTTCGAGCTTCTATGAAATAATAATCACCATGGCCAATCGAGCACTCCCCTTCCCGGCCTCAACTCTAGAAAGGAGGAAACGCTGTCCATGGCTACCACTTGGACGGTCCTGTGCACCCGCCCCAACAGGGGTGGGGAAGGTGCCCGCGCGGGAACCCGAGAGGATCATCCCAAAGCTCCCTTGCTCTGGAACCGACATTTACAGCGCGATAACTTGGCCGAAGACGCTTACGAGGCACCGACCGTCATCCCTCCCATCCAACAGCTTCCACGCCGAGGTACGTCTGTCCTGGCCGGCCGGGGACGTCGTCACATGTATCTGGGTCGCAGGGCCGTCGAAAGGCATATAATGCACTCTACATTTCTAAAACGTCATCCAACCCTAAGACGTGACAGGCTAGGACTCGCATCGACGAACGCCCTTTCCTCGCACGATGGCTGCCCCCTCGATTGACGGTATGGGGTCCCCTGGGCGGAGCCCGAGACCCGCATTCCCGGCAACCCATACGCCATTCAGTGAGAGTGATGAGTTTGGCTCCTTTGCTTCCGCAGGCAAGGCCCACTGGGCGAGCATCTGGCTGCCCTGGATCCTCTTTACCATTGGCTGGATTATCCTGCTCGGTAAGCCCCCGAGACTGGCCCTTGCTGGGTGGCTGGGTGATGGGTCGGAATTGGGCAGGGGGGAGGAGTACGAAGATTGCGACGCTGTCATGGCAACCTGGTCTGCTCAAGGACACTTGTTTGGGGAGGAGTGAAAATGTCTCAACTTTTTCAACATTCACTCATCATCTGCACGCCACACCTCCCTTTCCTCGTGCAGCCGGTGTGGCCTCCATGCAGAGTGTACGTCCTGTGCAGGCAGTGAGACCATTGTTTGCAAGGGCACCACCTTGCCGTCTCTTCTCATCCTGTAGCCTCACGTGTCACCATTTCGTTGCTTGTGCAGGGATGCGACAACTCCCTTGGTGTGACCGGGCTGGCCCGGGGCGGCGCCGTGGGCTACCTGTAAGTTGGTGTGTTTTTTTCCGGCCGTGTAGGAGTGCGGGTGGTGGCTAGGGCTGCGGGTGATGGTCAGCATTACCTGCACTTGGTGTTGAGAAACTATGTCAGGGTCGGCAGGTGCAGCCTTCTCCCTCGATGCTCAAGAGTCTCACATTTTTATTCTTCTACCTTTCCTCTGCAGTGCCCCGATTGAGTGCAGCAAGTTTTTCCGATGTGAGTGACTGATCAAGAAGAGAGGGATAGGAAGCGGGAAAATGCCTGGAACAGGGCGAGATTGTCCTGACAAGGTGGTGCCTGCAACCGCCCCCCGATATACTGCACCCTGCGTGGCCCACCCATCATTACGCCTCAACTCGCTCCGCAGACGCCTGGTGGAGCACTTTCTACACCTTTGCCGTGTGGGCCACCATCCTTGCCTTCCTGGTGACTGTCACGATCCACAAGTTCAGGCAAGCTTGCGTGCTGGCAGGGTTGTGTTGGTTGTGGGGAGAGCGCTTGCGTGCTTTGATCAGGTTCATCGTATTTATGTGAAGGACACGCAGATGCATATCTCTTGCTCGGAGACTGTGTTTTGCACGCCTGTCGCTCACTGGAGCGTCCTCTCCCTCCCCCTTAAACCCCTCGCAGGCCCGGCCTGATCGGCCTGATTGTCATCTCGATGATGCTCCTCATGAACACGGCCAACACCTTTTTGTGCGTGGCGCAGCAGGGGATTGATTACGTAATCATAATATCTTATGTGCACATGAAAACGTGGTTGCATGGCAATGGACACTTGAAATTGCCAAAGATACACCTGCCGCCCGCATCTACATGTCACGCCGCCCTGACCTGTCCTTCCCTCACCCCACCCACCCACCCTTTGGCAGGTTCTTCAACGACGTCCAGACTGGTGACTCGACCTTTACGGCGGGCACCCGGACAACCGTGGCTGGCAGCATCATCATCGTCTTTGCCGAGTTTTTCCTGATCTTCCTCATCGGCCTGCACGACGAGGAGGCCAGCTGGGAGTCGGGCTTCAAGGGTGAGTGGACTTTATTAGGGTCTTGTTTTTGTATGTGTGTGGGGGGAGTCAGATTATGTGCGGTGAAGAACGCATTTGCCTGTGCAGAGGGCAATCGATTGCCACCTCGCGTATCCATCATGCACTATTCAAGTATTACTACTTCAAAATTGCACCAATTTCTCATCATAATACTCTACACCCTCGCCTCTCCCACTGCAGCCGCGCGCGCAGCCTCCAAGCCGCCCAAGGACGAGACCCCCAGCGGGCGCGCCTATGCCACCTCCGCTTTTGAGGCCCGGGGGTCGCCGCCTACCAGCCGGCCCCAGAGCCCCCCAACCAGCCAGGCCTGATCCGGGCTCGAGGCGTTGCTCCAGCTGACACGGGGTGCAGATGGCCAAGAGGGAATAATTGGCCGGTGTGATCCCCTCAGATTGTAGGCTTTGTTGCTGAACACTTGGTCGCACTACCATCGATAGCGAGCGTCCACACAACGACTGCAACAGACGCAGGGATTGCGAACCAGAGAGTAGTGTGACTGACTGGGTCCGATTGGCGTTTCCCTCGCATTCGATCTGCTGTCGAACATCTCGGCACGCTTGCGGATACAACTCCTTCCCTAACAACTGTCTGGCCAAACGATCGGGCGAATGCTCACCAGTGCGCGTAAAAGTAAGTGGACAGATGGTTACTAGGACAAGATCAGTGTGTGCAAACTCACTACTTGCCCAAGGGGCGGTCCGCGGGGGTCTCCCACTGAGGGGGTATCCCGATAACGCGCCAGGAGTCGGGGCAATCAAGCGCCAAGGGTCGGGCCAGGCACAAGGGACCGTATCAAAATCAGCGCGTCGACGCCGCGCTTTCTACTCCGACACGGGCGCGAGCGGGTTGTTGTAGGACACGACGTTGCTCTCCTCCTGCCCGGGGTGGGTGAAGACCCCGCCCTTGGTCTCGCCGGTGCGCGCGCCCATGCGCTGGGAGTAGAGCTGGGGATCCACCTCGTCCTTGATCCCGAGCCCGATCAGGGTCATGAACAGGCCGATGGCCGAGATGATGCCGCCAGCGACAGTCACCCGTCCGCGGGACAGCAGGGCGCCTGAGGCGATGGAGGAGGGGAGGGGACGAGGTTGGTTAGTTTGAGTGGTGTGCAGGGAATGCATGTGCGAAGGCAAGGTGATACAGGGTTGGAGACGACTTCGTTCGGGTCGTTTCCACGTCCCGCCACGCAGGTCAGGTGAGCATTCCTCCACCATTCAACCCCCCATCCTCACTCCAAACCCACCTGAGACCGTGGGGATGGTGTTGAAGTAGAGGAAGGAGTTGATCATGTCCATGAGGAGCATGGTCTCGATGGCCACGAGGCCCACGAGGCCGGCCCGGAAGCGGCGGATGCCGTTGACAGACATCAGGATGGGCAGGATGAAGACCAGGATCAGCAGGTACACGGTGATCCACCAGGTAAAGCCGTAAAACTTGCTGCAAGGGGTCGGTGCAAAGTAGCCGGCCGCGCCCGCCCGCGCAATGGCGTTGGCGCCACTAGTCTTGCAGTCCTGCGGGGGCAGGGGGGAGGGAGGGCGTCAAGAATGGGAGGACCTGGGGATGAGCCTTCGTGCACCCCCTTGCTGTATCGCATGGTCTTCGCCCTTTACTAAGCTCCAAGCATGACTATCGCGGACTTTCGGGCTCTCCAGCGCCCGGCTCGCGTCCTGGGCACTTGCCGGGCAGCCAGCCCCCCCTTTCTCCACCCCGAACATGTCGCCTCACCGCTTGGAGGGACGCGACGCCCGACAGCACCAGAATCCATCCAAACAGCGCAATTGACCCTGCAGGAAGACATTATAAGAGGGTAAGCCAACGTGAAAGCGACACCCCTGGTCCCGCACAGCCCTCTCAGACCCTCCATGTGGGGACGCACAGGGAACGAAGAGGAGTGTGTTCGTCTTGCTGAGCGCCGCCATCTTTGCCGCCTGCGATGGGAATAACAATGCCCTGGTGATCAATGGCAGCCCTCTGGGCCCTGGAATGGCACGGCAGCAGGGGGCAACGGCTACGCCGTGACCCGCACCTGTCACGGGGGTGAAGCTTGGTCCACTGGGCGATGTCGCGGGGACCTTAGGGTTCGCCACTGCGAGGCTGTGCAACCAAACTAATGACGTTCTTTAGTTGAAATGGGGCCATCGCCTGGCGAATCCAGCCGGGGCGGGCCTCGCCCGTTCCTTCTTGGATGGGCCTGCACCGCGGGAAGAGTCCCGTGGACGAACCTGCACGGACGCTGTTCCGAGGATTCGGCATTCCCGGTTCTGGCCCCGCTCAGCCACTCTGAGCACGTTCGTGATATCATTACAAGACCATTCGACCGTCAGTAAAGCTCCCGCGGGTGTCACGCCCCCCTCCCGTCCCCACCTTCCCGCAAGGAGCTTCCCCGGCTGTCACACAACCCCTCCACGATGGCCGTGAAGACGCCGCCCCTCCTCTACGCCTGGACCAGCGTGGTCCTGCTCTGGATTTCCTGGGTCGTCATGCTGGGCGGCGTGGGATCCCTTCAAGCGGTAGGCCCCTGCCCGATGGACGGACCCGGCTCCCTGCCCTCACTGCGTGCCCGTTGGAAGCCGAAGAAGCCCGCCCCCACCCCTCCTGCAGAACTGCGGCGGTTCTGGGGCCTCCGAGCTCCTGCGCGCTGGGTCCGCGGGATACCTGTAAGCCTTTGGGTTTGGGTCTGGGCAGGGCTGGCAGCGTGGTGAGGTACTGGAGAGGTGCTGGGGATTGCAGCCGCATTGGTGCCTCACATGGGCCCCTTGGTCTCCCCTCCCCACCATCGCACAGGGCCCCGGTCTCGTGCCACCGCTTCTACAGCTACATCTGGTGGACGCTATGGTATGACTTCATGGCCCTGGTCCTCCTTTCCTACGTCCTCGCCAAGGAGATCGTCCACATCACCCGCTACTTCGTCATCGCCTTTTTGGCGCCCTTGACGTACCTCCTCATGTCGACGACGTACGCTGATGGGAAGGGTTTGGGGGGCACAAGGATGGTGTTTTGAATGGCGAGCTCAAAATGCGAGTGGGTACCTGAGGACTGCTGGCTCTGCTTCTTTCTTGAGGCATGGGGCGTTCTATGCGCCAGAGATGTACCCCGCATCACTTGAGACTCGTTCGCTGGGTGTGGGGCGGCGTGACCATTGCCCTCTTAGGCTCTTCCCAGAACCGCAGCCCTTGCCGCGTACATCTCCCTGGCGAGCCCCGCCCCTCAACCCTCTTGCCTCCTCGCCTCTTTGTTTCTGTCGCAGGGATGTGGCCCAGGCTATCTGGCACCTGGGCGTCAGCCAGTCCCGGGCCAAGGCCCTGTTTGCGGGAACCATCATGTCCACGATCCTCCAGCTGGTGATGATCATCCTGCTGGGCATCCAGGTACGGGGACGCTCCGGGGACTACTGGAACGGTGGCTCATGGCACCGCTTGTGCTTGAGCGATCGGCAACCAGGGTGCCCCTCCCTCGCCTTCCCGCCCTTTCTAACCCACAATCTCCACCCCTTTTCTTTCGACAACAGGACGAGCTCAAGGTGTAGACCATTCCAGACGATCAGGACCCCGTGTGTGCATACCCTGAGCATTGCCTGACTTTGCTTCCCAGAGGCTTTCGAGCGCCTCCCCCACCACCCATTACACTGTCCAGTCTGTGGCTTTTAAGGTAGCAGCAATACCTCTGATGCGCTTGTCGCGAATACTTTGAGACATTGGTGTGGATACGATCGCCTTTCAGAACAGAGTGGGCTTCTGAACAATAGATATAATAATGTCCGCATGAGACATAGAGATGAGAAATCCGAAACCCAATCCACGCCACATTTTCTGCCCGGCAGGCAGACGACGACATTTGTGGGAAAACCACCCTCGCATCTGCCGCGTTGTCCCCACGAAAACTTCCATTTGACTCGGACATGCCTCAAGGAGCGCGATGGGGGCAGGGTCGTGTTCCGAATTCTGCGGGAATGTAGGCGGAGCCTAGGCAGCACCGTCCCGTACCGGGACCCCGGATCGCATGCTGATCTTCGGGGCGCAGGCCGCGCTGCGGCGTGGCCTCGCCGGCAGCGATGCCAGGTGTCTCCAGCTCCTGCGTGGGAGTGCGCTGGGCAGGGAGCAGCACACGGTCTCGCACGTGCGCCTCACCCCCCAAGGTGCCTGGAGGTGTCGGTGGGGAGGTGGAGTTGATTGGGGCTGCGCACGGCAATGTCTCATGCAGGCTGGGCATGTGGAGCCATGGGTCATAAGGATCATTATTTTTTGCGCCTGCGCGCGTTGAAAATGCGGCTAGAGCGTCAAATTGACTTGCAGGGGTGGAGATTTTGAAGAACCAGAGCGACGGGGGCGAGGCTGCGCCGGACGCGGACGGGCAATCGACAGTACCCCGCCCCGAGGAGGACGGTCCGCCACCCCTTCTGTGCCGGCTGCAGGGCGCGGTGCTGTCGCAGGTGCGCGCGACGTTCTTGCCGGTGGGCTACCCGGCGAGCGTGCGTCCCGGCTACCTGTCCTTCATGGGCTGGCAGGCGGCCAACCACGTGGCGGCCTCGGCCAACGGCGTGCTGGCCTCGGCGGGCCTGCTCTACGGGCTCGGCTACGGCAGCGAGAGCGCGGCGGCGGCCGGCGCGCTGAGCTGGGTGCTCAAGGACGGCCTCGGCCAGCTGGGCACGCTCGTCTTTGGCCGCTTCATCGCGCAGGACTTTGACGTGCACGCGCGGCGCTGGTACCTGGCCGCCTCGGTCAAGCTGGACGTGGCGGTGCTGCTGGAGCTGAGCACCATGCTGGCGTCTGTCGGCTTCTTCCTGCCGGCCGCGTCCACAGCCAACGGGCTCAAGGGCCTGGCCTGGATGGCCGGCGGCTCCGCGCGCGCCGTCTTCAACAACTCCTTTGCCAAGCGCGCCAACCTGGCGGACGTGACGGCCAAGGCCACCAGCCAGGCCATCTGTGCGGGGCTGCTCGGCACCGCCGGCGGCATCGCGCTCGCGGCCGCGATGGGCCAGGGACGGCGCGCGCATGCTGCTGGCCGCGGGCGCCATCAGCGCCGCGCACCTGGTCACCAGCTGGCGCAGCGTGCGCAGCGTGCCCCTCGTCACACTCAACCCGGTCCGTCTGCACGCGCTGGGCGACGAGTTTGTCGCGGCCCGCGCGCGCGGCGCGCGCGGCGCGCCCAGCCGGGCGACGAGCTGCCGCCGGACCTGGGGCCGCTGCTCGCGCTCTCGCGCCCGGACGAGAGCGCGGCCGTCGAGCCGCTCGTCCCCGCCTGGGGCACGGCCATTCCCGTCGGCGTGTCGCCCGCGCGCCTGCGCCGCCTGCCGCCCGCCCGCCTGCGCGACCGCCTGCTCCCGGCCTATGGCGGCGCGCGGCACATGCTCGTCGACGGCGCCGACATCTACGCCTACTCCGCCAGGCGAAGAAGGCACGGCTACCGCCGCCTGCTCCTCCACGAGCGCGCCACCACCGACGACGTCTTGTTAGGCTGCCTGCACCACTGCCTTGCTCGCGCGGACGAGGCGCAGGACGCGGCGCAGCGCGTCTGGAGATCCGCGTCCTTGGAGACGCAGGCGTCCGAGCCCAGCGACGCCGCGCACGTCGGCGCCGTCCGCCGCCAGCTCAGCGAGGCGCGGCGCCTCTTCCCGGCATTCAAGGCCGCCCTCCTGGCCGCCGGCTGGGACAGCCACCAGCTCAAGGTCGAAAACACGCGCCACCGCGCCATCTGGTGATGAGCCGGGCGATTGCATAATGTTGAACCTGTTCGACGCTGATCTGTTTGTATTGTTTCTAAAGTGGCCAGAATTCTATGCTGAGCTCGTGAGATCTGGTCACAGGACCCGAGATTCCGCTCAGACGACTGGTCTCTTGCTGCGTCGGTATGAGGCACTCCCAAGGCTCGCTTGCCAATTTTGCCCCCAAAACATAAAGAAGTCAGGCAACCTGCTGTGCGGCACAGGGCAGATTTACCATTGCGACTTGACCGTTATCTCATGCTCCTGCCGGGTGCAAGACAATCTGTCAGCTGGCACAAGAATGACTCGCACCGAGACAGCCATGTATGCACACATCATAGAATACCAATCAATACTACAATAAACTCTACTTGAGCAGCTGGACCATACCCTCCTTGCACCAACAATTTAGGATGCTCACGTCACAGCGCCCCTGGCCGATGTAGAAACACGAGATCTACAGGAAATAGCAGATCCGGAAAGGCTGGGCATTTGACTTGTGCCAAGCCCCACGCATGCGTTCATAAAGCACCCCCAAACCGCGCCTCGAGCGCAAAGAAGACACATTCAACCTCGATTCATTGCGTTGCGGAACGTAGCGCGACGGAAGAGAGACCCAGTCTCGCGCGTGGGCTGCCGTGCACGCTCGTGCGCCACGGGTCTCCGGCCTCCCGGTCCCGTCGGAGGCATGGCCGCGCCCAGTGGTCCACCCGAACTGCCCGCTCTCACCGAGGGAGAGCACAAGGAGGTCCTCGCCGTGGAGAAGAGCGCCAGCCGCACGACGACCACGACCATTATAGGTGCGCGGGTCTGCTTGTCGGAGGACAGCGCCGGGCAAGGGCGAGGGGTGTATGCGGCGTTCGCCACGATATATTGCGATTCTGATCCCGAGTCTCTGGCGCAGGCGAGCATGAGCACACGATCGTGGGCTACAGCCTCATGCGGGGCATTGGCGATGGCGAGCCCGTCGCCTCGGAGCGCTTTGTCGTGGGCGGTCACGAGTGGGTGAGTCGAGATGCAGGGGCTCTTAGAGTGCGGTATGTAATTTAACGAGCGGCGCTTGCATTGCTGCACTGGCGCTGGTTGGGGCACACAACCCTGGGGACGAGGGCAGGCTCGCTCATGGCGCCGCTGCTGAGCTCATTCTGCACCTTTTCGCCCTACTCTTGTACAGCTCTTGCTCTTCTACCCGGATGGCAAGCGATCGGCGAGCGAGGTGCACGCGGTGAACCCGACGGGTCTCTCTGGGCCCCACACCCACCTGATTCAGGCGGCGGCCGCGGCAGCAGCGGCCGCGGCAGCGGCGGCGGCCGCGGCCGGCGGCCAGGCCCCGCCCCCGCCCCAGCGGGAGGCGATGATGCTGCCGCGGCGCGCCACGCCCGACGCGGAGCTCGGCTCCGAGCGCGGCGAGGGCTTTGACCCCAGCGGTCCGCGGCAGCCGCCCGGCGCGCCGCTGGCTGCCTCGCAGCAGCAGGCTGGCAGGACGACCCCCGGCGCGCCCGAGTCGGCCGACGGCCGCGGCCCGCCGCGGGGCGGGCTGCCGCCGCGCGAGGGCGGGGGCGGCATGCACCCGCTGCAGCCCTACTACCACGCGGGCCCGCCCGGCCCGCCGCCCCTGGGCGCGACGGCGCCCGCCCCCGGCGGCGGCGGCAACGACTACTGCGCGCTGTTCGTGGCGCTGATCGGCGAGACCGGGCTGCCGCAGGGCGTGATCAGCACGTCCGACGGCCGCGTCGTGCGCGCTTTCCACCGCTTCACGCTGGTGGACCAGACGGGGCGCGGGCACGACGTGATCAAGGGCCGGCGGCGCGACCAGGGCGCGGTCAAGATCTCCTGCGCGCGCGCGGACCCGCACGCGCGCAACTGCCACGGCTACCGCAAGTTTGTCAAGCGCAGCGTGCTGGAGGACCCGTCGCGCGGGCTGCTGGTGAACGACAGCATCGTGATCCGGTACCAGATCGAGCTGGTGGTGTCCAGCGGGCGCGCGGTGGGCGGGCCCGGCGCCGGCGGGCCCGGCGGCGTGGCGCTGCCGCCGCCCGAGCGCGCGCTGCCGACGCTGGGCGGCGACCTGGCCGCGCTGGCGCCCTCGGCCGAGGGCGCGCCGGACGCGGACGTCGTGTTCGAGGTCGAGGGCGAGACGGTCGCCGCGCACCGGCTCATCCTCGCCGCGCGCTCGCCCGTCTTCAAGGCGCTGCTGACCAGCCCCATGCGCGAGGGCGCCGCGGGCGAGCGCGTGCGCGTCGAGGACGTGCGCGCGCCCGTCTTCCGAGCGCTGCTGCACTTTGCCTACGCGGACGATCTGCCGGAGGAGCTGCGCGGCGCGGCCTTTGACGTCCCCGCCGCGCAGCACCTGCTGGCCGCCGCCGACCGCTTCCAGCTCCCGCTCCTGCGCTCGCGCTGCGAGCAGCGCCTGTGCGAGACCGTCGGCGTCGACACCGTCGCCACCACGCTCGCCCTCGCCGACCAGAACAACGCCGCGCAGCTCAAGCACGTGTGTTTGGAATTTGTGGCGAAAAACCTGCGCGCGGTCATGGCCACGCCGGGCTACCGCTACATGACCTACACCTGTCCCAGCCTCCAGGCCGAGCTCCTGGGCGTCATCGCGGCGGGGGCCGAGCCGGAGGCGGGGGCCTGGGGCGCGCGCGAGCCGCGCGCGGCCGACGGCGTGCCCCTTTTGGAAGGTCCTGGTGCGAACGCAGTAGCCCTGCACCACGACGCGGCCAGTGGACACCTGGGCGCCGAGGAGGAGGACTGGTCGGCGCTCGCGCAGCGCACGGGCGGCGACGGGCCGGCCAGCGCGCGAAGGCGCCGCCGGCGGGCCCACCCCGCCACGGCGCGTCCGCCAGCGGCGCGACTGAAGCTTCTATTGTTAGGCTGTGCCGGCGCACTTGAGCGAGAGACTCCCGCGTCGTCTTCACGGGGCTCATTTGAAACAGATCTTTCAGTCGCCTGTACACGTACCGCCTCGTCCGCTCACCTTGCCTTCTTCTTCTTTACACAAGCGCGGGCGCCCTCTGGCCCGCGCGGGTCTCTGTGCGTCGGCTGTCCGACGCTCGCGCAAGCGCCACCGCTTCCTGGGTCAAAAGCGCCCTCTTCTCAAAAAAGAGAAACAGCTTCAGCCCTCCCTTGTCGATTTTGCCTTGAGAAACGCGGCGGCTTCTTTCCCATCCATCTGCGTCCGAGCGCCTTGGTACCTCTTTCATACAGCTATTCGTGCCGCTGTGGCGCGTTCTGCCCGTTCTTCGTTCAGGTTGTTGCATACAGCATGTATAATTTCAATTTATGAGCAGGCAGCGCCGCTCAGAACGGATCTTCAGGGTGTTCAGGGGGTACAGGCAAGGCTCATGAGGGTAATTGGCAGAAAAAGCCTTAATTACAAGGCTGTCTGCGTCAGCTCTTGTCACCCCCTCGTCCGCCCCGGCTCGGCGGGCCGGGGCCGCAGGGTCCCGCCGGGGACGTGCATGCTCTGCCGGACGTGCCTCTGCAGCGACCCCGGCGGGGGTCGCAGGGGCTTGAGGTCGGTCACGTTGGGATCCACGAGGAAGGCCCGGCAAAACACCAGCGCTGCCGCGCCCACGAGCGTCAGCTTCAACGCAAAGCGGGGTCTGTGAGGGGCGGATGTTGGAGATTGGGGGGTTTGGAGAGGACTGCAGCGACCCATACCAATCACACACACACACACCACCATCCGTACTTTGTCTGGAGTTTGGCGTCCAGAATCCATTTGCCCAGGGCCAGAAGAAAGAGCGCCACAGGGAGGCTGTTCCACAGCACAGCCAGGCCGATGGGCATGTGTCCCTGACACGAGGGAGGATGAAATGAAAATGATTAAATCCATGACAACTCCATCGCCATGGCCTCCGCAACAACCAAGCGATGGAGGCCTGAAACGTATTTCAACCCCGAATGACTCACCGACCGAAACATTGAAGCGGCAAGGTTGGAGTCCGGGTAGAAAAGAATGAGGAGCTTCATTACAATCGCGGCTGAAAAGGTCATGCCCGCCGTGGGCTTCAGAAGAGGCAAGGCAACCTGGTGGGAAAGGAGAGTGACACGGGTGGCTGGCTCAGCTGGTTGGGGTTGATATGTGATCCAAGCGTGATTTTTATCACCGAAGCGTGATGTAGGATGCCATCGTCATCCAAGCTGGCAGCCTCGTCGACAAAAGATAAGTACCGTCTAAATCGCGTCAAGCTCAGGATTCCATTCCCACATACCGATCGGTCTGGCCCTCCCGGGAACCCTCCTCTACTGGCATGGACCCTTGACACCTGCAAATTGGCAGATGTGAGGGACAACGAGGTCGACCACGCGCGACAGAGCAAGCGTGCCATTTTAGGTTGGAAGCAGCTTGTCAGAAAATAAGATTCGAACAGCTGCCCACACATGTTGCTCACCTCTTGTCCATGGCGACGACAAATGTTCTGAAACAGGCTTTGTGAAAACTGGGATTGTGCAATTGCCGGACGACGTAACGGCCCGGGTGGCGTGGTTGAAAAGGCTTGCACCAGCGACCGACTCTGCAGCCGCACCGACGCCGGTCCCGGGACCAGCAACTGTCCAAGTGGCATCGTCACCTTGGCTACGAGAATACTATTGATTTGAGCTATTGGTGCGCAAAATATGCAGAGGTTGTTGGCTCGCACAAGGCATCGATCTGCTGCTGCGCAAAGGGAAGGGAGAAATCTGGTTCCGGATGAGAAGTGGGCCGAGAGGTGGATATCGGCTTGCATGCACACTGCTAGGAAATTGTGTCGCTAGCCCGCGCCTTGTGGCCTGACAATCATGACCCAATGCACTTCAAAATAAAATATAATTAATTGATCTACTCATAGCTCTTGATCGTAGCAAATTCGTTGGTTCGGGTCCTGACGCTGCCGTGCGTCCATGCTCGCTCTCCCCGGACCCGAGCACCCGTATCGATACGATGGAGATTACGTCATAAACGGCCTGGCAATCAGACTGCATCAGGAGGGCGGCCAAGGGCGAGGCACGGCCTGGGCCGTGTGGGGCGGGGCCATCGTCCTGGCCAAATGGCTGGAGCACTGCAGCCCACCTGAGCGCCAGCGCCTGCTCCCGCCTGGCTCCACCTTTATGGAGCTGGGATCTGGCACGGGCGTGGCTGGTCTCTCCGCGGCCGCCTGCTACAACGGATCGGTGCGTGGGATCCTGACGGATCTGCCCGCAGCATTGCCAGCATTGCAGCGGAATGTCGACCTCAACCCCCAGGCACGCCTGCATGGATGGGTTTGGACAGGAGTAGTCTATTTGGTCGCAATTACAACAGTCAGGGCTGCGTAAAAAGCTGATATTCATGGGAAGGATCATTGTGCGGGGTGTGGTCTCTCGTATGGGAGCACACAGAGTGGGATGACAAAGTTGATTAGGGTTATGTGGCTGTTTTCCAAGACCCGCCCCCTCGCCTAGCCTGACTAGACCAAGTGTGGTGCCCCTCCACGCAACAGCTTGCCCCCAGACTGGACGTCCTGAGTTGCGACTGGGAGCAACTGGATGCCTCGCATCCTAAAGTGCTGGGTCGTAGTCACGCACTCGTGATTCTCGCGGATTGCGTCTGGGTGGAGGGGCTGATCAAGCCCCTCCTTTCGGCACTTGACAGGGTCTCTGGGCCTCAGACCCAAGTACGGGGCCTTGGTCAAGTCATTTCAGACGCACTGACATTTGATGACGGGTGGCATGGGCTTCGGCATACAGTTCTAATTACATTCCCCTCTCCTCTTGAGCAGGTCTTACTTGCGCACCAGTCCCGGTCATCGCGGATCGACAAGCTCTTTTTCCAGGGACTAGCGGAGCTGTTTGACGTGCAACCGATGCCTATCGCGCCGGGCGAGCCGGACCGGGGCAAAATCTGTCTGTACCTTTGTCAGCGGAAGAGCGATTCTTCCTGAGTCTGCCAGCTTTGGCACGGCCGTCCTCGGTCAGCCGCAGCGCCACGAGCACGCTCGCCCCTGTGTGCCAGGCCGCTTGCGCAGGCCGGCGTGTATCATTCTTTAGTCAAGCGCCAAAATGTACAAGCACTTGAGCGGCCAGGGAGCGAAAGGTACAGAAGAAATGAAATTCAAAATATCGTACAGAGTCATTGGCGTGGGAGCGATCCAGTTTTGGCAATACGCCCTGTGTGCCTCCTCCCCACGCCTCCCGCTCACTCGCGGTCACCATCCTCCTTGCCAGGGCCCACCCGTAACGCTCCCGTGCCCTCGAGGACTTTGCGAAGCACTGGTCGCAGCGTGGCGTCCAGTAGCGCGTGCACGCCGCGATCGATCGGGCGGGCAATGAGAGGAATCAGCGCGAGGCCGAGCAGGGTGGGGATGGCCTTGCTGACGGTGGAGAGCGGGGCGTCCGAGCCCAGGGCCGAGCCGCGCGCCAGCGTCTCCGCCAGCCGCTGGCCGGGCCCCGTCGCCGGCAGGGCCTCCAGCGCCCGCGTGGCGGCCGCGACCGCGTAGTGAATCGTCATCCCGGGCAGAATGAGGGACGCCAGCAGGTGCCAAACCAGCGTGTCCAGGCCCCGCTCCATGCCGAGCATCCGGACCGCGCTGATAGTGGTAAAAGGCGAGGGCAATCCGTCACATTTTGCTTCAACATGCGGCACCAAACCCTCCTAATCTTCCGCCCAATCTCCACCAGCGCACCTGGCGTGCTCCTCGCCGGGTCCAAGCCTGGCCCTCGCGGCCGCCCCAGCTCTCCGCCACTTGTCCGAGGTGTCAGTAAGTATGTAGCAGATCGCAACGGCGTAGCTCAGGGGCACCCCGCCCCGGAACAGCCAGGCGCTCAGCGCCTCGCCCACTTCGTTGGCGTAGCCGAGGTAGCGCATGGGGCCATCGCGGAGCGGGTCGTACCGTGGATTTGAGGAAGGGCCTGTGCATGCCCGACCAGCTGGTGGCTTGGCTGCGCCCAGGCCCCCAAGCAATTTGTGAAGCAGTTCCTCTGGCCGCGCTGGAGCGACCTCCCGCGCTGCGTCTTCATCGTCACTCTCATCGCTCAACATGAGCAGCTCCTCCTCCTCCTGTTCTGCAGCCTCTAGACGCCGCAAAAATTCCCTCTCAAACTCGCTTTCCGGCAAGCCGGCCGGACCCGCAAGGGGCGGCTGTGGTCGGTCGTGCTGTTCGGCTTTGAGAGCAAGATGGCGCGATCGCAGGGTCCCTGGCTGCCGGCTAGCGCTGGGCGGCCTGATCAGCAAGGAGCAGGGCAGGGCACGGCCACGCGACGCTACTGCGGGCCCCGCTCGCGCTGTGCGCGACGATGCCTTTATCGCGCGCATCCAACAAGCGTGTGTGCTGCCGAATGTCGAATGTATAAATTATATACGCGATCGTCTTGAACGACGAGGCGTGTCTTTTATTTTGTGCGACGCTCTGATCGCGAATTCGCACTGATGCCGAAAGACAAAGATTCGGGCCTCCGGACAGATCTAACCTCTGCTCAGCCTCATTCTCAATTCAGCTCACTGTCACCATGTCTGTACAGATGCCACGCGGGGAACAAAACAAAAGGGGGACCGACTATCTGCCTGGGGTCTCGCGACGCGAGCGAGGCAGAAGGCTGAACGAACAAGGGGGTGTGACGCGTCACGAGTGGGCCGCTCAAATGGGGTGCCCTCTTCATAGATAGGAGGTGCGGGTGAATAATAGGGAGGGATGGTGTACGCAGGAGCTCGAGAGACTAGCGCCCAACATCCCTCCATCCTCCATCTCCCTCTCCACACCACCACTCCTCCTCCTCTCCATATTACTAGGCCTTCTTCGCAGGCACGACGGAGACCTTGTTCTGGGAGTAGAGGAGCTCCGTGTTCTTGCGCGGGTTGACAATGTTGGGGAACTCGAGCGAGAGCTCCTGCGACCCGAACAGGATGTTGTCGATGGCCTCCACGCCCAGCATGAGCGAGTGGTCCTGGTTGGCGACCTCGTACTTGTAGGACCCGAACCGGCCGCGCGACCAGATGTCGGCCTTCTTCAGCTCCGGCAGCGCCTGCTTCAGCACCGCGTCGCGGCCAACCGACGGCGTCGGGTAGCCGTGCTCCAGGCGGCGGTGGTAGATGGACACGATCTCCGCGCCGGCCTCGACCAGCTGCGTGCTGATCGCGCCCAGCAGCGTCTCGCGAACAATCTCGGGCCAGGCGCCGGCGGTGCCGCCCAGCGTCGTGCTCTCCATGGACACAGGCTTGTACTGCGACTCGGAGATCTCAAACATGAGCGACCAGTAGGGCCCGGGCTTGGCGCCGCCGTCGGCCGGCGCGGAGCCGTCGGCCAGGCACAGCGTGGGCAGCGCGGCCGAGGGCTCGGGGCAGTTCTTCTCCGCGTAGTGCGAGAACACGGTGGTGCGGTAGAAGGGGCAGTCGTCCTCGGGGAAGTAGAGCCAGCACTTGAGGCCGTGCGGGCAGGTGCCGCGGATGCCCAGGCCCACCACGTGCGTGGACGAGTACTGCAGGCCGCTGGCCAGCTCGGGGCGCCCCACCCAGCCCAGCGTGATGTCCAGCGGGATGGTGCTCAGCAGCGTGTCGTACGCCAGCTTGCGCCCGTCGCGGAACGTCACCGTCTTGGCGTCCTTGTCGATGTGCGTCACCGAGTTGTCGGGGCCGTAGCGCTGGCGCTCGGCGGGGAGCAGCGCCGCGACCTTTTTCCAGATGGCGCCCGTGCCGCCCTCGGTGGGGAAGCGGAACACCGCGTTGGGGCCCCACCCCGCGTCCTCTGTGTTGTTGATCACGTTGCGGATCGCGCGCTCGACGTCCACCGTGGCCACGCGCTCGCCCAGCCAGTCGCACTGCATCATGGTCGTGGGCACCGCCCAGACCTTGAAGTTGTAGGGCCGCATGAATAGGTCGGCGATGCCGGGGCCCATCACGCGCAGGATCCACTCGTCAAAGTTGGCCGGCTTGCCCGTCGCGATGGTGTTGAGCACCTTGGCCTCCACGCAGCCCGTCAGGCACTTGATCTGGTCCTCCTTGTCCAGCGCGGAGATGTTGTTCTGGAAGGGGTAGGCCACCCACCGGTTCTTCAGCCACACGTACGACACGCGCTCCAGCGTGTTCCACGCCTCGGGGCCAGACCCCAGCGCCGCGTCCAGCAGCTCGTCAAAGTACTGGTAGTGCGAGAAGATGACGTGGCCGCCCATGTCGAACAGGAAGCCCTCGGGGGTCACGTCCGTGCAGGCCAGGCCACCCGCCTCGGCAGACTGCGGTTCAACCGGCGGGGGGGCAGTTAGTAACGGAATCCGACGCGGCTCGCACAGCCCACGCCCGCCGCGCCCAGAATGCGCAAACAAGCGCAGGCAAGCCGGATCAGACAGAATGACGCGCGGCGGGAGGCGCGTCGACCCCCCCGGGCACCCCACCCACCTCGTCGACCAGGAGCCAGTCCGAGTGGCCCAGCTGGTTCAGCCGCGTGGCCGCGCCAAGGCCGGTGGGGCCGGCACCAACCACCAGCACTCCAATCTGCATGCGCGAAGCGAATGGGCGAGTGGGCAACCATGCGGAAGCAAGCACGGATCACCGCCTAGACGCGCCAGCCCCGAACCCTGTCCGTTCAAATGTATCACTCGAGGAAGCGCGCGCACCTTTTCAATCCCGTTGGACGACATGGCTGTAATTTTTGTGAACAAATACGTATGTGAAGAGGAAATGCTTGCGGTGTACTGCGAGGGAGGTTGATGACGTCTTGCTCGCTTCTCCTCGTTGCCCGTGCTATAGGACCTGGAGATTGGCGGTACCCAGCGGAGCACCCGACGGGGGTACCCCAGATCCAGGGCGCGGAGATTGTGGTGTGCACCCGGATTGCCTCCGTCTGGTTTTGTGGGGCCAAGTCCCAGCCCCCAGACCTGGGCCCAGGCCGGCGCGCTCCACCATGCGATGACCGTTTTATATATTTATTGATCAAGTGGACGCAATGCAACGCATCGCGGTGGCGGCGGCGTCGCGCTCGGCGGCCAGCCGGGCCAGTGCTTCGCTGCGATGCTCCCTTCCGACATCGCTGGAGCGTGCGGGTCGCGCCTTTAGCACGGGAGCGGAGGACAATGCTGCTCGCGAGCGGCAGCAGGGGTCGACTGCGGAGGAGACCTCTTCTTCCAGGTGCGAAGGGTGCTTCATGAGAGGGGGTGGGGTGCCGCCACGCCCAGGTCTTGCGAGGAGCCGTGGGCGGGTCGATACGTTCTTTTGAGGTGCCCAATGTACAGGGTGTCCTGAATCTAAATATCTTTCACTGATGCATCTTCGTCCGGTGTTTCTCATCGCGCAGCGATCCGTGGTGGTTTAGCGGGCACAGCGTGGCGACCCTGCACTCGGCCCCCACGGGCCAGTACTTTGCTGTGGACCCCTCGGCCGTGCCCGAGGCGATGGCCGAGTTTTACGAGGACGCGTACCTGAAGAAAGAGCGGCTCACCCAGCCCAACTACGGCTGCAAGGCGGTGCAGCGCGAGTTTGCCCTGACCGGCCACCAGATCCTGCTGCACCGACCGGCGATCGCCAAGGTCCTGGACCTGGCCCAGAGCGGGCGCAAGCCCCAGATCAGCCTCGAGGGCTGGACCGGGAGCGGCAAGAGCGTGGCCCTCTTCAGCCTCGTGGCCTGGGCGCGCGCCAACAGCTGGATCACGCTCTACGTCCCTTCTGCCTTTAGCATGGTCAAGGGTGAGGCGTTTGGGGGGAAGGCTTGGCTGGGCAGAGGTGGCTGTGGAGTGTTGATTTGGGCGGGGGTGCAAGCATCGGACGACGCTGCACAGGAATGATGCTTGCTCGCGACTGCGCAGCATGAGCTCATTGGAGGGGTGTTTGCACATCCAGAGATCGCTCTCTGAAACTCCCCCCTACCCTCTCTCCTCCACGCCAGGCGGCACCTTTGTGCGGCGCGAGGACGGGCTGCACGACATGCCGCAGGGCGCGCGCTACATCCTGAACGCGACGCTGCGCGCGCACGGCGACGCGCTGGGCGCGCTGCGCACGCGCGACGGCCGGCGCACGCTGCGCGAGGTGGCGGCCGAGGGCGCCGCGAGCAACGACGCCTCGGTGGTCGTGTCGGCCGCGCTGGCGCTCAAGGACGAGCTCCTGGCCCTGGACGACCCCGGGGTCAAGGTCCTGCTGGCCGTGGACGACTACAACGCGCTCTACCACCGCACCGAGTTTGGCGAGGCCATCCACCCGCTGCACCGGCGCCTGCTGCGGCCCGAGGAGCTGCGGCTGGCGGCCGGCTACCGGCTGCTGGAGCAGCCCGCGCCGCGGCGCGGGCTGACCGCCGCGGCGCCCACGCACGGCGCGGGGCTGCCGGCCGACCTGGCGGTGCCGCTGCCGCGCAGGAGCCGCGTGCACGTGCCGCGCTTCGACCTGCACGAGGTCCAGGCGCTGGCCAGCTACTACGGCGCCGCCGACATCCTGACCTGCCCCCCGGACGACGACGCCGTCGCGCGCGGGCTCTTCCTCTCCAACGGCAACGCCCGCGAGCTGCGCAGGCACGCCGCCCTGCTTTTGGGACCCGACGACGCTCTGGGGCCCTCCATGGGCTACAAGGCCAAGGACGGCGTCCGCCGCCGCCTGCAGCGCGGCGACGAGCTCTAGGGTTTCAGGCTCCCTTGATTTTGATGGAGAGAGCCTGGCGAACCACTCATCTGGGTGCCTCGTGCAGCAGCTCTGCGCAAGCGATCCTACTGTAAGAGCGACAGCATTGCCGAAGGAGCGCACATGGACAGCAAGTGGGGGGTGCATTGGACTTGTTGCCAATCGAGATCTAATGCGCCCTGCGATGGTCTCGTGCGGCTCCGTCGTCCAGGCGCCGGGAATCGGGTCCGACATCTGCAATCTACAGGCCCCGAGTGCGTGCCCGTTGTCTCTCATTGAACAATCGCAGGACGCAGCACTAACAACCTGCCCATGCATGCTGCTGCAGCTGATTACGCGCCCGCGAGCCCAGGGTAACCCCGGACCATGCATGTTTGAGGCGAGTCCGGGAACTGCTTGCGGCAGCATGAATCGAGGCCAGCTGAGTAACGGTCATCATCCTATGGTCGCGAAGCACATTCACATGCCTGTATCATCACATATCGATCTCCTGTGCAGGCATTTCGGTTCGGATCTGCTGCGGGGCTTCCCAGCCGGGATGCCGGCCGGACGCTGGCTGGCCGGCCGGCTCCCCTCACGCGCACACGGGATGCCAGCGCAGACGAGCCACCGGCCATTGGAGTGAAAGACTTGCTGCCCCCCATTCGACTGCGACTGATCATCATTGGACACAACCCCAGTGACCACGCCTGGCGGACAGGTATTGGCGAGCGAATGTGTGTGGTGGGTGGCCTTGAATGCAGGACCCGGTTCGGACGTGCCTCACCGCAGACCTATTTGAATCTCTACGAAGGGCACTACTACTCAAACCCAACGAACTGGATGTGGAGAATACTCAAGAGACGGGCATTGCGCCTCCGCAGATACGGTGGGTTGAGGTGGAGGAGGGAGGGTGGCGTGAGGGGGCGGTTGTGCAAGAGAAATGCCTGCGACTATCTTGTAGTCTGCTTGTCCGGAGAACGCGCTGCCGCTTGGATGTGAACTCTGGTCAAGCTCTCGTTTGTGTCACAAGCGGTCTCAAGTATCTTTTCCTTGAATTCACGCTCGCAGGGGCGCAGAGGACGATCACCGGATGCCAGAGCTTGCCGGCGTGGGATTCACAGACCTGGGCTCGGGCGTGGCGGGCACCCACTCCGCCAAGTTTTCGTCGACGACGCTGGCGGCGTGGCGCGCGCCGCTGTTTGAGAGGCTGGCCGCGCACGCCGCCGTCGCGGGGACCCCGGCCATCGTCGCCTTTTCCGGCAAGCGCCAGTTTGCGGAACTGTTTCCCTCCAAGCGTGCCGCGCCGGGGAGGGCTTCTTCGAAAGTGCGAGATGGCCCTCAGAGCAAGCGCGCGGCTGTTGGTCAGCCGCCGTGTGGGCTGACGAGATCGAGCGAGGCGGGTGGCAGTGAAGGAGGTCCGCTCCTCCAAAGGCCAAGCAACGATGCGGCTGATTTACCTACTGCCGCCAGCTCTTCATCAGCCGAAGATTCACCACCAGCAATCCCTCGGCCAACCCCTGACGACCCGGATACCGCCCCTTCATCGCCAGACGCCAGCATCCTTTTGTCCGAGCACCGCCCGGCGAGCATCGTGCCCGGCCGGCAGCGCGTGCTGCCCTCGGGCTGGCCCCTGGATCGCCGCGCCTGCGAGGTTTGGGTGCTGCCCAGCACGAGCGGCGCCGCCGCCATGTCACGCGAGGAGCGTTGGGGCCCTTGGAGAGCGCTGGCCGCCCGGCTCGAGCGCGTTTGATGGAAGGTTTTGATGTGCACTTGGTGTATGTGATGCATGGTCGCAGGACGTCTTGATATCTGTGCGCTACGCAGAGGAGATTGTTTATCGACAGTAGCTCTGATGCATCTTCCGAAACTGCTGCTGACCAATTTCATGTAACGAGTCTGCCTACATCAACCTATCTCGCTGCTGCGTGAGCACCTGCGCTGCATGGGCCAACCTTTGGGCCCACGCACCAATAAAGCCCCAACAATGTGGATGACCATCTCTTACACCAGTCTGCGCTGACAGGGTCATGGCAAGAGCATCCACCACACATTTCCAGCGTCACGCGCTACCCGACAACAACGCCCCTCTTCTTCACCCGCTCACGCGGTGGCGACGGTGGAGCGGAACTCGGTGCGCGCGGCGCCGGCGCCGACGCCCGTGGAGTCGTCGTCGCCGCCGACGGAGATGTCGACGGGCGGCCGCATCTCGGCGCAGGTGGCGAGCGCGCGGTGGACGTCGGCGTTTTTGAAGGCGGCGACCTTTTCGGGGTCGGCCTGCGCGCCGCTGTCGATCGCGGGGTAGGCCTGCTGGGTGAGGATGTAGTCGAAGCGCGGCGCCCACTTGCGCGAGCCGAGGCGCGCGGTGTAGGAGCAGTTGTCGACCATGAAGGCGATGCCGCGGGCGTGCATGTAGGGGTTGAGCGAGTCGACGGCCTCGATGATGGACTCGTTGCAGATCTCGGAGTAGGGGTGGCCCGCGTCCTCCAGGGTCTGGACCGTGGCCATCATGGTCGCGATGTAGACGCCGGCCGTGAAGGCGTTGAGCGGCGCCTGGAAGCTGCCGCGCCGCGCGCGCACGCGCTGGCCGACCTTCCACATGCGCGTCTCGTCGATCTTGCCCATGGGGTACTTGTCGAAGCGGCCGACCGCGTTGACCACGCTCTTGATCTCGTTGCCGCAGGCGACGTCGTCGTAGATCTCGCGGCACACGTCGTTGGCCGGGCCCAGCGCGGCCGAGTAGGCGGCCTCGAACACGCGCTTGCCCTCGGCGTCCAGCGCCTCGTACACGCCGGTCAGGCCCTGCTCGGAGATGATCTTGGTGATGGGGCCCGTGATGCACTCGACCGTGTTGATGTAGGCCTCCTCCTCGTCCATGCCGCCGGCCACGTAGCGGCGGAAGAGCGACTCCACCACGCCGTGCACGCCGCCCAGGATCACGCACCGCTCGCCGTAGATGTCGCTGCGGTACTCGCTCTCCAGCGTCGTGCAGAAGGCAAAGGGCGCGCCCGTGGCGATGGCCCAGCCCACGGCGATGTCGGCCGCGTTCCCCGTCGCGTCCTGGTGCACCGCAAAGCTCGAGTTGATCCCGGCGCCGTTGACCGTCTTGCCCTGCTCGTACAGCCGGCGCACCGACGGGCCCATGCCCTTGGGCGCGTTCAGGATCACGTTGATGTCCGGCCTGAAGTCGGCGCCGTCGTTCTGCATCACGCCCAACAGGAAACCGTGGCTCAGGCCCAGCGTCGCGCCGGGCTTCATGGCCGCCAGGATGCGCGGGTACAGCTTGCTCTGCGCCGCGTCGGAGATGAGCAGCACCACAAAGTCGCTGGAGCCGATCACGTCAAACACCTCGCCCAGCGTGCCGTCCTCCTCGGTGAAGCCGACCGCGCGCGCCTCCTCAACAGAGGGGGAGCCCTTGCGCAGACCAATCACCACCTGGTGGTTAGGGGTGGGAGATGGGGTAGGTAAGTGTGGGTGTGGGTGTGGGTGTGGGGTGGTGTGTGCTTGTTTGTTTGCTTTAGTGGGCAGTATGTGCGAGCATCTCATATGAGGCTTATGAGCTTTATATGTTCTAGTCCTCATTATATTATTATTTGTAGCAGTTTACTTTGAACACAAGTATTCTTATTCCCAAAGTCAATGGGAGTTACTTGTGTTCGTCTTCACCCCCATACTTATCCATTTACCTTGGTGTCGGTCATGCCCGCCTCCGCCAGCGACTCGCGCAGGTTCTGGGCCTGGGCGGGGGCCTGAGAACCCCAGCCGATCACGCCAATCTTCTTGATGCCCTTGAAGGCCTCGGGAAGCAGGTGGAACTTGTCGCGCCCACCACTGCACGAAAAAAGGGCAAACAAACGTGAATACGGCGCCCGCGGACGCGAATGTCGACGCCGGGTGCCCCGCCGATGGTGGAGCACTCGGGGCCGTGCGCGGGCGATGACGGGCCCGCAGGCCCGGAGCATGCATGCATTGGCGGTCACACGCTACAGTGGCAATGCATCCGGCGCATTAGGCCTGCTACCGGCGCAACCCCGAGCAGCATGCGCTATACTAAGCACGCCACGCACGCACCGGTAGATGTACTCCTCCGTGTCGGCAAACTTCATCAGCTCCTTCTTGAAGACCTTGGTGTCGTAGTCAAACTTGACGGCAGACGCCACAGTCAGGGCCTTCCTCGCGCCAGAGAAACGGGCGACAACGGGGCGCATGGACCCCTGGATGCGGGGCTGTGCGTAGACGGCCGACGGCCGGTTGGCCGTCGCCTTGCACATCGCATTCGCGCTGGCGATCATGGCTGCCATGCTGATCGTTGTGGCAAGAACAATGGAGTGGATGATGTGAGGGCCCGTGGGGGACACGGGGCTCTGTATTCCGTGCTCGCGGGCCGATGCAAGGGACTTGTGCCGTCACGTGAAGGGCTCGCCCAGGGCGGGAGGTACCTCCGAATCTCGGGCCTCGTCCCGATGGTCGGTACCACGCCACAGATGCATGGCCGGCGATGGCACACGCATAGGTTATAAGGAGCAAGACGACAGAGATGCAGTGATTGTTGTGCCATTAACAAACTATAATGTTTAATTGATATCCTACCATCTTATTCCCAGTCCTCTACCCAATGGTGCCCCCGTCCAAGCGGGCACGGTCGGCGCCGGCCCCCTGCCTGCCGGCCATCACCGGATGGTTGGAAGGCGCCGGGGTCTGGTACGACCCTGAACTGCTGGAGATCCAGGAGCGATGCTCGGACAGCGGCAGCTACCTGTCCATCGTCGCGCGCCAGGACCTCAAGCCCGGCAGCCACCTGTGCACCATCCCCAAGGACGCCTGCCTCAGCACGCGGAACGCGTCCTGCGCCGCGATCCTGGAGGAGGAGGAGCTGCTCTCGGGGCTGGGCCTCGTCATGGCGGTCATGCACGAGCGCCTGCTCGGGAAAGACTCTCGATGGTGAGCATGGGAAGAAGGAAAAGGGGAGTTTTGGGTGGTGAGAGTAGGGGTGTGGCCTGTACACCACTCTTCCAGCAATGGACCTTCCATGCGCGAGCAAGGGGGAATACGTGCACGCTCCTTTCTTCCCTATTCTATACATAATGTTGGGCTCACCCGTTTCTCAAACCTCCTTCACCCATCTAGAAGGCACGGCTACTTTGCGTCTGTCCCGGAGCGAGAATACCTCCCTGTCTTCTGGACCCCGGAGGAGCTCGCCGGGATCAAAGGCACGGAGCTGGAGATGGACATTGAGCAGGAGGTTGCCAACCTGAGGGCCGATTACGAGGAGCAGATCGCTCCCCTGTGCGCCAAGCACGGCCTCGAAAAGTATGGCTACTCGTTTGAGCGCTTCCAGGCTGCGGCTTCGCTGGTCGCCTCGCGCGCATTCAAAGTCGACGACGAGCTAGGCAAGTGGGCGGTGAAGTTTAAGGAATTGATTCTCTTGGGGATGGAGAGGGTGGGTGGGGTAGCTGGGATGGCACTCCATGTCCAAGGGGGGGCACTCGGGGTCTCATTATATGCCCGTAATTGGCACCCCATATTATCTGGGCTCCTCGTCAACTCCTCAACCCATCTCGTCTCTTCTGGGGGTGATGATTCTTAATACACAAAATTTACACCATCTTTCGCCTGAGCCGTTGCGGCGCTGACGAAATTGTGTCCATTAATCTGACCCAAAAGAGACTATGACGAGGATTGTTGTTGTTCTTGTTGACGTATGTCTACTACTCTTTTTACATCCTACCCATGACTGGTGCATCAACGAAGTCTTTCCGCACACTCTGCAGGCGACGCCATGGTGCCCCTGGCCGACATTTTCAATCACAAGGCCTCGGTCGTGGCCCTTTCCTCCGAGTACGAGGTTTTTGACGCCGAAGACTCTGACGACGAGTCGAGCAGCAGCAGCGACGACGAGGCGCCTGAGGCGAGCGAGGGTGAGGAGGCTGGCGACGGGTCCGAAGACGAAGACGAGGAGGAGGATGACGACGAGGGCTCAGTGGAGCTGGGCTCCGACTCGGAGGAGGAGGGCTCCGACTCGGAGGAGGAGGAAGGCGGCGCGCAGGAGACAAACGGCATCGACCTGCCGCGGGCGCAGGACGCGGCGCAGCTGGCTTCGGGTGCATTCCTGGCCGACGCGGCGCCGACGCTGCACGGCATGGCGCGCGCCAACGGGCTGGGCCTGGCCCTGGAAATTTGCATCGTGGACGACGAGGAGGGCAACGCGCTGCGCATCCTGGCGGCCAGTGCCGTGGCCGCGGGGCGCGAGGTGCACAACACCTATGGCGAGCTCGGAAACCGCGACCTGGTCGAAAAGTACGGCTTTGCCCTGCTGGAGAACCCGCACACGAGCGTGACCCTGGAGCTGGAGCCGGTCTGGGCCTGGGCGCGCGAGCGCCTGCCTGAACAGCAGCTCGCGGCGCGGCGGCGCTTCCTGGAAGAGCAGCTGCCCTTCCTTCTGTGCAAGCCGCGGCGGTACGGATTTGTGCACGCCCTGCCCAACGCGCACCTCCCGGCCTGGGCGGCCTGCGTCGTGGCGGTGCTGGCGGCTGAAGGAGAGGGCGCCTGGGAGGGGCTCGCCGACGTCGTGCCCGAGGAGGTCGCCCAGCTCGCGACCGGGCCCAGGCGCCACCGCGGCGTCGCAATGTCGTCGCTCGTCGGGCCCGAGTCGGGCGCGAGAGAGGCCCTCAAGGCGCTCGTGAGCGCTCGGCTGGAGACGCTGCGCGCGTGCGCGAAAGATGTGGCCGAGGGAGCGGGCATCGGTCAGCCTGTCAGTGACCAGCCGAGCAGGGCAGAGCACGTTGTCGCCCTCGAGGCCGGCAGGATGCTGCGGTGCAGTGAAATCGCCGTATTGGAGTCGTTTTTGAGCCTCTAGGCACTTGTATCGTTGCTCGCTTTGTTGAGAGTCGTACACAACACACTTTTCTGAGATATCTTTCCAGTACCCTCTTTCCTGTGTGCGCTGACCCAGACCATTTCATTCACGTGCCCTGGCCCCTTATCTGTGGCAATGTTGCGCCCTATACCAAACAATAAAACGACCTCTCGGTGGTAGTCCCAAAAAAATATATCGCAAAAGGGAATGAGTGTACATCTCCGGTCTGACCGCCCCTGCGGGCCGACACGTGGATCAGCCGATCACCTCACAGGGCAGCGGGACTCCCTCGCCCGCGACGCCGTTGCCGCAAGCCCGAGGAAAACCCTAGAGCGCCCGTGGGCCCGTCAAGCACACTGTATGACCTCACTGCCCTGCATTGGGCCTGTACGGGCAGTATGCATGTGGATTGATCGCCCAGGTCCATCCTCCCCGGGGCGGCAACTCCTGGGGAGGGGATTGACGGACAGGACGGGCCGTGCTGGACGACCCAGCCTCCCTTCGAGGCACACATGGCACTGGGGGTTCCAAAGTGACCGCAGACCCATTTCGTGTTATTTCCATAGGACCTTGTTGCGCTCACCACACGCAGCCGAGCCGGTGCATTGGCATTGAATTGGTGAGGGCAAAAGCGTCCAAGGGCCTCGCCAAAACACATCACCGCAATTCCCGGGACCAGAAACCCTCGAAGGCATTACCTACTTCCTCACCATGCATACATTCTCATTTATTTATTTGTGTATCGGCATCGGCATTGCGCTGCAGCCCGTGGTGAGCGTGGGCGGGTGCAAAGTGGGTTGGGCCGGGTGTCGGGGGCATGGTGGGTCCCGGCTGTGGAGTGCGCGTGCATGCCGCGCGGCACGGCCACACACACACTTCCACGCGCTTGCCGGCAGGCTATTGCATTTGAATTATTTTTGTTGTATTTTTGAGCCCATTTTTGGAGGGCCGCGTCCTTGCATCCCCTTGACCCGGCCGGCCACGCTCCCCCTGGAATTTTGCAGGCTCCGGTGCTGGCCCGTCGGCTGGCCTCTGTGGCGCCGGAGGAGGCGGCGCCCGTCGAGGCCAGCTTCCGCCCCGCCAACCCCCCCACCGCCACCCGCGTGCTGTACAAGCCCCTGACGCAGACGGTGTCTTCTTCTTCGGTGCGCGTCTCGTCGTCGGCCAAGTCGCTGGCGGTGGAGGACGACGGCAGCGGCGCGCTGTCCAGCGCGGCCCTGGAGCAGGAGGACGCCAGCCCCTTCCTGACGGCCAGCCCCGGCGCCGGGAGCACGCCCGCGGAGCTGGCGGCGTCCCTGGCGGCGCGTGAGGACGTCTCCTGGGCGGCCGTGGACGAGGTGCTGCACGCGACGCGGGCCATCCGCGCCGCCTCCGTCCAGCCGGACGACCCCGATTTCTCGGAGCAGTGGGGCCTGGAGGCCATCGGCGCGCCGGCGGCCTGGGCGCTGGGCACGGGCGCGCCGCGCGGCGCGGAGCGCGTCACCGTCTGCATCGTGGACAGCGGCATCGACTACACGCACGCAGACCTGCGCGCCAACGTGGCGGCCGCGATCGGCATCAGCGTGCTGGCCGACCAGAGCACGCCCATGGACCTGCTCTACCACGGCACGCACGTGGCCGGCATCATCGGCGCGGTTGGCAACAACAGCCTGCAGGTCAGCGGCGTGACCTGGGCCAACGTCTCGCTCCTCTCCTGCCGCTTCATCGACGGCACCGGCTTCGGCTACACCAGCGGCGCCGTGACCTGCATCAACTACTGCGTCGCGCAGGGCGCGCGCGTCATCCAAAACTCCTGGGGCGGCTCCGCGCTGCCCAACGCCGCGCTGGCCGAGGCCATCGAGGCCGCCGCGCGCGCCGACGCCCTCTTCGTCGTCAGCGCCGGCAACAACGGGCTCGACCTGGACGCGGCCGCGGCCTACCCGGCCTCCTACGCCGAAACCTACGCCAACGTCCTGGCCGTCGCCTCGGTCGGCCGCGCCGGCAACGTGTCGGCCTTTTCAAACTACGGCGCCGGCGCCGTGGCCCTGGCCGCGCCGGGCGAGAACATCCTCTCCACCGTGCCGGGCAACGGGACCGCCGTCTACAGCGGCACCAGCATGGCCGCGCCCTTTGTCTCCGGCGCCGCGACGCTCGCGCTCAGCCTGGCCGGGCCGGGCCGCCTCAGCGCCCTCCAGCTCAAGGCGCTGCTCACCGATACCGCCGACTTGACCCCGGCCCTGGCCGGACGCGTGGGCGCCGGCATGCTCCGCGTCGACCGCGTCCTCGAGGCCGCCCTCCGCCACAGCAGCGCCGCGGCCCCGGTCGCGTGAGCAAGGCGGCGGCATTTACCAGGCGTGGTGCTAGGCGGCGGGTATCGTCGCTGACAACGCACAACCCAAATATAATTCCTCCCCCGCCCCAAGGCTCGCGCAAGTCTCCTACTACTCTTCTTCCTCAGGCACACCCAAGTACCCGTGATTATTGGCACGCACAGCGGCGAAATGCACGCCCCAGCCACCTGTGAGTACCCGCTTCCACGACACGTCTACCCCGCGTCCCCGAGCGCATGCACATATCATTCCTCTTTTCCCACGTATGCTTTTCGTGACCCCGTCTGTCCGTCCCTGCCTTGCGCGTCTCCGACGCTTGCACTGCCCGTCAGCTCATTTATGAACGAATTCATTTCCACACTAGTCTGTCAGCCTCCACACCCTTGAAAATTCTGCGTCTGAAGCTGGCGTTACAGGCTTTAGTAAGGAGGGTATATCAGAAACAGGGTGCCGCGCGGCCCAGCCAATGGCGCCAGGTCTGCGGGCAGTGATTGAGATATGGGTACACAGAGCAAAGCTCGTCGCAGAACAGAGGCTGAAAAAGGGCACGAACAAGCCGCAAGCGGGGTCCTGTCATTGAGAGCAGCGCGATCGATCGGGGGGAGGTGTGGCGGGCGGCCGGCACGTGCGGGCAGGGGACCACCAACCGAGGGTGCCGCCCCCGCATCGAGACCGCTGGCCGCTGCAAAAGCGCTACATCGACGGCCCAAAATGAGAAAAAGAGCGCATCACCAGGGTTATTATTGGACGCCATCAAAAGTGTCCATGGTGAGGGAAGCTGGAAGGGAATGGGCGACTGGCAAGACTACCACTGGGAGGACAAATGTGGACAAAGGGGGGACGCAGTGAGCAAGTGTGTCATGGGACAAGGGTGAGGGGAACGATGGTGAGTGGGTTGCTGCGCGCCGCGCGGGGAGCCGCGCGGCGCGCAGAATGCCTGCCAGGAGGGTGTGGGTGCGCGGCCCCGCAGACGGGGCCCCGCGGGGAGATCAGGGTCGAGGCGCACGTGCCTGTACCAAAAGGGTGTCGGCCAGCGCGGGCAAAGACCCCGCGGCATGAGCTGCATTATTAGAAAAAAATAAAAGGGATCAATCGTCGTCCAAGGGACGCCGACATGCCGCCTTGAGACCTCAAACATCAAAATCGAAGGTCTGCAGCATGTGCGGCAAGAATGATGTAGCCGGTGGCAAAAATAAGAAAGGAAATAGAACGTCCAGGCCGACCGGGGTCACTCGGCGCTGGTCAGGAGGTTCAGGGTGGCTTTCTGGAGGGCAGCGCCCTCCAGACCCCGGACGAGGCAAGATTCCAGGCCCAGTTGCAGGGCGACTTGGCTGGGCAGGAGCGGGCCCAGCTGCTGGACAAAGGGGCCCCCTTCGGGGCTCAATTTTGCCGCCATCTCAATGATGTGGCTCGGACGGGGATCGCTCCCAGCTGTGGTTGTATGAGGGGGGATAGGTGGAATTCAATAGGTGGATTGAGAATGCAATGTTGTCGCCTCTGTGCCTCCATAAGATATGCCTCACAACCAAGATTTTATTCAATCAAAAATGATAAACCCCAACCCGCAACAAATTTCTCACCTTGGATGTAGGCGTCCACCGCGCCGTTCCACTGCAGGCAGCGGCGATGCTTCTCGCGAGTCGAGAAGATGCCGGACAGCTGCCACAGCGGCATGAAGTCGCACACGGACAGCGCAAACATAAAGGCCGGATCCACGAGCCCGATCTCCAGCAGCGCCGTGGCCGTGCGCATGAGCGCCGTGGGCGCGGACCCCTGCCGGTCCGCCTGGGTCAGGCGGCCCTGCGCGGTCCCCAGCCTGGACTGCACATGCGGATTCGCCATGAGCGAGGCCAGCTGCTCGACCAGGGCTGCCACCGAGGCGTCGGACCCGGGGGGCAGCAGCGCGGCCTGCGGGCTCGCGTCCGGCGCGCCCATCGACAGCTCCGCGGCGTGGCCGGGCACGGGCAGCGACCTGGAGGACGGCTCCCAGTCCAGGGACGAGCGGTTGCTGTCTGTGCCGTCGACGGTTGGGGTCGAGTCGTACGAGTTGGGCAGCAGGTCCAGCAGGGAGCCGGTGGCGATGCCCTTGCCCGCACCGTTGGGCTTCTCGCCGGCGTCCATGCCGGTCTCCGGCAAGGTGGACAGCATTCGGTGCTCCAGAGGCGCCGACGGGCCCTGGTCCATCCAGCCGGCCAGGTTTGCAGGGGGCGCCGCGGGAGCGCAGGGCTGGAGGAAGGCGGACTGGCTGGCAAGCAGCATGGCCGAACTGACATCGGAGGACGGGGGCCTCAGGAACTGGATGCCGTCGCCGCTGGGGTCAAACGGCTTGGGCAGCTGCCCGCGGGCTTCAGAGGGCAGGGGGCCAACTGCATAGCCAAACGCGTCGGGGCCCAGGGACGGCGGAGGGAGCGGAGGCAGTTCGCCCGCGTGGCCCGACAGCCGCGCGCCGTGCGTCCGCGCAATCGCGTACCCCGGGCCCGCGGCCAAGTCGGCGCACGGCTCCGAATCCATGGACGACCGTCGGCTTGACGAGGCCGAGCCCGTGTCGGCGGCCGCGTTCCCCGCGGCGTCCCTGTTGTTCCGGCGTCGTCCAGAGGCAGACCTGGAGATGGCCACGATCTTGGGGGCGACGGAGGCCGCAAAGACGTGCAGGAGAGCCTCCCGGCCGGGCGCGGTGGGCGAGGTCCCCGGCTCGGGGTGCCCCTTGCGGGGCTGCTCTCCAGATTTAAGCCCACACGGGGGTCCTTCTGTCGCTCTATTGCCATCCACCTCGACCCGGCTGCCACGAGTGAGCTCCCTGCGAGGGCGAAAGGTCGATGCTGGCACTCTCCGGACCCGGCACGACGACGTGAACAAGCCCGCCTGGCCCCGCGCAAACTGATCATGGGCTCGCCTCACACATAGTCGACCGCCTCCAGACGCTCAATATACGGCACGTACCTCGGTGTCGTGTGGAATGAACCGTTGCCGTCTGCGGCCGCGGCCGCCGTGTACCGAGAGCGCCCAGGCATGAGACCGTCAGGAGCAGAAGCTCGCTTGCGCGGCCCAAGAGTCCAGTAGCGCCAACACGGTCCTTGAGGGGCCGCTACTCCGTAATTAAAAGTCTCGTATTCTCAGATGATGATGTCGATCAGCCGGAACGCATCTTCCAGTCCTCGTGCAATCGATGACCTCGTCGCGCGAGACCAGGTGGGTTCCGGGTGCGCTGCTCGCAACACCTCGCGCGCTTTTTCTTGAGACTCGGCAGTATTGTACGTCTTTGTGAATCCAAGGAGAGTATAGAGAGCTAGCCCAGTCCCCCCGATGGCATCGGTTGTGGTACAGACTGGCGCGCTGTCATGTTCGCGCGGCTTCCGGGCCGAGATCCCGGGAGCGACTACCCAGCCTCACACAGGGCGAAGCGCGCGCACACGGGCACGACACCCGCACCGCCTCGCCACAAATCTGGCATCCACACACGCTGTTGTCACTGCATTCAGAATTAGAGATGACTTCAAGCAAGACCTTTTCGGCGTCGCGCACGTTTTTGCGGGCGTTTGAATCTTGTGGCCATTGTTGCATAGGCCGGAGGGGGCCGGAAGCTGGCACAATGGCCTAATCAACAGCTTGACGGCCAGCTGCGCGCGGTGTGTCACGATCCAGGCTGCCCATTCCAGAGGTTGCCTTGCCGACTCGATGATTTGAGACCCTGCAGAGCGGTGGTGGGGTGTCGAGGCTGGTGGATGAACCCTACATCATCATCTATCTGGGAGAAGCCTACATGACTGGGCGCCTCCTGTTTGGAAGGCAGCCACGCCTGCCCTGAGAGGCACCGTCGGCGCTGACGCCACTGTGCCTGTCAGGTCCCCGCCCGCTCCCGCGGCTGCATTATCAAAACAGCACCAGCGCACAAGTAGAGTCACACCCGCACCTGGAGGTCGGACGGCCGCAGGGTGTCCGGGGCGCGCTCGTGAAAGGCGACGCTGGGGGCCGGGGCCACGTGCCGTAGATTCTCCATGATCTGCGTGGCGGTTGGCGGGTGAGGGGTGAGGACTGCGCCCCAGGAAGGGCATTCAGGGCCGCCGGTTTTGGGCGCCCGTGCTCGCCCCGTTCGCAAGGGTTCCTCACGAAGCGCATTTCCCCCGCAGCGCGCGCTTTCGTCCCCCCCCACACACACACACACAAACAAGCAAACAAACAACTCGCAGCCGCGCCTGTTGCAGGATGTGGTGTAGGTACTCCCTCGTGTTGCGGTCCTGGACGCCCGCCTTGGCCGGGACGGTTAATTGGTAGGAGGGCGCGTAGTACTCATAATACTCGGTGGGGGGCAGGGCCTCTGGGAGGGCGCGCCCGACTGCGACGCCCGTCTCGCGCGCCCAGCAGCGCGATACGTTGACGATCTTGTAGCCGCCGCCGCCCAGCAGGAGCAGGGGGATGCCCAGCGAGCGCACAAACTCGACGCACGAGGCGTGGCCCTGCGAGGAGAGGTTGAACACGCCCAACCTGTCCCCGGCCAGCGAATCCGAGCCTAATTCAGGATGGAAGGGAGATGGGAGGCCGATCGCTTTATCGAGGGCACAAAGATGCAACCTTTGTCCTACACGCCGCCTCCTCCCATCGCATCGCACCGCATTGCAGCACGATGGCTTCGGGCCGAAACACGTCCACCACCTTGGCGATGACTGGGCGGAAGAGCGCCTGGTACACCTCGTCCGTGATCCCGTTTTGAAGGGGCACATTCAGGGCATAGTACTTGCCGGGGCCTGGGGTGGGGTGGAGGTGGGTGGGCGGGTGTCGACTGTTGCTGATTATGAGAATTAAAAGGGCCGAAGCACGGTCCACGTGGATGCGAGGTGCCAGAGCAACTCAGTGTGTGTACAAGAGAGCGGCATTTTCGACGATGCAAATGAACCCCTGCGCTGCCACCCACCCACAAACAGATAGAGCAACACGTCCAGCACGGTACCCAATATACACACACCAGCAAACTACACCCTTCATCGTACCGTGCCCCACGTTGATGACGTCGCCCGTCCCCGGGAAGAAACCGTCGCCAAATTTGTGAAACGAGACGGTCATGACCCGGTCGGTCGTTAAAAATGCCTCCTCCACTCCGTCGCCGTGATGCACATCAATGTCTATGTACAAGACCCTGGCATTGCGAGGAGGGTGGCGCTTGAGGCGACATGGGTTGGATGGGATCGAGTCGGAGGAGGTGGTTCCTGCGCCAAAAACACCCCCCCCGCACACACCCTGGTCCCCCACACCAAACCACAATCCACTGCCACCACACCTCTGGTGGTATTTGAGGAGCTCCAGGATGCCCAGCACGATGTCGTTGATGTAGCAAAACCCGGACGCCTCGAACTTTTTGGCGTGGTGGAGCCCGCCGGCCCAGTTGATGGCCAGGTCGGCGTCGCCCGAGTTGAGGAGGACGGCGGCGCCGATGGACCCGCCCGCCGAGAGCTTGCAGTACTCAAACAGCCCCGTGAAGACGGGGCAGTCCTCAAACATGTTGTACTGCCGCAGGCTGGCCGTGTGGGCGCCCTGGTTCTCGGGGGTCACCGTCTGCAGGAAGGAGACGTAGTCGTCGGTGTGGAAGCGGAGCATGTCCTCGGCCGAGGCGCGATGAGGCCTGAACATCTGCTTGAAGAGGGGTGAGGTGAAGGGTGTGTTGTTTCGTACTGGGTGGCGCTATGTTGCGAGAAAGGCCATGCTTGCCTGCAAGTACTACCGTGATTCCATCAACCATCAGCGAGTTCCCAGCATCCTTGAGATGCGCAGTGTTGAGATGAGTGCACCATGCCTGTCATGGTGCCTCCCACCCCCCCCCCTCCCTGCCCACCCACGGCCAATGCGCTGCCCACTCGCCTCCATTTCCTCGTGCAGACCGTACTGCATGACCAGGGCGTGGGCCATGGACACCCGGTGGGGTTTCATGGGGTGGCCCTGGCCGTAGTAGAATTGCCCGATGTCGGGATCGTAAAAGTAGGAGACCTGCGAGGGGTTGCACAGTGTACGAGGCACTGGGACCCCTTCTCGCCCATCATTTCAGGCGATGAAAACATCTACCACCCCAGTGCACAAACCCATGTCGATGCGCACCTTTCTCTTGACCTCCATGGCGCGTCACGGGTGCTCGCCCCGCCTTCCCCGGCGCTCCCTGGCACGCAGGTCAAGGCCCTCTCCGGGCCCACACAAAATTCTGGCACGGCTTGCGATGCGCTCCGATGGAAATCAATGTCTTTTAGAGCGGCCCACGCGGTCGGATGCGGCGTCACTGGGGCGTGCGGGCAGGATGCCACCCAGGGTCTGTGCCGGGGCCTGTCGCTGGGTTGGGGAATGTCAGGGCGATCCTGGCGTTCCCGGAACCACGGGGCCACGCCAGCTGTCTGCTCCGCGGGCCTGCCCTTCATGAATGCCAGCTCCTGAGAATGTTGCATATTACGATCCATTCCTCTTGACAAACGTTGGCATCGCTCAACTTGTTGAATCTGGCCTGCGCGGATTCAGGCGCTGCCATGCAGGGCTTGGTCGGGAGGGCGTCGGCTAGGCCACCCAGCCTGGGCTCGCCTCCCTCGGGCGCGACCCGGGTGCGATGCTCCATGGCTGCACTTGCAAAACCATAGTCCATCGCCGGCGCTGTGTGATCGGGTTGCGCATGCTGGCGTCCAGGCCCCGGCGCATGGGTGCCTGTGCGCCGCATGCGTTTGAATATCATGTGCCGAACATGCCAACAACTCTGCTGTCGCTTGCTTCTATCTTCTCGCCAGGTCCTTGTCAACGCATGGAGCTGTCGGGGCACTCAACAGAATACTAGCAGGTGGCCGCAGTCGGCGAGGCATGGCTGCCATGCGGCAGCCGGCGGCCGGCCCCGCCGCGCCGGAGACCGCCTGCCCAGAGCGGTGCCGCCGCGGGAGGCAGAGACCTTGGACGCCGAGGAGCTGAGCGCCGCCGCGCCGGCCGAGCCCGCCTTTTTCAGCGCCCTGGCCTCGAGCACCGTGGGCGGCGTGGCGATCTTCCCGCCCGTGCCCTCCATCGCGGGCGCGGCGACCCTGGCGGCGACGCTGGCCCTGGCCGCGCTGACCTACGTCCAGCGCGCGCGAACGGCGCTGCTCGCGCGGCAGCACGCGGCCGAGGCGGCGGCGCTGCAGGCGGCCGGCGCGGAGCTGGAGGCGCAGCTGCAGCGCGTGGACCGCGGCTGGACCAAGGAGAAGGAGCGCGTGCAGCGCATCAAGCTCGAGGCCGCCTCGGCCGCCGCGCTGGCGACCCAGCGCGTCGAGGCGGAGCGCGAGGCGCGCGGCCGCCTGTCCGACGAGCTCTCGGAGCGGGAGCACGACGTCGAGGCGCTGACGCAGAAGCTGGACGCGGCCAACAGGTGTGGGGGGAGTGAAGAGAGGGGATGCCATGTCAGAGAGGGAGAAGGGCCAGTGATGTTCTGAAGAGACGAATACCACCCCCCTTCCCAACTCACACCCACAGCCGCGCATCCGAGCTGACACTGTTACTGGAGGAGGAGCGGCAGGCGCTGGCGACGGTGCGCAGCGAAAAGGCCGGCATCGAGCGCGCGCTGGCGCAGAAGACGCGGCAGCTGGGCTGGACGCGGGAGGAGGCGGACGCGACCTCCAAGGCGCTGGACGAGGCCGAGGCCGCGGGGCGCGCGCTGGACGCGGGCCTGACCGAGGCCCTGGCGCGGGAGCGGGCCCTCAAGGCCGACCTGGAGGCCTCGCGCGCGGCCGTGGAGGAGCTGGAGGAGCAGCTGAGCGTCGAGCAGAGCGCGGGCGAGGCGGCGCGCGCCGAGCTGGCCGCGCTGGAGGACGACCTGGAGGACGCGCAGCGCGGGATCCGCGAGCTGGAGGCCGCGCTCGAGGCCGCGCGCGCCGAGGGCGAGGCCGCGGCGCGCGAGCTGGCCAGCTCGCGCGGCGCCTGCGACGGGCTGCGCTCGCGGCTCGAGTCCGCGCAGGCGACGGCCAGCGAGCTGCGCATGGAGCGCGACCGCGCGGCGCACGAGGCGCAGGGCGCGCGCGCCGGCGAGAGCGCGGCGCGCGCGGAGCGGGACGCGCTGGCCGCCTCGCTGGAGGAGGAGCGGCGCGCGCGAGGACGCGGTGGCCGCCGTGGGCACGCTGCAGCGCGTCGTGCGGCTGGCGCGGGAGGAGATGGAGGAAGCCGAGGCCGCGGCCGAGGCCCGCGCGCGGAGCTGCGCGCCGAATCGGCCGCGCGCGCCGAGGCCGAGGCGCGCGGCGCGGCCGTGCAGCGGGAGCTCACCGCGCTCGCGCAGGCCGAGGCGGGCGCGCGCACCCAGGCCGTGCAGAGCCTGGAGCACCTCCGCACCGAGTACGAGGACGCCAAGGTACCAAGTTGCAAAGGGGAGCGAGTATTTAGGAGATTAGAGAGGGATTTACTTTTTAACCAGAGAGAGATTGACAGGGTATCTTGATTTGTACCCGGCTTGCCGTGGGCATCATCCACGCAGTGGATGCACACCCCTATCTAATACCCCCCCCTCCTCATTAAACACGTCCTTTCTGCCCAGTCTCGCTTGGAGCACCTGCAAGCGGCCGTATCCGGGAACGAGGCCCCTGCTATGGGCTTTGGAGGGCCCTCCAAAGCCAGCCCCAAAAAGGTGATTCGCCGGACGCGGCGTAAGAAGATTGCGCTGCCGGCCTCCAGGGCCGCAGAGGGCGAGGAGGCGGAAGCGGCGCCGGGCCGTCCAGTGGCAGAGCCGGCCGCGGACGACGCTAGCGATGCACTGCACATTGCCTAGTCCATTGTCTAGGCGTGGTCATGTCCAAATCAAAAGTGCAGCCGCTGTGATTCGCCCAATAGTGCTCGGATACGCCTTTTTAAAGTCGTCGCAATGCAGGGAACTCTTTCAATGGGACCAGACAGCTTGCCATTGCACAGCGAGTCTACCATTCTCTGCTGCTCCTCTGCCCCCCTACAATTATTTCTGCAACTTAGTCCGCTGCAATGCCGCTCTGGGCAACTGGGGCAGCCGTGTGTCAGACATGTGCTTACACAGAGCAAAAGCTATGGTGCTTCGCGACGTGCAAAGGGCGCGTCCTCGACAACGCAGATGATCCACCCTGTCTATTTGCGAGGAGCCCACATGTTGGTTGCGCCGCCAGCCGCCGGTGGCTTGGGCGCCGCTGCCAGGCCAAACCCGCCAAAGCCGGGCGTGCTGGGGGCGCCAAAGGCGGGCGCCCCCGCGCCCCCGCCAAAGCCGGGCGTGCTGGGCGTGCCAAAGGCGGGGGCGCCGGCTCCAAAGGCAGACGCGCCAGGTGGCGAGCCACCCTGGGCCAGGGCGCCGAATCCGCCTCCGCCGCCCGCAGAGCCCTGCCCAAACCCAAACGCGCCGCTTGGAGCGCCAAAGGCACTCGTCGCCGCGCTGGAGGCCGGTGTTCCGAACGCGCTGGGCTGTCCAAAGGCGCTGGGCTGTCCAAAGCCGCCAGACTGGCCCACGGCGCTGGGTTGCCCAAACGCGCTGGGCTGCCCAAAGGCACTGGGCTGTCCAAATCCTGCACAAATTGAAGGATATGGAGCATGAGGCATTGGCAACATGGCATGGCATTAGACTGTGCACTTCAGCTTCGACCACCAATTATCACAAATTTCACCCAGCTACATACCGGTCGGTTGTCCAAAGCCGCTGCCACCGCTCGGCTGCCCGAATGCGGGCGTGACGCCCGAAGATGCTGCAGACGATGCCGGGGTCCCGAAAGCCAGTGCGGGCGCGCTCGAAGCGCCAAAGCCCTTTGAAAAAGCGCCAAACGGCGAGCTAGCCCCTGCGCTGCTGCTACTGCTTCCAAAGGCGCCGAAAGGAGTGCTAGCGGCTGAGCTGGAAGATGGTGTGGTGCCGCCAAATGCGCCAAAGGGGGTGCTGGCGGTGGTGGCAGCGGACGAAGCGGCAGCGGCGCCAAAGGCACCAAACGGAGTGCTTGAACCGGTCCCACCTGAAGAAGCTGCAGCTGCGCCAAAGGCGCCAAAGGGAGTGCTTGCGGCGGTCCCCGCCGAAGAAGTGGCAGTACTGCCAAAGGCACCAAACGGCGTGCTGGCAGCGGTGCCAGCGGACGAAGCGGAAGTGCTGCCAAAGGCACCAAATGGTGTGCTTGAGGCGGTCCCAGCGGACGAAGCCGCCGCGGCGCCAAAGGCGCCGAACGGCGTGCTTGCGGCGGTTCCCGCCGAAGAAGCGGCAGTACTGCCAAAGGCACCAAACGGCTTGCTGGCAGCGGTGCCAGCGGACGAAGCGGCAGCACTGCCAAAGGCACCAAACGGCTTGCTGGCAGCGGTGCCAGCGGACGAAGCGGCAGCACTGCCAAAGGCGCCGAACGGCGTGCTGGCAGCGGTCCCAGCGGACGAAGCGACAGCACTGCCAAAGGCGCCGAAAGGCGTGCTTTTCGAAACGCCAGCCGACGAGGACGCCGCGCTTCCAAACGCACCAAATGAGAGACCACCGATGCCAGCAGCGGCCGCTGAAGGGCTGGAGGACGCAGCGGCACCCGATCCGAGCGCAGGCGATTGATTGCTGGAGGCGGACGATGCCGCGGACAGACCCCCAAACAGGCCAGCACCTGCAGCAGGCGCTGAGGCGGCGGCCGCCGTGCCAACGGACAGGCCACCAAAGGCGAGCGCCGGGGCGGCGGGCTTGCTCTCCGGCGTAGCTGCAGCCTTGGCGCCATCGCCAACAGGTTGAGACTCTGGTTTTGCAGGCCCTGCACCGGATTTGGTGTCGGGCAAAGAGGTTGGCAGCTTTGTGGGGATCGAGAACGCGCCTCCCTCCTTGGCGCCTCCGGGGCCAGCGGCGGCTCCAGCCGTCGGCTTTGCGGCCGGAGCGCCCGGAATCTTGCTCATCAGGGCGCGCGCGCCGGCAAGCTGCAAAGAAAGGGGGAAAAGATTGACTGGGCATCGCAGCTTCAGAATGCCTACTCTCATACCCAAGGTAAATAAATGATGTTCTCCCCCAGGGTCTGCCACACTCTATGAACCCACCTGGCTCATGCTCGGCAGCGGGGGCTGGCTGCTTGACGGCTTGGGCTTGGGCGCCGCGGCAGCCGACGCCGGCGACGCGGCCTTTGCGGCAGCTGCTGGAGCGGCGGCGGTCTTGGCCGCGGTTGGAGCCGTCAAAGCGGGCTTGGTCTCCTTCTTGCTCAGCGATGCTGGCGGCGCTGCTGAGCTCTGAGGCATGGCCCCAAACAAACCTGAGCTGGGCGCCGGGGACCCGAAGAGCGGCCCGGTGCCAGCAGGCGCCCCAACAGGCTTGGTGGCCACCGGCTTGGCTGCGGGCATCGGGCTCAGCGTCTGCTGGGCCGCCAGACCGCTGAATCGCGCCTCCTGAGGCGGCGCTGTGCCGCCGCCGAGGAAGGCAAAGCCCTGTTTGGGCGTGGCGTCTGGCAGCGAGAGCCGGGGCGGCGAGGGCAGGGCCACGGAGCGCAGACTCGTCGGCGGCGTGGCGGGGGGTCTCGCGGGCTTGGCCCCCCTCAGGTCTGTCACTCGCACCGCCCCGTTTACGCGCGCAGCCGCGCAGGCTTCCGCCAGGTGTCGCCACCGCTGCCTCCCTTCCGACCTGGGGTCTGGCATTTTGAGGAGCGGCGGCGTCGTGGCACCCTCGGGCTCTGCAACTGTCCAGCGCCTGCGTAGAGTGGAAGGAAGAAGCGTGACACTGTCTAAAATCGGGCACTCAGACGAGACTCCATGCTCCATGTGACCACATTTTCTGAATTTCCCCATACCTGGGCAACCCCTGAGCACCCCGGCCAACAGGCGTGGCCTTGCCATTCGCGATCCCGCCAAACAACTCGCCGCTGTTGTCATCCTGTAAATCGTCCGCATAGCCGTCCTCGTCCCCTTCGTCGTCGTCCACTTGAAGGAGACCGAGCGATCGGGCCTCTCGCTTGAGGTCCTCCAGCTGGCTCAGTCGCTGACTGGTCACCTCGGCCTGTGGTGAAGACGATTGAAAAGTGCTTTGCAGAGTGCGTTGCCAACGAGGCGGCAACGTGCTGCTTGTGAGTTGCACCCCGGTCAAACAGTGCGCTCTCTCTTTCGCCATTGCACATCCCAAGACAGATTGACCAGACTCGCCCTAACAACCCCAGGCGGCACCCACCTGGGCCTTCATGAGATCCAGCAGCTGCTCCGGCCGCAGAGGCTCGGCGGCTTCGAGCCCCAGTCTGACGCATCGCTGACGATCCTCCAGGACCTGGTTAGGATTAAGACCAACGTGGTCAGGTAAGGACCATGGGACTCTCACAAACAATTCCTCCCGCCCACACACGAAAAATAACGCTACAACTTGCGATACGAGGTCCAACATCCGATTCGAGAAAGCAAAACCCTCCACGCAAGTCACAACGCTCGTCCGCACCGTGACTGCGGTGAGGAGCTCCTCCAGCTTGACCCTGGCGGCCGTGAGCTGCTGCCGTAGCTGCGTGCTCGCGAGCGCCAGCATCGGGTCTGGGATCGGGGTCGCCGCGCGGTCCTTGCTCCACTGCCCTTCAGGCAGCAGACCTGGCATCGCCGCCGTTTTCCGAAGCACGTCCTGCGGCAATTGTGGAGTCGATCTGTCAGCAGACAGGAGAAGAGCTCCTGTTCATCACCCACGAGTGAGCACCCAACGCACCTTGACCGACTGCGCCAGACGGGCCGCCGAGCGCTGCTGCTCCCGCAGCGCCGTCTGCGCGGCGGCCACGCCTCGGCGACACTCCTCAATCTCTCCGGCGCTCACCGACACGGCATCGGCCTTTTCCAGCGCGCTGGTCACAGCCGCGTGCGTCTCCGCCTCCAGTTTGCGGGAGGCCAGCAGGGACTTGAGGAAGTCCGCCTCGATCCCGGCCGCGATGCCCTCGGAGCCGCCCAGGCGAGCGGGCGGCTCGGGCACCGCCGCCGGCTGGCGAGGGGGCTGGGGAGTTGATGCGGGAGGGACAGCGGGCGCCGAAGATTTTGTCGACAGCGCCGCCTTTCCTGTGCCGCTTTCCTTGGCGCCGGTCGAGCCGCCGCCGCCTGAGAGGACTTTGGAGGCCAGAGCCTGCGATGCCTTGAACTGCGACACGCTCGGCATCGGCGGCTGCAACGCCGGAGGCTTGGCGGCGCTCGACGCCTTTGGGACAGTCGGGCTCGCTGCAGCGGTCAACGACTTGCTTGGCCCATTGGACGCCGCCAAAGACCCAGGAGCGCCCCCGGCCGCAGGCGCCCCCAAGACTCTGGCTTTGAGCGCCGCTGCGGCTTGGAGTTGGCTCGCAGAGGGCAGGGGCGGCTGCGAGGAGCCGGCCACCTTGCTGGGCGGCTTTGCAGGAGGGGCGGCCGCGTTTGATGCTGGTGCCCCAAAAAGGCCGCTTGGCGCGGCGGCAGAGCTCGCCAGGCTCGAGCTTGGCTCGCTCGCCGCTCCCAAATTTGGCGTCGGCGGGGGTGGTCCAAACACCGAGGGGGTAGAGGGCAAGGAACTGAATCCCCCTGGGGTCGCCAGGGCGCCAAACATGGCGGGCGCTGCTGGGGTAAAGGCAAACGCGCTCGATGACGCGGCGGGAAGGCTCGCGCCGCCAAATCCACCAAAAAGACCGCCGGGTTTGGCGGCCGGTGTTTCCTGGGGAGCCCCGCCGCCGAACACAAAGCCAGCGCTGCCAAAGGGGGCAGCGGAAGGCGCCGCCGTGGCTGCAGGCGGCTTGAGTTCGGTTTGACCTGGTTTTGGAAGGGAGAAGGCGCTAGGCTGGTCCAGTGCCCCGCTGCTCTTTGCATCGGACGAGTCTCCATCGTCGTTTGACCCCGCGGAGTCTTCGTCGCCGAAATCGCTGTCGCTGTCTGCCAGCGGCACGGCAGCCGCGGCGGACAGGGCCGCCGCGGCGTCTGGCTTGTCGCCGCCGGAGAGCGCGGCGCCCGCGGCACCAGATGAACCAGCCACCACCGGCGCGTCCGGCAGCGGCCTCGGCTCCGACTTCACGATGTCTGCCCTGTCCGCCACGCTCCCGAGCGTGTACGCCCTGAGGCAGCCGTCGCTGGTGGCCAGCCAGAGCAGCGCCTGCGGGGGCAGGTCTGGCGCGTCCGGGTCGACCGGGTTGGGCACCGGCCGACCGCGCCCCGCGACGCGGTCCACCCCGAGTCCCGTGACGTAGTTGTCCTCATCCTCTGGCGCGTTGGGCACGCGGATGGCGAGCCGGTCGTCGACGACGTCTGCCGCCGCGACGCCGCGCCCATCGGCGCCCTCCCCGGCCAGGAGGACCTTGACGTGGTCGTCGGCGGCCGAGGCGTGCGCGTACACGAGCGCCCCCCACTCCGGGATCGCGGCGCAGCGCAGCGCGTCCTGACCCCTCCCGGGGACGATGTTGAGGGCGAAGAGCTCGTGCAGGCTCAACTGCTCCGCCTGGGCGCCCTGCCAGCTCACAACACACGTCGCCGCGACCGGCTCGGGCTCGCCGCCCGCCAGCACGCGGCTGGAGACGAGCAGCGCGTCGGGCCGCGCCCACGCCAGCCCATCCACCGCCAGCGCGTCGTCGTCCGACTGCAGCTCCAGCGACTTGACGCGGAAGGAGCGCTGCACGGCGCCCTCTGGGTCCGTTAAAAACACGCGGTCGCCGCTGGCCACCGCCAGGGTCTCGCCGCTCGGGGCCCACGCGATGCACGACGCCGGCGTCAGGTCCTCTGTCGCGCGCACCGGCGCCGCGCCCAGCTCGCCCAGGAGGAGCGACCCGTCCTCCAGACGCGCGGCGTACCTTTGCTCGTTGCCGGGCTGCACCTCAAACTGCGCCACTGGCTCATCAAACGCGACGGCGCGCAGGGCCTCGGGGGCATCGGGCGACGCCGCGATACTCTTTGTCGCGTACACGGTCACGGCGCTCCCGTCCGCCACCGATAGCAGGGCGCTCGATGGGGACAAGGAAACCGAGCACTCAGGGCCTCCTGGGAGCGCCTGCGCGCCCTCTGGTAGCTCGAGCGCCTCGCTGCGGCGGGGAGGTTTGAAATCCATGTGAGCGATCGACAAGCCAGGAAGCGTGTCACTTTTGGAAAATGAACAGCCTTTGCAAGTTTCTACACCAAGCAGCCTAGCATCCATTGCGCAATTCAACACAATCACACCACTCTCAACCCCTCTGCAAGTACCTGGCCTCCTCCAAAAGGGGAACGAGCTCGGTCGATCGTAGGACGACAGGGCCTGCAAATGGGCGTCAGCACAAAGCATACCAATAGGACCCAGGACAGCCGTGATATTAAGCGGCATCCAAATTTTTACCGGCTTCACCATATCACGCGATGGATGCACTGAACCACCCTCCCTGCATTCCCACACCTGCGGCGGTGCGAAAGACAAGCACGCCATGGTCCGGCGCCACCTGCAGTGCAGTGGCCGTGCTGCACGCTCCCGGCGGAGCCTTGAAGGCGCCGATGTACTTGAAAAAGATGCCTGTGTTTTCGTCCGAGTCCGCCTCCAGGATCGGACCGGCGTCTAGCTCCTTTCCAGGGGCCATGGTGGCGGGGGAGGAGTGCCACCCGCGCAACAAAGCCTGGCTCGCGCTCCCGCCTCCTACGCCGTCTCAAGCAATGTGCCGACCATCCTGTGTTGAATCCGCATTGCCCTGGGCAATGAGCCCCTTACATGGCCGCGCAATGAGCCGGCCCAGCGATCGGATTGATCTGAGCTGTGCGGCCGAATCGCGAGGCCCATCCTGAACCCTGGGCGAGGAAGGGACCGGCGAGGGGTGCAATTTGATAGCGCACATACCATGCCTGCATGCGCACCTGGCATGAGCACCTTCGATGGATATGAATTATTTCATCTGAGTCTCCCGGCACGGCCTAGATTATTGAGCATAGCGGGGTTGGGTGGACCAGAAACGCGCCGGGAGTGGCAGCGCCCATCATGTCGAGCCAGCGCATCGTCACCCTGGCGACGTGCAACCTGGGGCAGTGGGCCATGGATTTTGAGGGCAACATGAAGCGCATCATCGAGTCGATCAAGAAAGCGCGCGAGGCGGGAGCCAGCTACCGAGTGCGGGCATGGGACAAGTGGTGTTGTTTTCTGGGGTGCCAATCAGGACGACATGATTTATGACAGGCGTGGGCATGTTGTTGCTGGCTCTCGTCAGGCTTGCCTCACGAATGATGACTCTTCCTTCTCTATCTTCCTGATTCCCTCTCCATAGCTCGGCCCCGAGCTGGAGGTCCCCGGGTACGGGTGCGAGGACCACTTTACCGAGATCGACACGGTGGACCACTCGTGGGAGGTGATCGCGCAGCTGCTGCAGCAGGGTCACACGGAGGGCCTGGTGGTGGACGTGGGCGCGCCCTGCGTGCACCGCGGCGTGCGCTACAACTGCCGCGTCTTCATGCTGGACGGGCGTGTGCTGCTGATCCGGCCCAAGATCTATCTCGCGGGCGACGGAAATTACCGCGAGCCGCGCTACTTTGGGGCCTGGAAGCGGCGCGGCAGCGTGGAGGAGCACACGCTGCCGTCGGCGGTGCGCGCGGCCACGGGCCAGACGAGCTGCCCCTTTGGCGACGCCGCGCTGGCCTTTACCGACACCATTTTAGCGGCCGAGACGTGCGAGGAGCTCTTCACGCCGCGCGCGACGCACGTGGACCTGGCCCTGGGCGGCTGCGAGATCATCACCAACGGCTCCGGCAGCCACCACCAGCTGCGCAAGCTGAACCAGCGCCTGGACCTGATCACCAACGGCATGGCCAAGTGCGGCGGCGTCTACCTGTACGCCAACCAGCAGGGCTGCGACGGCGGCCGGCTCTACTACGACGGCTGCGCCTGCGCCGTGGTCAACGGCCGCGTGCTCGCGCAGGGCGCGCAGTTCAGCGTGCAGGAGGTCGAGGTCGTGACCGCGACCGTCGACCTGGGCGAGGTGATGAGCCACCGCGGCGCGCTGGCCTCGCTCCAGGACCAGGCCGCGTCCTCGCCGCCGCTGGCGCTGGTGCGCGTGGACCGCTGCCTGTGCCGCGGCGGGCCGCACACGGCGCAGGAGCTGACGCGGCCGCGGCCGGCCGTCTACCTGTCGCCCGAGGAGGAGATCGCCTACGGCCCGGCCGCCTGGCTCTGGGACTACCTGCGCCGCTCGGGCGCCAGCGGGTTCATGCTCCCGCTCTCGGGCGGCGCCGACAGCTCCGCCACGGCCGCCATCGTGGGCAGCATGTGCCGCATGGTCTGCCGCGCCGCGCACGAGCGCGGCGACGAGACCGTCGCCGCCGACGTCCGGCGCGTCGCGCGGCTAGGGGCGGATGAGGATGTTCCGCGTGATCCGCGCGAGCTCGCTCAAAAAATCTTCCTGACCATGTACCTGGGCACGGAAAACTCGTCGGCCGAGACGCGCGAGCGCGCGCGGCGCCTGGCGGAGGAGGTCGGCGCGGCGCACCTCCCCGTCGCCATCGACACCGTCGTCGCGGCTTTAGTCGCCTTTTTCGCGGCCGTCACGCGCGTCACGCCGCGCTACCGCAGCCAGGGGGGCACGCACGAGGAAAACGTGGCCCTGCAAAACATCCAGGCGCGGCTGCGCATGGTCATCTCCTTCCTGTTCGCGCAGCTCTGGCCCAGCGTGGCCGGCCGCGGCGGCTACCTCCTGGTCCTGGGCTCGGCCAACGTGGACGAGACGCTGCGCGGCTACCTCACAAAGTACGACTGCTCCTCGGCCGACATCAACCCCATCGGCGGCATCTCCAAGACCGACCTCAAGCGCTTCCTGCTCTGGGCGGCCGACCACCTGGGCTACCGCTCGCTGGCCGGCATCGCGCACGCGCCGCCCACGGCCGAGCTGGAGCCGCTGCGCGAGGGCCAGGTCGAGCAGACGGACGAGGTCGACATGGGCATGACCTACGAAGAGCTATCGATCTTCGGCACCCTGCGCAAGGTCGACCGCCTGGGGCCCGTGAGCGCGTTCCGCGCCCTGCTCAGCGCCTGGCGCGACCGCTGCGCGCCGGCCGAGGTGGCCGCCAAGGTCAAGCACTTTTTCAGGTACTACGCCATCAACCGGCACAAGGCCACCGTGCTCACGCCCAGCTACCACGCCGAGAGCTACTCCCCCGACGACAACCGCTACGACCACCGCCAGTTCCTCTACAACGTCGCCTGGCCCTGGCAGTTTCGACGCATCGACGAGCTCGTCAAGGAACACGACCGCCAGGTGGGGCGGGAGAAGTGAAATGAAGAGGGGATGAGAGGAGAGAGCGGCGAAATAGAGAGCTCTGCGGCGGGCAGGCTTCCTTACTATTATTATTGTGCGCATGTTGTCATATCTGATGTTCTATAAGAGAGAGAAAGAGAGTGATGGTCAGCAAGGTGGTTTCAATCAGCGCCGATAAAACTGGTACCCGAGGAGCTTGGCGGTGGTCGATGCATTTTGTGTGCCTGATGTGATCCCCGTCACACGTATGGTGGTCCCATCTATTGCCACTCCCGGGCACAAATCAGTTGTGCAACTCGTGTTGCACCCTATAGAGCCAGGTTTCCAAACAGACACCTATCTCTGTAGTGTGCAACATGAGTGGTACTAGCCACACTCCAAGTGTTACATCGCCAGGCATCAGGGTGTGTTGAGGGCAGACATTACAAAATTCTTGGGGCAAAACTTGATGTGCTGACATGATGGGTGAAAATGTAGTTCAAAACCCACATAGTGGTCGTCCTTTTCCGATAGGAACATGAAACAATTGGACACATGGATGGCTCAGACTCGGAACTTTCCCATGTACATACTTGGGCAGGGGGGCTTTGGTCCCACAGAGGTCACCCCTTTGCGGAGGATGGACAGGTGGCGGGACCTGGATTCTCAAGAAAATATGCCGTCTCCCACCGCTCAGACCCAACTCCCACCTCCACAGGCAGCACCTATGGCATCAAACTCCTCCCAAACCAACCCTGCATCAGAGCTTGGACTTGCGAGGGCGCTGCTTCCCAGACTTTTGGGCGATGTGGTCCAGCCAGGCGTTGCCCTGGGCGGCGGCCACGGGGTCATTGACCAGGAGGATCTGGTGGCTGTTCTCTGCGGTGACGGTGGCCCGGAGGGACATGCCATCCGCCGCCGCATTCAGCTGCTCCTTGGTGATCTGGAAGGCCCTGCGGTGAGCGGGAGAGTGGATTCCCGGGGGGCGAAGGAGGAATTGAGGGAACGTGGACGCAGTTCTCCAATACTCAAATGATGGCAAAGCAAAAAGGTGCAATTGCTTTCCAGCATCCATTCCTTAGCACAAGTTTGGCAAGTTGCAAGTCTACGGCTTTACCATGCTGCGTCCCACCCCCTCCCTCCATCCAATAGCACTCCCCGCCAAACCTTGTAGGAGCAGGCGAGCATGTCATTGGCATAGGACAGCGCAGAGGCCTTGAGGGCCGCCGCATCGTCCACAAGGTCGTTCAGCATCCCAACCTGGGTGGCGGGAGCGGCGTGAGAGGTGAGAGGTGCGATGGAGGTGGCACATTCCAGCTTTGTTCATGAACGAAAATATTGTGCGTATTCTCTGCGCCTCTTAGTCCCACACGCATACCTGGTACGCCCGCTCGGCCGTGACCAGGCGTCCAGTGAGGAGCATCTCGCTGGCCAACCCAAAGCCGGCGATGCGGGGAGCGAAGAAACTGGTTCCCATGTCGCTCCCTGGCGAATAGTAAAGAGGGGGTGGGCGTGCAAATGGGTGGGTCAGGTAGCTCATATACAATGGCTCTGTGCCCCCTTGGCAGTCACTGATGTGCGAAATCGACAGACTGCGCCCATCATTCCTATGCCCGGGGCGCCAGGGAACACTCCCCTCCTCCGCAGGCACCCCAACACCCCGTCCCCCGCCCCTACCCGTGAGACCCAGGCGGACAAAGGCAGCGGAAAAGTGGCTTTTCTTGGTGGCCACACGAATGTCCGAGGCCAGGGCCAGGGCCAGGCCGCCGCCGGTGGCAAAGCCGTCCACGGCCGCGATGAAGGGCTGCGGCATCGCCCGGATCTTCTCAATCAGCCGGGAGAGCAGTTGCTGGGACCTGATGTCGTAATAGTCCCAGGACTTGCCGCCGATGCCGAGGGACGAGGCCTGAAGTGGTAAGAGAGTGGAGAAGCGGGGTGATTCACGAGTGGTAGCGTTCCATGCAGTTGATGACTGTTCATCAAACAATGACAGCGCTTCATCATTGGCCACCAATATCTGCGCACTGCGCCAAGACAATGACAACACACCTCCACTACCAAAGACCTCGACATTCTCCAACCAGCCCTCGATCCCACCTTGATGTCGACGCCTGAAGAAAAGGCCTTGCCGCCGGCGGACTGGAGGATGATGACGCGGGGGTGGTCTTTGGGCAGGGCGGCCTCGTCATCCAGCAGGGAGTACGGGTGCGACCAGTAGTCCATGAGCAGCGCAAACTCCCGGAGCAGCTCCCCGCTCAGGGCGTTGAGCGCCTCTGGGCGGTTGATCGTCAGCCAGGCGATGGTGCCCTGCTTGCTGGGCTGCAGGTCCACGGCCAGCGTGGTCAGCGTGGGCATCGTCTTGACGCTCATGATGGCGCAATTCGCGATGGTGCGAGCTACCCAGGAACCCCGTTGGGTTATCTAAAATAATGACACTAATAACCCCACAATTGTGTCACATCGTGTCACTTGATCGAGCTGGCGTTGCAGGCTGCGTTTGTAATCGTCGCTCCCTGGTCTGACGTGCCAATGCGCTGATCGGGACGGTTGTCTTTTCGCTGGCTGAGGCACGCATGCATGCCGTGAGAAAGGATCACTGAGAATTACGTTTCTATATGTGGGGGGCTGCGGGTTTGCATCTGCACTGCATTGGGCTCCATGTGGGCATCTTGTCGTCCGGAGCGTCCGTGCGGAGAGAGCACAGCGAACACGCGCGCAGGCAATCTGAGCTCATGTAGACTATATAGTGCAACATCGAATGCATGTCAATGCCTTGACGGTGGCCTGCTGCCCGCTTCAGCGCATTGAGGAGTTCTGCACCGCGGTGCTATGCGTCGCTGTGCTGGCCGTCCCTCCGAGACAGATTCACGATGTCGGGACAAATGGCGAGCCGTCACGATGAAGAGATCCGCAGGTGCACGATCATACCAACGTTTCCAAGCCTCATTGCACCGTATGTTTGTACATCGTATCAATCAATTGCCATCAACAAGACGTGAGGGCGGCGCGGGTGCCCCGCCGGCGTCGACGTTGCCTGCTCGCCTTGCGAGGCCACCGTGCAAGCGCCGGACCTTTGTTCAGCACTCGAGGCGAACGTCAATGACCCCACATGTTGTTTTGGGCTAGGTGACGGGCAGGATTCGAGGCATCGCTCCACGGCATGGCCAACTCGGGCAGGGGCGATGCGGAGGCTTCGCCTTCGACATCCGGGCCCACCGGCTTCAGCCTGTATCGAAACTCGATCAGCACTCAAACACTGACGGACTTGAAGTTTATGACGGAGCGGGCAGCTGCATTGAGTAGCCGAAAGGCGCAACCCATCCGGGTTCGCAGCGACCCAGTCTTGGGAGCTGCCGAAGGCAAGGTGTCGACCTCGATGGCGGGCCTCCAGAGTGGCGAACAGGTGCGCTGAGACGGGTGGGGTTGGAGACGATGGCTCAGAAAGGGGTTGCTGGCGCGGCTGCACCGGCAGAGCCGCGGTGCTGGGCCAGGAGTCCAGGGAAATTTTGCTTTCGCTGCCTTGGCTTGAGGAGGCCTCACCCAGTTGCACTTCTTTGTCAGCAGGCAATCGGCGACAACCCCACAGACGAGGAGGTCTTTGCCTCGTTTACGTCCATGCCTGCGCTGCCAGATGGCAGAGAGGGCTCGACAGCGTATCGCTCTGGCAGTTTCCAGGGTTTGGCGCAAGAGGCCGCGGCTGCGGCGCTGAAGCCCGGGCTCGCGCCCGCTCCGAGCCGGCCAAGGCTGCCGAGCCGCCGCATCATGGAGGTGATTGGGGGCTCAGGTTTGTTGGCAGGACGGCCGGCGTTGCTGCAGGCGACGGGCAAGGAGAGCACGCCCCCGACCCGGTCTGCGGCGCCGGCCGCCATGAGAGCGGCGCCTTCGCCCTTTGCCGCCTGCTCCCCCTTTCTTGGCGACGACGCTCAGGAGCGCGAGACCGCGCGGCGGAGCTCCAACGTCACCTTTGTGGCCCAACCCGATTCTGCGCTGGAGGACTCTGGGCTGCTTTCGCTTGATCCAGGCAAGGGAATTTTCTAGAGCTGATATCGACATTGGGCAAGCTGGAGGGTGCTTGCAGGCTGCTGTTGCTCAAGGACTCATGCTGTCTACAGATATATAATTCTCCCCACTTTTTATGCCCCCAAAAGCACAGATGGAATCTCGGATCGGTTTTCGAGCCGCAGCGTCGTCTTTGACAACTTGCTGGCTCCGCCCGGCGGTCGTTTCAACAACATTGTGTCGCTTCGCGAGCTGCTGGCGGTCCCAAACACCTTTAGCCGCTCCTCCACAGCCATGGTGCGTGGGGATTCGGGCTTGGATGACATCTTACTCGAAGGGCAAGAAGGGGCGCTGGGCGCGGGCACTATGATTGGTACACCGAGCCCCTGTTGATCACATTAAGGAATGCGAATCTATCACACATCAATCCTCCTCCCACCACCCCTTTGTCATCCAATAGGATCCGTTCATGGTCAGGACCTCGGTGGACAGCATCGAGGGCGACCAGGTGGCCGGGGAGGGTCTGGGCGCGCCGCCCGAGCCGGCCCTGGCGGACACGGTCGGGTCGGCCGAAATGGCCTCTGCGCTGCTGGAGGCGCTCAACGCCGTCCCCCGGCCGCCGGTCTGCGGGCCCTTTTCCCTGGAGGAGGACGTTGCGGACAGGGCCCGGTCCTGGACCCGCGGCGAGGCCCGGAGGCCGCTGGGCAGGAGAGCGTCGGACGACCGCCTAGCGGCGTCGCGGGCCGCGAGCCTGAACCAACGAGACAGGCTGGATGTGCCTGCCTCTGTCTTTGAGGCCAAGTCGTTGCCCGTGCAGGCGGCAGAGCAGGCGCAGAAACCTAATGACAGCGAGCCGAGCCGCCTGCCGTCGTTTGCGTGCATGCTGACCGTGGAGGCCGAGGCGTCGACGATCTCAGAAAAGGGACCCGGGGTCGCTGACGAGCGGCTGGGCGGTCTGCCGTCCAGGTCGCTGCCCATCCTCGGTTGGGACGGTCCCCCGCCTTCGTCCCCGGCCTGGATCGACCCGGATGTGCACGACACTTTCGGGGGCCACGCCTTTTCGCCCCCAGCGGCCTCGACGCCGACGCTGGCCGGGCGCCTGTCCCGGACGCCCTCGGGGATGAACATTCTGCGGAGGAACAGCACCGGGGGCACGCCCGAGTCCGCGCCGAGCCCGCCCGATTCCTCGCCACGCTCGCCTGTCTTGATCGGCCGCGCGCTCGCCTCGCCCAGCGACGCCGTGCGGGCTCTTCCTGCCGGCAGCCAGCCCGGCGCCGCCGCCGGCGACGCGCGCTGTCCATCCCGGTGCCCGCCGGCGCCAAGCCGCCGCGGCACTCGCCCAGCGCGATGGCCGCCAGCAAGTCGCCCAGCCTGCACGTCAAGTCGCCCAGCCTGCCGGTGCGGCACGCGGTTCCCGCGCCGCTGCGGCGCGCGGGCCCGCCCCGCGCGGCCGACCGCATCCCGCACGCGCCGCGCGCTGGCGCACGCCAACGCGCTGCGCACGCTGGCGGACGCGCAGGGCGCGCCCAGCGGCTACATCGCGCAGGCCAAGCGTGTGCTGTCCGCGGCGGTGAGCACGTCCGCGGAGGGCGAGCAGGCAGCGGCCAGCGCCTGGCTGGCGGCGCGGCGCGGCGGGTGGGGGGCCCCTGGACGCCCCGGCGACGGGCGGCTACGCGGGGGGCATGGCCCCCGCCCGGGCCGCAGCCCGGGCCGCCGGCGGCGGCGGCGTCCGAGCCGCTGACCGCGCTGCACAAGCGCGGCGGGTCCAGCTGGTCGCTGGCGTCCAGCGCGGACGTGCCGGGCACGCTGGACCGCTGCCCCTCGGCCTCGAGCCGGTCCTCGGACGAGGACCTGGCCGGGCAGGCGAGCGCGCTGCTCTTCCTGGGGCCCAAGGAGCGGACCTACTACCTCCGGCGCCAGTCGGCGCTGCGCGCCTCGGTGCGCCTGGCGCGCGCGGACTCGGAGCAGGTCGCGGCGCCGCGCTCGCCCGGCGGCTGGGGCGCGCCGGGCGCGCTGCGCCCCTTGCAACAGCTGCCTCCTGGACGGCGCGGACGGCAGCGTGGGCGTGCCCTCGCCCGAGCCCTCGCGCGAGGTCAGCGTCAACGACGCGGCCGCGGCCACGGCCGAGGCGGCCGCCGCGCAGGCGCCCGGACGCGGGCGCCATCGCGCCGCTGCTCGCCTACATCGGCCAGCTGCCCGGGGACGACCCGGCGCTGCTCCCGGCGCTGGCCACGCTGGGCCTCCTCGTCTCCAACGCGCCCAACCGCATCGTGGTCGCCGGCTGCCGCGGCCCGGAGCTGCTCGTGGGCCTGCTGCGCCGGCCCGCGCTGGCCGTCGAGGTCCAGGAGGCGGTGGTCGGCCTGCTCTGGGACCTGGACATGATCCCGGTGCCCTGCTGGAGCTACTCCATGCTCGACGCCGTGGCCCTGGGCCGCGTGCTGGAAAGCACCACCTCGCCCGTCGTGGCCATGCAGATCATCCAGCTCCTGCGCCGGATTTACTCGGCGCCCCGGCGGGATGATTTGGACGTCGGACTGGTCCGAGGTGAGGGTGAAGAGAGGAAAGGGGGGGGGCCCTGAATTATCATTGTGATTGCATTCCGTACGATTCATCTCAAAAAGTCCTTGTATGGATGAGAAATCGCCCGCAATGAATGAATCAGCCAAGCCACTCACACTCCCCCACCGCCCCCTCCCTCTGACGCAGCCTCGCTGGAGAGCGTGACCGGCGTGCTGGTCAACGGGCCGGCCCCGCTGACGGATGCCGCGCAGTTCAGCCTGGGCGCGCTGCTGGCGCAGGTCTTCCGCGAGCTGCCGGAGCTGGAGGAAGACCTGCGGCGGATCACGGCGCGCGCGCTGGGCGCGCTGCGCGACGCGGGCGTGCCCCGCTCCCGCAAGTCGGCGCTGCTGACCGTGATCAGCAGCATGGCCAGCGCGCCCTGCGTCTGGCGGGCGCTGGACGAGGCGGGGGCCGTCGGGAAGCTGCTGCGCTTCCGCGCCGCGGAGGGCGACCCGCGCCTGAGCGCGCGCGCGCTGTCCCTGGTCAAAGTCCTCAACCGGCCCGCCTGAGACGAGATAAGTCTCCACTGGTGGCAGATGAACTTTTCCGCACGCCCCAGCTCGCTCGAGCCACACATTTTGTCTTTGCTTCGCTGCGCGTCGGTTTTCCCAAAGGAGACGCCAGCACGCTCGCAAAGGTTGGCTATATGTTTTGAGGAAGATTGTAGCTGGCCCGGCCTCCCTTTCTACTTTTGAAGCCCGCGCCGTCCTACAACACGACCCCATCGTCGCGTGCTGGATGAACCTGCTACCATCCCCCGGTCGAGCACACCTTTTTGAGATTAGAAAATTGCATTCACACGCAATGCGTCCCATGATTTCTTCTTTCCTCCCCGCCCTGCGCGCGGGGCCGCTCGAGAAGCAGCATTCCCTCCCCGTCTTGCACGAGAGAACCCATGCCGTCCCGGGGGCGCCACAGCCGCCACGTTCACCAGATGCGCGCATTTTTCTGTTTTCGCGCCTGCCCAGTTTCCCGCGAGGAGTGCCTCGCCCAATTCAGTCGCGCGTGCCCCTTGCGCCCTTGGATTCCGATGCCTGGTAGTACGAGCCCCTTACTCACGCTGTTGCCCGGTGCTGTCCTCTGCCACATTGCAAGGCCGTGGATCTTTCCTGTGAATGGACAGATGTCGCAGGCGTGCGTGCGCAAGAGACTGTGCGTGGAAACTTTAAGAGAAGGTTATATGGGTCTGGAAGCGGGACGCTCTGTTGTCTGACAGGAGGTGCCTGGCCCCCGCACGAGATGCTCCTGTCAAACCCACTACTTTTTCCGACTACCAGCTCTTACAGACGCAGGGAGAGAATCGAATAAACTAAGCAGAGCAGTGTACAGCCGTATGAATGGGAGACGGCTGGGATAAAGGATAGGAGCGGGTGGCGCGCCGGCGTTGCACGCGCTTTTCCGAGCCCCTCGCACACTCCAATTACTTGGTGTAGAGGACGTCGTCCCAGGGGTGGCGGTAGAGGGGCTGGCCCAGGCGTTTCTGGTCGAGGCAGTGCCCGATGAGGCCGATGGCGCGCGCGAGGACGAAGAGGCCGTTGAGGTAGCCGATCTGGACGATGTCGTCGATCTCGGCCTTGGCAAACATGCCGACCGAGTGCAGGAGGTCGAGGAAGAGCGCGCCGATGCAGCCGTCGACGTTGAGCACCAGGTTGGCGGCCTTTTGCAGGGTGTAGCCCTCGACCTCGATGGCGTAGTCGAGGAAGCGGGTGGAGGGGAAGCGCTCGCGGGCGTAGCGCTGCAGCAGCTCCACGCGCTTGTCCCGGTTGTCCTTTGACTTGATGCGGTGGCCGATGCCCGGCACGCGCACGCCGCGGCGCTTCATGGTCTCTACGAATTCATCCGGCTCCCAGCCCTGCTCGACGGCCTCCTTGAAGTGCTGCGCGGCGCCGTCGATGGCGCCGCCAAAGCGCGGCCCGATGGTGAGCAGGCCCGAGACGAGCGAAGAGATGAGATCCTTCCCTGCGCGCGCGGTGACGATGGTGTTGTGCGCGCCCGAGACGCAGGGCCCGTGGTCGGCGCAGAGCACGACGCACATCTCGATGAAGCGCGTGGCGTAGGGCGGCAGGCGCCGCTTGAACCAGAGCAGGCCGATGGCGTCGGCGACGGTGGCGCCGCGCTCCATGAGCGCGCTCATGGACTCGCCGTTAAAGGTCGGCTCCTCGCCGCGGTCGTCGCAGATGGAGGAGACGATGTGCGTGGGCACGCGCACGCGCCCGGCGCGCTTGGCGGCGGCGAGGTCCTCCGGCACCGAGGGCGGCGGCGGCAGGGGCGCGGGCACGATCGTCCCCGCGCCCACCAGCTCGTCGTAGACGCGCTTGATGGTCGGCTCCAGGTCCTCGAACGAGTCGGGCACGACCGCGCCCGCGGCGCGCAGCGCCGCGTTCTTGGCCTGCGCGGACTCGTCGGCGCCGCCGCTCTTGGCGCCCGCGTGGCCAAACTGGACCTCGGTCTGGAAGAGCGTCGCGCAGGTGCCCGAGACCCAGGCCACGACGGGCTTGGTGATGGCGCCCGCCTCCAGCGCCTTGACCAGCGAGTACTCGTCGCGCCCGCCGATCTCGCCCAGCACGACAATCATCTTGACCCCGGGGATGTGCTGGTAGCGCAGGCAGTGGTCCGACAGCGTGGACCCGGGGTAGGCGTCGCCGCCGATGGCGATGCCCTCATAGATGCCGTCGGCCGCGCGGGCAATCACGTTGTACAGCTCGTTGCTCATGCCGCCCGACTTGCTCACAAAGCCCACGCTGCCGGGGCGGTACAGCTTGCAGGCGATGATGTTGTCCAGCGTGCCGGCCGCGTCCGCAACCTTGAAGGCGCCCGCCTGCACGCCGCCCACGGTGGCCGGGCCCAAGATCACCTTGTTGGCGCGCTGGGCCACCGCGATGAGCTTCTTGGTGTCGCGCTCGGGCACCCCCTCGGCGATGATGGCCACCGTGCGGATCGTGGGCTGCTGCAGCGCCTCCAGCGACGACTCAAACGCGCTCCGGAAGCTCGACATGTTGATCAGCACGTCCGCGCGCGGGTGGTGCTCCACCGCCTCGGCGATCGAGCCGTACTGCGGGATGGCCACCTCCTCCGGGCCGAAAAAGACCTTTTGGAACCTGGGCGAAGGGGGGAGGGGATGGATATGTATATGTGTGTGTTTGAGAGTGCAGAGGTGAGAAGATGGGTGGTTGATGTGCTATTTGGGTATTCATGAAAACAAGCTATCAATCACACCCACACACGCACCCTTGCTGGCTGCCGGGCTGCACAATGCATGCCACAGAGGGAAGGGTGCGACCTGCCAGGAAAGGAACACGATTCAGATCGCATCAGTCACGCACCAATGCGACCGCTTCGACGTAAAAGGTGGGCCTAATTCCGGCACAACTCCGTGGCACCGCGAAAGTGTCCAATCGGGTGCCCCGAGCGCTGACCCCCACCATCCCGATGACAACTTTGCCCCACGAGAGCCGTCCGATTCGGATCAATCATTGCGATCAAGGAAAACCCACAAATGATCAACCCGCAGAACGCCTCCCCCCGCAAAATACGGCCCGTCGCAGACCCCCACGCACCGCACAGAAAGTCGAAGTCCAGCATGCGCTGCACCGGCAGTTGCTTCCTGCGATCCGGGGCCGTGCACCGTCAGGGCACGCCCGATCAGGGCCAGATTCATCGCATGACGCGCTTACAAGCAGCTAACCCGTCGCGCACCAGTTGTAGAAGATGGCCTGCGTCTGCTTGCTGAAGAGCTGGCCCGCCTGACCGTAGCGGCCGGGCGTGCGTGGGGACGTGGGCATCGTGATCGACCGGTCGCTCTGAGCCCCTGAAGCACCTCTTTTGTGTGCGCTGTCGAGGCCTTGGCAATTGGCTTTGGGCCCGGTACGGGCTGGGAGGCCGGAAGCGCCCGCTTTTGGCCAATCCCTCGCTAATGCCTCCCGCTCACCATGCTGACGCGGCATTCGAAAGGCGTCCCCGCTGGTCGTGGCAAACCGCCGCCCCCTTTGCCTTGAGCACTGCGGACGCCCCATTGTTTTCTCATTATCATTGGTTTGAGCGAGGATTCGCACACAGAATAAATAGTCTGATGACGTAGGGTTACTATTGGACTTTATGAATTGGCAATGGCTCAATGGGAGGCAAAAAGACAACCAACAAGGTGGGGAAGCTGATTAGTGCAGGTTTGCCAAGTGGAAAGAAATTGCAAAACTGGATTGCAAATACAGGCACCAGCATGCGAATTGCGACGTGATAAAAGGTCAAGAAGAGAGCTTTTGGCGTGGATACTCGCTCAACAAAGAAAGATGGCATAAATATTGACTCAAGGGCGCACGTGCGCATGCACTGGCCACTATGGCTCACAAGACATGTAGACCCACCACGGTAAGATGACACAGGCATTGCAGCCCATGCAGCCCATCACCACCAAAAAGTCGGGTAGCGACGGTGAGGACTGAGGTTGTTCACAATGAGGGCCACAGGGAGCATGAGGGCGCAGCCCCCCGCGACCCCGGCGACGTAACTAAAGCCCGCCCACCGCGGGATCTCCTCCATGGAAGCGATGATGAGGGCCGTGGCGCCACCTGGCGGGTGGGTGGTGCTCGTGAGTTGCATGACCGTCAAGGACAGGGCCATGGCGAGCGGGGAGACGACCCAGGGGATGTGAATGGCGTGCCGCAGCCCCAGTCCCACCAGGCTGCTCAGTATCTGGCCTCCAACAAACTGCGAAGAAGGGGCAAGGGGAAAGGAATGACATGGGTATCGAGTCCTAGTAGTAGCACACTTCCAATCACAACAAAGCGTCGCGCATACGTTGCGGGGTTGAGCGAGCTTGGACTCTGTGACGCCAAAGAGCAGGACGGCGCTCGCGCCAAAGCTTCCGACCAAAAATAAGATCCCCTTTTCTTCGCCAACAAAGCGATTGAGCGCCGAGATCGCCAGAATGGAGAGGTACGAACCCGCAAACGTCCACACCAGCTCCCATAATCCCGGCGTGGGCAGCCGCTTGTCCAAGCCACCTGCAAAGAGCGGCGAGGGTCTCTGTTATTACGGAGCCCTCGTCACAATTCAGGCACGTAGGTGTCTGTACCGGTACAGACACCAAACATAGTCTTGGCATCATCTTTCTCCCCAGGCTGAGAGCATGGCTGCAACACAGTCTCGCAGGCCATGCCTGGCGCCCGGGCAAGACCTCTCGAGACACCGCACCCTTGGCCTTGAAGGGCAATTCACGAAGGTAGTCACGAAAAGCCAGCCCTTGTTCCGCCACGACCTCCGGCCTGCTCAGCCAATATATGGGTACAGCAATATGTCATGACGACCATTATGCATACATATACACAAGTATACAATCCATCTAAGACAAGAACAGAAAGGCAACAGCTTGCGTGTTCCCACAATAGTAAAGTCCTCAGCATGCGCTCTCTGTACGCGCACCCGTCCTGCTTTTGCGCATCCGGAAAGACAAGGGCCTCCGCATCGGCGATGGGGTTGGTGCTGAAATTTTCGAGCTCGATTTCTCGTGCCAGACCCGCCTCGTAGGCCGTGCTAGGCCGGGCCAGGCCCGCAGAGTCGTAGGCGGTGTGCACGATGTCATCCACCTGGACCTCGGCGTCGCGGTTCTCCCGCTGACCCGCGTCCATGTTGCGGCAAAAGCCACAGGGCCTCGATTGCACACTGCTCACCTCACCAAGTTTGGCATGCCTGCAGAGCATGCATCGCGGTTTGGTGCGCCTCGGACGCTCCTGCGATCGGGCGTCGCATCAGCCTGCACGTTTTTTCCGAGAGTCTGCGGCCGTGTGCGTAGATTTGAAAGTTCAAGCCCCTCGGGGCTGTTGCCCGATGGCGAGCGGCCGGCGGGCCACGGCGACGCGCGTTCGCCGAGTCCGGCGTGAGCAAATTTAATTTGAACCGTACCGAAACCAGATAGTAAAGTGACTGCCGTGCTCAGAGGGTCTCTTCTTCGTGGGCATTCCCGAGGGCGTCGTTCGAGACATTCGCTGTCGGGAGCGTCACCCATGTACCCTCCCTCATCGGCGCGACCCAGCATCCTCAAGCTCCCTAAACGCGATGTTTCCGGTACCTCGAATGTAGAGACCGCCGAAAAGCAGCATGCGAGGGAGATGGCGAGGCTGAAGCTGCGGGCCGACCGGCTTGCCGCAACGGAGGGCCGGGTATTGCTGAGCGCCTACGCCCTGCCAGACCAAGCCCGACAAGCCCAGTGAGTTCATGTTTAAGAGATTGTATGCCGTATTGCGAGTGTCGTGTGGAAACTGCTTCAGAGGCGTGGTGCAGAGGCAAGAGTTTGGAGTGTTTATTATTGTTGCAGTATTTCCTTTGCTGCGTGGTTGGGCTCATCCTCAAAGCACCAGCGCTCTGCTCACTCGTCTTTTCTTCTCGTGCCATAGGGAGCACACTAGAAGTACCCTGGACGCTCTTCGGGCATCTCAGAAAGCGGCGGCCGCGGAGGCTGCCGCAGCGGAAGCCCAGTGGCTGGCACAGCCGCCCACGGTCCCGCAGCGACTCGAGTGCCCATGGTCTGCCAGCACCACAACCTACCTCCTCACACCAGAACAAGAGGTGCGCAGTGTGACAGGCTGTTGGGTGTACGGTGATGCACACCTCTTGTGAAATCAATGCGCGACCGCGTGGCTCCACCCCTCAGGCTCGGGCGCGCAAGGAGGCCCAGCTGCGCGATGCCCAGGCGAACCGGGCGGCGCAACAAGAAAGGACGATCAAGGCCGTGCGTTCGGAGCGCCAAGAACGCGGCCAGCAAAACCTGGAGATGCAGACCGAGGTGTGGGAGCTGGGTCTTGAGGGTGTGGTCCGCGCCTGAGTGTTGGCACATAGCGAGGCCACGGAAGATTTCTTACCTTTCAGGTGCTGCACTTGGCCTTCACATTAACAAGCATACTCGTCTGCACCTCCTTGTGCAGAAGACGTGGTGGAACCTGGGCGCCAGCCAGGATCAGTGGCTGCCGCCCGATCGCAGGGTCCGACGGGCATCCTCCGGCCAGGCGGGCGCCTCGGAGCCGCCCTCGGCCGCGGCCAGGTCTCGCAGCCGGGAAGGCGCCGGCGTGGCGGCGCTGTTTGCGGGCGGAGCGCCCGGTGCCGCGCATGCGCCTGGCACTTTTCAAAACAGGGTGGTTGCGGGCCGAAGCGCACTGCAGTATCCATGGGCCTGATGAAGATGGGCTTGAGCTTGTTGTGGACAGGTGATTGCTCCAAGTGAGGCATTTATCATCTGTCGGCTATATTCGGGCCAATTCTAGGTCCTGGTCGCGATCAGACACACAAACTCGTACGTGTGTCCGGCCATCACGCTCAAGTCTAGAGTGGAGTGGCATCTCTCTCTATCTTCTGCTGGCCTGCTCCTCTATTTTCGATCCCAGTTTGCTTTTCCTGTAGAGCATGGATGCGACATTGTGTAACAGAGCGAGCGAGCACCCCTTGTGTACGGATTTCGAAGACTGGCCCACCAAAGCCAGATGATTGGTACGGCTACGCAGCTGCAATCACGCGGGACAAAAAAAATGGGTGTGCAAAATTCTCCGCGGCTGATGGGGCTGCCTTGTCAAAAAGGAAAACCATATATGGGGCTCAAGGGCTAGCTAATTTTTAAAGACAATACTTTGTCTATCAGCGTCGCTTGACCCTTCCCCCCCACCAAGATCCACACCCCACATCAGAGCCAGCCGCCGCCGGTGACTTCGAGGCACTGGCCGGTGATGTAGCTGGCATAGGGGCTGCAGAGGAGGAGCATGGAGCCGGCGCCCTCCTCGGGCGAGCCCTTGCGCCCAAGGGCGACCATGGCCTCGACGCCGCCGCTCTTGAGGAGGGAGGAGGGTATACCCAACTTGACGGTCTCGCCGTTGACGGTGATGGTGTCGCCCTTTTCCTTGGCCTGCACCAGCCGCGTGTTGATGTGCCCAAAGGCGATGGCGTTGCAGCGGATGTTGAAGGCGCCCCACTCGCGCGCGACGGTCTTGGTGAGGCCCACGACCCCGGACTTGGCCGTGGCGTAGTTGGCCTGGCCGGCGCTGCCGTGCGTGCCGGAGACGGAGGAGATGTTGAGGATGCAGCGCGGCTTGGCGTGCCCGCCGCGCGCGATCTCGGCCTTGGCCGCGTCGCGCATGTGCGGCGCGGCGGCCTGGACCAGCCGGAAGGGCGCGGTGCAGTGCACGTCCAGCATCGTCTGCCACTGCTTAGGCGTCATGTTCTGTATGACGCCGTCCCAGGTGAAGCCCGCGTTGTTGATCAGGATGTGAAGGCCCCCAAAGTTGGAGATGGCCGCCTCGACGGCGCGGGCGGGAAAGTCCTCGGCGCACACGTCGCCCGCCACCGCCACCGCCATGCCGCCAGAGTTGCGGATGAAGTCGGCCGTCCCCTGCGCCTTGTCGCCGTCCAGGTCCGTCACCACCACGCGCGCGCCGTGCTGCGCAAACAGCAGCGCCGCGGCCTTGCCCAGGCCCTGGCCCGCGCCCGTGATGATGGCCACCTAAGAAAAGGTGGGTGGGGGGGGGAGTGTTGGTGGAGTGCCACGTTGGCCAAGCTCTGAAAGATCTGGCATGCTTATTTTTAAGAGTTCAATATTCCATGGTAGACAATAGTCGGTAGAAATGGATCGAAATAGCCGGTCGACCTTCTCCATCGGAACAATGCCCCCCCTCCCACAAAACACGCAGCGAGTCCCCGCCTACCTGGTTCAGGAGCAGCCTGCCCGGCTCAAAGCTGCACACGCCCTCTGGGGCAGCCGTGTCCTCCTGCTCGACCACCTTGGCGGGCTCCCCGGTCTGGAGGTGGCTGGTGAGCCGGCTGATCCGGTCGGCCGCGGAGGACTGCATGGCGACTGGCTCGCGGGACAGATGTACAAACAGCCGGGCGTGCACGATGCGTGAAACAAAACGCTAGGCAATGCTCGACTCCCTAAATCGCAGGGTCTTGGGAAGTGTTATAGCCAGAAGATATTGCGCGGCTCTTGGTAATGGCCACTGTCCGATCTGGACAGCGATTTTCCGGAATGGAAAATCCATCGCGGATTCGACATCGACAACAAGGGGGACGGCCTGGATCGCGCGTGAGCGATGGGTACTGAAGTTGCGCACCGTCTCTGCAACATTGAGTCCAATGCTTCCTTGATATTCTTATCATCAACCCGGTTGATATATTTCATTATTCTATTTTTCTGGTCCAGCAAGTGACTGTTTGATGTACCACCATCCCTCATCATCATTCCTCAGGAGCGCACACTCTGAACAGCCGCCCTCTCTTTCAACTCTATGGGGCGTCGGTAAAGTATCATACACGTCTGGTGCTCAGTGCGTAAGGAAAAATTCTTCGCCTGCGAGCATGATGGCCCCCTCGGCGTCCAGGGCGGCCAGCTCGGCGCGGACGGCGTCGCCCGTGGCGCCCTCCACGCCGCGCGACTGCAGCAGGCCCAGCACGCCGGCGGTGTTGCAGGCGTCGGCGGCGCGCTGGGACAGCTTCTGCACCGCGGCACGCACGGCGCCGGCGATGGAGACGGGCTCTGCGGCGGGGGTGGGTTGGATGTCGTCCGGGTTGGTCTCGTCGATGGCCATGGCGTCGGCCGTGGCGTCGCCTGATCTCGGTGCGGCGGCGTCGTCGTCGCTCACGTCGTCTTCGTCGTCGCTGCTGTCTTCGTCGCGGACGCGCTTGGCGCCGCCGCTCGCGGCCTTGCTGGCACCACTATGAATACCCTTACCGGCACCAGCCTCCCCGGTACCGACCACCGGTTCCTGCGCGCTGGGGTCGCTCTTCATGATGAGGTCCATGAGCTGCGTGACCTCGGCCACGTCCTCGCGCTCGACAAAGGCCGAGAGGCGCAGCTTGGCGTGCGCGCAGGAGAGGCGGATGAGCGTCTCCAGCGTCCGCACGGTCACCGGCAGCGCCTTGACCTCGGGCGAGGTCCGGAGATCGGCGTAGTACTCGGCGATGGCGTCCGAGGCCGGCGGCGTGAGCTCCGGCGCGGCAAAGCGCTGCTTGGCAAAGGCCACGTACTTTTTTAAAAAGGGCGCGCTCAGGGGCTCGGGGCGGCCGGGCGCGCGCGGGCCGTAGAGGCGCGTGTCGTACTTGACGTGCACCGCCGTGGTCGCGTCCTCGCCCGGCTCGCGGTCCTCCTCCAGGCTCTCCACGTAGCGGTCGTCACCCGCGTTGCGCCCGTCGTCGCCGGGCGCTCGGTAGCGGTGCTGGCCCAGCACGTGGTCGGCGATCTGCCGGTCCCGCGCCGGGTCGTGCGTGTCCAGCACCACAAACACCAGGTCAAAGCGCGAGAGCAGCGAGTCGGGCAGCCCGATGTTGCGCGTGATGGAAATGGCCCGGTCGTAGTGCCCGTAGATCGGATTCGCAGCCGCCACGACGCTGCAGCGCGCGTTCAGGCTGGTCATGATGCCCGCCTTGGCGATGCTCACCGTCTGCTGCTCCATGACCTCGTGGATGGCCACGCGGTCCGCGTCGCTCATCTTGTCAAACTCGTCGATGCAGACCACGCCGCGGTCCGCCAGCACCATGGCGCCCGCCTCGAGGCGCCGCTCGCCCGTGTCCGCGTCGGTCGTCACCGCGGCCGTCAGGCCCACGCCCGAGCTGCCGCGGCCCGTGGTCGACAGCGCCAGCGGCGCCAGGCTCATCACCGCGCGCAGCAGCTGGCTCTTGGCCACGCCGGGGTCGCCCACCAGCAGGCAGTTGACGTCGCCGCGCAGGCGCGTGCCGTTGGCCAGCGACCGCTCGCGCCCGCCCACCAGCAGCAACAGCAGCGCCTTTTTGACCCAGTTGTAGCCGTAGATCGACGGCGCCACCGAGCACGCCAGCGCCTCCATCAGGCTCGGGTCGCGGCTCAGCGCCAAGATGTTGTCGTAATCCCCCTCTGTGAGACCTCCGTCGGCCGCCGCGCCGCCCCCGGCGCCCAGCCGCCCCACGCCGCAGGCGACCAGCACGGCCCTAAAAATGGCCGACCCGTTACTCGAGGGCGGCGCGATGGGCTTGTACACGCCCACGACGCGCACGCGGTCGCCCGGCTTGCACGCGTCGCGCAGGTCGTCCTCCAGCACCACCTCGATGCTGCGCGGCAGCTGTCCGGGCGGTGCCGTCTCCGGCAGCTCCTGCACCGTCACCACCTGGTGGTCCACGAACCGGCAGAGGCCGTACTGCGTGGTGTACAGGTTGCCCTGCTCGTCGCGTGTCGGGTAGACCGTGCTGGTCGGCAGGCCCTCGGCGCTCGTGGCGTCGCGGTACTCGCGGGTCGTGAAGGAGCTCGTGGCCTCGCACCAGTGAACGCTCTTGACCAGCTTGGGCCGGACCAGGGTGCACCGCGTGATGATGCCCTGCAGGCACACCAGCTTGCCCAGAAACTGCAGCAGAGAGAGGGGAGGGGATTGTAAATTCAGTTCTACAGAGATAGCCCGATACTAGATACTTTACTACTCCCACCATACCCTAGCCATACCTCGGAGCTCAGCTCACGCGGGGTGACTGTGTGCGGCCCAAACTCCCCGCTGAAGCCAATGTGCACGCGCTGTCCTTCCTCCAGAAGCTGCAAGGCAGAGAAATGAGGATGCATTGAGTATGGGTTGCCACGAGAGTGAGACGCTGTGCTCAGCATAGTCTCTGCATCTGCACACATACATACTTCTGACCCATTCCCGAAAACAACCTCCCCTCCTATACCCCCCTCCTTCTACTACCTTGGGCGCCTGGTTGCGGATGTAGTCCTCGAGGGCCTCGCAAAAGGGAGGAATGCAGTCGCCGGGGCGGTCCAGCACCCGCCGGTGCAGGGAGGGGTTGTGGTCGGCCAAGTCTGCACCACGGAAAAGGCAGTCAATGAGCAACATACGTAAGACATGCCGCCGATACATTTGATACATGATCAATCAACCATGACCAAGGCAGAAAAATATCAAGAGCCGACTCTTGCGGCGCTCGTAAAGCACACACTCTCGCTCCCCACACACCTCCCGACCCACCCAGCCCCGGCCACACCTTGCACATCGACATCGAGACGGATGGTCTTGGTCTCAGGGTACTTTTTGATAATATCGTCAATCTTCTTGACGTAGAGACCCTCGCCCGTCTCGCGACCGTAGTCGCTGTCCAGCAGCTCCGCAAAGTCGCGCTTGGCCTCGAGGCGGGCCTCGCTCACCTCGTCCAAGGCTGCCATTGCGGGTACCGGTCCCAATAGTCCAAACCAACCAAATTAATTAGTTTGCACTAACGATCGCTGTTGCTTCCCTCCTCCTTATCCTTTGGGATCGGGGGTGGAAGGAATGGGCGATCGTTCCTCCCATCGGTTTTTTCAAATTCCAAACGGGGGCTGTTGATTTGCCGAGAGGATCTTTGCCTGCTGCGCCTGCGTCGCGCGCGGGCGACGACATCCAAGCCAGGGCCCATTGCCCAGGCAATCCCGCGACATACAGGGTGCAGCGAGAGGTCTCCCAAATGCAACACCGTATAGTATCCTATTACTGCCAATTTGCATAGATACTAAGGCCATGGCGCGGGTAAGCCTCTCCCCGCTGCTCTCCGTGGCCCGAGCATGTGAGTCGCTCTGCAGCTCCAGCGGGCGCCTGGAGGCTATCGACGCCTCTCGCACCATTTTTTCAAGTGCCACGGCGCATCGTATTATGATTCCAGGGTCTGTCACTGTGCGACAGCCGGAAGGTGCGTCATGACTCGGATGCGCGACGCTTCCTGTCCTGTGAGAGGAGCTGGAGACTCACTACCAGTGTTTCGCCTCATTTTTGCGTATGTTGCAGGGGAGGAGCCTCCCGCGCCGCAGCCCGAGTTGGTGAAGCAGGTGTGTTGTGTTGATTGATTTGGGTGGGAGGATTGCGTCGTGCTGGCCGGGCTGGGTCACCTTATGAATGGAGCAATCGCAGCGCATGCCATTATGGCATCCCATGCTCACGGATGATCTATTCTACGTGTCTTGTTGCAGTACCTTGCCACGGAGGTTTTGCCGCGGAGAGAGCAGCGTCGGTTGACGCTACGGGAGATTGTCAAAGATTTCCAGCGATTCCCAGGGGACGTCGGCTCGTCAGAAGTGCAGGGTACGGGAGCCTTTGACGTTGGGCATCACTTCAGCTTGAGAAGCATTGAAATAGGAGCACCATGATTGTTATGAGTGGCGAGCTTGGTGGATTAGGCGATGACTAGAGTTGCAACAGAGAGGGAGTACTGGCCAAGGGGAAGTCAGAGCACCCCAGCGCCCTGGCTGCCAACACACCACCATCACGCAGCCCGATATGCAGCCTCTTCACCCTTTCCCCATCCTCTTCCTTCTTCGCCAGTCGCGCGGCTGACCAAGAAGATTGCGGACCTCGCGGAGCATCTGCAGGAGCACCGCAAGGATCACGCCGCTCGCCGGGGTCTGCAGGGAATGCTCAACCAGCGCCGCGCCCTGCTGCAGTACCTCCGCGGCTCCAACTTTGATGCGTACGCGATGACCATCAGCAAGCTGGGGCTCAAGGACAACTACGCCAAGCACGACCGCTTCTCGACCCGGTACAAGCCGTTGGTGCGCGCTCAGGCGAGCCAGTGATGGTCTCGAATGCTGGGGGCGGCCTGTGGTGGCCCTAGCACTGCCGTTTGCACGTTCATTCTGTTAAGCTTATATACTGTAAGAGCATCGAATGTCGAGTGTGGTGGGAATTGAGAAATAACATGCCCAGTTACTATGCTTTTTGCGCGCGCTGGTGCCAGAGTGGTCCCAGTGGCATCTGGCAACGTATTCATCGCCATCCGCAATACGAGACCAATGGCGGCGGCCGCGTAGGCGGCCACGGTCCGCCCGACTAGCGGCAGCCCCGGTGGTGGGCCACGAGAATGAATCATTGTTGCGATCATTATCAAATCAAAGCATCGCATGCGATTACCATGTCGCGAAGTAGCTCGTGACTTGGACCTATTCGAACGCGATGGGGGTCATCGTGCGGCGGGTCCTCGATCGCCAGGACTGCGAAAGCGTTGTGGCCTTGACGGCCGCTGCCTTTCCCGAAGAGGTCAGGGGCTCCGGGCTCACCCGCCACTGGACGGAGCTGGAGCTTGAGGATCTGGTCAAGCAGTCATGGTGCTGGGCAAACATTGGTGCGCAAGGGTGAGCCATATTTCTGGATATCGAAAACCGGAGTCATCGGCGAAGGATCCATACCAGCAGGTCGATCGACCGGTCGCTCTCGACACAAACGTCATCACCCGCTGGTCCCATAGACGCATCACTTAAATTCACGGTATGTCCACTCACTTCTCTTCTCAAAGGTGTGGCCTGTGCGGAAGGAGAAGGCACGATTCTAGGGGCCATCGTGCTCGCGTTTCCGGACGATCCGGACACCGGCATCACGTACACGGACGTCCGCCACAAGGTGGGATGCTGCGGCACCCTGCGCAACTGGGCCTACGATCAGATACTGGAGGAACCACTCAAGGTACTGAGGTTGCCAATTGAATGTTCCTGCAAGAGATGAGCGGGCCACTATGCAAGCGGAGTGCTGAAAGGGTGAGCACTCAGATCCGCCTCTGATGATACCTGCTTTGGTACTGTGATTTTCCAAATAAAAATAGCCGTCCCACCCCCCCATCTGCAGGCGCACGAATGCCTGATCGAGTTCATCGCCGTGTCCCCAAGCGCTCGCGGAAAGGGTGTGGGCACGAGCCTCCTGGCCTGGGCGGAAAACCTGGTCAGCCGCAGGGCGCTACCTCTCGAACCAAAGGGCGCGCCCTCTCCGCCCGACCCGCCCGCCAGGGCAATGACGCTGTGGGTGGCGGCGGACAACGCGCCGGCCTTGGCCCTGTACGGCCGCCACGGCTACGCGACCACTGCCCGCACCGACTGCGGGGCCTTTGCCTGGCTGCACGCCAGGCTGCTCAAGATGTTTCTGGGCCACCCCATCTGGGTGCGCATGGTCAAGCAGGTGCCGGCCGCGCCGATGAAGAAGGAGCCGGAGAGCGCGGCGGCGCCCTCCCTGCTCCGCGCCACCAGGGAATGGAGCACGGTGCACGAAGAGGCGCCCAGTGAGCCAGGCGCAAGCGGGGTTGTGCTCCCGCCGGGGGACCACGAGGAAGCGGCTGTTGATGTAGAGTCCCGCTGAGAAAAGGGCTGGTGCCCTCAAGGCACGGGCGTCACGTGCTTTTTGATAGTTTTTTTTCAACGTGCACGCACAAACAGCGCCATGCTTGTCCAATTCTATTTATCAGTGTGGCTCAGGCCAAACGTCTTTTGACCAAGATTCTTAAAGTGTATGTCACCTCCTCCATGTCACCATTTCAGAGCAGCAAGGAGACGTAAAACAGTGACCGCCAACCCGACGCCACTTCCCCCCTCTCGGCTGCGTGCTTCTGCAAAAAGTGGAGACTTCTGTCATCAATAAAACGTGCTACTAGCATGAGAATCGGCATGCGAGCCAGATCTGTCAACGAGCGAGGGGAAAATCAAGGGGCATAATAAAACAACAAGCATGTGCGGTGATGGCATTCACTCTGAGGAGGCTGCAAGGGGGGACGGCTTGATACGCTGCGACGGTGCATCGACGCCGCCAGACGCCACGGCTTGCATGACAAGCATCGTGGCGGCAGCGACCTCGGACTCTCGAACCCAGACGACTGCCTGGCGCGGGGAGGCGGCGGACGCGCTCCGCAGCGCCGCCAGCTTGCGATGGATCGCGGGCGAAGCGCCGGGCGCGGAGGCAAGAATATCTGACCGCTTGCTCTCCGGGTCGACGCCATTGCCTTTTGGAAAAGCGTGCTCGTCGCCGCCGACTGAGCAGCAGTGCTCAATCAGGTCTGCAAACCAGCCGCCATGGGTGCTGGCTTGAGCGGGGTCGGCCCGATGCGCATCCTGGTGCCCGTTGGCGCTCGCCTGCTCGGCAGGCGGCGCGGCGGCGTCGCGCCCCGCATCGCTCGCGCGCCGCAGCGTGAGGCGCACCAGGCCCCCCGCGACCCCGGCGACGGACAGCTGCAGCGCCCGCAGGCCGTGCACGATCTGCACGCTGAGCACGGCGTTTCCGCTCAGCCCCCGCTCCAGCCGCGTCAGCGCGCCCGGCAGCAGCCCGGCGGCGCGCTGGCGCCCGGCTTCCAGCAGCGCGCGTCGCGCGTCGAGGCCCAGAGGGCAGGACACGCACAGCGCGTCCAGAAAGGCCGCCTCCCGACCGCTCTCCAGGGCCGCCTTCAGGCCTCGACAGAGGTCCTCCGGCAGCGCGGGCTCCGCCACAATGCGGCACCCTTTCGAAGAAGAAGATGGCGTTTGGGAGGGAGGTGACGCTCGTTCGGCCGTGTGCCACCGCGCGGGTTCGTGCGCCGCGGGCGCGCCCTTTTCAGGACCGCTCGGCGCGCAGGCCTCCTCGCTCGGCAGCCACGATACGGAGATGGCCATCAACACGTCTTCATCGTTCATCGCCGGGAGCGCGTCCGCCCCAGCGCGCGTCGGCCGGCAGACCTCGAACCGGGCGGTCGCCAGATCCACGTGCCGGACGCGGCACGAGGCGGCGCTGCCAGACACTCGCCACCGGCAGTCTTTGAAACCGGCGTGGTTTGGCACATTGTTGAGCACTGCGTCAGGCTCCGAGGCCCGGTTTATCGCCCGACCCTCCCGCGTCGCGCACAGCTGCCGAATCCGGCACAGGCAGAGGTGGAGCCGGACGGCCGCCAGCGCCCCGGAAATGGCGGGCACCAGGGATTCCCCTGCGATATGGGATGCGCTTGAGTACAACTTGAGCGACGGTATTGTGGTACAGAGAATGCGAGCAATTTTGATGCCCAAAACGAATAGCAACCACTTCACCAGAAAAAACACTGCCATTCATCAAAGGATACAATCCCAACCAACCCACCTCGCGAAAAGCTTCCGGAGAGCAGCAGGCCTCGGCCCCGGACGGCGCGGCAGAGCCCGTTGGCGGGCGCGTCCAGGGCGCCAAAGTAGGCAGAGGGCATGCTGCCCTCCCAGCGACCCTCCTCGTCCACAGCGAACTCCACGTGGGCTTGGCCCCGCAGCGGCTCGGCTTTTTCAAGACCACGTGCATCCAAGCCGGCGCGACTCCGGTGCCAGGCATCCAGCCTCGCGAGCCCCGGCGGGGCCGCGACCACCGCCACACGTCGCACCTTTGCCCCGGGGCCCAGCCGCCACTCCTCCCAGCCGGCGCGCAGACCCACCACGCTGAGCTGCGCGAGCAGCTGGTGCCACACCCGCGCCCGCCTCGCGATTGAGAGCAGCGCCGGCAGGGATGTGGGCCCCTGCTCGGCTCGCCCGGGACGCAGATCGCCGTTGGGTGACGTTTCCGAGTCCACGCCAATCATCGGCGCTGACGACCCGGGCTGGCCACCCTCGTCGTGGACCTCGTCGCGGGCGCGCTTGCCCTTGTGCGGTCGCCTCATCAGCGCCACAGACCCATCAGCCCCGCCCACGCAAAAGTCGTCGGTCAGCCGCAGCGAGCGCAGCGTGCGAAGCCGCACGCCAGAGGGCGTGGCCGCCTGGACTAATAGGTCCACCGACACCGACTCGGACTCGGGCGCCGATCGCACGAGGAGCGACACCCCGATGGCGCCCGTGCTCTGCGCTGCTGACTGGGGCGGCCACGTTGTCGACACAATCGGCGCGCGGCCAACAGGCCTCATCGAGAAGCAGGGGAGGTCGATGGACAGGGCCCCCACGGCCAGAGGCGCAGCCGCCAGCGCCGAGTCGGCGCCCGACGCGGCGCCGTCCAGCGCCGCCATCGTCGCCAGCAGCCGCGCCGGCACCCACCGGGCGGTCGTACCGGCCAAGCCGAGCGCGCCGTCGGCGCAACTCTCCTCGCCGATCAGGCCCGCCACGGCCGCGTGCACCGCCTCGAGCCGGCGCCGCGCCGCCCGCGCCTGGAGGTGCCTGGCCACTGCACGAGCGACCAGCTCCGCGCGCAGATGCAGCCGGGAGGCGTGGTGCGGCTCCAAGGGGCCCACGGCGGCCTCCTTCTCGGCGGCGTGCAGCGCGCTTTCCAGCGCCGCGCACGCCGACGAGCCCTGCGCGAGCGGCCCGGCCGCGCCTTGCTCCGCGTCCAGGCAGATGCGGCCGGTCGCCACGTCGACCGCGAGCACGGCGTCGGGTCGGTCCTCCCGGGTCGAGCGGCGCAACAGCGCGGGCTCCACGGCCGCCCAGACCTCGAGGCGCGGGCGCGCGCGCCGCGGCAGCCGCAGCGACAGCGGCCGGCGGGAGGCGGTCGGCCCCGCGTCGGCCCAGGCCGTCGCCGCCTGCCCGAGGCGGCACCGGGCCCACTTGGCCCAGGCGCCGAGCTCGCGCTGGACGCTGAGCAGGCTCAACGCGGCGGCCGCGTCCGTCACGGCGACGAGGGCCGGCGCGGCGTCGGCCGACGCGACGGGCAGCCGCGGCTGGAGCGTCGACCAGCCGCCGAGGGCCAGCGGCAGGCCCGGGTGGACCTCCAAGTCGACCGAATCCTCCTCTGGAGACGCGAGCCTGATCTCCAGCTGCAGCGGGGACGGCTGCGTCGTCGATGCGGTCTTGGACGGGGCATGGGGGGCGCCGCCCTCGGCCAGGCCGTGGTTGCTCCTGGATTCGGCACCGGGATCCGCACTGCCTTCCCGATGCACAGCCTCCAGGCTTGCCAGCTCCGCGGCCGTCCACGCCGGGTAGCCCGTCCAGAGCTGGACCCTGTGGATATGGATCGGAAAGCGTAAAGAAAGATCAGGACGCGAGAGGGGTCAAGTGCCATCCATTCCCATTCACATGCGTGCCCACTCCAACAAAGCACATCCCCATTCTCATACCGTATCGCAGGCACGCCAGTGGCGCTCGCGCGCTCTATCCGAAAGTGCCCCTCAAAGGGCGCGGTTGCGGCCAGCTCGCGCAGCGAGGGCACGATGAGCGCCCCCATCGTCGCGCGCGCGGCCGCGCGCGAGAGGAGCCGGTGCGCCAGCGCCAGCGGCCGCGTCCGCCAGGCGGGGGGCCCGGCGGACGAGGCGGCCGCGTCCGAGGCTGTGGCCTGGCCTCCGTCGGCGCTCGTCACCATCATCGTGTCGCCCGCGCCGTCAGCGCCGGCCCCGCCCTCCCCGGTGGACCCCGAGAGCAGGGCGCTCAGGCCGCCCGCGCTCAGCGCCGAGCCGCGGTCCAGGTCGCTGGTGGACGCGCGCCCCGCAGCGGACCCGGGCGGCAAGTCGACGAGCGACAGCATGCCCTGCGCCTGCAGCGTGGCCACGTCCGCGGCCGCCCAGAGCTGCTGCTCCACCGAGCGCCGCATCCACTCGAGCACGGGGTGGGGCAGGGGCAGGAGCGCGGAGGCGCCCGGCGAGCCGAGGGCCTCGTCCGAGGGCAGGAGCGAGACGCCGAGCACGCGCCAGCGCCAGTCCGCGGCGGCGGCCGGCGCGGGGCGGCCCCGTCCTCCTTGCTGACCTCGGTCGCGGCGCCCTCGCCGCCGTACTGCGCCAGGGTCACCTGGGTGCTGGGCGCCGGGACGAGCGTGAGGCGGAGCCGGTACAGGCCCTCCGTGTGCTCCACCGTCGCGACCCCGGCGCGCACGCTCGCCACGCGCGCGCCGCTGGGCGGCGGCTCGCGCAGGAGCAGCGAGCGCAGGCAAAACTCCAGTCGGGCCAGGCCGCGCGCGATGCGGTCCAAAGCCTCACGCGCGTCCCCGGCTTTGCCACGGCTGCCGGCGCGCTGCGCGACCACGCCGCACTCCTCCTCGATGCAGGTGGGCAGCAGGTCGTAGGTGCCCTGCGCGGTCACGTGTGCGGCCGTGGCCACGTCGTACGCGGGCGGGTTGGTCCAGCTCAGCTCGCCGTGCAGGTAGGCCAGCTGGTCGGCGGCGTCCTGCAGCGCGCCTTGGTGCGCGGCCACCGCCTCCAGCACGCGGCGGCACTCGGCCACGGCGCGCGCCTTGGCCGACCAGCCCACCACCACGCCCAGGCGCTGCAGGCGCTGCCGAGCCGCGTGCAGCTGCTGCAGCAAGAGCCGTTTCCTGGAAGTGGCCAGAGAGGGAGCGGTCGTCGATTGGTCGGCACGGGCGCGCACAGGGCGTCGCCATGCCGCCTCCCATGAGATTCCGCCAGCCTGACCTCCCGCCTATGACCATGCAGCGCAGGCCGCCTCCCGATCCCAAAATTCATGCCATTGAACATCATTACATAGACCAAAAAAGACATCTGTCCCCTTTCCCACCCCCCCGCCACCACAGAAACGCACCGATCGCCATCCTCGAGCGGGGGCAGCGCATCGGCCAAGGCCACCAGGTCCTCGTGCGCCTGCCTCACCACTTCTGTGAGCACGCCCCGGAGCTCAACAAGGCTCAGGGAGCTGATTTTGTCCCCCATGGGACATGTATGAGGGAGCTCAAGCCATGCTTGGCCCCCGGGGACCGGCCCCGTGGGGACTGATCCTGTCCGAGCCGGGCACGCTGCAAGCCTCGCCACGCAGACACCCCCAGGACTTGCGCTTGAGGCCGAATGAGGCAGTCAAGGAGGATCGAGATGTGGAAATGGCGCCACATCCAGGGCGTACAGGAGCCTCTGGCCCGTCGCCGGGCGATGTGATTCTGCCAAACCGCGATCTGGTGCGGCCAGGCTCGAAATGGCGCCGGAAGCCCATGCAGGAGGCAAATTGGTTCATGCGCCGGTGGTGCCCGTCCAGCTCCCCGAACTGATGTTGCATACTGCACATCGAAATTGGCATTAAAGTGCCTGTTGTTTTTGCTTGGAGCTCGCCGGGAAGGTGCATGTAGCTTTCACCCCTATTTGGCGCACTCCTTTTATCGTTTTATCGAGGAGTGGCTTCGCCCAGCATGTTGCAGTCAAAGACGTTTGTCAAAAAAACAAAGCGGGGTAAAATCCTCAAGGTGCGCGCGAGGGTGGGGAGGCAATAAGGGCATGGCCGCCGGGCCGGGGCAGCCCCCACGAGCGTCTGGTCGAGACCGGACCCATTACCGTCACGCAGGTGGTGCGGGAGCATTACTTGCGAGAGGACATTTATTCCGGCACGCCCCTGGATCCCGAGTGCGATGCCTCGGCCTACAAGCTGTCCCCCGATGCCGCCCGCTACCTGGTTCTGGACACCAACGTGGCTCTGCACCAGGTGGGAGAGCAAGCAGGGCCCTGATCGAATTTTGAGGTGACTGAGTCGATGTATTTGAAAAACACTTCTGAGCTTCATTCGTCACAGATGGATTTTCTGGAGCACCCCAGCGTGACCGACGTGGTGGTCCCGGCGATTGTGCTGGAGGAGGTCAGGGCCCGGAACCAGGCGGCCTTTCAGCGCCTCAAGGCCCTCACGACCAGCGAGACCAAGCGCTTTTACGTCTTTGCGAACGAGAACCACAAGTATGCGTGCAGGGACGGGGGGTGAAGGGAGGAGCTGTTGTTTGGTCGCGAGTCAGAGATCGCTCGGGCTCTGATAAACCAGGCCCATGAGGCACCTGCGATGGGTTTCACGTGCCCTGACGGACGCTCCCCTCACCACACTCTTCGCAACCCAGGGACACCTATATCAAGCAGGACCCCGGCGAGACGCCGAATGACCGGAACGACCGGGCCATCCGCCGGACGGCCGAGTGGTACGCGCAGCGCCTGCCCGGCACGGCCATCGTGCTGCTGACCGACGACGCCGCCAACCGCGCCAAGGCGCTCGCGGCGGGCGTGGAGGCGCTGAGCTGCGTGCAGTACGCGCGCCTGCGCCAGGACGAGGTCCCCGAGCTGGCAGACCTGGTCAGGGCAGGGCTTATGGCGGCCGGCGAGGACGACAGCGACATGCGCGGCGGCAGAGGTGGGATTATTTGGGGGTTTGAGCTGAATGGGCAGGGGGGTTGAATGAACTGGTTGCATTTCATGCTTCTAACAATCAAAGCACCCATGAATATAACACATCTCCTTGCATCTCTCACCTCCAATATTCTACCTCAGCAGACGCGTCTGCGAGTAAGCGGAGCCGGATTTATGAGGAGCACCGGCCGCTGAGCGAGGTCACGGCCGGGATCAAGGCCGGGCGGTACCTGCAGGGCACGCTGCGCACGTCGCGCTTCCACGCCTGGGAGGGCTGGATCTCCTGCGAGGCGGTGGAGCAGGACGTGCTGCTGCCGGGTCGCGCCGCGCTGAACCGCGCCATGGACGGCGACGTGGTGGTGGTCGAGCTGCTGCCGGAGAGCGAGTGGCGCGCGCCCGACGCGCGCATCGAGGCGGCCGAGGACGAGGAGGAGGAGGGGGAGGTAGAGGAGGGCGGGGCCCACATCGCGGCCCCCGTGGACGACGAGCCTGGGAATAATTCCGCCTCGATCACCTCAAGCACCACCACCACTCCCTCCCCAAGCAATGCCCAGCCCACGGGCAAGGTCGTCGGCATCCTGAAGCGCAACTGGCGGACGCGAGGCTATTGCGGCTCGCTGCGCGTGCCCAAGGGCAAGGAGGGCGTGCCCGCGTCGGCGCTGTACCCGGCCTCAAACGGCTCCCAGTCGGTGCTGGTGTGCCCCGTGGAGCGGCGCTACCCGTTTGTGCGCATCCAGACGCGCCAGGCGGCGACGCTGGCGGACAAGCGGATCGTGGTCGCGGTCGACGGCTGGCCGGCCGACAGCCTGTACCCGAGCGGGCACTACGTGCGCACTCTGGGCGCCATCGGCGACCGCGACACCGAGACGGAGGTGCTCCTGCTGGAGAACGACATCAACACCAGCGCCTTCACGCCGGCCGTGCACGCCTGCGTGCCGCCGCTGCCCTGGCGCGTGGAGGAGGAGCATGTGGCCGAGCCCGGCCGCGCCGACCTGCGCCACCTCCCCGTCTGCTCGGTCGACCCGCCCGGCTGCAAGGACATCGACGACGCGCTGCACGTGCGCGCGCTGCCCAACGGAAACCTGGAGCTCGGCGTGCACATCGCCGATGTCACCAATTTCGTCTTGCCGGAGAGCGCGATGGACGAGGAAGCCGCGCGGCGCGCGACGACCGTCTACCTAGTTCAGCGCCGCATCGACATGCTGCCCAAGCCGCTGACCGAGGACATCTGCTCGCTGCGCGGCGGCGTGGACCGCCTCGCCTTTTCCGTGATTTGGGAGGTGGACGGGGCGACGGCAGAGATCAAAAACACGTCCTTCACCAAGTCGGTCATCCGCAGCCGCGCGGCGCTGACGTACGCCGAGGCGCAGTCGCGCATCGACGACCCGACGCTGCGCGACGAGCTGACGCTGGGCCTGCGCGAGCTGAACCGGGTCGCCAAGCTGCTGCGCGCGGCGCGGTCCGCGCGCGGCGCGCTGGCGCTGGCCAGCCCCGAGGTGCGGTTCGAGATCGACACCGAGACGCAGGACCCGCTGGACGTGGGCATGTACCAGGTGCGCGAGGCCAATCAGATGGTGGAGGAGATGATGCTGCTCGCCAACTGCAGCGTCGCCGACGCGACCCTGCGCGCCTTTCCCGCCTGCGCGCTGCTGCGCCGGCACGAGCCGCCCGCGCCGCGCGCGCGTTTGAGCCGCTCCTGAGAGCCGCGGCCGCGGCGGGCGTGGCCGTCGACTGCGCCACCAGCCTCAACCTCGCGCGCTCGCTGGACGCCGCCGTGCGCGCGGACGACCCCTACTTCAACACGCTCCTGCGCATCGTGGCCACGCGCTGCATGACCCAGGCACAGTACTTTTCCTCGGGCGAGCTCGCGCCGCCCGAGTACTACCACTACGGCCTCGCCGCGCCCATTTACACCCACTTCACCTCCCCCATCCGCCGCTACGCCGACGTCGTCGTGCACCGCGTGCTCATGGCCGCCCTCGGCCTGCGCCCGCTGCCGGACAGCATGCGCGACCGGCCGCGCGTCGCCGGGGTCGTGGACAACCTCAACCTCCGGCACCGCAACGCGCAGCTCGCGGGCCGCGCCAGCGTCGAGCTGCACACGCTCATCTTCTTCCGTGGGCGCACCGTGCTCGCCGACGCGCGCGTCACCAGGGTGAGCGCATGTGGGGGGTGGTTGGTGATTGGTGGTTGGCTGGTTGGGGTGATGATAGTTATTGGGGTGGTGCGTGTCGCGGTTGGTGTTTGAACAATTTGACCGTCACACGATAGCATACCCTTGCGCGGAGAACGATACACAAAATAATGCTTCAACACTCTATTCATTCACCCTCAATCCACCTCTGTGCTCCATCCAGGTGCGGGCCAACGGGCTTATGGTGTTTGTGCCCAAGTACGGCATCGAGGGGCCCGTGCGGTTCGACCCCGAGGAGGAGGGCGACGGCGCGCCCGCGTTCACGTACGACGAGGAGAAGCAGCGCGTCTGCTCGGCCGACGGCGGCGTCGCCTACACCGTGTTTGACCCCTGCGCCGTCCAGATCTCGGTGCAAGAAACCACGGGCAACCGCCGCGCGCTGCTGCTCAAGCTGGTCGACCGGGCCCTGCTGCCGGACGCCGAGCGGGTCAAGAAGTAGTCAGGGGGGCGCGTGGAGCCTGCTGTTTTCCTGTTGCGTCTGAGCAAGGACGTGGTCTTGATTTCATGTTGTATGTGGAGTGGTCTCACTGTAGTTCATGAGTCGATTTCGAGGAGACTGATGGCTTTCTCCTGTGAAGACATTTGCCAACACCGCCCACTCAAAAGGATCGCTTACAAGGCCGCGCGGTGCACTGCAGGCGACGCAGCGCAGCAGGCAGCACATGCGCCCCGCGCACGACAACACTAACAGAGCATTCACATCGCCTAGGCGTAGTTGAGCCGGAAGATATCTGCACAAGGAAAGGGAGAAGATTCTTTCGAGTGAGTTGTTTCTGGTCAAAACATGCTTCTCCTGATCCGGCCAATCACCAGGGCCGCAAGCATGGTGGCCAGAACAGTCAAAAACTACCGATATGCTCCCTCTCTGTTCCAAACACAACAAGCAACTCAGCCTACCGTTGGTCACCACAAAGCTGCCGCCAGCGGGCGCGAGGTGGAAGACCTGGCTGAACTTAAGGGGGTTGCTCTCGCCCTCCGTCTGCGTGACGGGTTGATTGAAAGAAAGGTGACACGACCTGAAGCGTGGCGACATTGGCGTGCGCTCCTATCATCTAGATCAAAGCACACCCACGTGAACCCCCACGCCCCACCCCCTAAACCCACAATCAGCTGGCCGGTGACAAAGACGTTGACGCCGCCAGCGACAGAGGGCTGCGCATCCACGGAGGAAATGGCATGCTGGCACTTTTGGAACGGCAGGGACGTGAGCTTCTGAATGATCTGCAGATGGGAATTTAAAGAAAGTGTGTCGGCACGCATGCAGATCAGAGAAAGCTTGCTTCTAGTCTAGGCTTCGTGCAGAACGCCCCTCCCTCCCCTTCCTTGGCACTGTGTTTGAATATACAATAAACCATACTACTCCAGACACAGCATCTGATCATCTGATCCTAACACCAACTCAAGCCTCCCATACCTGGGCCGTGCCCTGGAACTTCTGGCCCTCAAATGTCAGCAGGGACTGCTCCTGGTACAGGGGCGCCAGGTTGGCACGACTCGCGTCAAAAGTCGCATAGTAGTGATCCGTAAAGGCCTGGAGAGGGGAAAGTGGACTGCATGTGCTGAGGAGTGCGGCGTTGCCGGCGATCGGACGCCAGTGGTCGACTCCAGCTCATCGGTGAGCTCGGCACTTCGCACCTTGGCAACCGCGTCGGGATCCGCCATGACGCCAGATGAAGCAGGATGTGTCCAAATTAGGATTGGCGATGCGTCGTGCGGTGAGAATGGAGTGGACGAGCGGGCAGACATGCCTTTTGCTCCCAACTCAATACCACTCCTCGCGCCCTCGCCGATTTACGAATTTTTCCGGGACTCGGTGATGATGGGGCGGGGCGCAGGGCCGGGACACCCGCTTGCGGATGCGAATGCCGCAGCAATTGTGCTGCGAAAACGCGTGTGCAGTGCAAGGTTTCGGCTTGATCATTATACCAGTAATACTATGTATTCATTTTCACTATAAAGTTGCAAGCGCAGTGCTCCGCAAGGAGTCCAGACCACTGACGACCGCAGGGTCCCGCATCGATGGTGCAGGAGAAGGTGGGGTACGGCTTCTCCTATGGCCTTCGAGAGCGCTTATTTCGTGGGGCTTGGGAACCTCGCGATGACTCTACGCACCCGGCTGCGGAGGCCGTGATTGCCGCTGGATGCCGGCCAAGGCATCTGAGCAAACCCGAGCTCTCCCGCTTCTCGGCCTTTGCCACGAGCTACCTTGACGCCAGGTACTAGCTGGGAGGAGGAGGTTATGAGCCACGGGTTTGATGTTTTGGTTTCATTGAGTGTTGGCGATGGGTCATGGCTTGCATGGCGCATTGTGTCTGCTTTGCTGAAAGGGAAGAGGACATCGCCACACTTTTTTCTGAGACCCCACCACGATTTGCTCGACAGGAACTTTATTCTTTCCTTGTGGTACAAGAATGTCAACCACGTGCTTGCAGAGGACGAGTGCATCGGTGCGTGAATGAATCTCTAGTATATGCATGGGTGTTGGTCCCCCAGCCCCGGACAAGGGTGCCTTGCATCAGAAGAAGCATGATCTACAATTCCGCTCTCCTTCACGTGCAGCGCTGGGGACAAAGGAAGGGCTGGCCCCCGCTCGCCTCAAGGACGCCTTTGGCTTCCTGGACAGGAGAGGCCTCATCAACTTTGGGCTGGCCGGGTTGACCCCGGCCGCACAGGCCCCCCCCACCGAGGAAGCGGTCGCCAACGCGCTGTACGAGCTGCTCGACGGCGCCGACATGGAGGCCGTGACCGAGAAGGGGCTCCGGAAGGATCTGGCGCGCGTCCTGGCGGCGGACATGGGGCCTTTCAAGGGGCACATCCGTGGTCTGGTGCGCGGGCATGGAGATAGCATGTGGCGGGAGACAGCAGTGCTTACACACAGTCCAGTGCTCAGGTACGGCCATGCACGCCGCGCAGATCACGGCCTATTTGGAGAACGGAGGCCCTCCGGCCGAGTATGCCGCGCAGAGGGAGGCGGCCGCCAAAGCGGCCGAGGAGGCAAAGAAGGAAAAGGCCAAGAGAAAGCGAGCGGTCGTCGTTGGTGCGGGCCCTGCAGGGCTCACCGCCGCCTCCCACCTCCAAGTGCGCATCGGCGAGGGCCAGGCGTGAGATTTCTTCCGAGTGCATTTTGAGCAACCTCGCACGCTTTGCGAGCGCAGCCTTCCACTAAAAGGCACAATCCTTGGCTCGCTGGCAATACGACAGATTGTCTCCACACAACCCCATTCGTTCTTCTCCCACGCGTGCAGAGGCAGGGCGTGGAGGTGACGGTGCTGGAGGCGCGGGGCAGGGTCGGCGGCCGCGTCCACTCCTACCGGGATCCAAGCCTCGGTGCCCCCGTGGACCTGGGGGCCTCCATCGTCACGGGCATCAGCCCCGACGTGGCCAAGGGCCACCAGCCCGACCCGGTGGCCGTCATCTTCCGCCAGATGGCCACCCCGCTGCACACGCTGGCGCAGCACCTGCCCCTCTTCCACCGGGGCGCCGACCCGATTGACCCCGGCCTGGACGCGCGCGTGGAGGACCTCCAGAACCAGCTCATGGATGACGTGGCCGCCCGGCTGGCCCTGCTTCCCGAGGCAGAGGCGGAGCGGCTCAGCTACGGCGAGCTCCTGGAGGAGGCCCTTGCCAAGCGGGGCGGGCTGGAAAGCGCGGCGGCCGAGGCGGCAAGTGGCCGCGAGGCTGACGACCCCGTTGAGGCGTGCGTCGCCGCGGTTGTCGATGCCGTGTGTGCATCCAGTCAGCAAGGGGAGGACCAGTCGTCTGCCAGCGCTTCGGCACCCCTTGCCTCGCTCGCGAGCGGGCGGTCATTCTCAAAGGGGCCTTCGGACCGGCAAGTCCTGGAGTGGCACTGGGCCAATCTCGAGTACGGCTGCAGCGCATGCCTCTCCGAGGTGCGTGGGCGTTGTTGAAGAGTGAGGAGGATGAGGTTGGATGTGCGATGGTGGAGGTGTCTGCCCGATATTGGTGCATAGCAGAGGGCGCAGCGCATGCTGATGCCGGCGATGCGAGACATATGGAGCACCAGCATCCCACCAGCCAGCTTCAGAATGTCCCTTCCCAAATACCTTCCCGCGCAGATCTCGGCACCACACTGGAATCAGGATGAGGAGTTTGGGGGCTTTGGGGGCCCGCACGCCATGGTCCCCGGCGGCTTTGACCAGGCCTTCCGGGCGCTGGCCGGCACGGTGCAGGACCTGCGCCTGAACGCCGCGGTCACGGCCATTGACCTGTCCGAAAAGGAGGACCGCGCGGTCGTGACGTATGAGGCATCAGACGACGCGTCAGTGTCTCCAGCATCGCAGTCTGTCGCCTGCGACCTCGTCATCGTCACGGTGCCGCTGGGCGTGCTTAAACAAAACGCCATCTCCTTTACCCCGGCGCTCCCGCCCTGGAAGACCGAGGCGATCGGCCGACTGGGCTTTGGCTGCCTGAACAAGGTGGTGCTGCGCTTTCCGAGCATCTTCTGGGACAATTCGCTCGATTACTTTGGGGCGGTGCAGCCGGCGGGCGAGGCGAGCCGCGGCCAGGCCTTTATGTTTTGGAACCTGGCCCGGCACAACGGCGGCGTGCCCATCTTGGTGGCCCTCGTGTCTGGCGCCGCGGCGCGCGCGCTCGAAGTCGGGGAGGCCGAGGGGATGACGGGTAGCAGCGGTGATGGTTCCAAGGCAGCAACAGACGCCAACGTTGACAACAATTCAAAATCACACACAAGCGCCGCCTCTGGGGCCGTCGCCGGCGCCCTGCGCGCCCTGCGAAATATCTTTGGCCAGGACGCCGTCCCCGGGCCCTCGGCCACGGCCGTCACGCGCTGGGCCTCCGACCCGGCGGCCAGGGGCTCCTACTCCTTTGTCGCCGTGGGCGCCAGCGGCCGCGACTACGACGTCCTTGCGCTGCCCGTGCGGCGGCGCGTGCTCTTCGCCGGCGAGCACACGGCGCGCGCGCACCCGGACACGGTGGGCGGCGCCATGCTCTCGGGGCTGCGCGAGGCGGTGCGGGCGCTGGAGATCTTTGACGGCCGCGGCAGCGACGAGGCGGACGGCGACGCGGTCGCGGGTGGGTACATGTCAGACGCCGACGGCCAGCGCGGCACCAAGCGCGCCTCGTACGACGGCCGCGGCGCCTACGACGACGAAGAGGACCGCGCCGAGGACGAGGCGCGGCGGCAGCTGGCGCTGGCGCTGGGCCACGGCCGTCGCGCGGCGCGAGGAGCAGCTCCGCCTGCGCGAGGCCGCGCGGCACGAGCAGAAGGAGCTCTGGCGCGCGGTCATGCTGGCCGGCGGGTCTGGACAGGTGGCGCCCCTGCTGGGCCTGCTGGAGGGCGCGGGCGGGACCGCCGCGCGGCTCGCGCTGGCGCAGACCCTGCGCACCGCCGACGCCGCGGGCGCGGGCCGCGCGCGCGCGCAGCGTCGAGGCGCTGCGCACGCTGCGCACCTGGTGCGAGGGCGGCGCCGAGCGCGCGGCGCGCGGACGGCCTGCCGCTCCTGGAGGCCACGCTGCGCCTGCTGAGCGCGCTGCCGGTGTCCGCGGAGGCTTTGCGCGACAGCGGCCTGGCCCGCTGGTGGAAAGACGCGCGCCTGCGGCGGCACTCGGACCCGGGCATCGCGCGCGGCGGCCGGGCTGCAGGCCGCGTGGGAGCCGGCGATGGACGAGCTGGAGGGCACCAAGCGGCGCGCGGCCCAGGAGGCGGCGCCGGCCGCGCCGGCCGCGGCGCTGCGCGGCCCGCGCCTCGACGCCGAGGCCCTGGCCGCGCTTTCCCAGGCCAAGCAGGCCGCCGAGGCGGCTGCGGCGGCGGCCGCGGCGCTGGCCGAGCGCGCCGGCGCCGCCGACGAGGCCTTGGCCGCGAGCGGGGCCGGGCGACGCGATTGCGCTGGAGACCTTTGAGTCGTACGCGGCCGGGAAGCGCTCCGACGACCGCCGCGGCGGCAAAGGTGCCGGGAAGCACCGCAAGCCGTCCAAGCCCGAGCCCACTGACGTCCCGGGCGTCGTGGAGTCGGGTGCGCGCGCGACGATTGAGTGTATGGGTTTTGCATCGGGGTGTTTGTACATTTTTTGTCGTCTTCTGATACACAAAAAAACTAGCAGCACATGCCCTGCCAATCCTCAAACCCACCCTCATCGCAGTGCTCAAGCCCCTGTTCAAGCGCGGCCACATCAGCAAGGAGCAGTACAAGTCTGTCGCCCGCAAGGCGGTGCAGCGGCTGGCCAGCGAGCCCGTGGCCCAGGGCCAGGTGCCGCTGAACGACAAGCGCCGCCAGAAGATTGTCGAGCTGGTCAACAAGTACGTCGCTCGCCTCGGGGCGTGACGTTGCGCATTGTGTATGTACAAAACAGGAGGCTCTTTGTACAAACGTACGCTGCCGCTGTTGACATAACGACACTGTGAGGGTGGACCCTGGCTAGGGCTTCTCTTGATCAGGGTTGGTGCAGGGGCACGCACTCCTCAGTGAGCCGTTTTTAAGGTCTTGCACGAGCGCACGGCACTCCTATTGAGTTTGCGATCAGCAGTGTTTGTGTGTACACGTCTGTCTAGCCAAGGAATACACAACACAATGAGCACCAGTCGAGAGGAGATTGATGAGCACGCGTCTGTCAGAACACTTTTCCCCCAATCACCACCCCGCCCCTCACTCCACGCCGGCCAGGAGGCCAGAGCCCGAGATCTGGTGGACGACCTCGAAGCCGCGCCCGGCGTCCGGGAAGGGCCGCTTGGTGCCCTCGAGCAGGTGCGTGCGGTCCAGGAGCCCGTCCAGCGTCGCCTCGTCCAGGTCGCCGCTCTCGGCCAGGGCGACGTCGCCGCCGCCCTCGCCGTCGCGGACCAGAACGTCCAGGAGCTCCTCCTTGCTCATGGCCGCCCCCGCGGCGCCGGCGGCGTCGTCCGTGTGCAAAAAGGCGCCCTTTTTTATGACCAGGCGCTCGAGCTGGAGCTTGGCGCGCGCGCGCGCCAGCAGGCGGCCCTCCACGCTCTTGGCGCTGGCCAGGCGCAGCACGAGCACCGGCCGGCGCTGGCCGATGCGGTGGCAGCGGTCCATGGCCTGCAGGTCCTGCTGCGGGTTCCAGTCGCTGTCGTAGATGATGCACGTGTCGGCGGCGGTTAAATTAATGCCCAGCCCGCCCCCGCGCGTGGACAGCAGGAACACCTTGCACTCCGGGTCGGAGCTGAACCAGCGGATGGCCTCCTGCCGCTCCTGCCAGCCGATCGAGCCGTCCAGGCGCCCGTGCTGGATACCGCTCTCCTCCAGGTAGCTCGACAGGATGTCCAGCATGGAGGTCATCTGCGAAAAGATGAGCGTCTTGTGCCCGGCCGGCAGCAGCCGCTTGAGCAGCCGGTCCAGGAGCGCCAGCTTGCCGCTCTGCGCCACCAGCTCCTCGGGCGGCGGGTAGAACACAGAGCCTGCAACAGTTGAGGGACTCAAGGTGGTTTGAATGGTTGGGATCAGGATATATATCAGGATATATCGACCTCAATCTCTCTATCCCTTACTCCATCTCACCGTCAAAGGCGCTGGTGATGAGGTCCGGGTGGTTGCAGTTCTTGCGAAGCTGCATGAGCATGTTGTTCAAAGAGGCCATCGAGGCGCTGGCCCCGCCGTTTGTGCGCGCCAGCGTCTCCTTCAGCGTCTTGTTCTTGAGCTGCTCGTTAATCTCCAGCTGCTTGGCCGTCTGCTGCGCGTACAGCACCAGCTCCAGCTTGCCGGGGAGGCTGGTCTCCACATCCGTCTTCACGCGACGCAGCAAAAAGGGCTTGAGGATGACGTGCAGCTTGGCCACGACCTGCGCCCGCTGCTGACTCAGCTCCTCCCGGTCGCCCCCGCTGTCGTCGGCCATCGACTCAAACCACGACTCGAAATCGGAGAGCGAGGAAAAGGCCTCGGGCAGAATGAAATTTAGCAGCGACCACAGCTCCGTCAGGTTGTTCTGCAGCGGCGTGCCTGCAGAAAAGATGGGCAAGGGTGTTTGTAGGTATTTATATTTTGAAAACGGTACAGACTGTCCACCATTCGTTCCACAACCGCTTCTGGCACGTACCGGTCAGCAAGAGCTTGTTCTCGACCTGGAGCTGTCGTAGCTCCCGAATCAACTTGCAATTGTGGTTCTTCAGGCGGTGGCCCTCGTCCACGACAAGGTACTTCCATTGCAGTTTCTGGATGTGTGGAGATGAGAATATGGTCGAAGAGCCAGGCGCGCGAGGGAAGAGCATCGGTGTTCACCGCCTAGATGCGCCCACCAGCACCCAAATGCCCACCCTCTCGCAAATTACCCAGCCCCCTTCCCAAAAAAGTGCGCACCAAGAAATTGCGGATGTCCGCCAGGAAAATCTCAAACGAGGTGACGACCACAGGAAACTTGTCGTCCACCTTTTCTGCAAGTGGAGATCGCAGGAGGGGGGGAGGGTCTGTGCATGTCTCGAGAGAGTACAGGGAGATTGAGGGGTGCAAATACGCTCCAGCGACCAGCTGCCGCCCAAGGATGGTGGCATCCATGAAACAAGATTCTCTTGCCAAACTCTTACACCAGGGCACCTCCTCCGCTCGTGCCCCCCCCCCCCCCCCTCTTTTCTTCTCAACGTACTGGACATGCGCTTGGCCCAGAGCTTGTTGCGGTCCTGCTTGGAGCCGTGGTAGAGCACGACGGGAAAGTCTGGCGCCCAGCGCTCAAACTCGGCCACCCAGTTGTGCAGGGTGGAAAGCGGGCCCAGCACCAGGTAGGGCCCCAGGATGCCCTTGGCCCTGAGGTGGCACAGGAAGCCGATGGTCTGCACCGTCTTGCCCAGGCCCATCTGGTCGGCCAGGATGCCGTTGATGCCGTTGACGTACAGGCTGGCCAGCCAGCGCACGCCGCGCATCTGGTAGTCGCGCAGGTCGCCGCGGAAGCCGGGGCAGAGCTCGGCCGTCGCCTGCGGCAGCGCCCTGGCCCGCGGGGCGCGCGTCGGCGGCCGCGCCGCGGCGCGTGCGCTTGGTGCCGCGCCCCTCCTTGCGCTGCGCGGCCGCGGCGGTCTCGCTCTCCAGCTGCTGCTGCTCCGCGTCCGCCATGTTCTCCGCCAGGAACTGGGTGTAGAGCTGCGACTTGTTGAGCAGGCTCTGCAGGGCCTGGAAGGACTGCTTGCCCAGCAGGCGGTCCATGTCGCCCGCGCGCGCACGCTCGGCGCGCTCCGCCTCCTCCCGCTCCTGCTGAAGCTTGCGCTCCTCGGCCAGCTCCTCGGGCGCCGCGCACAGGTCCGCGCTGTCCGAGCCCTGGCGCTCGAGGGGCTCCACCTCCGGTTCCCCCGCCCGCTGGGGCCGCACTCGGGGCGAGCGCAGGGACTTGGCTCCGTTCACCCTGCCAGATCCGGCAACCGCGGGCTGGGAGGCGCTCCCAGGCCCCGCGGGGCTGTCCTCAGGCACCGCCATGATGCTCGTCGGGGCAGGGGCAGGACCGCTTCCACGCCACTCGCGCTGTGCCCGCCGACAAGCACACGCGGCCCTGTCGCGCGAAGCAAATGATTAGTCTTGGATAAATCAAAGTATATTCAAGTCAATGAGGCGCGAAGCGGTCCAGCTAGCGAATAGCCCGTTTGCAGGATTTGAAAATCAACGACGACAGGAGGGCGATCAATCGCGGGCCCGACACGATCCACCACTTGTTGAGGTGTGGAGGGCTGGTCGAGCCTTGAGAGACCCATCAACTAGGGGTTCAATTACTAGTTTTTGTTTGAAAAATATTATTACTACATGCGTGCGCACTGATGACGGCGCCTTCTTCTGGCCGCATGGCCCCGGGGGCAGGTCGCGGTACCTGCCCCTGACTGGGCGAGCGTCATTCGCAAAGCGATACGGCTAAAATACCTTCACAACTGAATTGCAGTACTGCGTATTGCACAATTCATAAAATTGACCGTCCATGCTGCTCATGTGGCCGGATGATGTCGGCCACAGCATCGATGGATCAACCTGGGAGGGTTCCCGGCCCGGCCGAGGGCGAATTGCGACAATACTCGGGGCGATGGCATAGCAGTATCCACCAGAACTAGAGGCTGTACCCGAGACAGTACAGGGCAGACTAGGCTCTGAATAAATTCAAGTATAAAAATTGTTTCTTGTTCTCGCGAGACGTTGCACGCTTGCGACATCGTGCGGGTCCCGTATATGGGGGAGTATGGGGTTCTGAGCACCCTTGGTCATCTTTGTGAGGGCGCGAGCCTCCTTTGTCCGGAGCAGACGTATAAGCTTTGAGTTGTAACGTGCCTCCCTCGCCTCTGGTGGGCAGTGTACCTCGCGTCGGTGAACATCGTGCACCCGGGCCCCTTGCCACCTCCGCCAACGAACCCCGCATAGCAGCGACGGTCCCATGGCGGAGCCGCCGCTCCCCAACCGCAAGAGCCGATACGGCTGGCAATGGATTGTAGGGACGCTCACTGCTCTTTCTGTTGTCCTGCTGATGAGCAGCCGGGGCCTGCTGCTCCCCACTCAGACCAGCCCGGCCCGGCCAAGCTCCCTGCGCCAATTCCTACCCGTTGGCCGTCCCGGGGGGGTCGCCCTCGCCTCCCCCCGAGCGGTCCCCAAACCCGCCTCCTCCACCGCCACCCTCTCCTCCCCCGCCCCCGGTGCGTGGTGGAGGGTGGGATGGGGGGAGAAGGGGAGCCTGTTGCGCGTCTAGGATGTACAGTGTGTGCTGCGTGCATCGTCTTGGCAACCATGCGCGACCTCGAGTCGCTGGATGCGAGCACGCATGGAGTCGTCACCACCCCACCCTCTTCCCTCAAGCAGGCCCGTGACAAGTACGAGGGCGCCCAGTGCTCCAAGCTGTTCCCCTGGGTCCCCACGGCTCTGGACAAGTTTTACGCCAACGCCCGCGCGTCGGCGGCCGGGTCTAAGAAGACCGTGGAGGAGGGCATCCAGGAGATCCTGGACGTCCGGTGGGGCACCTACGCCCCCGGCAAGGACATCGTGTCCCTCAAGTACGAGCCGTCCCTGGGCCACGTCAACATGAGCATCTACCATGTGCGTGGGGGTGGTGGTGTGGGTGGGTGGGAGGGGGGGGGGCACTCCGTGAGGCGAGGAGGGGAGGCCTGTGCGCACCATTGTCGTCGATATCTCCACGTCCCAGCCCTTTTTTCTTCCCTCTGGCCGGCAGACCAAGCCGCCCAACGCGGCGCACAAGCGGCCCTGCATCCTGGGCGTGCTGGAGGACGCCGTCAAGGTGAGGGGTTTGTGGGCCCGATCGAAATCGCGCTGCCCTGCTGCGTCGTGTGCGGTCCACACGAGGAGCGCCATGCACGCAAGTGGGGTGCAGTGGCTTGGAGATTTGCCAGGAGCAGGGCGCGGTTTTTAAACAATGCAATACGATCCCTTGTGGCAGAGGCACAATGAGGCGCTGCACGAGTTGCTGGGCGACAAGGAGCTCCTCCTGACCATCGAGACGGAAGACTTTCCCATCATGGGCCGTGGCAAGCGCCTACCGGCCTTTTCTATGTGCTGGGGTGCGTCTGGGATTCTGAGAGGAGGGGGAAGGGGAAGCGGCAATTGGGTCATCGCGTTTGGGCTGGACAAGTAAACACTGCCACCTTGTATGTCGCTTCCCCAAGCAACGTATTAAACCCCCCACCCTTCAAAAACCCTCCCCTCTCATATAGATGATGGGGCGATCGACATCCCGATCCCGGACTTTACCTTCAAGTGCTACCCAGAGATGCGGTACAGCAACACCTCGTGGCCGGCGGTGGCGCCGCTGCTCAAGCTCAAGTCGGAGATGCTGCCCTGGCCGCAGCGGCGCAGCCGCCTGTCGCACCGCAGCAACTGGGGCGTCGGGCCGCGGCGCTGGCTCATGCCCCGGCTCCAGAAGCTGCAGGACGAGGGCAAGGCCGTCGAGGTCCTGGGCGCTGAGGTGGACGTCCAGAACACCGAGTTTGTGGCCTCCAGCGGCCAGAAGTTTCAGTACGTCGACGACTGGTGCAACAGCAAGTACCTGATCCACACCGCCGGATTCTCCTACTCTGCCGGTGCGCGCTGGAGCGGGGGGAGGGGGAAAAGGCGTGCTGCTCTAGGGAGGCGGCTATCGCCACTGATGTGGGATGATGCCAGACGAGGGAGCAGCGCTTCAGCCCTCCTTTTGCTGCGACAGGCCTCAAGTACCGCATGGCCTGCGGCAGCCTCGTGTTCAAGCTCCCCTCCAAGTGGGTGGAGTTTTACGAGCCGGGCATCGTCGCCGGGAAGCATTACGTCGAGCTCCCGGCCTTCAAGGAGGGCATGCCCTCGGACGAGGAAGCCGACGAGTACCTGGCCAACGTCGCCGCGCCGGCCATCAAAAAGGCCGTGGACGCGGCCAAGGACAGCAAGGACCTGCCTGCCATCGCCCTGGCCGGCCAAAAGTGGGTGCTGGACAACCTTTCGGAGCAGGTAGGCGGGTGGGGTATGATTTTGTGTGCGGTTTTCTAAGTGTCGTATGTTGTATTCGGTGGCCATGGCTCGGTCACCGACCCACTTCCTTTCCGTATCCCGTCATACCGTCACCGCATTCACTGGTTCATGCTCCCTTTCCTTATAAATCCTACTTTCTTATCCCGCAGGGGCTGTCGTGCTATTGGTTCCACGCCATCCAGCGCTACGCGCAGCTCTACTTTGACAAACCCCCATCCGCAGAGGAAAGCGCGGAGAAGCAAAAGGCCGCCCAGCCCTGAGGCCTCGCCTGTCGAGCGCGCGCACCCGCCAGTCTCCGATCCCCGCACAGCGCTTCTACCACAGAGACCTTAACACGCCGCCCTTTCCCCGCCTCGTGTCAGCACCTGCAACGCGGCCTTCATCGCCACTTTTCCCCACCCCTCTTCTCAAGCAATTCCAGTTTGCTGCTTGCGTTTCCACTCGAGAGTCGTGAATTGACAACAGTACGTGCTCTGGAAAGCCAAACCTTTGTGTTCAGGACAGTAAAATCCCGCCCGCTCTGTTTGGTGACCAACCGATCTACATGCCAAGGGGCGGAACTAGCACCCCCCAAAGCAAACTCCCACACTCGCAAGGAAACGAGACCTATGGGAAACCTCGACGAAATCCGCAATTTCCACCCAATGCTCCCCATTTGCCAGACGATGGCGCCATTTTCACGTCTAGAATGTACTGCACAGTAGACAGCGTGGCAGCCGCCGTGTGCTGACGTGCTCGGTCCCGCTGATGCGGCGCCCGGGGCAGCGGCACCAGGGCCTCTCCGAGAACCGGGGCGTAAGATTCTGCAGCTCCTCCCAGACCCGCTGGGCACAGAATCCCCTCCGTACGCGACCCTCTCCCACTCTGTGTGGACGTATTTGTAGCCTCGAATTGCAAACACTGCTTGCAGGAGACGCTCAGAGCGGTAATGTGACCTGGGCTCGGAGGTTCAAAGCCCACCGCTCCCGGTCGAGAGAGTGAGTTGCATCAGACGCAGGTACGCCCTGGCTCTCGCCCGTGCTGCCTGGCCCTTGTCGCCTGCACATGGATGTTTCAACTCATTACATTAGTTTTGCGCGCAACAGGGAGCGACATGGAGGTCTTGGCCGTGTTCTTGGGCCTGCTGCTGGCGGCAGCTGGGGTTTCAGGAGAGCTCATCCCTTTGCCTTCCGTCGAGGAGTTTGGGAGCATGGTGCCCGCGTCGCTAGAGTGGCACGGCACCGCCTGTTCCCGACCATTTCTAGTGCTCACCGTGACGGGCACCATGAACCAGATACACACGACGTACGACTCGGGGCATCGTGTTGAGGGGAAAGGGTGGACATGTTTGCTGCCATGAAGGCTAGGAGGATGGCGACCCTTTTGCCAGGTGTCTCACAGCCAAGCGTGCCGCCGCCGTGTTCCCATTGCAGGTGGTTTGATGACGAAAAGCACCGGCTGTTTGACGTCTTTGCCCTCTACTACGGCAACCAGACCGACGAGTTTCGCTGCGACGAGTGCGTGGGCATCTTTCGCCGCGGGGGCGCCAAGTGGCGCCTCTTCTACCTGCTCTCGCAGACCCCGGTCTGGGAGCGCCTGATGAAGATGTACACCTACATCGGCGTGCCGGACGACGACCTCATCATGTCCACACATGGTATGGAAGGGGGGAGGGGGAGGGGTCCAGGCAGACTGTATGCTTGTAGGCCCTGTCTTCCTTCAACTGTACCGCAATCAAATGTATGTGACCTCAAATTTTGAGCTCATTTGACCCCTTTTCTGCGCTCGCAGTGATCAACGTGGCGTTTGACGTATCGGCGCGCTACAACCTCAGCCTGTCGCAGCCGTCGGTGTGCCGCCACCCGCGGAGCAAGACGATCTGGGGCAACCTGTACCAGTTCCCGGGGAATCTGCTGCGCTACAACGCGCACGTGGAGATCATGTTCCCGATCTTCTCCAGGCAGATGCTGCAGGAGGTGGTGCTTCCCTCGGGCATGGCCGACGCGAGCACCGGCTACGGCCTGGACATCGTGTGGCCATTCCTGCTGGGATTCCCCCAAGACAAGATCGGCATCGTGGACGTCGTGTGCATGTACCACCCGGTGGGCGAAACGCTCAAAGACCGCATCTACGACATCAAGCACCCGCTGAACTGGTGTGTGGGTGGGGGTAATGATGGTGATGGGGTTTGAGTTTGTGGTTTTGTGCAAAGTCCGGCCTGTCTGGCACGCGCATGCCACGCGCATTGCAGCTAGACCCAGGGCGTCTTGCGCAATGACGCGTGCCATGCCATAGTTCTGCACTTGTCTTCATTCACTCCCACCCACCAAAACAATACATCAGGACCGCGGAGCAGGAGGACTGGGAGCAGAAAAAGGCGTTTGGCGCGACCCCCGAGGCCGTGACGGCGCTGCTGCGCCAGTCCCAGGCGGAGGACCAGCACTCGGTCAACTGGAGGGAGCTGCCGCTGGGCGACCAGCCCTACCTCATTTACGACCAGTCCGCCTGCGAGGGCTGGAAGGGGCCCGTGCCGCGGCGCGAGCCGCGGCCGCTCGCGAGGCCCCCGGTCTCTGGGCCGGTCACCGAGACTCAAGGCCAGCAGGCGCTCACGCTCCCGCCGGCAAAAAGGATCGATTGGGAAGGCATCCTCTACTACACGAATGCCGTCACGTTTGGTCTCCTGGGCGGCCTGGTCATCGGGCAGATGGGCCACCATATGGGGCCGACACTCCGTGGGCTCCCGCAATAGCTATTAGAAGAAACCCCATGTCGTTCCCCACCGTCCCCCGTCTGCTCGCCTATGCTCCACCAAATCGCCTCAGACCCCATTCGCTTGCTCCAAAAGTGCTACAGAAACCCGACCGCCCGCTGGGGCAGTCTTGACAAATGCAGGGTGCCCAATATTCCACCGCCGAAAACCCCTTTGCCACGGTCATACAATCACTTGTACACAACTTTCTAGATATATATGCTTGTTTACACAATTCCACGCTTCCATGCGCCGTGTAAGTTTTCCAATTAGAGTGTCTCGGATTAAAAAAAGGGCAGCCTTCCCTCTTGGACCGTGACAGCGGCCATAGGGCACATGCAGCGCCCGAAGCATGAGCCAGATCCCAGAGGGGAAACAAGCGTTGCATGGGCACCCATCACGGCAACATAGTTAACACACGCCCTTCCATACATGTAGGCCTTCCGTCGCCCTTACAAAATACGTACGTCCATTACAACCCACACCAGCCCAACGCATGGGCCGAGCGCGGCCCGCCGACCACCACACGCGAGGACGAAGCTGGTGCTCCATGGCCTCGAGCGCCAAGCTGTGGGCCGTGGGCCTGGCGCTGGCGTGCATGGTGCAGGCGTGCCTGGCCCTGGAGTACAAGGAGGTGCAATTGGGAGGCGACGCCTACGTCTACACCAAGGACGGGGGCCGCTACCCAAACCACTTCGACTGGGCCGGACCGTCCTGCCCTACCCGGAAGCACCTGGTCATCGCCGCTGTGGGCGATCGCGCCAACATTGAGCAATCGTACGCGACCGGTGATGTGCTTGCATGGTGTTTGGAGCTGTGTGGCCAGGCCGCACGCGATGTCATGGATGGAATGGCGACGAACCGGGTGGACCTTGGCATGACACCGTGCTCGGACGCGCCACATGCAGGTGGCTGGACGACGAGCCGCGGAGGAGCTTTGACGTCGTGGCCCTGTTCTACGGGCATGACTCCCGATTTACATGCAGCAAATGCGTCGGGGTCATGCGGCACGCGGGCTCGCGCTGGCAGCTGCTCAAGCGTTTGCACGAGAGCCCGGTGTGGCCGCAAATTCGGAGGCACTACACCCACGTCATGATCCCCCATGAGATCGATGTCATGTCCACACACGGTGCGGGGGTCCGCCAGCGTGGTCGGAGGGACGGTGGCCTTGGGCAATCCAGGTTTATGCGAGATCGGGGGGCCTCATGAGGGTTGGTCTCTCATGCCCGTCTCCCCTCACTCCAAAATCCACTATGAGCCGCGACCGCCTCACCACGACGCCTGCCCTCCCTCGTCCTTGCCTCCATCCAGCAATCAACCTGGGCTTCCACGTGGCGGCCACGCACGGGCTGCAGCTGAGCGCGCTGTCTGCCTGCAACCACGCGCACTCGCCGCAGTACTGGCCGATCCTGCGGCAGCGCCCGGGCGTGCTGCTCCAGCACACAACGTTTACGAGCCTGGAGACCCCGATCCTGACGATGGGCGCGCTGGAGCAGCACGTGCTGCCCAACCTGTGGTTTGCGCGGGTCGGGTACGGTCTGGACCACCTCTGGCCGATGCTCATGGACTTTGACCCCAACATCATGGGCATCATCCACGCCGCCTGCTTCTTCCGGCTGGGTCCCAGCATCGACATCGACGACGGGAGCGTCCACCCCGAGGGCTGGTCCGCGGGCAAGGAGGAGGCCTTTGTGCGCAACCACTGGAACATCACCGCCAACGAGGCCCGCATCTTTCGCGAAAAGAGTACGCAAGCGGATGGGTGGTGGTAGGATGGGTACTACTATGGATGTGTGGATGGCTCGTGGAGAGTTTTACTGGGCGTGTGTGTGTGTCCTCAACTTGGTTGCGAGCGCGGCAAGCCTGCAGACGCGACAACAGACCCTGGGTCATCTGTCGTGTGCCTGGCGCTGGACATAGACCGACAACCCTAACTCCTTCCCATCGCCACAGAGTTCCCGGGGCTGCACACCACGTTTGTGTACAAGTCGATCCCGCTGACGGAAGAGGGCGTGCACGTCCCGACCCCGCCGCAGTGCACGGAGGAGGCTCACCTGCGCGCCCTCGCGGCGGCCGAGGGCGAGGGCGACGTCGCGCGCGTGGCCACGAGCAGCAACCTCCTCTTCCTGGTCTCCCTCCAGATCCTGCTCATCATGACCTTTGTCTGGCTGCAGGTGCCCAAGACCCAGAGCTGGCTCAGCGCCTCGTGGTCGCCCTCGCGCCTGGGCGGCCTGCGGCGCGCGCTTTGACAGCTGATCGCACGACAAGGTCCACTAAGGACCTCTCCTTGCTCGTACCTATCGACCCTGACCCGCAGCTCACGGGCGGTTTGCCCCTTTTGCCACGCTCGACCGGCATGACACCGAGCCCCGTGCATGCGCCCCGACAAAACCCACTCGCCTCATCCGTCCCCTTCATGGCCCCGAATACCCTCGCCCGCGCATGTATATTATTAATACGCACCAACAATCTGATACCGACCTCTCCATCGGGCTCAGCGCGATCGCTCAGGGGCTTACCGCGTGCTGTGGCCATTCTGCCGGAGAGGGACAGGCGGTACCTAGACCTCGGGCCGGCCGATACTGGGTGTCATCGACACCCCTCCCAAGACACCCACCCCCGCTTTCGCCGCTTGAATTACAATAATTAGAGCATTACATGCATGTGCCACTCGCTGGATCCAGTCTAGCACCCCGTTGCTGGGCTGCCGATTTCGTCGGGGAAGCTGCCCCCACGGCACGGTCGTCTGGGACGGCAGGGGTTACCATCCCCATCGCCTCCCCAGCCTGTCCCTCGACGGCTGAGCAGACCTCATCATGACTCGTTTTGTTCTATTGCTGGCGGTGGCGGTCTGCCTTTTGCGTCCGATTCGGGCCCTGGAGCCGCAAATCATCGAGCTTCCGCCGACGCAGGAGGGCGACAAATACGTGAATGCGACCCTCAAGTGGCAGGGCACGTCATGCCCTCGCTCTTTTTTGATTCTCCCGCCCATCGGCAAGAATCACCAGCTGTATACGACGTACGGGGGTGGAAGGTGGTCGGGGTCCCTCGCGCGTCAGACTGCTTGGCCGCAGGGGCAAGAACGCCAGGGTTTGGCCTGGGTCAGCACACACCCCTCTCACCCCACCTCCTATGGCAGCTGGCTGGACGACCCGGAGCACCGCATGTTCGACATCGTGGCCCTCTACTTTGGCGCGAGCCTGGAGTCCTTTTCCTGCCCCGAGTGCCTGGCCATCCTCCACCGGCGCGGCGGCAAGTGGCGCCTGTTCTACCTCTTCACGCAGACGCCCGTCTGGCGGCGCGTGCTGGAGATGTACGCCTATTTTGGCGTGCCGGACGACGACCTGGTCATGTCCACGCACGTGATCAACGCCGCCTTCCAGGTCTCGGCCGACCGCGGGCTGAGCCTGTCGCAGCCCGCGGTGTGCCGCCACCTGCACAGCCACGCCATCTGGCCCAACCTCGTCCAGGAGCGCGGGACCTTTCTGCGATACGTCGCGCACGTGGAGATCCAGTTCCCCATCTACTCGCGTAACCTGCTGCGCGGCCTGGTCATCCCGGCCGAGCTGGCCATGGCCAGCAGCGGCTGGGGCCTGGACCACATCTGGCCCTTCCTCATGCGATACCCGCGCGACAAGATCGCCGTCATCGACGCCGTCTGCATGCTGCACCCGACCTTTGACATCCAGGCGGGCAAGGAGAGCGTCTACGCCAACAGGCACCCGCTCGGATGGTAGGCGGATGGATTGAGAGTGTGTTGGGGGGGTAGACGGATTGCGACTTTTTGTGTTCTAGAAACGCCCGCCTCTACCCTCTCGCCTCCACTTCTCTCTCGCATCTGTCGTACCAGGTCGTCTAGCGAGGAGGAAAAGCACCTCAAGCAGCACTTCAACCTGACCCCTGAGACCGTGCGAGAGAGAAGTAAGGCCACATGGACATGTGCTGATGCCTTGGTGGGAGGGTCACTTGGCTCGATTTTGACCTGCACGCTCTGGCCAGCGTGTGCATACTCACCCCCCAACACACTTTCCCCCGATCCGCTGCAGTCACCACGCCCGTCACAGCCACCATCTGGTCCCGGGAGCTCATGCCAGAGGGCGGGTACGTTTTCAATGACACCGTCGTCTGCCCCAACGGCACGGAGGCCTTCACGGTGGCGGAGGGGTCGCCCACCCTCCCCGAGCTGGCGCAAAACCTCCCGGCCGGCCTGCTGCGGCAGGGTCCGGAGCCCCGCGGGGAGGGCCCCTCGCGCCAGGAGCACCTGTCCACGGCCCTGGGCCGCCTGATACAGTCCACCCTCGTCACCAGGGCCCTCCTCGTCAGCAACGCCATCAGCCTCGCACTGGTGATCAGAGCCACGTGGAACAGGCTCGACAGGCTGGAAAGGCGCGGCAGGCGGCTGGCCGGCTGCCAGCCGCTGACGCCCGCTGCATCCAGCAAGGATTTGTTGCCATCGTGATGATTGATTCATGCACTGCTCACTGAACTGACACACCCTCATCATCCTCATTATCTTATGTTCACTTGACACAAGACTCTGTTGGTTTTCCCCGAGAGTGACAGCCTTTCCTGGATCTGTAATATTAGCTATGGGCCGTTCCCAAAGAAAGGTTTGTGAGCTTGACAAGTTCGTGGGGCAAAGATCCACCACGTGTCCATCACCGGCGCGAAATCCGGTCAACGCTGCCTAGTGTGAGACCGGGCTGGGAGATGCACGAGCGCAAATGAGCTAGAGTCCGCTACGCGAGCACACAGGCCCGCTTTAAGGCACATTGCATTGCTCAAGGCATCATGTTAGGGATCTTTAGCGGCCTTTAAAGCTTGCGACTGTCGTGCATCTTCCCGTCCTGTTTCAAACTCCCGAGCAAGCCTCATTGTGGCACCCTCAACGTCATCCAGCGCGTCGCCCGGCTTGCCCCGCGCATCCACCATCAGCATGGGCAATGCGGTGGTGGAGGAGGAGCCCAGATGGTCGTCGGAGAACGGGCATGTGAACATCGATGACCCTCGACTTGGGCCCAAGTCGGATCATGATGACGCAGAGGTGCGGAGGCTGCAGGTGTATTGATAGGATGACACACACACGCTTGAAAGACGTAATGTAGAGTTTAATGTACATGTATGCGATTTGCGCTGCCGAAACAACTCTTCGGACATCCCAACCAAGTCAGCCATCGGCACATGCCCGACCGTGCCCGATCCAGGTCGCCGCGCGCGTGGACGAGGAGGAGCAGCTGGTGTGGAATGACAGGACGATCATGTCACTCAAGCTGCTCGAGCTCAACTCGCGGGCGGCCGCGGAGCTCAAGGCCGGGGACCCGGCCCGGGCCCTGGGCATCTGGCGGGCCCTGTTCCGCAAGGCCCGCGCCCAGAACCTGACGCACCCCGAGATGCACACGGTGGTGGGCAACGCCTGCGCGGCCGCCCTGCAGTGCGAGCTCTGGCAGGAGGCGCTGGACCTGGCCCGCCGCGGCCGCGAGCTGGCCGAGGGCGCGCTGCGGCGCAACGGCCGCGCCTCGCCGGGCGTGGGTCCGCTCCTTTGGCCGCGAGGGCGCCGCACTGCTGGGCCTGGGCCGCACGCGCGAGGCGGTGGCGGCGCTGGAGCGCGGCCTGGAGGCCGACCCCCTGGACCCGGCGCTGCGCCAGAGCCTCGAGCAGGCCCGGCAGCGCCTGGCCGAGGAGATCTTGCAGGGTGAGGCTGAGGTTGAGAGGGTGATCGATCGAGAGTGCTGGGATACATATGTAGTAAATATGCTCTTGTTCTTGCCGTGCCTCGCGTTTTGGTGCTGCCGCAGTGAATGAATCTTCTTATTCTCCACAATCCCTCGAATCTCAGGCCAGGATCAGGTCAAGCTCAAGGCGCTGACCTTCCCCGTGGCGCACCAGCGCATCAGCTACCACCCGGCTTCCGCGCCGCTGCACCGTCTGCGCGCCGACGACATGCTGCCGCTGCGCCTGCTGACGCCCTTTCAGGCGGAGAATGATTACGCCGTGCGCGACACCATTGCCTACGTGACCTCCATGAGCGACACGCTCATGCCCCGGCGTCACATCCGGATTTTAGAAGACAAGGCGCGCATGACGCGGCTGTGCGGCGCCGTGCGCCGCGCGGTGGCGCGCGTCGCCGGGGACGGCGACCGCGAGGCGCGTGTGCTGGACCTGTCGGCCGGCGCTGGGGTCCTGGCGGCCGCCGCCCTGCGCGCCGGCGCGCGGCACGTCACCGCCGTAGAGCGCTGGCTCTATTTAGCCCTCACCTGCAAGGAGGTCCTGGACGCCAACGGGTTTGATGAGGACTCCTTCAAAGTTGTCTACAAGCGGCCGACTGATCTCCAACTCACGACCGACGTGCCCGTCTGCGCTAATATCATTCTAGCCCCCCTCCTTGTAGACGAGGGCCTGCTGAGCGGCGGCCTCGTGCCCAGCGTGCGCCACGCGCTCGATTTGCTCGCGACGCACGACGCGATCGTGCTCCCCGCCTCGGTCACCGTGTTTGTCCAGCCGATCGAGGTGCGGGTGGGCGCGCGCCGCGTCGCGGGGCTGGACCTCTCGCCCGCGGACGCGCACCGCTGGGCGCCGGCCTATCTGGCCGGCGCCGACGCCGCTTCTGGCGCGATCGTCGCGCTGGGGCCCGCGGTCGAGGCCTGGCACTTTGACCTCGCCGCGCCGCCCACCGAGTGCGACACCAAGACGCTCGACATCGCGTTTGATAAGGAAGGAAAGTGGAATGCCGTCCGCTTCTGGTACAAGCTGCGGCTGTTGGCCGGGGACAATGACGACGAGGATAATGTCCTTTCCACCGACGATTCAAAATTCACCTCGCTGCGCCCAGCGATCCAGTACCTGCGCGGCCAGCTGCCAGTAGAGCGCAACAACCTGCTGCCCCTGCTCGCCGCGCACAACACGGTGCGCCTGCGCTTCGACCTGGAGGAGGCGGCCTACGCGGCGGTTTCCACGCAGGACGCCTCCTTCCCGCAGCGCACCTTTGCCATGCTCCGCGACGAGCGCAAGTACGCCGCCTACGGCCGCGCGCTCGGGCGCGCCGTGCGGACCTTGCGCGCGCGGGACGGCGAGGCGCACGCGCTCGACGTGGGCGCCGGCGCGGGGCCGCTGGCCGTGCTCGCGGCGCGCGCCGGGCGCCGACTCGGTCGTGGCCGCCGAGCTGCACGGGAGCCTGGCGGCCGTCGCGCGGCAGGTCGTCGCCGCCAACAGCGCGGCGCGCACGGTCAGCGTCGTGCACCGCGACGCGGCGCTGTTAGAGCGCGGCCGCGACGTCCGGCCGCTGGGCGTCAACCTCCTGGTCGCCGACCTGTTCGACGCGGGGCTGTTGGGGGACAACGCGCTCTACACGCTGGAGGCCGCGCGGCAAAAGGTGGCCCAGCCGGGGTGCGTCACGGTGCCCGCGGCCGCGACCGTCTACTGCGTGGGCGTGCAGCTGCAGACCCCGGCCGTGGACGGCACCGACGTCGCGCCCATCGACCGCTACCGCTGGGACGAGGGCGTGCAGCAGGTCCGGCTTTCTAAATTGCCGCACGTGGCGCTCACCAAGCCGGCCCGGGCCGCCGAGATCTTTTTCGATGGAGCCAAGCGCAGACGCGTCAGGTGGGGGGTTGTGTTGGGGCGATTGTTGATGGGTCTCTGCTTTTCTGCTGGGAACGGCAAATGTATTTTATGAGGGTGGAGGTATCCCTGATTACATAGACAATGTGCTCACGACAATCACTCCCCCTTCCGCGCAGGGACACGCTGCTCAAGCTGGAAGTCGTCCGATCGGGGACGCTCAACGCCATTGTCTTCTGGCATGACTTGCACTTGGACGATGTGGAGACGCTGTCCAATGGTGGGGCGGTGTTTGTGGGCTTGAATGAGGGTGCTGTTGCAGAGGGCAGACACATCCGGTAGAATTGGATGGTGTACATAGAGTGTTTTGGTCATTGCTCTGCGTTTTTCTGGTTTGACTGCGCGGCACACTTTTCCTCTTCACATTCCCTTTGCAGCGCCGCCTGGGTACGGAGCGGATGGAGTTGTGCTGGATGTCCAAACCGTCGAGGAGGAGCATGCGCCGCCGCAAGCACAGCCGCCCGCCTTTGAGGCCTGCGAACGGTTTGCCGGACCGCGCCCAGGCGCCTACTTTGGAACCGGCGAGCTCGGCACGGGCTACTACGCTGCTGCGGATGCGGCAGACGCGTGTCCAACTTCTGGTCAGGCGCTCGTTGCAGAGGCCGCCACGCAATCAGACCAACAGGCCGACTCGTCATTGGCGTCGCCTCTTAACCTTGCCGCCCCCCGGCCCGGTCCCGATGCCCCCGAACACTACTGGGGCCAAGCGCTGCAGACCCTGGACTGCCAGGTGGCGGTGCGGGCCGGGAAGACGGTGTCGCTGGTGGTCAAGCGCGAGCCGTCGCGCATCGCCTTTTCGCTGCGGCAGGGCATCGGCGAGGAGGCCCCGCGCCCGCCCTGGCTGGTCCGCTGGGGCGGCGGGGCCTCCGTGGAGAACCCGCACGTGCAGCGGGTCCACTACTGCGAGCTGCTCGTTCGCGATTTCCTCCAGCGCGTCAAGTCCAAGCGCTTCCCGCCCATCGAGGAGGACCTCCGCATCCCGCTGGCGCACTCGGGCAGCCTCATTCTGGACGTCGCGGCCCTGCAGCAGGTGCGGATGAGCGGGACTGGGTTGTTCTCTTCTTAATTTCCAAAGCACGGTTTCCTCAAAAGCAACACCAGAAGCGTCTCTCTCACTCCGTGCCTGTTGCAGATTTCCCACGAGCTGGTGGTGCTGGAGAAGATCAATCAGACGCCCGAATTTTCGCCGGGAGCCGTGCTCGAGGCCGTGACCAGGCCGTCTCTGGAGTTTGGCTAGGGACTGGTGTATGCTGGGCTGTCCGCCGCGGCACTGATTCTCCCAGCCCTGTCTGGGGTCATAGGTCCCGGCTATCGCTCTCGCCAGCTGAATCAGCTCACATTCTCATGCATTTGCGCAGTGAAGACTGGCTTGCGCGCTCTGTCAGGTCTTTGATATGCGCTCTTGCTCTTACACAAAGCAGGTCGGTGCCCTTGATCGCCCATTTCACCAATCTGAAACAAACGTCGCCCTTTCTGCGGCACGCAGTAGGCTCAATAAATAGACTACACAAGCGACAACCAGGCACTGTTTATGCAGAAAACAAAAGCAAAAGCTAGCAGATAAAAAGGCTCACGCCCGCGCTTGAACGGCCCCCACTCCCTGGACGGCCCCCACTCCCTTGCCAATGCGGTCCGCCAGGGAGCTGGCCAGGACACAGGCGTCCTGCAGGGCCTGGTCGCGCAGCGCCGCCGGCCCCGGGTGCCCCCCGAACTCGATGACCCCGGCGACCTGGTCGATCTCGGCCGCCAGCCGGCCCTCCAGCGCCATGCGCGCGGCGGCGCGCTCGGCCTCGGCGGGCGAGACCCCGAGCAGGCGTGCCAGCCCCGGGACCGTCACGCGCGTGAACAGCCTGCTCGCGCTTTCCAGGTTGTGCTCCAGGACGGCGCGCGCGAGCACGGTGGGTGCCCCTGGGACGTCGTCCGCGGTCGCGCGCTGGTGCGGCGCCAGCGTCGCGGCGAAGCTGGCGACCTCGGCGCGGTCGGAGAGCAGGCGCTCGAGGGCCACCTTTTCGAGCAGCGCGCGCGTGGGCAGCCGCGCCGTACGGTCATCCTTGACCAGGCGCGCCAGGAGCCGGCTGCGGCGCGCGCCCGCGGCCGAGAGCACCGCGCACCGCACCGCGGCGGCCAGCGCCTCGAGCGCGTCGCTGGTCGATTCGAGCGCCGGCTCGCGCGAGAGCTCCAAAAAGGCAGTAGCCGCCTCTAAAAAGCGGCACCGCGCGTCCAGGACGCGCGCCTGGCAGGCGCGGTAGCGGAGCAAAAGGCCCGCGTCGGCGCAGGACTGCGCCTGCTGCGCCGCCTTTTTCACGTACTGCTCCGCGGCCGCCGCGTCGCCGCCGCGCAGGTACAGGTCCGCGACGCGCACGCTGCGCTCCAGGGCGCCGGGCGCGTCGGCGCCGCCGTCGTCCACGCCGGCCAGCGACCCGGCCGCCTCCGACCAGCGCCCGGCGCGCTCGTACGCGGCGGAGAGCGCCTCGCGCAGCGCCGCTACCTGGGCGTCGTAGCTCACCGCCCTCGGCAGCAGCCGCTCCAGGGCACTGTGGTCGGGGAGTGGGTGGTGATGCCGGGGGAATTTTGGATACTACGCGAGAGGCAGGTGTGATGCCTGCAGGCATGCGCATTGCATGCAAGCATTGCTGCCGCTCCTTGAATAATAAACTGTGCAGACCTCTCCCCACATAGCACGCCACCCTCCACACCCCCCAAACATCATGCCATCTCCCATGCGCGCACGCACTAGGTTGCGACCGCCCCCTGGTGCGCCGAATCCACACGAGGGATGCTGGATGCCAACTGGGACAGCAGTTGGCGGCTCAGGGGGAGCGGGACCGCATCCGATGAGGCTGGGAGGGAGTGGGAACAGAGGGCTGAGCCGGTGCGCGCGCGTCTCGAAGAGTGCCACCGCCTCAGCACGATCAGACATGCGCAGGCAAACCTGCGTACCGTGATCAATAAAGGCCTTGAGGTCCGTGGGATCGCCCGACTGCAGCGCCTGCTCGAGTTTGGCCCCGTACAGCTCCAGCTTTGGAGCAGAGGCCGGCTCTGCGGCGATGGATGCCAGATCTGACTCCATCATGATTGCATACTGTTTATGTTTAAGATGGGAATGTTTGCTGATTGCCCTGGCATGGTATCTGTTGTCGGAGAGCTTCGCGGGTGGCGCGGATGGAAGCTCGTGTGCGGATGTGATCCAGAGCTGCCGACTCGCGGCATACTTTATGATAAACGTTGACGAGCCCTCGCCCAACAAAACGCGTCCACACCACCGACCAACAGTGGCGTAGCAAAGCTACTACTGCTTTTTACAACTAGTTCCAGTGCATGTCGGATCGGCAAGCATGAGCACGGACGTGGCGGTGCTGGTCCTGACGGGCTCCCTAGCCAGCCTCGCCGGCCAGTACCTGAGCGCGACGGGGCACGCGAGCCCCGCTTCCCAGATATTTCCTTGGGCTCGCTACACGTCTACATTCTTGTATGCCGCCAGCTCCAGGCTGCTGGGTGGGCGCAGGGCCCAGCCCCTGTCGGCCAGGCAGCGGAGGCTGCTGACCCTGATCGGGGTCCTGGACACCACGGCCTACATCCTATTCACCCTGGGCTTTTACGCGTGCGGCGCGGCGACAGCGGGAGTGCTGCTGGCGGCTTCCTCCCAGGTGCTCACGGCGGCCGCCAGCCACTGGGTCCTGGGGAAGAGGCTGAATGGGGTGCAAGCCGCGGCCATCGGCACCATCCTCGCGGGGCTGGCGGTGCGCTTTGGCGGCAAGGGCTCCGCAGACGCGGGGAAGAGCGCCCCCCTGGTCGGCCAGGGCGTCGGCATGGCCGCGCTGGTGGCCGCGGCCGCCCTGTACGCGAGCATGGGGGTCGTGTACGAGGCCCTCCACGCCGGGGACAATGGCCCCGCGCCCACCTACGCCGACATCAGCTGGCACAATTCGCGTCTGGGTGCGTTCAAATGGATGAGGAGCTTTGTTGAGGGTGTAGCCAGGCGGTGCTGCGCTGTTTGATTGAGAATTTGGCTGCTGCAGTAATGACAGGCAATTCGTTCGTCAACCTCTCCCCTTTCTCACGACCCCAATCCGACGCTTCCCACACATACCGCCGCCGCAGGTTTCGGGCTGACCAGCGCGTACGTGGCTCTGTACACCTGGCCCCGCCGCGAGGAGCTGCTGGCCTTCCCGGCGCCCACGGCGACGGCGCTCTGGCTGGCAGTGTTTGGGCTGAGCATCAACCTGCACATGGCCTGGCAGGCCCGCGTCTTCCGGACGGCCGGCGCCATGGCGGTGGCCCTGGCCAACGCCGTGCGGGGCGCAGCGCTCACGCTGGTGTCGGCTGCGCTCTTCTGCAGCCCGGACAAGCCCTGGCTCTGCCTCGACCGCCGCGGGGCGCTCAGCGTCGCGCTCACCATCGCGGGGGGCTACCTCTGGTCCACGGCCAAGCGGGGTGCCGCTGTCAGCGGCAGTGACGACGCTGATGACGAGGTTGCTGATTCTAAAAAAACGAAGTGATGAGGGAGTCGAATATATTCGCTGCTTGCCTGTACTTGTGCATGGATCCAGCTTCTCAGAGTGTCCCTTTGAACGCCCGCCCACCGGCACCATTTGCCCTAATAATCGCCGCTTGCCCTGCAAACTGACTCTCAGACTGCCCGCCGCCGCGACGTGTTGCTGACTCGACTGTTCTACCTTTCCTCACGAGCACTGCTGCTGAATCTCGCTCCATATCAACCCCGAAAAAGCCTGTACAACAGCTCATATATAAGACCGCCAACGCCAAATATGCTTGTAAAACACACGCGACTTCAAAGTCGCGACTTCAAAGTCAGACAGGGAGCGCGACCCTTGGCCAGCCCCGTCAGAAGCGCGCGCGGGCCTTGGCGGGCGCGGCGCGCTGAAGAAAGCGCGCCAACTCAACAATGTACTCGTCCGGATGCTGCCGCATGTGCATGACGTGCGCCGAATCCGACCAGCACTTGAACGTGACGTCGTGGCCCAGCGCGATCTTTTGATCCAGGAGGGCCTTGACCCTGGGCGCCTCGGTGAGCTCGTCGGCCTCGCTGAAGAGGTAGAGCAGCGGCACGCGCGGCGGGCCAGCCCCGAGCTCGAGCATGTCCTTCCGGAAGCCGTGGTTGAGCGCGTTGCCTCGGAAGCCCTCCACAAACTCCAGCAGGCGCAGCTGCAGCCCGCCCACCGCGCGCGCCAGGCCCGGCGGGGTGATGGTCTCAAAGACGCGGCGCCGCACCTCTGCGCCGCCAAAGGCCGGGGCGCTGTCGAAGATGCACGCCAGCACGCGCTGCCAGATGCCATCGTACCTGGCAAGGGGCAGCGATGCTCATTAGGGAGAAGGCAGGAATGAGACGCGCGAGCGGATACGCACTGGTCATATAACACACTACATGCACTCAAGATTCCGCTACTCCTCTCCAGGAACAACCCCACACCAACCTCTTATCCTCCAGGCACAGCTGCCGAATCTCGTTCATGACGTAGGCGCCGCCGTTGCTGAAGGAGTACAAAACAAGCGGCCGGCTGGGCACGAGACCCTGCGCCAGAGCAAAGTCCAGGAGGCCCCTGGCGTGCGCCCGCACCGCCCGCTTGTTGCCGAGCAGCACGTGTTTCGATGGTACAACCGAGCGTGTGGTAGGGTAGCCCCAGGAGCCCAGCACCTGCGCGTACTTGCCCAGGGCCTTGTCCCCGGCCCCCACCCAGCCCAAGATCATCTGTGTGCAGGAATGGCGGCCCAGGGCCAGGAGCGGGAAAATGTTGCAGCATCACGGGTGCTTTTTCATCGCGCCTTAATTATTGAACAGCAATTGTAACCTTCAAGCAATTGTTGGTCGAAAGCTCGGCGCCTTTCGTGGCTTACCACGACCGGCGCTGTGGGCGACACGGGCGATGGCACCGAGGCCGTGTACGGACCGCTCCGCTCCTCCATGCTGCCCAACGAATATAATAAACTTTGGGTTAAAAATCTGCCACCTCGCTTGCAATCATGGCAGCAATGTTTGTGATCGAAAGGGCATCCATTGTCACAGGGGTGACGGTATTGCAGAATAAACCCAGTCGAGACTGACGTGGAAGTCGCACCGATCAGGTGATCTGCCGGACGCCTTGAATTCCGGGAGATGCAGATGGGATGTGGAATGTGTCCAAGATAGAATGAGCAGAAGTCTTTGCTCATCAGCTCATGCATAGTAAAACAAATATTGATTTTCTTTCCCACAGTCTTCGCTTATTGGGTCATCTTGATGTATCCTTAATTGTCAAGCGCCAAATCACGGTACCAAAAGTAGAGAAAGCCCTACCCTCTCAGACCCCGGCCAGTCAGTCGGGGTGCCCATCATCTGCCCCCAGCGATAGTGCCGAGATCACCGCCTCTAGATCCTTGATCGTCTTGTCCTTGTCAAGCAGGGCCTCGTAGTGGAGCTCAAACACGCGAGCGTGATTCTCGACTTCTTCCTCCAGCTCCTTGACCCTGGCGGTGGATGACCGCAGACGTGCTTCTGACTCGGCCAGCTGCGCGCGGCAGGACGCTAGCTGAGCCTCCAGCTCTCCCACTTGCTGTCGCAACACCTGTCGCGGTGGTGATAGAAAAAGGGGTTCGCTACGAGGATGTAATCGAGTAAGAAAGGGCACCCACAAATAACCACGAATGGCCACCTCAAAACATGAGATTGGCCAGAGTCCTTGGCCCACAAAGCACGCAAGCATCTAGCGATCACTGCGAGACACAAAATCATAAACGATCATTTAACTCAAATTCGCACCCCCTTTTCTTCGTGCTGTTGGCTGGCTGGGGCGGCTCGCTTCCAGTCTTGAACGTCGAGGTACAGGGCGTCGTCCAGGGCGGTGGTCAGCTTCTGGACGAGCGCCTGTGCTTCAGCCACGTTTGCCAGGGACTCCTGCCACCTCGCTGGTATGGGCTCTGGCGTGTCCAGCTCCGCGGGGTCCTGACCACTTCTGAGCGAGCCGGCCGTGGAGAGGGGCTGCATGGTCAGGTGCCGGGGCGTGGACCCGGCGCTCGCTAGAGAGTACATGGCTACTCAGTTGCTTGACTTAGATTGGATCTGTAAGAGCATGCCATCTGTGTGTATAAGTTTCGTAGCCACAGTATCTGTTCAGCTTATGCTCGTGCGCGACGATCCAGGACGGTGTCGGGAGATCGGATGCGATCTGGATGGGGCTTAAATCTGCCTAGAGGATGGGACTGGTCACGGGGTGGCCCTTTTCTCGATACCCTCTTCGCACGAGCCACGTACAAGGGCGGCTTCGGCGTTGTAATGGCATCAGAAGACGAAAGTTGAGGGAGGCCAGGGCACAGCTCGTGGCACTGCAGCCCATGGCCTCTGTGGGTGGGCGGTGGGAGGCGCTGAGCCACCTCTACACGCCCTCCCACGTCAGTGTGCCCGAGTGTGATTGAGGCAAGGCCAGTTTCTACGCAGACCATACAGCATTTCTAAACACATCATTCTGAAACCACCCATCTTTGAACCAGATCCCGGAGGGCGACATGCGCGGCCCCGTCCAGCCGCTGGTGCGGCGGGCCCTGCTGGCCATCAAGCTGCGGGACTGGGCGGCCGCGGCGCGGCAGCTGGACCTGGCCCTGGCCATCCTGCCCCGCTCCCGCGAGCTGCTGGACACCAGGGCCGGGGTCCGGCTCCACCTGCACGACGCCCAGGGCGCCTACGACGACGCGCGCGCGCGGCGGCGGCCGACCCGGCCTGGCCGCGGGCCTGGGCGCGCCTCGGCGCCGCGCAGCTTGGCCTGGACCACGCGCAGGCCGCGCAGGCCGCCTTTCGCAAGGCGCTCGCGCTGGAGGCGGGGTGCGCCGAGGCCGCCTCGGGCCTGCGCGTGGCCGAGGAGCTGATGGCCGCGCAGCCCGACCGCCGCAGCTCCCTCCAATTTTAGAGAGAGAGGGCGCCACTGCTGTTGCGTCTGTGTGCTGTGATGTCGCACATGCACTCTTTCAATCGTCAGGTGCAACACTCTGCGAGCGCACACCACATATTAAACAAAGCCAGTCGACCCGTCTCAGAGCTCAAAGTGCATGCCCCCGATCTCGAGGCCCAAACCGTCCTCATCTACATCCCCCGCCAAAAAGGCGGCCTCGTCCATGGCATCCAGATCCTCATCCTCCAGATCCTCGTCCTCCGTCTCGGCACCGTACTCTGGCCCCTCCACGGCCGCGCCCAGCGCCGCGCACAGCTCCGGCGCGTAGACGTGCACCTCGTAGCGACAGGTCTCCGGCTCCTCCACGGTAATGTGCGTCTCGGTGTCGGGGGAGCACAGCGCGCGCAGCACGGCGCGGCGCGGGGCGCTGTCCTCCTCGCGCGCCCTCGCCCGTCGTGCAGCCGGAGCCGGCGCCGAGGCTCATCTCCAGCGCGGGCGCGGGCCCGCGCGCGGCCGACGGCAGCGGGGACGCCCCGGCCGGCAGCGTGACGCGCCGCCAGGCGGCCACGCCCGGCCGCTCCGCGGCCTCCGCCCAGCCCAGGCTGATCACCCAGTCCGGCGTGCGCTGCTCGCTCAGGTGGAACTGCATCACCCGCCAGCCGGGGCACACCTCGTACAGCCACCACCCCGTGCTCACGTACAGGCACTTGTTCCCTAAAGCCGCAAACAGCGCGTCAGACAGCGCCGACGCGGCGGCGCGCTCGTCGTCGTTCCTGCCCTCCGCCTCGACGACGGCAAAGCGCGTCGGCGGCTTGGGGACGGGGCGCGCGCCGAGCATGCCCGGGGCCTCGGCCACCAGCGGGTCCTGGGCCTCCCGGGTCATGATCACCCGGCTGTGCGCCAGCTCCGACGTGGCCGCGCCGCCGGACCGACCGGGGGCGCCCTCCCCACGCGCCGGCCACGGCGGCCTCGACCGCCCGCGCCGCCTCGGCGCCCTCCAGCGCGTTGCAGGGCGCCGCCGCGACGCACGCGCGCCGCATGACCGCCGAGAGGCCCCCGCGCGGCCACCGCCAGCACTTCTGCGGCCGCGGCGCCGCGCGCGTCCCCGGAACGCGGGCGCCGGCGGCTCGGCCGGGGTGCATAGCCCGCAGGCCGGCCGGCAGTTGCCCTCCTTTGTCCCCGTTCGCCCCACCATGTAGGCCGGATTGGCTTCGCACTCTCCCTGCCGCCAAGAAAGAATGGGTGCAGTTAATGGGTTGGTACAGAGCAAAGGGCGCATGGTACTCATGCAAGACTGGCTAGCGCTGTATAGATCACAAGCTACATGCTATCAATACAAATTATTTCAAAACAGAAGCCAATACGTACCCTTTGCGCCCACATCTGGCATTGGGGGTGCCGATCGATGCACTGCTCGTCCACGGTCGGTCCAGAGGCGAGCTGACTGGAGTCTTTCTCACCCTGAGAGCCGATCTCCGCGTCTTCCCCAAATTGCGCCCGGTACCGCCCCAATTCCGCAACAACCTCGGCCACAAAGCCGACCTCGCTTGAACCCTGCGCGCACAGTGGGACCATGGATCGATGGTGAGTGTGGACGAGCGCAGAGTTGCTTGATGAATACTTCAAAGGCGGCCTATTAATGTCGGCGTTGAAACCTCCATCGGTGTAGCGCGCTCGTTGGCGTCTCTGAGGGCCCTGCCAAGCCATGCCCGCCCCACCCAATCACCTGCACGAGCGCAAGGCACGCCTGCCTTTCCAGCTGGATCTCTGGCTGCGTGGCGTGCTGGCCGTGCCTCTGCGTGAGGAGGTACCGCGCCCGGCTCTCTTCGGCGGCGCGCAGCGATTGCTCCCGCGTCGGGAGCGTCCGGCGCGTGCGGCTGGACAGCAGCGCCCAGTCCTTGAGGAGCGTCACCGGAACCTGAGCGGAAAGGAAGGCACTGAATGAGGGCACTGCATGACCATGCCGATGTGGACACGAGGTTTGGGCGGCCTCGCACCCAAGCTGCATTTCCCTTGAGGGTGTACCCAACCCATTTACTCAACGCCGCCCAGCCGCCGACCGACCTCTGTCTGACACAGCTGTGTGGCATAGGCCTCCACAGTCGGCGCGTTCGGCACGGCCCCCGTGCCATCGACCCAGGCCACGAGTCCGTGCCACAACCGCCGCAGGAGCAGCTGGCAGGTGCGGCACGAAAGCGCGCCCAGCGCCTCCTCCTCGTCCGTGACCTCCAGCACCGTGCTCAGCTCCAGCACATCCGCGTGCAGCGGCTCTGACCTGGTATTGGAAGATGGCCAAGGGTAACAGTCATTGACAGGGGCAGGTCCTACCAGGGGAGACTGTCTGGCTGTCGGCCAAGCAGTGACGATGATGCCCCGCACCAGCGTCCTGTCTCCCAAAATCCCCCCCAAACCAACGCACTTGGCCTCGGCAGCGCGGTAGCGCTCTGGGAGGTTGTCATAGGGCCCTTCCAGGGTGGTCATCCCCCGCTTCTCGACCCGGAGCGCTTGCTCCTTGAAGGCGACCCACGGAAACTCCAGGGTGTGGTCGGCCCAGCGCTTCCTCGTCCAGGCCAGCTCATCCTGAACAGCCACAGTCGCTTCAAACGCCAGAACAAGCAATGCAAGGAATCGGAACCGACTCATCGAAGCAGCCTACTGCGCGACATGCACCGCAACCGGCTCTGGATCAGTTCACCGGGCATTCATGCACCAGGCGCCTTGGCTTGAGACGCTCCGCTCTCCCAAAAGGCGCGCATGTGTACGTGCTGCACCATTCATCGACCTTTATTCAGCACCGTGCAAACACATGGGACTTTGGGATCATGATCGCAATCGCCATGCCCGGCCATCTCGATCGATCGGGTCGCGGATCTCGTGGGTGCGGCCCGTCCCACGGATCCCTTTCAGGACACGGCATCCGGTCCGCGTCAGGACACGAAGCTGACACGCGATAGCACGACTTTCCAATTTCATTTCCCACAAATTGCTTTATCATTCCCTGGAGCCCCCCCATCGGGTCCGGAATGTCTCCCAGGCGGCCCGCATGGGCACTGCTGGTGCTCCTGGTGTGCTCCGGTCTCGGCGCAGACTGCCTCCAGGCGCAGACCTCGGCATCTCTGCATGTCGGCGATAGCAAACTCAGCAAAAATGAATTTTTATCCAGGCAAGTGCGAGGAGGTTTTATGGCGTGCCTGGGGCACGGTGGGCTGCGTGTCGTACGAGCAGCACTAGCTGACCCACCCCCGGGCCTCGCATGCAGGTACGCCTCCGACTACGGCTACGGGGGCCGCATCGATGCCCTCTATGACGAGGAAATTGGATCTCGCATGTCTGGAGGTCACTACCTCGACGCAACAGGTGCTTGAGGGTCGGCATGGCGTGGGTGCTGGTGACGTGCGCGGGGCGAATGAGGGGTGGTGGAGGGGTGATCCGGGTGCCAAGGGCACCCCCCCATTGTCCCTATTCAGACGAGCCTCACCGCACACCCGGCACCCCAATACATCTGACCCCCCCCCTTTTCACGACCCACCCCCCTCAATGATGCAGGCGCGGCGCTGTACTGGAACTCGCAGGCCAAGGCGTACGCCGCGGACCTGACGGCGCACGTGTTTGGCAACCCACACAGCGCCAACCCGCCCAGCCTGCTGACGGAGGCGCGCGTGGCCGAGGCGCGGCGCGGCGTGCTGGCGCTGTTTGGCGTGTCCGAGGAGACGCACGAGCTCGTGCTGACGCGCTCGGGCACGGGCGCGCTCAACCTCCTGGCCGACGCCTTCCCCTGGTCTGCCAACTCGACCTTTGCCTACACGCTGAGCAACCACAACAGCGTGCTGGGCATCCGCAGCGTGGCGGGGGCGCGCGGCGCGGCGCACGGCGCGGTGAGCGAGGAGGGCGTGGAGGCCTGGCTGGCCGGCGACGCGCCCGAGCCCGAGTTTCTGCCGTGCGCCGACGGCGGCGCGGGCGCGTGCAAGGGCGGCGCGGCGGCGCAGGTCTCAGACGACGTCTCAGACGGCGCCTCAGATGCCCCCTCCGCGCCCTCGAGCCTGTTTGCCTTCCCGGCCAAGGACAACTACAACGGGCAGCTGTTCCCGCTCTCCTGGGTGGCGCGGGCGCAGGCCAAGTCCACGTCCAGGCGCACGTGGCGCGTGCTGGTGGACGCGGCGGCCTACGTGCCGACCTCGCCGCTCAACCTGACCGAGGTACCCGCCGACTTTGTCATCATGAGCTTCTACAAGCTCTTCGGCCTGCCCACCGGCGTGGGCGCGCTCATCGCGCGCCGCGAGGCGGCCGCCGACCTGCGCAAGACGTACTGGGGCGGCGGCGCCATCTTCCTGGCGACCGCCGCGCTGGACTGGCACGCCTACCGCGGGCTGCCGGACCGCCTGGAGGACGGCACGCTGCCGTTCCTGGACATTGTGGCCCTGCACGAGGGCCTGCGCACGTTTGGCGTGCTGGGCGGGCCGGCCGCCATCGAGCGGCACACGCACGCGCTGCGTGCCTACGGCGCGCGCGCGCCTGCGCGGGCTGCGGCACGCCAACGGCGCCGCGCTCGTGCGGCTGTTTGGGCGGCACGGCGACGCGGACGCGGCGCGCGTGCAGGGCGCGACCCTGACCTTTTTGCTGCTGGACCCGCGCGGCGAGCCGTACTCGTACCGCGCCGCGGCCGCGGAGCTGGCGGCCGCCGGGGTCTACGTGCGATCCGGGTGCACCTGCAACCCGGGGTCGTGCTACGGCGGCCTGGGCCTGCGGGACGAGGAGATCCGCAGGCTGGCCGAGGCCAAGCACCACAACTGGACCAACTGGGAGTGGATCCAGGTCACGCGCCCTTCGCCAAGCGACCCCGCCAAGACCGTCGACGTGACCCTGCCCCTGGGCGCCCTCCGCGCCTCGCTCGGCGCCATGAGCCGCTACGAGGATGTCGAGGCCCTGGCTGAGTACCTGGAGCGCCACTACGTCGATCGCGCGCCCGACGGCGCCGCCGTCAACGCCGTCGCCCTCGCGCAGCCCGACCAGTGCTGATCATCTGGGCGACCCTCTTCCGTCCCCCTTGCCGCCGCCGCCATCTGATTACCGCCGCATCACGCGGTGCTGGTCTGTGATTAACATTCTTCCACTTGATTGGTTCCGTCTCTGATTGAGGAGACTGGTTGCGCACATCGTCTACCCTCGCGCGAGCTGCCCAGGCAGCTCGCACCTCCTCTTCCCTGTCGTCAACAAACTGAGCACGCTATCGCTAGTGTCCCCGCGCCTCCCTTTTCCGTTACCCAATTCAACCATGTGATATCGTCGCAAAAGTAAACACACGCACATAAGACCGATGATCTAACCGACTGATCTATAGGGACCCACCTCATGGCATGTTGTCCCTACCGGGGCTCGAACCCGGGACTTTCGGCTATCCGCGCGCGGGTGCAAGCTATAAAATGCCGCACTTTCCTCCAAGAATGGCATTTTTTAGGGTATATGTCGCGCTGAATTTTGTCCGGCCGGGCCATAATGAAGCCTTGCTGTCGTCAGCGAGTAGGACAGGGTCTAGCTGAGGAAACGAGGCCCATTTCCTGTTTTTTTTGCTGCATAACGCGCTCTTCCAGGCAGATTCTTGGGCAGACACCCTGTGGGAAGCACAGGCTTGTTCCATTGACATGTGAACATTCCTAGGTTCTGGAAATATTAAGTATGAGCCCCTCTTCCATAATTCCCAAAATAAAAACTAAAAGGCAGCAAAAACAAGGTGCCGAGGCATGCACTGTCAGTGGCGCAACGGCACGCGGTCTCCAGTCTTTCTGGAGTCGAGGTGTCAGGAAGAGCCGGGAGACCCACACACGCTCCCAACCACTCCCGGCGACAGCATTCGAAGACAAGACTGTTATCTCTTATTATAACATGACGCGATTATCTTCCCAAATTCCCCAGCCATTATATAGAACAAAAACAACGCGCATGCCATAGCACACGATCCCAGCGCCCATGTCAGCCACATTTCGTGGTCTGATCAGTCTAGATCCGTCACTCCTGCCCGGCCTTCGAGAGGGTGACGACATAACGCTACCCCGCCTGCAGCGGCATTCAGATTGCGTGCGTCGTCTAGCTGCGATTGGGCACTATACGTGCGCTGGTTTTCTCGGCAATGGTGGCCGCAAGCAGGACATCCCTCCAGGTGCGTGGGCCAGGGACCATTGTGAACGCGGGCGATGCGCATGCGCTTTTACAGCTTGTCAGCAACTCTAGCGCGTCCTTACATGTGCTTGCGCCGGCTCGCAGGGGCTACGGCGCCTCATCAAGGTCTTGAACACGCGGCCGGGTGGCGCTCTCCAGCCAAGGACCTCCACGCCTCCAGGACCACGACGCTACAGCCTGTTCCGAGATGAGGCCTTTTCAGACGCCGCGACGCAGGTAGCTTGTTGTGTGTGGGGAGGAGGGGATGAATGGTTCGGTGTGGTCGGTCTCGTAATGGGATGATTGGGAGTGGGTGATCATGGCTTCTGATGTATGGGGGAGAGGTGTGTCTGGGGGCTGTGCTCAATGTATCTTTTCGCTGTGCCCACGCATGGTCTTCCTGAGCCACCTTTCCCGCACGAAAAAAAAACCTCTCTCCAAAACCCTCCTCCATCGCAGTCGCGTCGGCTGCAGGAGCTGAACGCCTCGGGCCAGCACGAGGCCGTGATCCAGATGTTTGAGGGGGGCCGCCTGCCCTTCCCGGAGGCCGCGCTTTCCGAGTACGTCACGGCCCTGGCCCGGACGGGGCGGCTGGACAACACGGCGCTGATGCAGACGCTGCAGCGCGGCTACGCGGCGTCCGTGGCGCCCGGGCCGATGGCCGCGGCGGCATCGCCCTTTTGCCGCGCGCGGCGGCCGCGGCGGCCGCGCCCGCGCCGGCCTTCCCCACGCAGCTCTTTGGCGCGGGCGGCGCGGCGCCGGGCGCGCTGGCCGGCGCTGCGGCCTCGGCGTCTGCGGTGGGGTCGGCCAGCAACCCGCTGCACATGCTGCAGGCGGAGCCCGGCTTCTGGAGCCAGATCTGGCGCACCGTGCGCATGCTGGGCCTCGCCTTTTTGCTGATGGCGGGCGTGGGCGCGGTGATGGACGACAAGGGCCTGGGCCGCGGCATCCTGAACAACCCGGACCTGAAGCCGAGCCTGGAGACGACGACGCGCTTTGCGGACGTCAAGGGCGTGGACGAGGCCAAAGGCGAGCTGGAGGAGATCGTGGAGTACCTCAAGGACCCCGAGCGCTTCACGGCACTGGGCGGGAAGCTGCCCAAGGGCGTGCTGCTGGTGGGCCCGCCCGGCACGGGCAAGACCATGCTGGCGCGCGCGATCGCGGGCGAGGCGGGCGTGCCCTTCTTCTACACCTCTGGCAGCGAGTTTGAGGAGATGTTTGTGGGCGTGGGCGCGCGCCGCGTGCGCGACCTGTTCGCGGCCGCGAAAAAGGCGGCGCCCTGCATCGTCTTCATCGACGAGATCGACGCCATTGGCGGCAAGCGCTCGCCCAAGGACCAGCAGTACATGAAGATGACGCTGAACCAGCTGCTGGTGGAGCTGGACGGCTTCAAGCCCAGCGAGGGCGTCATCGTGGTGGCCGCCACCAACTTTCCGCAGTCGCTGGACAAGGCGCTGGTGCGGCCGGGGCGCTTTGACCGCCACGTCACCGTGCCCAACCCGGACATCCGCGGGCGGCAGCAGATCCTGGAGGCGCACGCGCGCAAGGTGCCCATGGGTGGCGATGTGGATCTGGAAGTGATTGCGCGCGATACGCCCGGCTTTTCCGGCGCCGACTTGGCAAATCTACTCAACGTCGCCGCTCTCAAGGCGGCAAAAGACGGGCAGTCGGCGGTGCGCATGGCCGACCTTGAATTCGCGCGCGACCGCATCCTGATGGGCGCCGAGCGCAAGAGCGCGCAGATCTCGGACAAGGTGCGTCGGCTGACGGCCTACCACGAGGGCGGGCACGCGCTGGTGGCGCTCTACACCGACGGCGCGGCGGCGGTGCACAAGGCGACCGTCGTGCCGCGCGGGCCCGCGCTGGGCATGGTCTCGCAGCTCCCCGACGCGGACAGCGAGGTCAGCGTCACGCGGCGCCAGCTGCTCGCGCGGCTGGACGTGTCCATGGGCGGCCGCTGCGCGGAGGAGCTCATCTTTGGCGAGAACGACGTGACCACCGGCGCCAGCTCCGACCTGGCGGCCGCCACCAAGCTGGCGCGCGCCATGGTGACCGACTACGGCTTCAGCGCGCGCATCGGCGCGGTGAGCATCCCCTTTGGCGAGGCCAGCGAGGAGGCGCAGGCCGCCATCGAGGCCGAGGTGCGCGCGCTGGTCACCGCCGCGCACCAGCGCGCGCAGCGCCTGCTCAAGGACCACGAGAAGGAGCTGCACGTGCTGGCAGAGGCCCTGCTGCGGGAGGAGACGCTGTCGGGGCAGCAAATAAAGGACATCCTGGCCAAGGCGGGGGGGAAAGGGCGCCGCCGCCGCGCCCTCCGCCTGAGGGTCGTCGACGGACCAACGGGCGCTTACCTCAACCAACGAGAATCGGGCGGCACCAGTTTTTTTGCGGGGAAGAGCAAACGCGCTCATTTCATCATTTTGCTCTCCTCGTTCCCATTCCATACGCATGTTTGTACAAATTAAGGAGAATTGAATCGTCGAACGACGCCAGCATGAAGGAGGCCCGAATCCGCGGATACGGGCCTGGCCTCCACGTCGTCAGGGGAGCCCGGTGCCGGGCAGGGCCCCGGCCATTTGTGGCCCACGCCCGGGCATGGCGGGCCAGCGCACGCGCCAGGCAGGGTCAGGCAGCCACAATGACCGCGACAGCCATGCCGGAGGCGATCAAGGTGGAGAGCAGGGATCGGGCGGGCCTGTGGTCCGCCCCGGGCGAGACGCCAAAGTACCTCACCTCCAAGGAGACCATCCAGAGCATCGACCAGTCGCTCAACGATGTGGGGCTGCACCTCAGTCGGCTGCAGCGGGAGCGCCTCGAGTACAGGCCACTCATCCCGGACATTCTGACAGGTGATGCCGGCGGCGTTGTCCGGATAGGGTTTCGGAGAGAGTGCCCGTGGAGCGGGGACACCCGCCTGCATGCCCTGATCCTGCCTCCAGCACGCTCATTACGCCTTTTGCCCGCCGCGAACGCGCGCCAGGCCCGCACAGGATCGAGGAGCACGAGTTCCGGAAGGCCAGTACCGATCACGACACCATCGCGGGCCTCTTCCCAAACCTTTGCTCCGGCGACCTTCGCCTGCTGCGCCTGGTCCCTCGGGAGGATTGTGAGGACGGCACCGGGAAGCCCCTGCGCATCGGGGTGGTGCTGTCTGGCGGGCAGGCCCCCGGCGGGCACAACGTCATCGCCGGCATTTTCGACTACCTGGAGGAGCGGCACCCGGGCAGCGTGCTGCTGGGCTTCAAGGATGGCCCCAAGGGGGTGATGAAGAACGACTTCAAGACCCTGCACGCCAGGGAACTGGTGCGGAGGAAAGGGCTCTAAGTTTGCACTTTTGATGGGGTGTGCTTTGAGGAGGGTGTGCTGTTGGCTTGGCGAGGGGTCATGTTTGGGATGGACACCCGGGCAGCTGGTGGTGGCTGGCACAAAATGAACGTGTCTCGGCACCAACACGATTCTTCACATTATTAGCTACCATTTCCCTTCTCACACCTTCTCATGCCTGAATTCGCACAACTGCAGCGCTTTTTCCGGAACCAGGGCGGGTTCCACCTCATCTGCTCGGGCCGCGACAAGATCGAAAAGCCAGAGCAGCTTGCCTCTGGTAAGGGGTTTGGGAGGGGTGAATGTTTTTGTGTTGACGGGGCGTACTGGATATGGGCAAGCAATTCTAGCTGCAAAATTGAACGTTCCCGCGCTTCGCAGCCAAGCAGACGTGCGTGTCGAATGAGCTAGACGGTCTCGTCATCATCGGTGGCGACGACTCCAACACCAACGCCGCGCTCCTGGCCGAATACTTCCTGAAAGAAGGTCTGTGTGCGTGTGTGTGTGCGAGTTTCTGCAAAATTGGCTTGGATGGACAATGAGAAGCGGCTCTCGAAAGCATGTGGCGGGGAATGACACGGTATCCCCAAGCCCTGCCCAATGGCACACAAACATTCCCCAAAACCTCTCATCACCACCCTTCTTCGCGCTCAGGCGTGCCGACGCGGGTGATCGGCGTGCCGAAGACGATCGACGGGGACCTCAAGTGCGCGGACGTGCCGATCTCGTTCGGCTTCGACACCGCCAGCAAGACGTACGCGAGCCTGATCGGCAACATCATGACCGACGCGGCCTCGGCCAAAAAGTACTACCACTTTGTGCGGCTGATGGGCCGGGCGGCCTCGCACGTTACGCTCGAGTGCGCGCTGCAGACGCGACCGCAGGTGGCGCTGATCAGCGAGGAGGTGCGGGCTAAGGGCCTGTCCCTGCACGCCATTGCTTCCCAGATCGCAGACGTGGTCGCGGCGCGCGCCGCGATCGGCAAAAACTACGGCGTGGTGCTGGTGCCCGAGGGCCTGATCGAGTTTGTGCACGACGTGCGCGGCCTGATCGCCGAGCTGAACGAGCTGCTGGCCGGCGCGGGCGTGGATCCGCACGACCACGACGCGGTGGCCGCGCGCCTGGCGCCGCCCTCGCGCGCGGTCTTCGCCTCGCTGTCCCCCGCCTTCAAGGCCATGCTGCTGGAGGAGCGCGACCCGCACGGCAACGTCCAGGTCTCGCACATCGAGACCGAGAAGCTGCTCATCAGCCTTGTGCGCGCCGAGCTCGCGGCGCGGCGCGCGGCGGGCGGCGCTCCGGTCAAGTTCAGCGCCATTCCGCACTTTTTCGGGTACGAGGGCCGCTGCGCGCTGCCCACCAACTTTGACGCCAGCTACTGCTACGCCCTGGGCGCCGCGGCCGCGGCGCTGGCGGGCGCGGGGCGCACCGGCTACATGGCCACCGTGGCCGAGCTCCAGCGGCCGGCCTCCCGCTGGCGCGTGGGCGGCACGCCGCTGGTCTCCCTCATGGGCCTCGAGCGGCGCCAGGGGGCGGACAAGCCGGTGATAATCAAGGCGCTGGTCGACCTGCGCGGCCCGGCCTTTGGCGCGCTGGCGGCCGCGCGCGACGCCTGGGCGCTGGGCGACTGCTACCGCAGCCCGGGGCCTGTGCAATACGCGGGGTCCGAGTACGCCAACGTCGCCTCCATGACCCTGGGTCTGGAGGTCAACGGCGGCCGGCCCGTGCTCCTCGTCAGCGGCGAGCTCGAGGGCGGCTACTGAGCTGTTGACGGAAAGAAGAGGGAGGAGGGATGGTGACGCCGCTGAGCGTGCATTGCTCTTGCGCGAGCCTCTCTTCTAGGTCGCCCCCAATCTCACGCCCCGCTCGCTGATAAATCAGCGTCCATCATCTCTCAAAAATATCCACACCAATCGTCGCGCGCGCTCAGCCATCCTACCCAATGATGCCTACCCAGTGTGCGCGGCGCACAATTTTGAAACAACTGAATGCCCAGCCGGCCTCCAATTTTGATCAACAACCCTCCTCGCATATGTCGTCTGCCAGTACACCTTGTGAGATTCTCCATCAGGCCAGTCTTGAACAGGCGCACTCACGCGCCGGCCTCTGACCTTGGCATGTGCGCCCTCCTTTTAAAAGACACGCGGTCGCGTTGCCGCAATGCTTGCTCCTGTTGAGGCCTAAAATTACGGTTTGAAATTGTAACCCGATCGATGAAATCCTGATGTCTTGACGATAAGCGTGGTGCTCTTGCACGCGACGTAACCACTGCCGACCAAGAAAGATGACTACTTTATGAGGAACGAGCGCGAGCAAAGGTGACGAGCCTCGATGAAGGTTGGGGAATAAATAGTCGGAAGGAGCGCACGTGTGACTGTGGCCACAGATTGAGTAAGGCTGCGCACAAGGGCTTCTTCTATTGTTCGACGACAGGCAGATGACATGTAAGCATTTCTCCTCACTGTGTTAGGCCAGGGCGGGGACCTTGGCCGGCGCGGGCTCAGGGGCCTGGGCCGGCGTCCCCGCGCCCGCCGGCGCGCGCTCGTCCAGTCGGCGCATGACGCCGTCGTCCCTGATCTCGAGGGCGGCCGGGGCGCCGTCCGCGCAGCCCCAGGAGAGGCCCACGTCGACCCGGAAGACGCGGCCCTCGCAGGCGCTGTTGACGCCCTGCTCCTGGATGGTGTGGCCGACCACCATGCGCCTGGCCCCCGGCAGCGCGCGCAGCGCGGCGCCCAGCGCGGTGCAGTCGCAGGCGGCGGGGTCCTCGGCCGAGTAGTCGCGCGCCCAGACCACGGCCTTGCGGCCCAGAAGAAAGCGCGGCGGCGCGGCCGCGTCGGCGGCGCCGCGCAGCCAGTCAAAGGCGCCGCGGTTGAGGGCGCCCAGGCCCATCTCCGCGTGCGCCGGCAGCACGCCGCCGTGGACAAACACCGTGGAGCCCAGCTGCAGCGCGAGCGGGTGCCGCGCCAGGAAGCGGCGCGTCACGGGCCCGCTGCCGGGCCGCAGCGCCGCGGCGCGCGCCGCGGGGCCGTCCAGGCCCCAAAACTCTTTTGCCCGCGCGCGCCAGGCGCCCTCCTCCGCCGTCCCGCGGAAGAGCCCGCACCGGCCCTTGAGCGCCAGCTCCAGCGCGTGCGTCCGCGCGAATCGCGCAAACTCGTCGTAACCCCCTGGCAGCGCGTACCGGAAGTCGCCGGCCGCGTTCATGGTCTCGTGGTTGCCGTTGAGCACGTGCACCGCGCCCCCGGCGGCCGCCGCCTGCCGCGCCAGCCGCTCCAGCCAGAACAGGATCTGCAGCTCCTCCACGCCCCGGTCCAGCACGTCGCCCACTTGCACGGCCGCGGCGGCGCCGCCGCACCAGTCGCCGCGCGCGTCCACCACGCCCGCCACGCGAAATGCGCGCTTGGCCTTGCCCAGATCGCCGTGCAAGTCCCCGATCGCCACGATGCGCGCGGGGGCGGGTAGCACCGAGGCAGGGACGGCCTGGTGTTTTGAGTGGGGTTGACGATGAGAGGGGGGAAGTCCTTTTGATATATTCCAATCATCAACGTCCTCTCCCTTCTGCTTCTTCTCCTTCACCAGTCACCCACGCAGAATCCAGCCACGCAACAGAGAGAACAACAGACCCATCCACTGCAGCCTACCTCGTCTGGGAGGTCGTCGGAAGGGCGCGGGGCGACCGGGCCTCGGGCGATGGCCGTGTCGGCCAGGGCCTCCACGAACAAACCCCACAACTGCCAAACCAGGGCAGATGCACGTGCATAAGAGCAGCGTCGGGGCGTACTGCGCTTCAAACTAAGAAACTAGACCACATCGTCAGCTGCAAAGCTCCACGGCCACACAAACACGGCGCGCACCTCCTTCATCCCGCCCGACCAGCAGGGCACCTGGGCGGCATCGGCGGCCATGAGTGCCAGGCCGGGCTGCCGCACGTTCGGCCACCGCCCACCGTCCCACGACTAGCAAAACAAGCAGCGCAACCAAAGTGTACGCATGTGCAGCCCTTTCCTGGTCACCACGTGACCCACACTGAGATTCGTCGCGAGGGAGGCAACCAAAAAGGCATCCTCCGCCGAGCCCCACCAGATCGGCATCCGATCTGGCGCTTCGAGGCGTTGGGAGCATGGGAGCATGGAGACGCATGGTCACGGGCACTTGCGTGGACAATAGTGCACACACATTTGCAATTCATGCCCCTGTCTTCGTACATGGACACGGTTTGAGGGGCCCTGCATCGGCTGGAAACGCCGAGATCGCGCTGCAGATAGCTTCCGAGCAAGGTCGCTCCTGGTCGCGCTGGGCGTCTCCGCTTGTCGCGCGGCCGCGAGCCGGCGCCTCCGATCGGCATGTGGGTGCACGTCTCGACCATTGTGGCATATGCAGGTGTGTTAGGGGTGGATGCGGCGGAGCTGGGGTGGGCAGGTGCTGGTGGTTGTGTCCATTGAGGCCTTCTTGCTGGAGGCCTCTGGTGGTGTGCCGGCCGCTCGTTCAATTCCCGGTTCTTCATCCCTCGATTCGTGCTCGCCAGGCTTTTACCTCGTGATTGTTTTCCTGACGCTGGGCATCGCCTGTGCCCTCTTCTACCTGGCGGAGCTGATCGAGGAGTACACATCCCTGACCAAGCGGCTGCTGGGACACATCATCAAGGTGCTTTGGGTTGACAGAGTCGTTTGTTAGTGTTGTTTTTAGAATTATCATCGTGAGACTTGTTCCGTTGTCCAACCATTGCACCTTGCATTCCTGTCTGGAGCAGATTGAGCTGGTGCTGCACGCGGTCTTGCTGCTGGACAGGCCGCCGCTCCTGTGCATCGGGACGAGCGTGGCGAGCCAGCTGGCCTGCCTGGCGCTCCTGAAGCCCTTCCCCTACAACCAGCTGTCGGCGCCCAACTCCCTGGCCAGCGGCGCGCTGACCCTGGCCGCCACGGCGCTGTGGGTGCGCCACTTCTGGGGGTTGCGCTACAGCCTGGAGTACATCGTGGCCTTCTGCCTGGTCACCGTCTGGCTGGCGCCCTTTGTGCTGCTCCTGGGGGTCACCGGGGACCAGTCGGCGCTGCCCGGCGCCTCGGGCTTCCCGCTCCAGCCCCCGCCGGGCCAGCTGGCGGCCAAGAAACAGCCCCAGCGGCGCGGCCTGGCGCTGCGCCTCTTTGATATCGTGCGGCAAAAGCGGGACGAGGCCATGCCGACCCTCACGAGCCACCTCCCCGGCGTGACCAAGGAAAAGATGTAGTGGAACATGTTGTTGGAATATGACTCGTGCGTATGCTCCATTTTTGCGTCCGTCCCCTTCCCGCTGCAGTTCCCCCTATCTCCGTGTCATAATTTCATCCCTTGCTCTTCGTGGCCACGACTCAAAAGCGTACAGGAGGAAAAAAAGCAGGTGGAGGAACGCTGGAGGCAACGTAAGGAAAGCGGCGGAGGGAGCGCAAAAAAAGAGAGCCAGCATCACATGACTCGATCAATCGGACGGTCGTGTTGGCTCCATGGCTGCCTCCCCGTGAGCGGTTATCAGGCAGGTCGGAAATTTTTATTTTTCTTTGGGCAGAGCCGGTCGCAGCCGTGAATAATAGTCAGTCTCGGCGGTTTGAGAGCCTGGTTCCTACGCGACCGAGATGCCCCCCTGCCCGCCGCTGCCGAGCCGGGTCATGCCGTTGGCGGGGCGAGACGCCTTGGCCTCCCCGCGCGGCAGGCTGCGCGGCGTGCCGTTGCCCGTCGTCGTGTTGTGGGGCTTGTACTGCGCCGCTTTGTTCCGGAAATCCTCGATCGATTTGAAGTCCTTGTCCAGCAGCTCTCTCAGCTGCAGAAGGAGGCGGAGAAGGGGGGATTGGAAGGAGGCGAGGGGTAACTGGGATGGATGAGGCTTAGGAGTTGCGAGCCAACATCCTCGCACGGTCACCGGCGGCCATGGAGTCAAACCAAAATGATTAAAATGTGCCAAGCAGCTTGCAGACCACAGACGAAACACACACATGCACGTGCCCAGTGCGCAAATTAAATCATGGAGATGTCTCAGAGTAGATAAGGAAAGATAGGAATCCACATTGGCCGACGGCCCTCGCGGACCGCCGACCGCTCTCGGAATTAGCATGGAATTAATAAACATCATCGACATCTCAAACATTGCTGGGCAGCAGCATGGATGCATGCATGCATGGGGACAGAGCATTGCAAGTGTGGAAGCATCTAGAGCGGGGTTGTCAAAGTACGACATACGACCCGGCCACCCCACCCACACCCATCTCCGTACCTTGGGGTGGACTTGCAAGTCGGAGCCCGTGGGGAATCCATGGTAGTTGTGGAATGCCCACAGCTTTTCGAGGCCGTACAGGAAGCCATTGGCGTAGTCCTGCAAAGGGTGATGATAATAGAGAGTTGTGTGTGTGAGCAGGGGAAGAGCGTGATTTAGTGTCCAAATATGCAGATCGTGACAATTGTGTGAGGTAGGCCAGGCAGCCCTTGCGCCGCCTCGGCAGGCACGCACACTTGCAGACACAATGACCGGGCGCTCAATCTCCTCGCAAATTCTCATACCTACCCCTCCTCCTCTCACCTCGAGCACGTGCTCTTCAAACTCGCGGTACAGCTGCTCGTCAAAGGCCTTTTCCAGGCCGTAGGAGTAGAAGCGGAAGAGGCACTCGAGCCCGTACTGGTAGTCGGCCGCGGCGTCCTCGAGCGCGTACTTCCTAAAGTCCTCGTACATGCCGCGGTTGAAGTGGTCGCGCAGAAAGTAGCACCAGAAGCGGAAGAGCGTGTTCATCTCCTCGCTGCGCCCCGGGCCGCGCTCGGCGCGCTCGGCCAGGCAGCGCGCCTGGAACTTTTCGTACTTGATCTGGGTGAAGTTTGCGCGCTGGAGCAGGGCGTGGGAGGGGTGCTGGAACTTGCCCAGCGGCGCGGAGCCGGCAAAGCGCGGCGAGCCGCCCGCGCTGGAGAGCGAGGCGCCCAGGCGGCTGCGCGTGGCGGGCGAGATCCCGCGCGCGGGGAGCCCGCCGTCGGGCGGCGTCGAGCCCAGCACCCAGCCCACGGCCGTCGAGCGCGGCGTCTCGCCCTCGCGGCTGCGCGACGAGCGGTGCGCGCGCCCCGTGGCCGACTTGGGCAGCGAGGCCGGGTAGAAGGCGGCCGAGGCCGCGCCGCCCAGCCGCGACTCGCGCCGCGCGCGCGGCGGGCGCGTGAAGGATCCGGACAGCGACGCCGGGGAGCGCCCGGCCGCAAACGTGTCACCCGCGCCGCCGTGCGCCGCGGCCGCGCCGCCCTCGCGCCCGCGCCCGCCAGCTCGCGCGCGTAAAGCTCCAGCCCGTCGTTGATGGCCAGGGCCAGGTCGCCCGCGCCTCCGGCGCGGCCCGTGCAGCAGCCCGGCCTCCTCGTCGCGCGCCGCGCCGCGCAGCGAGGGCTTGACCACGATCAGGCGCCGGACGTCGCGGTCCGACAGCCGCGAGCCCGGCGCGGGCGGCGCGGCGCTGGACTCGGGCTCCTCGCGCGGCGAGGGCGCCTTGGCCGCGCGCTCCTCGTCCAGCTCAAACATGTCGTCCTCGTCCGGGTCCTCGGCGGGGGACGCGGCAGACGGCGCGGGGACCGTGACGCTCAGCGTCGGCGGCGGCGCGAGCGGCGTCGAGGCGGTGGTGTCTGAGGCGGCGACTGATGGGTCGGTGACGGAGGTCTCCGCCGCCTGCGTGACGGCCGTCTCCTGTGACGCCTGCGCGGCGGCCGTCTCCTGTGACGCCTGCGCGACGGCCGTCTCCGGTGACGCCTCTGGCGCGTCGCCCTCGCGCGCCTCTGGCGCGTCGCCTTGGCGCGTCACACCAGCATCGCGCTCTTCAATCGGCAAGACCCAGCGCTGCCAGCCCTCGCGCGCGCGCAGGGCCTCGCCGTCGGCGCTGGTCTCCACGACGCGCGAGCCGCGCAGCGCGTGCGCGATCAGCGCGCGCTCGGGCGTGAGCATGCGCACGCGGTTGAACGCGGCCACCACGTGCAGCGGGATCCAGCCGCCGTCGTCCATCTTGGCACGCAGGAAGAGGTCGCGGACCAGGTTGCCGACGGAGAAGTAGTACTCGATCTGGGCGCGGATGGCGCCCTCCAGCTGCGAAACGGCCGGGCCGGGCACGCCCGCCAGGTCGGGCGAGACGCCGTAGGCCGCGGGCGGGTAGTACACGGGCGCGCCGGAGGCCAGGCCCGGCGCGGGCGCAAACACCGCGTACGGCGCCGCAAAGGCCAGGCCCGCGGCCGCGCGCGTCCGCGCCCGTGGGCGTGCCGCCGTAGCCGCGCGGCGTGAAGGCGCCGCGCGCCGCGGCGCGGGCGACAGCGGCGCCGTCGCGCCGCCGCGCCGCTCGCGCGACTCCTCCAGCTCGGGCGCGCCGCGCGTGGGCGCCGAGCGCGCGCCGGTCGCAGAGGCGCCGCGGCCGCCGCGCGCGCTCACGGCCCCCGCCGCGCGGGGCCACGCCGCCATCGCTGCTGCGCGCGGAAGAAGACGACGAGGGGCCGCCCTCCGCGCCCGCGAGGCGCTGCGCGGCGCCGCTGGACGAGGCGCCGGGCGCGAGGCCCGTCGAGGCGCCGCCGCTGCGGCCGCCGCGGCCCTCGCGCCGGCCCGCGCCGCCGCTGCGGGACGAGGGCGCGGACGAGGGCCGGCCGCCGGCCGGGTGCGCCGCGCCGCCGCCGCCGCCGCGCCGCCGCCGCGGCCGCCTCGCGGCGCGCCTTGCGGCTCATCGGCTCCTTGGCGTCGCCCAGCGTGGGCCACGCGGTGGCGGGCGCGTCGCCGCCGTCGGCCACGGCCCGCGGCGCAGAGGCAACCTTCCACACGGGCTTGGCGGGCGCGGCCGGCTTGGACTCAGCAGGAATCGCATCCTGCTGGCTCTTCTCGCTGAGCGGGAGCTCCTCGCTAGACTCCAGAGACGGCGCGCTGGTCGGCGCGGGCTCCGCGGCAGTCGCGGGCTGGCTGGCTGCCCTCTCCTCGCCGGAACCCTCCTGCTCGGGCCGGGTCGCGGCAGCTGGGCCCTTCGACACCACGGCCGACCAGGCGGCCTTAAGAGGCTTTGGGGCCGCTACCGATGGTGCATCCGGATTAGCTTCCACCTGCAAAAAGGGAGCGACGTTGACTGAGATGGCGGCCACCGTACCTCACCAAGGGGGGGCCGACTCGCGGCATGCAAACACGGTCTGCCCACCGCGACAGCAAGCAACGCCCCAAACGCTGGTCAAATGCTTACCTCGGGCACGCTAGGAGGCGGACTCGATGCCTGCGGGGCAGGGAGCTGGTCTCCGCCGACGCCCGACTCCGTCGACATTGTTCCCGATGGCCCCAGGCACCAAGCCGTGGAGGGGACTATCGAGGAACCCACCGACGACGGAGTCCCTCCGCCTTGCCGGAATCGTTTGTGGTGGGGCGCAAAGACGCCTCAGACCTCGTGTGTCGCGTACAATACGCCCACACACTCGATGGTCGGCTCCACCCAGACAATTGGAAACCGAGGAGGAGGGGGATCCACCGGTCCCCAACTCGCGCACGTCCTCTGTATTGATAAAGGGGTCCAACCAGATGGACTCCGTCAATCGAGGGTAGCCGCAGGGCCAGCGGAGGGATATGCCCGCGAGGGGCCGGACATCTGGACGGCGCAGCCTGGCAAGATTGGGGCGCAAAGCGAGATTTTGGCGTCGCCCATGCTGTTGGGCGGGGCTGGGGTTTGGGAGCTGCCGCCGGGCCGCCTGGAGTTGCTGGCGATCCGATGGCAATGCTCATGTGTACAAATGTGCTTACATTAGCCGATTGAACGGACATACGGCTTCCAAGGAGGGCCTAACCTGGCTAGGCGCCGTCCGGTCGCTGGGGCTCAACGGACGCGCCATCAGCCAGTCCGACTCGCACATTGAGGCCCCTGCGCCCGCTGGCACGCCCCAGGACGCATGGGGACCCCTCGTCGGTGCCTCCGTATGAATCTGGCCGCTTATAGACGAGCAGCGATCGTGTTTAGCCCAGGCTATTTGTGCCCTGTCGCGAAAGTAGCGCGACCCCAGGCGCCCATATGCCTGGCACATGAGCGCATTCGCCCTGGACGACTGGGAGTGGGTGCGCCCAAACTTTGCGCCAACAAGGTCCACCTTGCGCTCCATCTCCACCAGCTGAAGGAGCTCTCCCGAGTTGCACGCTTCCAAAAACCTGCCAGAGGGGATCATGGTGGGAGGTTGGACAGGGCGGTGCTGAGCAGGATATGCCACGCTGCCCGGCGGTTGCTGAAGGGGAGAGACAGCAACGCATGCATGCTACTTTTTTTTTCGCATCAGCATGCGTCACTTTGCCTCCTCACGTACTCGTCATTGAGAAAGTAGCTGGCCAGGCTGGCAGCCGCCGCGGGCCCTGATTGCTGGATGGCCTCTGCAAAGCGCCCGGCATGGATCTCAATCCCGACCGCGCATGCCACATGCACCTCTGATGACTGGTTCTCCATAGAGGGAGGCGCCTGCTTTCAATTGGCGTGATTGTTTGAGCAGGCTTTGGGCGCGTTCACCACGGGAGCATCGCTTGGCTTCCCTTGGCAACTCTACGCATTTGCCAGGCACGCCCAGAGTCCCACGCACGCCCTCTCACCTGGGGTGCCTCTGTTGGCGCTGTGCTCGCCGCGAGAGGCAGCAGGATGCATCCGGGGCTCACAAGGGTATCCAGAAAAGCATCTGCGATCGCGGGGCTGGCCTGGGCAGCCACGCCCTCCAGCAGGGCCAGCACGGGCGAAGGGCACTCCTGCGCCTGCGAGGCGCAAAGCGGGCGACCTTGCTCCAGGGCAACAGGCGCTGTAGGAGACCACGGCGCCCTGTCTCCGTGCCCTTGATCAAACAACCATGCCGTGCACCCCATCCGCAAGTGGCATCCAGATGCCGCAAGAGCCGGAATCGGCACTCAGACCCTGCCATACCTGGGGCTGCGCGGCTTCGCGCGCCTGGCCCAGGCTGACGCAGCTGGGCGTGGGCTTGAGGGATGCCGGCGCGGGATTGCTGCAGTCGGCGCTGTGGGCGGGGGGCTTTGGGGACCCGCTTGGCTCCTGCTGGGAAGGCCACTGGCCAACCCTGGTTGTGATCTGCGGATCCATCCAGTGGAGGCACAGAAGTATTAGACATTGTGCCTTCCGCTGCCAAGCCAATCACCCTACAAATGAGTGAGAAACCGCAGCTGACCGCACCCACGCGCACCCGAAAGGAGTCGGATTCGGTGCTGTCACCATCGCTGGTATCCTGCTCCTCGCTGCTACTGCTGCTGCTGCTGCTGCTGCTGCTATCAGAAGACAGGTCTCGATGACGCCGCCTGGCCCGCTTTGACCTTGTGGGCTTCTGAAATGCAAATCATGCAATGCAGCAAGCGTGATACAAGAGACAATGTAATTGGGGCTGGGAACGTACCTCTCCCTGACACACCCATATCTTTTCCAACCCAACAGAAACTGAAAACCCCGCACGCACCCGCAGTGCTGCATGCAGCGTTCGCGGCGGGCCCGCCCGCTTGGGCTTGAGTGGCGGACCCGGGGCGGCGTCGAGGAGCCCCTGCTCCACCCACTCTCGCAGACCAAACAGTCCCTCCTTGGGGCGCACGAAGACGGAGGTGGGATCCCGGCGCTTGACGTCGCCGTAGAGGGAGGAGGCCATGGTCGCCTCTGGCGTCTTGCCCTGGCAGGTGAGGAGGCCCCACTGCAGCGCCAGGCTGCGCGTGCTCAGGGGTGAGGCACTTGAGAGAAGGGGCCGCGGAAGCAGGAGCGGTGCACTTCATGACGCATCCCGTCTGACCGGCGCATCACAACTTTAACCCTAAACACGCACCGGCAGATCTCCCCTGTCGGCATAAGCCGTTTTTCTCGGCGCAGCACCTCTACCGCCGCAGACTTGAAAATGCCGCCTGTGGGAAGGGCTGGCACGCTGGGGCCCAGGGATGCCGTATTCCTCGGCGGGGGCCCCTCGATGCGCATTGGCGCGAGGCCCGCCGATTCCAGTGCCTTGCCACCGGAAACAGCCCGGTCACCAGGGGACTCGCACGAGCTGAATGGATGACTCAGTCCGCCATCATTCCTAATCTGTGACACAAGTCAAAATGCTCATGTCGAGCGTGTCACGGCGTCGCGATCGGATCGTTGCCATCCAATCAGCCAGCTCGGGAACGCACCAGAGGGCGGCCTCGAAAAGCCCATCCGGGTACGCCACAACCTCACGCCATCCAGAAAACTCAAACTTAAATCACTCTATTTAATTGGGTTTTGCGTCGTTTCCGCTCCTGACTCCAAAGGACGTTGGTTCGCGCGTGGCGGTCCGCGGCGAGGAGTTACCAGGTCTGTCGGCTGGGGGTTCACATCCTAACAAAAAGAAAGCATCGCCAGATAGCCACCCGGCGCGGGGCGGCTCCCCCACTTGGTCGGGCACCTCTGCCAGGCTCGACCTCTTTCCAAGCGCGATCGGGAGCCCATTAGGACCGCCAAGGGGCTCTATTCATCATGGCTCGCGGCCCGAAGAAGCACTTGAAGCGCATCAATGCGCCCAAGCACTGGATGCTCGACAAGCTGGGCGGTATCTTTGTGAGTCTGCCGGCGGGCGGGAGGCCTGTTATGGTCGCTGGACTCTACTTGTTGTAGACGGTTGCTTCTCGGCGCGGTTTACGGGCGTGGAGAGCGGCGCTGGCTGGCCCAGCCCCCCTCTCGCTGCTCCCGTCGGAGGCTCCCGCCATGGCTCACGGACCGTGTTTGCCGTCCCTTTGCAGGCCCCCAAGCCCAGCCCTGGCCCGCACAAGAGCCGGGAGTGCCTTCCCCTCATCCTGCTGCTGCGCAACCGTCTGAAGTGAGTGGCCGTGTCTCCGCGCGCGAGGGCGCCCGGGCCGGGTGGTGGCAGTATCGCAGCAGCACGAGGAAGCCTGGTGTAGACACTCGCAAGTGCTTGGCGCACTGATTGATTTCGCGCGTCTGTTTGGCATGCGCCTGTTTTCGACCGAGTTTCGACGGCAACAACATCAAGGGGGATTCCCTGTTGCACATTGCCTGGCTGCGTATTGACCGTACACGGACCTGATCGTTCCCCACCTTTTGCCCCCTCCCTCAGGTACGCGCTCACCGGCAGCGAGGTGACCTCCATCCTGATGAACCGGCTGGTCCAGGTCGACGGCAAGGTCCGCACCGACAAGACCTACCCGGTTGGCTTCATGGACACGGTGACCATCCCCAAGACGGACGAGCACTTCCGCCTGGTGTACGACCCCAAGGGTCGCTTTGCGGTGCATCGCATCACCAAGGAGGAGGCCTCGTACAAGCTGTGCAAGGTCACGCGCCAGCAGGTGGGCAAGGGCTCCGTCCCGTACGTGGCCACCCACGACGGCCGCACCATCCGCTACCCCGACCCCGACATCAAGCGCGACGACACCGTCCTGTTTGACCTGGAGACGGGCAAGATCCGCGAGTTCGTGGCCTTCGAGGTCGGCAACGTGGCCATGGTCACCGGCGGGCACAACAACGGGCGCGTGGGCGTCATCACGCGCAAGGAGAAGCACAAGGGCTCCTTCGACATCGTGCACCTCCGCGACGCCGCCGGCCACTCCTTCGCCACCCGCGCCAGCAACGTCTTTGTCATCGGCAAGGGCGACAAGCCCCTGATCAGCCTGCCCAAGGGCAAGGGCATCCGCCGGACCATCCTGGAGGAGCAGGCCAAGGCCTACGGCCGCTCCGCCGGCGTGCACTAGACCGTGCCGTCGCCGCTGGATCCGGGCTGCGCCGGCCCGCCGCATCCGGCGGGCGGCCGCCCGCTCCAACCCTACCTCCTCTGGTTTCACATCATGTGCGCGCAGCCTGTGTAAGCGATGCGATCGTGCTGGTATGCATACGCGAATAGATGGGTGGATGGCAGGCGCGAGAGTAGTAGGAAGTCTATTTGGAAGGGCAGGTCACCTCCAAATGAAGGTGGTGCTGCCACCAATGCGCCAGCGAGAGAAAGAAGAGTATAATCAGCTTGTGGGGCCATCGAGGCACGACCATTTGGCAGCCGCAGTCGCCCAGGTGGAAACTATCTTGCCGTACGCAGGCGCGGCCGCAGCAGCAGCGCGCTCGCCCTCCCCGTGCCGACAAAGGTTACCCCCCTCTGCATTCTATCGCGCACAAAATACCACTCTTCTATAAACAATTTGACCAAGTTTCGCGGGACATTCGCTACGCAAAGCCCAAGCTTCGCGCCTCGACGGACTCAGCCTTCCGGACGCCAAGTCGAAAAACATGGTCTCGGATCTTCGTGACCCCTGGGCGCCAAGTCACATGAGCACCGCGCGGGATGCTCGACCAACCACCATCGCTCTCCGAACCAAGGAACGGTGCCCCCCCTTTTCAGTGGGGCCACCACGCCCATTTCGAGCTCAGAAGCACGCCCCGGATGGATAGCAGCGGGGATGCAAGGGTGGGGGGCAAGGGCCCAGCACACCCAAAGGACGTGAAGCTCAAGGTCCGCACGCACCCCCGCATCGCGGCGCTCAAGGTAATGCACGATCAACGACCATTTTTTCGGGTCTGCTCTAGCAACGTGGGTGGCGTTGCAAAGGGCAGTAGTGCGGTCCGGCCTGGTCGTGCGGTCCCAGTATCGGACCAACCACCGGGGCCTCCGAACAGCACCGGGCGGGGCCCCAGGGCCGCCCAGCCCCCCAGCAGAGCATGCGCATGTTGTCTTGAGGTGTCCATTAGCAGTATTTGTGATCGAGATCCGCCTTTGGTTGCGCGCAGGGTGATGTCGATTGCCAGATCAGCCCCCACAGCCCGCTCGTGAGCACCGAACTGGATGAGAACGGTTGGGTCTGCGGTACGTACGCCTGGTTGGAGGTAGCGGGTGGCCATTGTGGGTCTTCGGGAGCGTCGGGAGGGGCCGAGCGAGCCCCCGAACCCATGCTTGTTCCGTCTCCGGTCCGCAGGTAACAACTGGCATGGCCAGCTGGGGGTGGGCCCCGGCGTGCGCGAGGTCCACGAGCCCCAGCCGCTCAAGCTGGCGCGCCGGTGGGCCTGCCTGTCCATTGGCGTCGCCCACTCTGCGGCTGTGACGGGCCAGGGAGAGGTGTACACCTGGGGTCTGAACTCCTCGGCGCAGCTGGGCATCCCCTCTGGGCCGGGCCCCTCGGTGGACACGCCGCGCGTCATGGAGCTCCTCGGCGGCTGGAACGTCAGGTACGGTGTGGGTCACAATTAATGGAGTACAGTCGTTGATACAGGATGCTTGCATGCACATGTTCACCACCACTGTGCATACCAAGTAATGTGCCACCGCCTCCATCACCCTCCCTCAACAATCTCGCTGTGCAGGGGCATCGCCTGCGGCGCGGCGCACACGGTGGCCTTCACCATGCAGGACGTGATCACGTGGGGCGCCAACGACCGCGGCCAGTGCGGCCACGGGGAGCGCGCGGAGACGGACTGGGTCAAGCCGCGGAGCATCAAGATGCTGCACGACCTGATGATCACGCAGGTGGCCTGCGGCGCGGCGCACACGCTGTGCGTGACGGGGACGAGCCAGGTGTTTGCCTGGGGCGCCAACTCGCACGGCCAACTGGGCCTGGGCGACACGCAGGACCGGCGCACGCCCGCGCCGCTGGACCGGCTCTGGGCGCTGCCCGTGCAGCAGCTGGCCGCGGGCGACGCGCACTCGGCGGCGCTGACCAGCAACGGCTTTTTGTTCACCTGGGGGCGCCAACGACCGCGGCCAGCTGGGCCTGCCGGCCGGCGCGCAGGTCGCCGCGCTGGCGGACGCGGCGCGCTCCGACTCGGAGCGGCACCGCGTGCACCGCCGCGTGAACCAGCGCTTTTTGAGCGCCATGCTGGAGATGGGCATCCCGCGCGACCGCGCGGAGCTGGCGCTGCACGAGACGGGCAACGTGGGCGTGGAGGTCGCGGCCGAGTGGCTGTTCAGCGTGCCGGACGACGTGCTGGACGCGCACCTGCTGCACGGCGGCGACGAGGACGGCCAGGGCTCGGCGCGCGGCGCGGGCCCGCCCACGCCGCCCAGCGCGGACGCGCTGCTGCTCTACGAGCTCGAGCGCGACTCGGCCGTGCCCAAGCGCGTGGCGCTGACCGGCGTGCGCGGCGTGGCCTGCGGCGGCGCGCACACGGTCGCCTACACGGCCGACGAGTGCTTCGCCTGGGGCGCGGCCGACGCGGGGCAGCTGGGCATCGGCGCCGGCGCGGGCGCCAGCGTGCGCGCGCCCACGGCCGTGCCGGCGCTGGCGGGGATCGCGCTGGCCGGCGTCGCGGCCGGCGCGGCGCACACGCTCTTTGTCCCGGCCGACGGCGGCGCGGTCCTCGGCTGCGGCGATGCCTCGAGCGGCGCGCTGCCGCTGGCCGAGGACGACGGCGTCGGCGCCGCGGACGGGTGCCCGTCCGCCGCCCCAGCATTCACGCACATCGCCTCGCGCCTGGGCGGCTCGGCCGTGCCGGCCGAGCCGGTCGCGCGCCACGAGCCCGAGCGCTGGCACGACGCCTGCGACGTCGACGCGGGCGAGCCCGGCAGCTTCCGCTCGGCCGCCTCGGACGCCGCGCAGAGCGCCGACCAGGACGAGCTCATGTGCGACGCCTCGCGCGACCTGCATGAGCGCGTCTTCCTGCAGCGGCGCTCGCCGTTTGCGGGCGAGGGCGCGCGCGAGCCGGCCAGCCCGCTGCCGGCCGCGCCCGGCGACGCGGTGCTGCTCACGCCGCGCCTGCAGGTGCGCGCGCCGCGGCCGCTGCGGCTGCGCTTCCTGCAGGGCGCGCACGCGGCCTCGGCCGGCGGCGCGGTCGTGTCCGCCGCCGTCGCCGGCCCGCGCGCCTCGGCCTTCCTGACGCGCGCGCGACGAGCCGACGCCGCGCGCGCCCTCGCGCCTGTGGGAGCGCCTGTCCGCGGCCGTCGCGGCCGCGCGCGGGCGCCCGCGCACGAGCTGGAGCTGCGCGTCAAGCCCATCGCCATCGCGGTCGAGCGCATCTTCGGCTCGCCCGCGGCCATCTGCGCGGCCTTTGGCCTGCGCGAGCAGGTCGGCCTGGACGTCGCCCTGCTCGAGTCGGTGGCCGCGGACCTGTCCGACCTGGAGCGCGGCTTTGCCGAGGCGGGCCAGCAGGCCGCGGGCGCGGGGCGCGTGGGCGGCCTGGGCGCGGGCGCGCCGTCGCCGGGCTCGGGCCGCGCGCCGCTCGCGCCGGGCGCGGTCGCGCAAAACGCGGTGACCGTCTCGGGCTGGCTGTTTGGCGGCCTGCACCGCGCGTTTGAGGGCCTGCTGTCGGAGCTGGAGCGCAACGTGCGGCTGCTGGGCACGCCCGAGCGCGCGCAGGTGCTGCTGGCGGCCGCGCAGCTGCCGCTGCTGGCGGACGCGCGCTGCGCGGGCGCGCTGGTGCCGCGCCTGTGCGCGGCGGTGCTGTCGGCGCCGCCCGCGGCGCGTCACCTGCTGGTGCGCTGGTGGAGCGGCTACCCGCCCGAGCTGCTGGAGCGGCGCGTGGTGGCGCCGCTGCAGCGCTACCTCACCGACGAGCTCTACACCACCAAGAAGCTCACCGTGAGCGTGATGAACGTGATCAAGGTCCTCGCGCGCGTGGAGGAGGCCAGCTCCGCGGGGCGCGTGCTGCCGCCCGAGGCCTTTTACAACGAGCTCATCAGCGAGAAGCTGGACGTCCTCGACCACTACGTGGCCTGGCGCCAGACGCACGACACGCCCGCGCACGCGCCGGGCGCCGACGGGCCCTTCTCCTTCTGCTCCTACCCGTTCTTGCTGAACCCGCGCGCCAAGTCCAAGCTGCTGCACACCGAGGCGCGCATCCAGATGGACCAGACCGTCGCGGCCTGCCGCGCCGAGGCGGCCGCGGCCGAGGGCGGCGCGCGCGACGGCGGCGCCGAGGAGCTGGTCGTGCCGCGCAAGGCGCCGCGCAGCCGGCGCGCGCGCGCTGAGCAACCTGCCCCCGATCCCGGCCTTTCCGGGCGCCGGGCGCAGCCGTTTGGCGCGGGCGCGGGCTCGTACTACGCGCCCTCGCCGCGCGGCGAGGGCGCGCGCGCGCGGCGGCCTCGCCCTTGTCGGGACGCGGGCCGGGCGGCACGCGGCGCACGAGGGCCCGGGGTCGGCGCGCCGGCGCGAGCGCGGCCCGGGCGGCCTGCGCTGGCTGTTCAACAGTCTGCGTGCCTCGGGCGAGCCCTCTGGCTCCACGCCGCGCCAAGCACGGCGGGACAGCGTGACTAATGGGAATAGTAGTACCAATAACGCGTCATCATCGTCTTCGCACCACCTCGCGAGCATGTTTCAGCACAACACCAGCGCCCCGACGTCGCCCACGGCCGCCGACTTGGCGGCGCTGCACGCGCCGGCGGCGATGGACATCGACGGCGAGGGCGTGGCCTCGGACGACGAGCGGCGCAGCATCGCGCGGCAGGCCTCCGACGGCGGCGCGGCCGTGTGGCGCCAGGGCTCGCTCAACCTCCCCGCGCCCGAGGAGAGCGGCTTCCCGGCCGACGCACCCCGACATGTGCATCCTGCGCATCCGGCGCAACCACCTGCTGGAGGACGCGCTGGACGAGGTCGCGCGCCAGAAGCCCAAGGACCTGTTCAAGCCGCTGCGCGTGCACTTTATCGGCGAGGACGGCATCGACGCGGGCGGCGTGAAGAAGGAGTTTTTCCAGCTGCTGGTGGCCGAGGTGCTGAGCCCCGACTACGGCATGCTGAGCTACCAGGCCGAGTCGCGGACCTACTGGTTCTGCCCCGTCACGCTGGAGGAGGATTCCAGTTTCCTGCTCCTGGGCCTGATCCTGGGCCTGGCCATCTACAACGGCGTGCTGCTGGACTTCCCGCTGCCGCTGGCGCTGTACCGCAAGATGCTGGGGCACGAGGTGCGGCTGCGCGACCTGGAGGACATGCAGCCCAGCCTGGGGCGCGGCCTGCAGGCGCTGCTGGCCTACGAGCCGCCGCTGGACGAGCGCGGCGAGCCGCTGCCCGGGTCGGCCGTGGAGGAGGTCTTCTGCCAGAGCTTTGCGGTGGAGGTGCCCTGCTGGGGCGAGCGGCGCCTGGTCGAGCTCAAGCCCGGCGGCGCCGACGTCCCCGTCACCGAGGACAGCCGGCGCGAGTTTGTCGACCTCTACGTCGACTTCTGGCTCAACTCCAGCGTGCACGCGCAGTTTGAGGCCTTTGCGCGCGGCTTCCTCATGCTGTGCGGCGGGCCCGCGCTGCAGCTGTTTTCCGCCACCGAGCTGGAGCGCCTCGTCTGCGGCAACCCCTGCCTCGACTTTGAGGGCCTGCAGCGATCCGCGCGCTACGAGGCCGGCTACGCGGCCGACCACCGCGTCATCCAGTGGCTCTGGGACGTGGTCACCGAGCTGAGCGACGAGGAGAAGCGCCTGTTTCTCAAGTTCTTCACCGGCAGCGACCGCGCGCCCATCGGCGGCCTGGCCAACCTGCGCTGCGTCATCCAGCGCGACGGCCCCGACTCCAACAAGCTCCCCACCAGCCACACCTGCTTCAACACCCTGCTCCTGCCATCCTACAAGTCGCGCGACAAACTCGCCGACAGGCTCCGCCTGGCCATCCTCAACTCCGAAGGCTTTGGCCTCGAGTAGATGATGGTGGGAGGGGTGACAAGCGATCGTGCGGGTCCTTACCAAATGCGTGCCCGCACCGACTTCCCAACTCCTTCCAGGGACTGCACCAACCCCCCACCTATCTTAATCGGCAAGACGGCGACGCACACGCTCGTGACTCTGATGAATCCGCTGCCCCTCCACTACTGACCCATTTTGTTGCATCGACCTGACCCCGCTCATCAGTCTCATGACATTCGCTTGCCACCCATGTTTTATGCCTCCCGGCCCGTTAAGCACGCTCCCATAATTGTCAGTCAGTCACCCAGCGGGCATCTGTTCGCGCGCGTTACAAGAGGTTTGTCGGTGGGTCGCATTTGGGAAAAGGACGGTCGGGGCAATCCGGCGCGCGCCGGGCCGGCGGGGGCAAAGAGCGAAAGGCAAGGGCGTGCGGGACGGTCAGGCACGAGGGCGCGAGCACACGTAAAGGAAAGTCATCGGTCCTCGTCCTCCTCGTCATACTCCGGTTCGGAGGGCGCGGCGGGCGCCTTCAGCTCGGGCGCCGCAGGCTCCGACTGGCTGCGCTCGCGCGCCGCGGCAAAGAGCTGCTGTTGCAGCTCCAGCAGCTGCTCCTTGGACAGCGACTCCTGCGACACCTTGCGCGCTCCCACCCGGTGCTGGCGCTGCTCGCCGCGAAACTCCTCCAGCACTGTGGGGTGGAGTGGGGTGGAGTGGGATGGAGTGGGTGAGCGGGTAGACACGCTTGGGTAGCAAGTGCTTTCATTTTGTGTGATACACAACAGTGTACAACACATTCAGACACAAGACGTCATAGGTCCAAATCGAGAGTACTAAAGCGAAACAAAACCTGAGCAAGCCAAGGGTGTCCTTGCCATCGCACACTCTCAAGCGCCCCACCCACCTTCGCGGACGGGGCCCAAAAATGCATCAAATCCAAGCTCTTGCAATGCTTTTAGCACGTGCTCAGGGCTGATGGTGCTCCGCTTCTCACGGTCGCTGATCACGTTGGACTGGGCGGAAACCAAATGGACAAACTCGTTGCAGCAAAGGGTGAGGACGTCCATGGCATCCGAAGCGATCCGCATGCCCGAGGGCAGGCCCCCCTTCACGGCCTTTTGGAGCGTTGATCGGGGAAGAGATACGTCATCGTCCATGATGGGAAAAGTGCAGCATGCCCCAGCCTCCCGCGCGGCGGCATGCCGGTGGGGGCGAAGAATGTGCCGAGGAGAATTGGTGCGGACCTCCGGTCGGAGTGGGTATTTATCTGATCCTTGCCCAAATCGGTACGAGATAAGGGCGATCCTGTAGTCTGGGGATTTCGCGCCCTGGGCTCCCGGCGAAACCCTACCACCGCGGATAGGTGAATGATTATAGCCTGCCTGCGAACGGCTTGCGAGCTCAGGATGCTTATTCATTTTTGGCACCCCAATAGAGGCTTGAGTGATGCAACGAGTTGTCAAGAGAATATTTTGGGAATATAATTGAGCCATCATGTTTGCCTAACTAACTCTTTGACAGGCACTTTCTTAGAAACGACTTACTTACATGAGTGCCAGTGAGAGGCATTTGTTACCGCTTCGAAGGAAGTCAGGCCTGGTGACATTATCAGACCGAACAGATGAGATATCAGTCGCAAACATACTGGGCACACAGCTGGACATGGCGCCGCCCGCCAGCACACATAACAATCATCCCCTCCCAACCCCACTGGCCATCAGGTCATGTGTAAAACAATCCACAAACCCCAGAAACACGCAATCAGGCCAGGTGTTTTTTGTAAAAGGGGATGAGGCGGTCCAGGGCCAGCTTGGTGGCCTTGGGTTCCCAGTAAAGGTCGTAGTGCGAGGTGCCAGCGATGATGTAGAGGTCCTTGTCCTCCGACCTGGCGCGGTTGAAGAGCTCAAACCCGTCGCGGTAGGAGCCAAAGGCCCCCGGGATCTCGCCCACGACGATCTGCAGGGGCTGCGTGAGCAGGCGCTCCGCCTCGCCAAAGGCGTCAAAGCCAAAGGCGGCGGCCTGGTGGGAGAACAGAAAGGTCACCGGCGCGTGCGGGTGGGCGCCGCGGTCGGTCTTGTAGTATTCGGTGGCCTGGAAGAGGTCGACGTCGTTGACCCCCTGCTTCCTGGCGGCTTCCACGGAGGTGGGGATGTAGTCCTCCTGCTTGGGGGCCGCGCCCCGCGCCTCGGCCGTGCGCTGCGCGGCGATGGCCTCCAGGGTCGCGACGGGGTCCTGGGCCAGACCCCCCTCGCGCAGCATGCGTCCCAGGTTGACGGCCACAACGGTGCCCACGGCCCGGAAGCGCCGCTCCGTCATGGCGGCCTTGACGGCGTAGCCGCCGCCGCCGCACATGCCCAGCACGCCGATGCGCTTGTCATCCACGTAGTCGAGCGTCACGAGGTAGTCGACGGCGCAGCGAAAGTCCTCCACGCGCAGGCCGGGGTCCTCCAGCATGCGCGGCTCGCCGCCGCTGGCGCCCTGGTGCCCGGCGTCAAAGGCCAGCACCACGAACCCGGCCTCCGCCAGGGCCTTGCCGTACACCGCACCCACCGTCTGCTCCTTGCAGCTGCCGATGGGGTGCGCCGCCACAACGGCGGCATATTTTTTCTTCTTGTCGAAGCCGTAAGGGAAATGCAGGTCGGCGGCAATGTCGATGGTCAAGTTTTTAAAGGTGACGGTCGCCATGGTCTTTTGGTGACGAAGGCGCATGGCAAGCAGGAACCTTAAGGATTTGGACCGTGTCCGGCCTTGAAAAGCACAATTTGGTCTTTTGAAACAAATGAGGAAAATGTGTGCTTAGTTGCAAGGGTGCCATGGCGTCGGGTCTCTATATATGTGTCGGTTTACATGGTTACGAGGTATTGATTTCATGCTAATTTCATGCTCCGTATCCGGACCCTGGCCGCGGCGAGGACGCCAGATTCGCGCATGCGACTTACTTGACAGTACGTGAGATTCATGAATTTCATGTTGATGATTGAGGTCGGGTGCGACAAGCTATGGATCGGGTGCGCGTGTAGGGGGCTCACGGCGGTGAGCCGACATCGCAGTTTCGAGTCAGCTTCCCACAATTTAAGGCAGGACTTTGCGCCCTTCCGTCGGGTCATCCGCCTACACCGATTCGCCTCTGACCTCTTTGGAGACATGCACGGCACTGAACACGGCATCTTTCATACATATAATATACATACAAGTGAATGGAGGCTACGGGCATTCATCACTGCTAAAATATTTCAAGCCTGTTCGCATGGCTAGGCAGCGCAGATGATCCCCATCGTATGCATGCAGGGGGCCAGACTACTCCAGGCATCACAGCCAGTACAAATGAGTGTCTTCCATGAATCCGATTCACGACACAGGCCATCATGATTCAATTAATCGAAAAGCAGGCCACGTCACGGCCAGGTGCTTATTGAAAAAGGGGGTGAGACGGTCCAGGGCCAGCCTGATGGAGTTGGGCTCCCAGCAGAGATCAAGGTTTGAGGCGCCAGTGATGACGCAAATATCCTTTTCCTCAGATTTGGCGCGCTCGAAGATCTCATATTCGTCGCGGTGGGCCCCGGACACCCCAGGGACGTCGCCTGCGATGATCTGCAGCGGCTGGGTGAGCAGGTGCTCCGCCCCGCCAAAGGCGTCAAAGGCAAAGGCCGCAGCCTGGCGTGACAGCAGCAGCGACGCCGACGCGCGCTGTTTGGTCGTGTAGTGACCGGTGGCCTCGACTAAGTAGGGGTCCTTGAACGGCGGCTTCTTGGCCTCCTCCACCGAGGTGGGAATGTGCTCCACTTCCTGGCGCGTCGCGCCCCGCGCCTCGGCCGTGCGCTGGCTGGCGATGACTTGCAGGATCGCGACCGGATCCGCAGACCCCTCGCGGAGCATGCGCCCCACGTTGACCGGCGCGACGGTGGCCACAGCCCTGAATCTGCGATCGATCATTGCGGCCTTGATCGCGTAGCCGCCGGCGCCGCAGATACCAAGCAGGCCGATGCGGACTTCATTCACATATTTGAGCGTCACGAGGTAGTCAACAGCGCAGCTCAAGTCTTCCACGCGCAGATTGGGGTCCTCCGCCACGCACGGCGGGCCGTCGCAGGTCCCCGGGTGGCAGGCGGGAAAGGTCAGCACCACAGCCCAGTTACCTCCCAGGTCACTGCCGTACAGAGCCTGAGCCAATTGCTCGCTGCAGCTCCACATGGGGTGCGCCACCACAATGGCCGCGTATATTCCCCTCTTCCTAAAGTCTGGAGGAAAGTGCAGGTTGGCGGTCACTTTCACGCCCCTATGGTTGGAGAAGGCAACCGTGGTCATGGTCGTTGGGTGGCCAAGGCGGATGAGGGATGGGAAACCTCAAGAAATTGGACTGTATTCACCTTTCCAAAGCACGACACAATGTTGTAATGATTACGAGGGAGATGAGTTCTGTCTTGTGCCCATGCTAATGCGGCGGGTGTATCAATGTGTGTCGGTCCATTTGAGTACGAGGTATGGATTTCATGCTAATTTCATGTATGGGCCCGCATCAGGATGGTGGTCGCGACAGGTACGCCAGATTCGAGCCTGCGAGTTACTTAACAGTGCGCGGGATTCATATACTTCATGTTGTCGATTGGGGTTGGATGCGTCAACCCGTAGGCCTCCTGCGCTTGGCAGGATTCGCTCTCTAGAGGCACTGACACAGTTTCGAGATGACTTTCCTCAGATTCAGCGGAGGGCTGGAGGCCGTTCCGTCCGGTCATCGGCTACAGCTGATAGGCCCCAATGCCAATCTTGCAAACATACACAATACAAGTCCAGGGGGGGCATCACATCATTTGAAGGAGATACAAGTGAATGGAGGTTGCGTCAAGCGCGAGGATGTGCCCATCGACAACGGTCCGGGGGACGCCTTCCAACGCTGCCCGGATGCGGCGGCGCGGGCCTTGGGGATCCCGGCCTTGGGTGTCTGCTTCCGATACGAGCGTCTCGGCCGCTCTCACCCAGGCCTGCCAACCGTCTACAACCCTGCGATTGAACGTCTCAAGGTACCGCTGAATGCTTCTTTCTTGCACCGAGCAAATACGGTAGGTTGCAACCTGGCGCTGTGATATCTGATTTTCCGCTCTCCTCACCTTTTTGCCCGGGTCCGCTCGTCTGCCAGCCGCTGTGCGGTGCTGGCGCAGACGGCTGTGAGTCGCGGGTGGTGCAGCAGGTCCTCGTGGTGGGTCCTGCATGAATGAAATGCAGGGGTCAGGGCACATGACGACCTGGCGTTTAGAAGGTGCAGCAACCCAACATCCCACCCCCTTCCCCACGCATACATGGCAGCTCCCTGCACGGGGAGGCAGGAGCCCGGCGCCCAGCGGGGCACAGCCTGGCCAATGGAGCGCACGAGCGAGCGGATGTGCCGACACATGGCGTCGACAACGACGGCCGCATCTGGCGAAATGCCAACAGGGCCGCTCCCAGTCTGGATCTCCATCGACACCTGCAGTAGGCGCAGGCTCGTGCTGGAGCAGCAGTATCAAATAGGCACATTAGGACCACCCCCCCACGCCGGCTCACCTTGATGCGGAGCGCCGGGGACTTGCCGGGGAGGCCCCCAAACAGGAAGCGCAGCGTCCGGACGAGAGCGCTGGCGAGGGCTCGGTGAATGCGACGCTCCCAGCGCCGGTAGAGCGCCTCCCAGGCGGGCGCGCGCCCCGTTTGGGTCTTGAGAGTGTATCGCTCCATCAGGCGCAGCTGGGTCTGCACACGCGTCGCGCAAGCCGCTGCCGCGGCGGACAGCCGCTCTGCCAGAGCGGCCAGCGCCGCGTCCGCCTCTGCGAGCGCCACCGGGCCCTGCGCTCCGAGCGCCTGCCGGTACTGCAGCGCGATCTGGGTGGGCAGCGCGCGCAGACTCGCAGACGCCAGGGCGCTCAGCCGGCAGGTCTGGCGTGCAATCGCGGCATACTCGGCCGCGGCGCCCGTCATCTGCTGGACGAATCTGGGCACCAGGGGGCTGCACCACCCCACTCTCAAGCTGCCGGGGACGAGCGCTGCCCGAAGCCTGGCAAGGGCCGGCCGGAGCGCCTCTTCCTCGGCGGAACCCTTGCGCACTGACGCCCCGACCTGCAACGTTCAGAAGAATTATTGCTCTCAGTTGGCAGTCGCGGAAAATAAATTTAAGAATACAAGTAGCACTCACGTACACAGACCTTTTCGATCCAGTGCACCGCAGCAAGAGCCTCGGTGTGGAGCTTCATGAAGCTGGGAAGAAGCTGCGCTATGTCGCGCATGACCTGCGGCGGCTCCAGGCCACACCGCTGCATCTGGCTGGCGAGCTCAATAGCATCGAGCCCCGGCACGCATGCGACGAGCGGCAGACCCCCAGAAACACAGGAGGAGTCGTCTTCTGGACAAACAAGGAGAGGCTGCCGCGCGGCCGCCTCGACCCGCTGGACAGCCGCAGCGCTTGCATCGCTCCAGCGCTTTGCCTGCTGGGCCGCCAGCTGGGCAGTAACATCTACAGAATTGATGGAAAACGGATTTGAGCGCATCTGTCAAGATACACATGTAATTTGCCACTCGTTGCGCGCGGATTGGTGCTGGAGTCAGAGGCTGTGCGGCAATCTCACCTCGTAGCTGGGCTAGGGCCGCCAGTGATTCCGCTGGCGCATACAGTTGCAGGCGCCCGAGCGCCGGCGCCAGCGTGCCTTGCAGGTATCGGGATCCAGCGGAAGCGCGCAGGACCCAGCCCGCCAAAGGGTGAATGTTCGGGAGTCTGAGCCCATCCGACCCGGCCAGTGCCTGTTGTGTCGCCTGCACCTGTGGAGGTGAAGTGGGCAAGCGCTTGCAGGTGAGAGCCTCTGAAAATGTTATGAAAATTGAGCGCATCTCTGTCACTTTGCCCACTCGCACCTCTGCAGCAATGCTGGCCACGAGCAACCGCGCAGCATCTGGCAGCATCCTTGCCAAGGCTGAAGAAGAGAGCATGGCAGACCCGGCAGGCTGCGCAGCGGCACTCAGTGCGGCGTCCATGCACTCAAGCTGAGCTTGCAGCGCCGGTCGAGTGTATCCTGCTCGAAGCATGTCACCAAGCAGCTCAGCAGCGCGAGCGGCAATCTCCAAGGTGAACTCGGTAGCCGCTTTGAGAAATCCTTCGTCCTCTTCGCTTGACACGAGCTTGAGTGGCCTGAGAGACGCAATCAGTCTGGCCAGACGACTATCTAGTCCAGCACCCTCCGTTTCATATGCGGTGCCCGTGAATGAGCCCACCAGCAGACGAAGGCCCGCCCAAGCGGCCACCAGCTCCGCGCAGCAACCCAAGCAAGTGGCTGCCGAGTCAATGGACGCGCCAGAGGTGGATGGCCAGGGTGCTCCGACCTCGCCCAGCAGCGAGGTCTCTTTATGGAGCTTTTGAGCACATAGTCGCTCGCTCTGGGCACGTTTCCAGGCCAGACAGGCCTCAAGTACCCGGCGCAGATCGTTGGCAATCTCTTGGAGGGTGGCCGGGGACGCGCTTGCCAAGTCAGGCCCTCCATGAGCCCATGCTCTGGCGGCTGCCCGCTTGATATGCTCAAGAAAGGTCTGATCAGCATCGGTCGCTGCCCGTGCCAGCGCAGGGTCTCCAGGATGCAAAATCCCGGCCTAGCAGACGTGCGTGCGCATAAGAGTGAGAAAATCGCCATCTTGCTTCGCACCCAGCTGAACCCACCAAGCCTTGAAACACGCGGCTTTTCCACAGAAACACCCTCCTCCTCTGAAAACCACTTGCCACGTCAAGGGCCACGGCGACCGTCTTCATGCTGCATGGCGTCGGACCCTGTCCCTTCGAGATTGGCAGCATCTCGTTGCAGCCGAGCCTCAGCAAGCGTTCGAATGTAGAATCCGCAGCTCCTCTGGGTCTCTGCCGGACACGCCTTAGTTGCTCGACTCTTGGACCGTTCCGAAGCGCCAGGCGCGAAGCTAAGAGGGAAAGTAAAAGGTCCAGGCAGCTCTGGGGCTTTTTGTTGCAGGTAATGGGCACACATTCCAGCCCTGCAGAGGACAGACTGTTGCCTGGAATGACGAGCACTGCCCGCTGCCAAGAAAGGTTGGTAAGATCGGAATTGGGACCCAGACCAGCAAGGTGGACGCCAGAGGTCCCTTCACAGGGAGCATAAGGCGTCTCCGTGCCCTGATGGCCATTTTCTCCGCCCTCAACAGAGGCCACCACTGTCGTGTCGCTTGGCTGACTAAGAGACTGATCGGGCTTGTAGACCAGCGCCGCCGGATAATCTACGATGGGGTGAGGTTGTGAGCGTGCAACTGGGGCAGTGATATAGTCGGCGTGCGGAGCTTATCACGTCAATAATTTATTTACCATCCTCGCAAGGCATGCCTACCTCGCAGTAGCTGGTGGATGTCCAGGCGCAGGGATGAGTCCGGGTCCGCGCAGGCGGCCACCAAGTTTTCGCAGTCGTTCACCATATCGAGCTTTTTAAGTGATTGTTAGCTTTTAATCGAGATAGTACAAATCTTGGCAAATATAAGACAGCTAAGAGCGACAAACCAGCAAAAGCGTATAGCTCGTCGGATACAGGTGGGGTTTCCGAAATGCGCTTCATGTCTGTCGGAAGGGTCGGGCCGCCGGTTGACGGAGTCGCTGGGCGAGGAGTTCCCTGCAGAAACAGCCCCACTTTGATGCATACAGAAATGAGACCTTGATTCATGATCAAGCTAGTAGACTAATCAGCAACGTCGACCGACGGACAAGGCAGCTGTGGGCCTAGCCTCCGGCTTGCGCGAATGCTCCCTCTATCGTGTCATGTCGATCTTAACGCAGCCAAGCTGATGAAAAGTATCCAGTTATATCAAGGCAATATATTTATGCCCTGGAGCGGCCGAAATGACTCTCATTTACCCATTGAATACTGGACCCTGCTTCCGAAGCCGATGGTCGATCAGCGGCCACTGACAATGGAATGAGCCGAGCGCGTGACAATGGAGCAAATGAGCATTGAAAATTTGTCTTGGCTTTTCTACATAGTGGACGAGCGAGTTTTGAGGTCGCGGGGGCCCAGCAGTACCTAGTCCGAGACCAAACCGAGCAGCCCGATTCTGCTCCGGCATCATCGGCGTCACGCATGAATTTGATCGTCAAAGGGAGCTCCGGGAAAGGGAGCCAGGCGTCGCTCTCCACTTTGCACATGCATCGATGAAGTCTATACGATACCTTTGACGGTGCGCACGTTGCCGGGAGTTGCGCAAGGGGACGGCGCCCTCATGGGCGATACGACGGCTCAGGCCTCGCAGGCCCTCGCGGCCAAAGACTGGGAATCGGCCGCGAGCCTGTTCTCCAAGGTACATGGACGTACAATCGTGGAAGTTGCGCCGATTTAGGAGGTAGAGGGCGGTTGGTCATGCTGGATCTTCTATATGTGGGAGGTCTCTGTGGATCACGGTGTGCAGGCTGTCGAGGAGGATGCCCCGCGGGCCGAGGCGCTCAAGGGCCGTGCAACCGCGTATCAGAAGCTGGGCCGGCACCAGGAGGCTCTCGAGGACGCCCTGGCGGCCTTGAATTTGGACAAGAGCGATGTAGCGGCGCTCGGCCTGGCGGCGTGCGTGGCTTTGCGTGGCTGTCTTGGGTGGGGCTGCGATCCGCGTGCTAGCTGGTAGCGTCGAGTCGTCTGATGCTCCCCACACACACCTACCCTCGTCCACGTGCGCAGGCGCGCGCGCTTTGCGCTGGGCGATTTCGGGGCGGCGCGGGAGGCGTACGAGCGCCTGTCCGAGCTGGAGCCCGGCAAGCGGGTGCACCGGCAGTGGGTGGACATGTGCCGCGTGCGGTCCGGCGAGGAGCTGCCGCTCGCCGAGCCGCAAGCTGCGGCCGCCCCGCCGCGCGCAGCGCCGGCCGAGAGCCCCCCCGAGCGCTCGGCACGGCCCGCCGCGGCGCGGATCGACGACGCCGAGTACAGCAAGTACTGGCGCGGCATCCAGCCGCCGGCGGCGCAGCGCGGCCGCGCCGGCCGCCGCGCCGGCGCTGCGGCACCAGTGGTTCCAGACGGACGCCAAGGTGGAGGTGGCGGTGCTCGTGAAGGGGCTCCGGGCGGAGCAGGCCGCGGTGCAGATCCAGCGCGAGGCCCTCAGCATCGAGGTCGCGGACCGTGGGTACCGCCTCGCCCTGGAATTGGGTGGTCCAGTGGACCCAGAGCGGAGCCGGTGGGCCGTCACCGGCACCAAGGTCGAGGTCGTGCTCCACAAGGCAGCGCCCGGCGTGTCCTGGAAGGACCTGGAGCGACGCAGGAGCGATGATGATGTGGAGGAGACTGTTGCGACGGCAGCGCCGGCGGCTCCGGCGCCGGGAGTGCCCAGCACCCTGTACCCCTACGCTGGGTACGCTGCTTGGTGGCTGCAGGGGTTGCAAGGGATGGGCGCTCGCGCTGGCCAACCGCGTTCCATGGAGAATACCCAAAGAATTGAACTGCATACCTTGCGCGCCACTGCAGGAAAAAAGTGGACTGGGATGCCCTGGATCGCGAAGCCGCGCAGCAGGACGCAGAGGATGGGCCCGCAGAGGGGGACGAGGTGCGTGGGTATTGTGGAGGTGGGACGGGAACGATGCATGCCTGTTCCGATGCGGCGCATGCGCGCTCGCATGCGTGTGCAGGCTCTCTCTATACATGTGGCCGTGGCTGCCTGCCTGGGGGCTCCCACCAGCTGCCCAGCAGCTGGCTCATGCCATTCTCGAACACTCCATCCCCATTTGAATTAAACACCCGCGACAGGGCGTGATGAAATTCTTCAAGGAGCTCTACGCCAACGGCGACGAAGATTTTCGCCGGGCCATGGTCAAGTCGTATGTCAACTCTGGTGCGCGGGCGCTGAGGGCGGGCCCATACTGGAAGCTGTGTGATTGTTTCCGTCTGCGTGCGCTGTGAACATATTCCGCCCTGACCTTTCCAGTCCCTTGCGTGTCGTGTCGCAGGAGGCACAGAGCTGTCCACCAACTGGGACGAGGTGTCCACGAAAGACTACGTCCCACCCTCGTCCTGATGGGCAGTGATAGGAGTCTATCGTGAGGGGTGCGGGTGATTCACATCAAGATGCGGGCGCTGGCCTCATTCAAGCTCGATGATCGCGGCACAAGTTGTGTCCCTTGTGACCTTTTACTCAACTACCCCACTGCCTCGTCGGCCACTGCCACCCTCTGCGACCCCCTCTCCATCACATGGAGACCCACGCAGTTACCAATTGCAGTATATCAGGCTTGTGGAAAGGTGCCCTGTCAGCACACGCATGGTGAGCACAGGACCTCACTGAAAGTGGAAGAATGGCAGGGTAATATAGAGTGCAAACGTCGAAGACAAGGCATGGGTTGTCCCCGGGGAGGACGGCGGGAAGAGGGGCAATTGGGGGGGGATCGAGGAGCCTGGGCGTGCCGGCGCGCCGGGGAGGGGGGGGACACGTGGGGGGGCGCGCGCAAGTACATGCCTCGAGAGCAGCTGCTCTTGAAGTGATTTCCAGGGAGAGTTTGGGCACCGCGCGGGCGCCAGGACGGGTCTGGGCCCGTCTAGTTCACAGAAATAGCCTAGTATATAACACAAACTCCAGCGTAGAAAAAGGGAGGGATGTCGGCCTCGGCATGCCCAAGGGCCGCGTCGCGGGTCTCACAGCGATTGCTTCTGCGCGAGTGGTCGAACGATGAGGAGGGATTTTCATGAGTTCCAGAGATTGACGATGAGGAGCGTGCAGTGTGCAACTGAAGTGCCTCAGATTCCACCACCACAATCAAGTTTTCAACGCACAAGCAGACTCCCACCCAGGATGAATGCGACTTTAACCCCTACCCACGCACCAGGAGGATGAGCGTGGCCACAGAGAAGAGGACGCCGATGCTGGCGACGCCAAAGGGGATGATGACGTCGACCACCCAGAAGTAGAGCTTGCCGTGCTTTTGCGCGCGGTAGTGGCGCGGGACGCGGAAGTAGCCGATGTTGGTCATGGAGGCGGTGCTGGCCATCTCCACGTCCATGGGCGCAAAGGTCTTGGACGAGGCGTCCGTGGCCTTGCGGATGGGCTCGCTCAGGTCGTTGGCCGGCGCGGCGGCGGCGTCGCCCTCGTCCACCGCGGTGTACTCCTCCTGGATGGGGAAGGAGGTGGACAGGCGCACGCCGGGCATGCCCGGCACGGGCGTGAGCTGCGTGCTCTTGTCGTCGCCCTCGGACGACTTGTCGCCCGCCGGCGGCGCGGCGGCCGCGGTGGGCGACTCGGCGCCCGCGTTGTAGATGCTGCCGGCGGTGATGCTGGAGGACTCGAGCGAGGGCGGCGCGCGCTGGCAGTGCGCGCGGTTGAAGGCGAGCAGCAGGTGGCTGAGCACGGGGATGAGGTAGGACACCAGGCACACGCCGGTCGCGCCCGTCACGGTCAGCACGTTGCCCGACTGCGCGGGCGCGGCCAGGGCCACGGCCAGGCAGATGGCGATGATCACGCAGGTGTTGATCACCTGGCGCACAAAGGGGCGCAGTGTCTCGTAGCGCCCGCGCGAGAACATGATGAGCCAGTTGTTGACGGGCATGCAGCAGGCGAAGACGATGGGCGGCAGCGAGATGGCGAGGTAGATGGTCATGAGGAAGTTGAGCACAAACTGGCCGGCGCCGCCGTTGCCGGGGACGAGCGTGCCGTCCTCGAGCACGGTGTAGCTGCCAAACCACTGGTTGTCCAGCACGTTGTCCGACAGGTTGTTGTAGCCGTACTGCGCGGCCGAGAAAAAGGCGGTGATGATGTAGGTGCCGGCGGCCACGCCCAGCACCGTGATGGCCGAGGCGAGGTTGGTGATCTTGGCGCCCGTGCGCCCGGGCGGCATCTCGCTCAGCAGCGGCATCATGATGGCCTGCAGGTAGAAAGCGAAGCCGAACAGGCTGAACGCGTTGGCCACGTCCGACAGCGAGCCCTGGTTCACCGCCGCAAAGCCGCCAAACTGGTCGTGCTTGAGCGCAGGAAGGCCGTTCTTGCAGGAGTAGACGATGACCGTGAACATGAGGAACCAGACGATGATGATGCCCGCACCGCCAACCATCTCCAGCTGGCGCATGCTGGGCAGCAGGCACAGCGGCAGGATGACCAGCAGCGTGAAGAACACCACGATCGCCAGACCGCTGCGGTAGGTCAGGAAACCGGGCGTCGAGTCGGGCCAAGTCGACAGCAGGCCCGCGGAGCCAACCTCGCCGCACTGGATCAGGGCGCCAATGATCGTGCCCAGCAGCAGGATGATGATGCTAAACTCGGTGAAGATCTGCGGGGAAAGGAATTAAAATGAGGAAGGCAGGGCGTGAGAACTTCCAGCACATCATTGGGACCGGAAATAGGAGCGCAACAGCTCCAGGGTGGTCGAGGCGGAAACCGAACCCTGCCTCCCCACCGACCGGACACCCCGAGCCTCGGCACTCGAGCGCCAACCCTCGGGTCCATGCGCAGCAAAACACACTATCGCGCCCATTAAACCACAACGGCAGCGCCAAGGCCCCTGAACCGCGCCCGACGCGACTGCATGAGTGTTCCGAAAGGTGTCGTCGTCCGTATCCGACCGCACCTTGAACCACCGGCCACCGACGGCATAGGCAAAGCTCTCATAGTCGCGCGTGCCCGTGTACTGGGCGCCGCGAATGAGCAGTCGACAGGTGTACACATTGGTGGCTCCCACCACCAGCGCGATGATGATACCCAGCACGGCTCCAGTGGTGGCAAAGGCGTAGCCCACGGGCAAGATGGCACTGCCAGGTGTCGTAAATCAGGGGAACGGACCGTCAGGCTCGGCGAAGTCGCGAGGGTGGAGCAGAAACGCCGCAAGCACGCCTTTCTCAATGTAATCTGTGCACTCATTAAGCATCCGCTTGACCGTACACAAAACCGTGGCCCCCGCCCTCTAACTCCTCAAATGCGGAGCCGCGGCCAGCCCTAGTTGCCAGGAGCAGGGCATTCCCGACGCCCACCCACCTTCCAATGATGCCGAGCGTCAACACCAGTGTGGCTGACAGCAAATGTTTGACATTGGAACCGCTCCATCCCAGCCACTCGCCGCGCTCCTGGGGATGGTATGTTGACGCTGGGCCCAGTGACCCACTCCCCATTGGTTCCATGTCGACGCTTCGAAAGCCTGCCGTATCGCAGCCGCGGCAGGTGTTTTGAGAGCGACCTATTCTAAATCTTGAGGACGTCTGCAGGGCCGGGGGGCGCGGCCGAATAAGCTGAGCTGGAAGCCGACTCGAATCCCTCGTAGGTGGGCGGTGGAAAGAAGGCGATCCCACTATCCGGCCTGGCAGCCGATGATAAAAGCCCTAGGGCTTGGGTGTGTCAGCACCCTCGCTGCCGCACGTTCGAGCCCTCTTGGGGACAGAAGCGAAGGCCAGTCGATTGCAGCCGAGGAATCACATTTTACACGATAAAGAAGGATGTTGGGCAATCCAGTGGGGTCATGGCGGGCTCACGAGGATCTCCGGTGCAAGGGGTTTGCAAGGGCGGGGTAGGGTTCCGAGGGGGCTCCGCGCAAATAATAGGCAGTCATCAAAGCGGATCGAGCGGCGGCAATGCCCGTCATCACGGATCGGCACTGCAGCAAGGTTGCTGGTCCGATCTTTGCCGGGTCAGGAGGGGTCGGCTGCTGCGTCGGGTGGGGGACCCCCCGCTGGACGAGGAGTCGCCGTCCTCGTCAGGCTCGGGCCCGGGATTGCGCTTCCGCCTGTGCAGGGACGGCGGGGGTGGCCATCAGGGATCGGAGTCACACATGCCATGTATATCGGGCATGCCATGACATCAACGTACTTTGGATCGCGACCGAAGAGGCCCTTGAGGTACGAAGGCGGGGACTGCACGAGCCTCCCCGTGTGCGACTTGGCGTGCTTCCAGGTCCGGCGCCCCATGTCCGCCAGGTTATCGCCCGTGTCCGTCACGACATCTGCGTCCGATCGGGGCAATGGCGCGGGGCGTGGTACGTCGGTATCCCCCAGATCGCGGATCTCCAGCAGCCTCCGGGTGCCCCACCCCGACACATTGCCCGACGACACGATTGCGCGCACGCCGGACGCACCTTGCACGTCGTCCACCACGTCCCGCATGTCAAACATGACCTTGACGTTTTTGAGAAAGCCCGGTCGATAGCTCGTGGGGTCCATGTAGTCCTGAAGAGGGAAGGAGGGATGGATTGGGCTGTATTGTTAACAGGGTGACTTGGTGAGCGCTGGAGCGTCTGGAACAGTCATCATGACACTGTGTGGATGGTAGGCGTTGAACATTCCAAACACCACCACGAGCCTCGCTCCCCCAGCGCAACGACGCAGCCCCAGAAAAGATAGACACCCGGACGCACCCGCGGCGGGAAGGCGTGCGCGTGCGCGATGGCCGCGGCAAACATCTCGACGCAGATGAGAAAGTTTTGCAGGCCGGCCGCGACGTCGTCCGAGTCGTAGGTGGACCAGGTGGCGGGCTTGAGCAGGCCAAACTTGGAGGCGAGCGCGATGCCCACCGACTGCCAAAAGGTCAGGAAGACGACCGCCTTGATCACCAGAAACTTGCTCAGCGGGCGCAGCGGGCGCAGCTCGTCCTTGCAGCCCTGGTACATGACGATGAGGCAGTAGAGCGCCCAGGTCTGCGACAAGGACCCGAAAAAGGCGATGTAGGGGTAGGCGCGGTCGTGCCGGAACTCGCCGTCGCCGTAGACGTCGCAGATGCCGGCCACGACGCCCACGGCGGTGAGCAGGGGCCGCGTGATGACGTAGGACAGCACGCCGCGCTTGGTCTCCCAGAAAAACTCCTGCCCCGCGGGCCAGGGCTTGAGGAAGCGGTTGGCCGGCCAGGGGTGCTGCACGGGCGGCTTGCTCCGAAAGTAGGTGTCCAGGTCGCCGTACTCCTCCTCCAGGTAGGCCAGGAGGTAGCAGTAGAAATTGTAGATCACAAACGCCTCGTAGCACTCGCGCAGCGGGTCGATGTAGATGCGCGCGTCCGAGAAGCGCAGGCTCAGCCAGGCGTCCAGCCCGTAGATGGGCACCATCCACAGGATGCGGATCACGCGGATCTGCAGCGCCGGGCGGTTGTAGTGCTCAAGGTGCATGGCCACCTCGTAGATCGAGGCCGACACCGCCAAGATCACAAACACGCCCGCGATGAACCAGGCTGCGAGGGAAAGGGGGGAGGGGGGAGGTGGAGTGTGTCGCGGGCAAGGATCGGCTCCTGCGTCTGGGCCGCCAACGACGGCTTCGGCTCATTCATTGGTCTCTCCTTCAATGAAAACGCCGTCGCTCATGCGCACGCACGCATCCACCTTTCGATCAGTCCGGACTCGACATGGCGATCCACATCATCAACACATGCTCTCAAACACACGTCTGAGCCGGGTCCTCTAGGCAAAAATCCCCTAGCGCCCTTGACCTGCGCCCCATCCCCGCTCCCCTCCCATCCGCCCACCTTGATAGTGCACAGAGAAATGCTCCTTGCGGAGCTCCACCACCATCCATGGCAACGCGCTAAACGTCCCGAGTGTGAGCAGGATCCAGAGCTGCGAGCGCAGGGAGCGCGAGGCGGGCTGGGCAGGTCGCGTCACGCCCGATCAGGACCCCTTGCGCCCATCAAACGGCATGAACGAATCCATCGACCCACAAACTCACCCCCCGAAAGACCCGGCGCATGGAAATGCCCTCCATTTCGAAAACTGGGGCGTGCCTCGAACGGCCTCCACCGTCACTTGCGCTGGGGTCTCCTCCTCTCAGTTGAGCTCGACATGGTTTCCCTTGACACAGAGGGTGGTCATTGAATATTGGAAACGCGACTGTGTGCGACTGCACCTGCCGAGAGGCGGGCCTTCCGAACACATCCAGGAGGCAATCGTGCGTGGGCGGTCCGCCGATAGATTCCGTGCAAGTCCGTGCCTCCGGGCGGGTCTTCCCTTGGGTCGGTCGACAGGGGGGAGTGCCAAAAATCTGGGTCTGGGTCATAGTCACAGCGAATCTGTTGATGCGTGAGCTTTAGAAAGAGTGTTTGGCGTATCAAATCTTTGCACTGTCTGTCTGGCAACGTCGTACAGCGCCGTGTTTCGATCGGACGCGGGACTGGGCAAGGGAGTGGGAGATCAAGCGGGCAAGGGTGCCTCTGTGCGGCATGAGCAGGCGGCGGCAGGCTCCGGGCATCTGGTGCGCATGGAATGAATTGGGTATAGGCGGCATGTCGAGGCTGCCAAGGCTACCTGAGGGGAAAGAGAGGTTTTCTGTGTGCGCACGTGTGTGTGCGCGGACACAACAAGGTTCTAGCATGCATGTGAAGGGGCTGGGTGGTTCTCATCGTTGACGCAGGCGCGCGGCAAAGGAGCGCATCTCTGCGCGTTCGCATCTCTGCGCGTGCCCGTGCGTTGTCCACCCATCACATGATCTCCTAGTTCGCGGGCGCATCACCAGTTCCACTAACAGCAGCCTCCTCGGCGAGCAGCGCCGCGCGGAGCGAGTCGGTCGAGTGCCGGCTGGCAAATTTCTCGGCGACGCGCTGGGCGGCTTTGCGCATGTCGAGGCGCCAGGCGATGACGGTCATGACGAGCCCCTGGAGGGTGTTGACGATGACGAGCCCCCACCAGAGCCCGCGCAGCCCCAGGCCGCGCTTGATGCCAAGGGCAAAGGCGGTGGGGATGCCCACGCCCCAGTAACTGGCGATGTTGGTCACGGCGCCGACCTCCTGGTGCCCGGAGCCGCGGAGGAGGCCCTGGAAAGTGCAGTTGGTGCCGTCGCCCGGGAAGGTGGCGACGACGAGGAGGAGCAGGTCGGCGGTGCGCGCGACGACCTCGGGGACGTTGGTGAAGATCTCGGCCCAGCGCGCGCGGGTGAGCGCGACGAGCAGCGCCAGCGCCAGTTCGGTCGCAGCAGTGAGGGAGATGGCGGCGAGCGCGGAGCGCGAGGCCGCGCGCGGGCGGCCGGCGCCGAGCGCGTTGCCGACGCGGGAGGAGAGCGCCATGCCGATGCCGGAGATGAGCATGAACTGCGCGCCCGAGGTGTCCACCGCGATGCCCATGGTCGAGAGCGCGGTGGAGGGGTCGGGCAGCACGCCCGACATGAGGATGACCGCCTCAAAGGTCCACCACTCGCAGCAGATCATGAACACGCTGGGCAGGCCGTAGCGCAGGTACTCGCCCCAGCCGCGCAGCGCGTCGCGGCTCCAGCCGCCCCAGGTCGCCTGCGGCTGCCCGCGCAGGCGGCGGTCGCGCAGGATTATGTAACCGCCCAGGGCCGCCACCATGGTCAGCATGACCGCGTCCATGGCCAGCGCGGCGCCCAGCAGGCGCAGGTCCAGGCCGTAGATGAAGAGCCAGTTGAAGAGCGGCGCGACGACCAGGCCAAGCACGGTGGCCGCCGTCACGGGCGCGGCCACGCCCTGCGCCAGCAGGTAGCGCTTGAGGTTCTCAAACACGCCCTGGCCCCAGAGCGCGCCGATGCTGGCCAGCAGGTAGTACCGCGCCGAGCGCGAGATGAGCGGGTCCTGGCCAAGCAGCACCAGCAGGCGCGCGGAGCCCGTCCAGAGCAGGGCCAGCAGCGCCGTGAGCAGCGAGGTCAGGATCAGGGCGCGCTGCAGGACCACGCCCACCAGGCGGTACTGCCGGGCGCCGTAGGCCTGCCCCGTCAGCGTCTCCATAGCGGAGGCAAAGCCCGTCAGCACCGACAGGCCCGTCACGTTGAACACAGAGGTCGAGCTCACCACCACGCTCAGCTCAAACGCGCCCAGCCGGCCCACGAAACCGACCGCGATCAGGCTGATCAGCAGGCTCATCAGGTTGCTCAGGGACAGCGGGACCGCCAGCACAGCGATGCTGTTGGAATAGGGGGGTGTGAGAGGTGTGTGAGAAGTGTGAAAGGTGTGCATTTTTTACTTGATGTACATATATTTGTTTTCATTATTTTCGCATGATTGCTCATCATGCAATCGCTGCTTCCATTTTCGCACGAGCGTCTCGTCGACCTCAGACGCCACCGCAGCCCCTTCCTGAAAACCCATACAACTTATCCCCCACAAAAAGACATGCGTACCTGGCCAGCTCGCGACCATAGGTGGCCCACGTGAGGCCCGGGTCCTGGGGTGCCGCGCCAGGCACCTCTGGCAGCAGCTGCTCTGCCGCCGGGGCCGCCTCCTCCGCGGGCACGTTCTCAAAGGGGCTCGGGTTGCGCCCCAGCGCGCGAGGCGAAAAGCACATGTTGCCGACCATGGCGCCACCGGGGTAGGCATCCGCGGCAGCCTCCTCAAAGGCCTCCCGCCACTTGCCATGCTTGCCTGGGGACGACCCCAGCGAGGTCATGGCGTCCGTGCTAGTAAACGCGCCCTCTGCCCTGCAAGCGACGCCTCAAATAACTCAAACTCGAAACTAAAAGGCGCAGATGATTTACAATATACTCGTACAAGGGAGCACGGGGTGCAGAAATGTCGCGTTTCGTGGCGCAGTGCCGGGTGTCATACCCAAACCCCGCACAGGGGAGAGCCCTAGCCCACGCAGGCACCGCCGCGCGCTCAGATTTGGTCCGAGCATGCAGCCGGGCGCAACTCACTGATAGCTTCTCAAAACGGAGTGCCAATACCCCGTCATTGTGACTTGCATATGCATAATAAAAATAGTTACTTTCCAGCGATTGATTGAACGGGGGTTGTCAAGACCACCTTCACAAGAGCGTTCCGTGGGCACTGCCAGGCGCCAGCAGCCGGTGCGCCCGACAACGCCAAACATGGCGGGGACGGCGCCTCGCTCCGCTCGGAAACGAAAGGCACAGACCCAAAATGACACGGACTTGGCGTTGATACTGGCTCGCAAGCTCGCCAGTGCGGCCCCTGCGGGTCTCCAGTGGACGGTGCGGCCTGGGCGGATGGTGTTGCAGGGCGAGAAAGAGTCACGGTGCATTACAGGTCCTTGACGACGTTCAAGCACTGTTTTATAGGTTGCAAGATGCGCAACCGTATGTTGCATGCCTCGCGATGTTTGACGATTGCCTCACACACATATATATATCTATCCGCAGGAGGAGCTCGTAAGCCGAGCCCTGGTCAAGGCGCTGAGCGCGCTGCCCGCAGGCCCGCAGCGCGATGCTCTCGAATCTGAGCCCGAAGCAACGGCACGTCGCGTGTTTGAGGAGCTGTCGAGTTTGCTGACGACCGGGGTGGCAGAAGCCGAGCAAGGTGCGGTGCACGGGCGTTGGAGTCATAGATGACTTTCAAAGCCATCCCGAATAAGCTCTCACCATCAGCCTTTCAAAAGTCAAATCTCCCCAACCCTGCCCACAGATTTGGCCGAGGCATCGTTGGCGACCGACAGGGGATTTGAGCGTGCCGCAGAGGCCGCGGCAGGGTCGCGGAGCGACCTCGTCAGCCTCTGCTGCGCCCGCTCGCCCTGCCCGCCGATGCTCCTGGGGGCCGCCTGCCGCGGCCAGCCGGCGACAGAGGCGCTGCGCGTCTGCTCCGCGGTTGCGGGCTTTGCGGGCTCGCCCGCCGAAGCGATGGCCGCCTTTTTGCCGGTCGCCGAGGCCCTGGCGACCGAGCCCGAGCGAGCGTCTGCGACGCGGCCGTCGCGGCCGCGGCCGCCTGCGTGGCGCACTGGCATGACGCTAGCGCCCCCGACGCGGCGGCCCCGGTCCACGCGGTGCGCGCTCGCCCCTCCCCCCGACTCCGCCCGGGGTTCTACGCAGGACGACGCCCACCGCGCGGCGGGGCTGCTCGCCCTGGGCGCGCTGCGCGCGCACGCCGTCGGCGAGTCGCGCGGGGCCGTCGCCGCCAGGCTGCGCCTGGATGCGCGGGCGCTGGCGCCCTGGGCCACGCTGGGCCTGCTGCGCGAGGCGCAGGCCACGGAGGGCACCGTGTCTGCCGAGGAGGCCCTGCTGATCGCGAGCGCCGTGCTGGACACCCAGCTCGACGGCGCAGAGCCCTTCCTCCGGCTGGTGCTGCTGGCGCGGCGGCAGGCGGGCGCGGCGCCCGCGGGGCGCTGGCGCGCGAGCGGGGCGTCCTGGCCGAGCGCGTGGCGCGGCTGGCGCCGCCGCCCTCGCTGGCGACCTGGGCCGCCACGCTGCCCCCGAGCGCGATCGTGCAGACCTGCCAGGAACTGGCCTCGGAGCCGAGCAAGCTCACGCGCTGGCTGCTGGCCGAGAGCCCCGAGCCCGCCCTCGCCGCCCTGGCCGCCGCGGCGTCCGGCAGCGGCGCCGCGCTGCTGCACGAAGACACCACGGACGACCTCGCCTTCTTCATCAGCACCGACGCGGACCCGGAGCTCTGCGTCTCCTCGGACGAGGAGGAGGAGACGGGCGCGCCCGCCGCGGGGCAAGGCGTCGGCCAGATGCTCATGCTGGAGGTCGACGAGAGCGATGACGAGTGATAGCGGTGCCATTCATTTTCTCACTATTTCATGCCGACCACCCTCATTGTGATGGAACAGAGCCTTGTTCGGAAGGCGGCCTCTGGGCGCTGAGGAGGCTCAGCGTCGCTTGTGCAGAGGCTCTACCTCTTTGGTGGCATCGGAATTGATAATTAAGTGTCACTCTACTCCATGCATTGCCCGCATTTGCGGTTCTGAAGAGGTATGCGCGCGACTCGAGGGAACGCCCGGTGCGCGGGACTGATGGTCACGCGGCTCGTGCGGTGTCAGTATCGTCGCCCGTCCGGACGAATGCCAGATGGCTAGGCCTCACAATAAATCTCGAGATCTGGTCTCGGACCAGCCCCCACACGTCACACACCTTGTAATTTTACACACTGAATCTTATAGTACATTTCATTCAACGCCCACAGGCCACGGAACTAGGGTCGACTTTGGCACGATGACCACGAGATGGACGCTGGCCGTGGCGCTGGTGTGCATCGTGGCGCTGGCCAGCGTGCCTGGGGGAGACGCTTTTTGGGGCAAGAAGAAAACTTTGGAGGCCAAGGCCACGCCGAGCCCGGATCCAGTGCAAGAACCCGCCCCGGCGGTGGTGGTGGGTGACGCGGAGCCCCGCGCAGCGGAGGAACCGGCCCACCAAACCGAGCAGCAAGATCCCGCACCCGCTGCTCAGGCGGATCTCCCCACCCACTACTGGCACAATGCGGTGACGGGGGAGTCTTTGTGGAACTACCCCAACTACGAGGCGAAAGATGGTGCGTGCCCTGCGCCATGCCGAGGCCCATACACGGGGTGCGGGGCTTTCCTAGACTCCGTACGGCCCCTTGGCAAAGGCTGAGCAGCTTCCCGAAACACTCGTCTTTCCATTGCAGAGAATGACATTACCTACTACATCGACCCCGTGACCAAGGCCTCCAGCTACGAGAAACCGGCCAGCCTGGACTGGCGCAGCTACGAGGATGACCAGCATCAAACGTGGGTGGCGGGGCGGAGACTGGGAGTTTGGTGCATTTTTTGAGCAGTACCCCTCTGCTCGGAGCACAAACCGATGCTGTGCCCTCCTCGCCGCGCAGGTACTACGCAAACGCCCAGACCGGGGAGAGCACATACAGCATCCCAGCAATGCTGGCCTGGCGCCGATTTGCCACCGAGCAGCACTCTGAGCTCTAGCCTCGCGGGCGGCGATCCCCACTTCTACTCCCCCGCCGGCCTGTACCCTCCCGCCAGCCCCTGCCGGCTCTTGCATCCCTCTCTTGGCCTCATATATGACCGAGGTTCGCACTGTTGACTTGCATCTTGTTGTACACAACGTGGGGGGCAGCTATCCGCTGCCGGTCCCAAGAACAGAAAAATTGTGTGTCAGAAGAGCCGCGGGCACGGGCCTGACGCGCGGCTCTGTCGGGGAACGACGGCGGCGGGGTTTGTCGACGCGCTCGCCGCGCGCGACGCGCCGCCGACTGCATTTATCGGCCCCGCGAGACACCATTTGGGTGAGGCGATGAAGAATAATAAAACATGGGAAACACGCAAATTTCAGATGATCAGGAGAGGCTCAGGCGCTGCAGCTCGGCCACGGCCGCCTCGGTGGGCGGCGCGCCGCCGGCCGGTCTCCGCGCGACCGCGGGCCGCATGGGGTAGGCCGCGCCCGGCGGGCGCCGCGGCGCCGTAGGGGCCCGAGGACGCCCCGCCGTAGGGGACGACAACGTAGGGCGCGTGGCTGCCCGCGGGGCCCGCCGGGTGGTACTGCACGCCGTACCCGGCGCCGGCGGCCTGCGCGGGCACAAACTGGGTGCCGTGGGGGCGGGGCAAAGCTGTACACGCCGTAGGCGGGCGCGTAGGCGGCGCCGGCGGGCAGGCCGGCCGTGATGAAGGGGAAGGCGGGGGGCCTGGTGGGAGGGGGTAGAGCACCGGCCCGCGCGGCAGGCGCGCGGCGCCGGGCGCGGCGCCGGGCGCGCCGGCCGGGGGCGGCGGCGCCGAGGCGCCCGCGCCCAGGGCGGGCGCGGTGGAGCCCTTGGGCGTCGCCGGCTTGACCTCCACGCGCTTGCCCTTGAGCTCGTGCATCGCGCCGGCCGCAAACACGCGCTCGGCCGACACGTCCTCGGCAAAGGTCACGAACCCAAAGCCGCGGCTGCGCCCGCTCATGTGGTCCAGCATGATCTGGGCCTCGGCGACCTCGCCAAAGCGCTCAAAGTAGGCCTTGAATTGCTCTGTTGGAGTGTGAGTAGGGATGGGTGGTGTGAGAGAGGAGAGGAGGCGTGGACCAACATTTGAGCTCCCTGACACCGCTGCATGGATTCTGGCGGGGAAACAAAAGTCAACGCCCCACATATTGACCACACTTCACATTTCTCGTACCTTCTGTGGTCTCGGGGGCCAGGCCGCCGACGAAAATCTTGCGGGCCTTGGGCTTTTGCTCCAGCGGCACAGACTTCTTGGCGTCAATCTGGCGAGCGGAGCGAGGCGGACGATTGTTGACCACGCGTTGCACAGGCGATCATGTCGTATTGGATTTCAGACCCCGTGAGTAACACAGCCCATGCAGTCTGTGCGCGCACACAAGTCAACATACGCCAGCTCTAAGACCAATCAAGACAAGGACACGCGCAGGCATGAGCCCACAACCCCCGCCCCTGGCCGCCCACCCACCTGGCGCCCATCCACGACGTGCGTCTGCTGCACCACGGCGTCGGCGACCTCGGCCTTCTCAAAGGTGACGAATCCGAAGCCGCGGGGACGGGAGGTCTGGCGATCGCGCATGACCACCTGCGAGGAGAAAAGTTGGGCGAGTCCCGCCAAGAGTCAGCGGCGACCCACGGCGCAAGGAGGAAGCCGGGCACGGACAAGGTCTCAAGGCAGCCACTCACCGCCTCGCGGATGTCGCCAAACTTTTTGAAATGTTCCCGCAATGTGTCTGCGCGATGTGAGGGTGAGAGAGGTTGGGATCGGGCACCAGCCTTGAAAGGGCGGGCCCGCGAGGACAACACTCCCGCTCTCGATCAGGCCTACCTTCGTTGGTGTCCCATGACAGCCCTCCCAGGAAAAGCTTGCCGCTTGGCTCCCTGCAGAGGAAAATGGCGGACCGTGAGCTACGTGCAAGGGGCTGAGGGGGCGCGCAGGGCCCGTCCGTACTCACTGTGCAACTGGGCTTGCCGGAGCGTCGAGCTCCGCAGCAGAGCTTTCAAATGAAGTCATTGCCCACGAATTGGTCGCTTGACACGGTGTGAAATCAGTTTGAGTCTTGTTGGAATTGTGTCATGGGCGACCGGGTTGCTTTTGATAAGGCCGGGCAGTCCTATTTGTAAATAACCCGGATCCCGTCCAGCGCATCAGGCGCGGGGCACGGGCAGGTTCTGGGCCCTGCCCCAGCCGGGGGACCGCGGGTTGCTGGCAGCGGGCCCCCACCCTTGGCGTCTAAAATGAAAGATTTACAGAGGGAGAGCGGTACAGCATGAAATGTGCGCAAAAATGGCGCTTGGTTTCTCAGTAGACGTTGTTGAGTCGGGCCGAGACGGTGCGCAGCCGGGTGGCCACCTTGCCCGCCGGCGACCCGAGGATGAGCGCGCACAGCGCGTCCCGCGCCGCGCGGATGTTCTGGGTGGAGCCCAGGATGTGAATCTTGGTGTCTGCCAGCGTGATGCGCGTCCGCGTCGCGTTCTCGATCGTGAACTTGGTCTTGCCGCTCTTTCCAGCCAGGCGCCCGATGCAGCGCGCCAGGTGCTCGCCGCGCAGCGTCTGCGCAGCGTGGAGGCGCGCTTGGATCAAGGCGGGACAAGGTATTGGAGTGGAAAAGCAGATCTCGCGGGCACTGGCATACGCGGAATCGCCTCGCCAGGCCACTGGTGCCACACCCACCCATGCCTCCTCCTCACCTTGACATCCTTGATTTCGAACGACTCGAGGTACAAATCGTCCAGACGAAGGAGCGCGATGGCGTCGCTGACATCAAAGCCTGCAGAAAGTATGCGGTGAAGCGGGGTCAGAGGTGCTATTTGTTGCAGGGATTGGGGGCTGGGGGAGTATGTGTCCTGGGTGGCTAACAAAGAGCGAGACGGGGCGCCCTACGATTCCCTGACCAGTACGCGCAAGCAGACAACCTCATTCTACTCTGCCTACCAAGGAGAAAGGCCTGGACAAAATCGGCCGCCCGTTGCAAGTTGGCAATGTCGGTCGTCCGCTTGCATGTCTTAATCTCGACCTGGATACAAGGTAGCAACGTCGCTCAGCAAGGAGCCAGTTGCGTAGGTCACTGGCCAAGCCCTCGCCCACATAACCTCACCACCACACCCGCTCATTGCTCACCTTTCTGCTCTTCAGGTTCATGCGCATGTCCAGGCCCATGTTCTCTGTGATGGGCTTGTAAAGGGCCAGCCACTGATTCTTCAAGGGAGTCATGCGGTGCTGGGGCACCGGCAGTCGCCGAAACTGCACCACCTGCCCGTTCAGCTCGTAGGAGGACGCAGGCGCAAACTTGGGGGTCTTTCCGCTGTCGCTGGGGACGCTCAGGGAGACAGGGCCCGAGTCCTCGGACATCCATGGGCCGGGGCTCGGCCTCCTGCAGCGGCTGAGCCGCTTCTTTCCTCGCGACTTTCGGCATGGTGGGACCGTTTATAGGTGCTCTGTCGGCATAAATATATTCAAATTATTGTTTGGTCCCGTCAGGTAATGTCGAGAACGCTGTTGGGGAGATTGGCGCGGCCGACAGGGCCTTGCGAGCTCCTTGTGCTCGCTCCGACCGGCCAAGGCGCCTGCCTCATGGTCGTGGCGCCCTACCACGACTGGAGCACTGGCCAGCACCCAGACCAAAAGTATTTCCCCATCGTGTATTCATCATCTCTAGAACGTTTTTACGCAAACTCATATCGTGTTTGTATTTATATTAAAAGCCACAAAAAATATTCTCACTGCATGCATTTGCTCCTGTAAAGCGAGGCCTTCAGCTTCTGGTTGCTGTGACCATGCCAAATCCCTTTCATATCATAACATTCTAGACTAAAACAATTATTATTGAAAAATACCAAGTTTTCTAGAGCAACCATCACGCACGGGGCCCAACGTGCCCAAAAGCAAGGACACCGCCCTCGGCACCGATCTCCACGTAGTCTGCGAAAGGGGGCTCCATGTGAATCGACCCCGATTTGAGGATACCCATGCCGTTCGCGCCGTGGAAAAGTGGCGCCAACACGCTGGCGCCAAGCAAAAGTTTGATCGTGCAAACTCACAGGTGGAGAGGGAGCACTCGGTACGAGCGCCAGACTCTCCGCAGCGCGGCGCGCAGTTCTAAGCGTTTGCCCGGACGTTGGGCCGTTGGCCCGAGGGCCACACGCGAGGCCCGTGCGACGCTGGATTGGCCATTAAACACTCCATTCCTTGCCCAGCGGGCACCTGAGCGATCGGGACCCACTAGCGGGTGGGGCTCCCCGCGGTGCAAGGCCGGGGTCATTGTGCCCATCCATCGCCGCTGATCGGGATGGAGGCCTACGCGCAGCATGTGGGCCACCCAGAGGCCCCCCCACTGCTGGCGCTGCCACCCATGCTTAAGTCGCCCTTGGCAAGGCCCAAGAAGGGGTCCCGCGCGGATGGCACCGGTTCCAAGGTGTGTGATAGTGCCGTTGTGGCTTGTTAAGATTTTGGTGTGGACCATGCTTGATGGGAGGGTGGTGGGCGGGGGAGGGAAGGCAGCTGCGGCTGGCGGGATGAATGTTCCGAATGAAGTCGCGCATTGGGACTGCCATGTGCTGTTCTTGGGCATGGCAGCGTGTGGTATACACAACGAGGTGTTGGTGAAGGTTGACAGAAAGTGTAGATGTCCAACTCGCTTGCTTGCACATGCACATGCATGTGAGCGGTGGTCGGCTCTCGCGGCTGAAAGAGATTGCAGTTCTCCTCTCCCCTGCTCAACCACCAACGCTCCCCTCTTACCCCAGGGCGGATCCGGGCGGCCCGAGGGCTACAGCCGCAAGGCCAAGAGCCTGTCGCTGCTGTGCGAGAACTTCATCACGCGCTTTGGCCTCCCCGAGAGCGTGATCAGCCTGGACGGCTCGGCCAAGGCGCTGGGCGTCGAGCGCCGGCGCATCTACGACATCGTCAACGTGCTGGAGAGCGTCAAGGTGGTGACCAAGGTGCAGAAGAACCAGTACACCTGGCACGGCATGGACCGGCTGGGCCCGGCGCTGGAGGAGCTGCGCGCCGAGGCCGAGGCCGAGCTGGCCGAGGTGGGCGCCTCGGGCGCCGAGGGCCTGCTCACGCTGGACGAGCGCAAGGAAAAGTCCATGACGCGGCTGTCGCAGCGCTTTGTGCAGATGTTCATGCTGAGCAAGAGCAAGGCGCTGGGGCTGGACGAGGCCGCGCGCGCGCTGCTGGGCGGCACCGAGGACGCGGGCCTGTTCAAGACCAAGGTCCGGCGGCTGTACGACATCGCCAACATCCTCTCCGCGCTCCACCTCATCGAAAAGGCGCACGTCGGCGAGAAGGGCAAGCCCGGCTTCAGGTGGCTGGGGCCCGAGGCCGTCATGGCCGCCGCGCAGCGCAGCAGCGAGGAGGCCGCGGCGGCGCGCCGCCGCCGCCGCGCGCACACGCTGGAGAGCGCGGGCGAGGACGCGGCCGCGGTGGCCGCGCTGCACGCGCACTTTCAGCGCACGCAGCAGCCCATGCTGCCGCAGCACGCGAGCGCGGCGGCCGCGGCCGCGGCCGCCGCGGCGGCGCTCTGGAACGGCGCGGCGGCGGGCGCGGGCGCGGACCCGCTGGCCCTGGCGCAGCTGCAGCAGCTGCAGCAGTCGCTGCCCATGGTGGGGACCCCTCGCGCCCGCTGGGCATTTTGTCCGGGCCAGGGCGCGCCCGGCGGCGCGACGCAGCTGGCGGGCGCGCCGGCGCGCCCGGGCGGCGCGCCTGGACGGCGCCGAGCGCGACGCGGCGCGCGGCGCTGAGGACGCGCAGCTGGCCAAGCGCGCCCGGCTGGGCGAGGGCCACGCGGGCGCGGCCGCCGCCGGCGCGCCTGGCGGCGAGGCCGACCCGCGCGCCGCGCTGGCGGCCGCGGACCTGGCCGCCGCCAACCTGGTGGGCGTGCTGGCCGACCCCTCCTCCTCGCTGCTGGGCGCGGACGCGTCCACGCTGGCGGCCGTCATGAACGGCTCGCTGGGCCCCAAGCTGTCGAGCGCGGTGCTGAGCATGGCCGGGCCGGGGCCTGGGCGGCGCGCACGCGCCGGAGCTGCTCCCCGGCCAGCACGAGGCGGGCGCGCAGGCCGGCGCCGGCGCCGCGGCGCTCCAGCGCGGCAAGGTCCACCCGCTCGCGCGCTTCATGGAGCTGGAGAGCTCCACCGGCGCCGGCGCCGCCCAGCAGGCGCACGAGCACGCGCAGCAGGAGGGCGCGGCCGCGGCCTATGCGGCCTACGGCGCGGCCCCGGGCGCGGCCCCGGGCCCCGGCGCCGACCCGCTGGCGGCGGCCGCGGCCGCGGCGGGCGTCTGGGGGCTGGGACGCGCTGGGCATCAACGGCTGGATGGGGCCGCAGCTGAACAGCGTCTACTGGCAGCTGGCGCAGCAGCAGGCCGCGGCGGGGGCCGCGTCGCTGCACGACCAGCTGCAGGCGCTGCAGCAGGCCCCGGCGCACGCGGTGCCGGCCCCGGGGCGCGACGGCGCGGACCAGGCCGGCGCGCAGGCGGGCGCGCCCGCCGACGGCGGCGCGCACGCCGACCAGGCGCCCGGCCAAGACGCAGACGCGCTGGCGCACGCCGCGCGGCGCGGCGAGTTTGGCGGCCCGGGCGCGCCGCCGGACGAGGGCGGCGGGTACGCGCTGCCCACGCCCGAGCAGACGTTGGCCCTCGCGGGCCAGGGCCCGGCGCCGGCCGACTACGCGGCCAACCCCTCGCGCGAGGAGCTTCTGGGCGTGCCCGGCAACCCCGCGCTGGAGCCGCTGGCGGTGGCGCTGCAGCTGGGCCTGCCCCTCCCGGGGTCTGGCGGCGTGCAGGGCCCCGGCCCGGGCGCGGACCAGTCGGACGAGGCCGCCGTCCTCGCCGCCGCGGCCGCCGCCGCGGCCGCCGAGGGCGGGACGGGCGACCCGGCCGCCAACGGCGGGGTGCCCATTCAGTACCTCCACGCCTGGAGCTACTACAACATGTACAACCCCTGGATGCGGCAGGCCGGCGCCTCGGGTGCGCCGTAGTTGATTGGTGATCTTGCTCTTGGAACAGAGGTTATGTTGCCAGTGTGTTTCGGTCGAGCGATCTCATTCTCCAATCCCCAAACGCCGCAGGAGACTTGGTCCCGCACGGCGCGGGCGGCATGGAGCAGGCCGGCCAGCCGCCGCAGGCCACCCACCACGCCGCCTCGCCCCACGGCACCCCGCACGATTCGCTGCATGTGTGAACCCAACGCTGCCCAGTATATACATTCTATGTACCACCCGCGGAAAGCAGGCTCGTCCTGCTGATCGAATAATGACGCCTCCTGTACACACGCATATCCCTGACAAGCACATATCCCCGAATAATCTCTGCCCCCTTGTGTGTCATCGAGAACCATAACCTCTAGAATGTGCTCACAAGGATTTGGGTCTGGACTGTAGGATGGTGCCATGATGTGCCGTGAGCCGTCAGGACAAGCAAAGATACCCCCCGTTGCGATCATCAACATTGGACCTTCTGTTTTTCAAGAAGCAAAGGGATGAGGGGGAGCAAACATTATGTGGAATGGAAGAAGGGCAGAGGTTTGGTCTTTCTTGGGCCGGGAGCGGAGTTGGGGGTGGGAGCGACGGCGGTGCCACGATGATGGAGATGGGGCGAAACACCGCTTTCTGTCGCGCACACCACCCCTCTGCCGCTTCTCATCCGCTTCAGTAGTCCTCATCGCCCTCCAGCTCCTCCTCGGCAATGGCGTCCTGGTACTGCTGGTACTCGGAGACCAGGTCGTTCATGTTGGACTCGGCCTCGGTGAACTCCATCTCGTCCATGCCCTCGCCCGTGTACCAGTGCAAGAAGGCCTTGCGGCGGAACATGGCCGTGAACTGCTCGCTGACGCGCTTGAACATCTCCTGGATGGCGGTGGAGTTGCCGATGAAGGTGGCGCTCATCTTCATGCCCTTGGGCGGGATGTCGCAGATGGAGGACTTGACGTTGTTGGGGATCCACTCCACAAAGTAGGAGCTGTTCTTGTTCTGCACGTTGAGCATCTGCTCGTCCACCTCCTTGCTGGACATGCGGCCGCGGAACATGGCCGAGGCGGTCAGGTAGCGCCCGTGGCGCGGGTCGGCGGCGCACATCATGTTCTTGGCGTCCCACATCTGCTGCGTCAGCTCGGGCACCGACAGCGAGCGGTACTGCTGGCTGCCGCGCGAGGTCAGGGGCGCAAAGCCCACCATGAAGAAGTGCAGGCGCGGGAAGGGGATCAGGTTGACCGCCAGCTTGCGCAGGTCAGAGTTGAGCTGGCCCGGGAAGCGCAGGCAGCAGGTGATGCCAGACATGACCACGGAGATGAGGTGGTTCAGGTCACCAAAGGTGGGGTTGGTCAGCTTGAGCGTGCGGAAGCAGATGTCGTACAGGGCCTCGTTGTCCAGCACAAAGCACTCGTCGGCGTTCTCCACCAGCTGGTGCACCGACAGCGTCGCGTTGTAGGGCTCCACCACCGTGTCGGAGACCTTGGGCGAGGGCACCACCGAGTAGGTGCACATCATGCGGTCCGGGTACTCCTCGCGGACCTTGCTGATCAGCAGCGTGCCCATGCCGGAGCCGGTGCCGCCGCCCAGCGAGTGCGTGACCTGGAAGCCCTGCAGGCAGTCGCAGCCCTCCGCCTCCTTGCGCACGACGTCCAGCACAGAGTCGATCAGCTCCGCGCCCTCGGTGTAGTGGCCCTTGGCCCAGTTGTTGCCCGCGCCAGACTGCCCAAACACAAAGTTGTCGGGGCGGAACACCTGGCCGATGGGGCCGGCGCGCACGGCGTCCATGGTGCCGGGCTCCTGCGCGGGGAAAGGGGGAAGGGTTCAGAGAGAGGGGGGGGGCCAGAAGAGGTGGGCTTTGAGCCACTGGATGGATGGATGTGCGAGGACCGTCATCCACAGAGCCCAAGGCACACACCCACCGCCTTGTTCGCAGTTACTGGCTCAACCGACAAACAAGCACGCACACATGTCTGCCAACACAAACGTGATCCACCATCCCGCTCACCAGATCAAGGAGCACGGCGCGGGGGACAAAGCGGCCGCCGGTGGCCTCGTTGAAGTAGACGTTGGCGCGCTCCAGCTGCAGGTCGCTGTCGCCGACGTAGGACCCATCGGGGGCAATGCCGTGCTCGTCGCAGATGACCTGGGCAAGGAAGGGCACACGCAATGGTTGACATGCCATTTACCTGAAGCACACGATCCAGGGCACAGACGTAATCAAGAAACCAATAAAGCACGCTCGGCGCTCACCTCCCAGAACTTGGCGCCAATCTGGTTGCTGTAGAGAACAAGAGGGAAGGGGGAAGGAGGGAGAGGAATGTGTCAGAGCGGGGACCTGTCGACCGAGGGGAGTCGCTGCACGGAAAACCGCGGCCTCAGCGCGCGACAGCGTTCCCAGGCCCCCAGCAGCCCGCACGGCGCCGTTTCATGCATGACAATGGTCTAGATTCAAAAGTACTGTCGCCGGCGCACTCACCCGCACTGGCCAGCCCTGGAGGTGAGGGGGTGAATGGAAGGCGTTGTGAACGACCGGGCCACGACGGTGATCCTCAGCAGGCAGGTGTTTCGCCCGCCCCAGCCCCGGATCTAGCGACATGGCAACGCCTTTGCAACTTACTGGACGTGGACGATCTCACGCATGGCTCAAGAGTGTGTGAGAGGTCTGTAAATTCAAATTGGCCGCACCAGGGTGCGCGATCAGGTGGACCTCGTCGCAGACCTTGCCCTCACAAGAGCTCGCGTATCACCCAAGTGTGCGTAAAAGAACGTCTACAGTCGGTGCTGGACGTCGCTACGCACTTATTTCGACCAGTGGACCCTTCAGGACCTGCACAGCTGGCGGGAGCAAACGATCGCAGTACCAAGATTCGGGCCAGGCGGGCCCGATCCAACCTCGTCCGTTTCCGGGCGCGCACGATCGCGGGGCTGGGTGCATGATGTTGTGGGTGGCACTCCTGATGGTAAATCGGCAGATGGCATATAGCAAACGCGCCTGCATGGCGATTCATGACGTTTAGGACCAGAAATTGGTCGTGGATGTAGGTGTTGAGCCCCCCAGCTCGCGGCCTGCATGGTGGTGGCCAAGCCCGTCGAGGGCCCCGGCCCCGCCGGGCCCCAGGAGGTGCCCGTGGACGCCTTCAGCGCCTCTGGCGTTCCGCCCTGCGACCCCTCCAAACTGACGGAGCCCATCAAGTCGCTCAAGGACAAGTACGAGCTCCTGCCCGCCTTTTTGCGCGTGCGGGGCCTGGTCCGGCAGCACATTGACTCCTTCGACTACTTTATCAACCACGAGCTGCGCAACATCATCCACGCCAAGGGCAATGAGCGCGTCACGTGCGACACGGACCCCAACTTTTACCTCAAGTGCGTGGGGTGTTCGTTGTTACTGGAGGAGTTGTTACTAGACGAGTCGTCGTTTGTGTCGGGAGGGCTATTGTGAACGCACTGTCCTTCCTTCTTCCCGCTCATTTGCTCGCCTCTCCTCTCCGAATCCCCCAGGTACCTCAACATCTACGTGGGCCGGCCCAGCGTGGAGGAGGAGTACTTTGTGCGCGAGGTGTCGCCGCAGCAGTGCCGCCTGCGGGACATGACCTACTCCGCGCCCATCACGGTCGACATCGAGTACACGCGGGGCAAGGAGATCGTGGTCAAGCGCGGGCGCAACGGCCAGGGCGCGGTCTTCCTGGGGCGCATGCCCATCATGCTGCGCTGCGACCGCTGCGTGCTCAAGGGCCGCGGCGAGGCCGAGCTGGCCACGCTGGGCGAGTGCCCGCTTGACCCCGGCGGCTACTTTGTGGTCAAGGGCACCGAGAAGGTCATCCTCATCCAGGAGCAGCTGAGCAAGAACCGCATCATCATCGACACCGACGGCAAGGGCGGCGTGCTGGCCAGCGTCACCAGCTCCACGCACGAGCGCAAGTCCAAGACGGGCGTCGTCTGCAAGCACGGGCGCTACTTTCTGAAGCACAACGCCTTCACCGAGGACGTCAACGTGGTCCTGGTGCTGCGCGCGATGGGCGTCGAGTCGGACCAGGAGTTTGTGCAGCTGGTCGGGCCCGGAGCCGGCACTGCTGGGCCTGCTGGGGCCCACGCTGCAGCACGCGCGCGAGGAGGGCGCGCCCACCTGCGCGGCCGCGCTCGCCTACCTGGCCGCCCGCGTCAAGACCAGCCGGCCGCAGGGCGCCTTTCAGCGCCGCGGCGCGCGCTCGCGCCTGGACGAGGCAAGGGACATACTCGCGAATGTCGTCCTCTGCCACGTGCCGGTGGTACGGTACAACTTTTCGCGCAAGGTCGTCTACTTGGGAGTGATGCTGCGGCGCCTGCTGTGCGCAGCACTGGATCCGTCGCTCGTCGACGACCGCGACTACTACGGCAACAAGCGCCTGGAGCTAGCCGGCGGCCTGCTCAGTCTCCTATTCGAGGACCTGTTCAAGAAACTGAACGCGGACCTAAAGCACCACACGGACGCGACGCTGGGCAAGGCGAATCGCGCTTTAAACTACGACGCGGGCAAGTGCCTGGCGACGCACACGCTGACGGCCGGGCTGGAGAATGCGATTTCCTCGGGCAACTGGACCATCCGGCGCTTCCGCATGGAGCGCAAGGGCGTGACGCAGGTGCTCAGCCGCCTGTCCTTCATCGCTGCGGTCGGCATGATGACGCGCATCACCAGCCAGTTTGAGAAGACGCGCAAGGTGTCGGGCCCGCGCGCGCTGCAGCCGAGCCAGTGGGGCATGCTCTGCCCGGCCGACACGCCCGAGGGCGAGTCCTGCGGCCTGGTCAAGAACCTGGCGTTGATGACGCACGTCACCACCGACCGCGACCCCGCGCCGCTGGCGGCGCTGTGCTACGCGCTGGGCACGCAGCCGGCCGCGCTCGTGCCCGGCGCCGAGCTGCACGCGCGCGGCGCGACGCTCGTCTTCTTGGATGGCGCCGTGCTGGGCACGCACCGCCGCCCCGCGACGCTCGTGCGCGCGCTGCGCGCGCTGCGCCGCGCGGGGCGCCTGGGCGAGTTTGTGAGCGTGCACACGCAGCGCGGCAGCGTGCACGTCGCGGCCGACGGCGGCCGCGTCTGCCGGCCTCTGATCGTCTGCGACGCGGGCGTGCCGCGCGTGCGCCAGGAGCACCTCGACCGCCTCAAGGCCGGCGCCTGGACCTTTCAGGACTTTGTTACTCGCGGGTTGGTCGAGTACTTGGACGTGAACGAGGAGAACGATGCGCTGGTGGCGCTGTACGAGTCGTTTTGCACTCCAAACACAACCCACCTGGAGATTGAGCCCTTTGCCATCCTGGGCGTGGTGGCCGGGCTCATCCCCTACCCGCACCACAACCAGTCGCCGCGCAACACCTACCAGTGCGCCATGGGCAAGCAGGCCATGGGCAACATTGCCTTCAACCAGCTCAACCGCATCGATACATTATTATACCTGCTGCAGTACCCGCAGCGCCCGCTGCTGACGACCAAGACCATCGAGCTGGTCGGGTTTGACCAGCTGGGCGCGGGCCAGAACGCGACCGTGGCGGTCATGTCCTACTCCGGCTACGACATCGAGGACGCGATCGTGATGAACCGGGCGAGCCTGGACCGCGGCTTTGGGCGCTGCATCGTCTACAAAAAATTTGCGACCAGCCTGAAAAAGTACCCCAACCGCAGCCAGGACCGCATCACGCGCCCGGCCGAGGCCGCGCGCGGCGCCGGCGGCCGCTACGCGGCCCTCGACGCCGACGGCATCGCCGGCGTCGGCCGCCCGCTCACGCAGGGCGAGTGCCTGGTCCACAAGCAGCTGCCGCTCAACACGCGCGACGTGTTTGGCACCGGCGGCGCGCTGCCGGATTCGGCCTACCGCTCGGCGCCCGTCGTCTGGAAGGGCTACGCCGGCGAGCGCTGCAGCGTGGACCGCGTCATGGTCTCCTCCAACGACGACTCGACGTGTATAGTGAAGGTCCTGGTGCGCCACACGCGCCGGCCCGAGCTGGGGGACAAGTTTTCCTCGCGCCACGGCCAAAAGGGCGTGGTGGGCCACGTCGCGGCGAGCATCGATCTTCCATTCAGCGAGCGTGGCGTCGTGCCAGACCTGATCATGAACCCGCACGGCTTCCCCTCACGCATGACCGTGGGCAAGATGATCGAGCTGCTGGGCAGCAAGGCCGGCGTGACCTCGGGCGGCTTCCGCTACGGCACCGCCTTTGGCGAGCCCGCGGGGCTCGCGCACCGCGCCGAGGACCTCAGCGCCGAGCTCGTGCGCGCCGGCTTTTCCTACTCGGGCAAGGACCTGCTGCACTCGGGCATCACGGGCGAGGCGCTGGAGGCCTACGTCTTCATGGGCCCCGTCTACTACCAGAAGCTCAAGCACATGGTCATGGACAAGATGCACGCGCGCGCCCGCGGGCCGCGCGTCGTGCTCACGCGCCAGCCCACCGAGGGCCGCAGCCGCGACGGCGGGCTGCGCCTGGGCGAGATGGAGCGCGACTGCCTCATCGGCTACGGCGCCTCCAGCCTCCTGCTCGAGCGCCTCATGATCTCCTCCGACCAGTTCGAGGTCCACGTCTGCACACACTGCGGCCTGCTCGGCTACTGGGACGCCAACGCGCGCTGCGCACGCTGCCCCAGCACCAAGAAGTCGGACGCCATGGCCACCATGAAGCTTCCCTACGCGGCCAAGCTGCTCTTCCAGGAAATGCAGGCCATGAACATCGTGCCGCGCCTCGTATTAGCAGAGGCGTGAGAGAGAGATGTTTTTTTTTGTTTGTGTGGTGGTGGCGGCTCATATCCTGTTCTCATTTCATTGTCGGTGACGTGTACAGTTGCCTCGTACAAGTGGCTGTAAGACGACAGACCCGTACGACTGCGGCGTATCCAGGTCACATGCAGCATATGGTGCATGGTGTTACAAAATTCCAGTACTAGAAACCCATTGAGCGGTCTACATCATCCCTACAGGCAGCACCCGCTGCAGGGACACACCCCGCACAATCATCACGCCTCCAGCCCCTGCTCCCGCTTCATCAGCACTATCATGGCCTCCTGCGTCTGGCGATCCAGCCGCGCCAGCTGCGGCGCGATGGCTCGCCGCAGCTCCCAGTTGGGCTTCTTGGGTGCCACGTTGATGAGCACCTCCTGCGTGGTGGTGAGGTAGGTTTGGAGGTGGCTTGGTGCACAAGTTGCAAGACCACTGTAGAGCGCGCACGCGCCCGTCCCAGCTCTTCTCCACTGTAAGTAATAAACACCCAGACACTGACCTCTGGGTCCTTGCCGATGACGGCGTCTGGGTCAGCGACGATCTCGGGCAGGGCCGGGGCCTGGGCCGGCTCGACCTGAACGGGAGAGGGGCAGCGACGACCACCGATAGGCAGGGGGTTTCAAGCAGCTCTCGCAATGCACAGCGCTCAGCCTTTGCGCCACAAGCGTGCCATGCTAATCTCAGAAAATACAAATCCAACGTCCAATCACCTTTGTGTGCGCAATCGACTTGTCGTCCTTGACCAGGTAATTGCGGAATCGAAGCACGGGCTCCGCATCCTCCTTGCCGGACACCGAGGCGTCCTGGCTGCTCTGCTGCCGATCCTCCCGCTGGTCCTCCTCCATCACGTCGTCATCTTGTTGCGCTGCGGCCTGGGCCTCGGCGCGCATGGCCTTGAGCCGGGCCCGCCGTTCCTCGGCCGACTCGGCCATTTTGTTCGACAAGCGAGCCCTTAGAGGTCCTCGAAGTTGGGCAGGAATGGATCGCACAGGGAGTTTCGTATCAATGCGACTTGAATATATGTGTGTATGAACGTACAAGTGATTGGCGACGCATGGACTGTGTTTTCGTCGCGGGTGTTGCGAAAGTGGTCATCACCCTCTCTATCTCAGAAAGGGTAAGGCAACAGATTGCACCGATGTCTTCTGATCAAGAATCGGCTAAGGCGTTCAAAGAGCTTGCCCTTTCCTTCCCACATCTCGCCCATTGCTCCCACGCAACCTAAGTCTTTTGCTTGACCATTTCGACTGGAAAATTGGAGCAACATAAATGACCGGCCTGGCCGCGACGGGCTGGCTCAAAGGTGAAAAGGAAACGGACCAGAGCGCCACTGAGGTATGATTGAATCTCTCTCTCAATCAACACGCTGCCCACCCCACCTTTTTATCTATCACAAGCCTCCCCCTCACGCAAACGAAGAACAACTACCCGAACACAAGCGCCTCCTGCTCAGGCCTTGATGCGGAGCGCGCGCTCCTGGCCGTGCCAGGCGCCGGAGGAGCGATTCAAGTGCGCGTGCGTCTTGCGCGGGTTTTTGTTCTCGTGCGCCCAGCCAACGCAGGCGCGGTCGTGGTGGCCGTGCAGGCGCTGCAGGTCGGCGCGCGGAATGCGCGCGGCGACGACGTCGCCCGGCTCGAGCGGCTCGGGCGCGGCCAGCGGCGGGCAGAGCACGGGCTTCCACTTGGCAAACTCCTCCGGCGGCACGCCCAGCGCGGCGCGCACGCGCTCGCCCAGCTCGGCCACCGTCTCGCCCTCGCGCACGCGCATGACGAGCGGGTCCGCGATGGCCATGGCCCGGCTCTGCGCGTCGTCGCTCATCTGCAGCACGTGCACGTGCAGCGCCTCGGGGTCGGTCGCCAGGTCGCGCTGGTCGGGGGGCACCACCTCCGCGCGCAGGTGCCACACGGCGCCGTCGAGCACGTGGCGCACGCGCTCGCCCGGGTCGAACAGCTGCCAGATGCGCCACTGGTAGACCTCCATCAGGCGCAGCGGCGCCGGCGCGCCGTCGGGCTCGGCCGGCAGCGTGCCGGCCGGCAGCGCGCCGCGCAGCGCCTCCAGCAGCTCGGCCACCGACGCGTCCAGCGGCACGCGCAGGCTGGTCTGCGCGGCCTCCTCGCCCGCGCGTCGTGGAAGGCCACCTGCAGCGTGCCCACGCGCTCGTGCTCGGGCAGCGGCAGGTCCAGCATCTCGTAGAAGAGCACCGGCAGCCCCGCCAGCGCGCCGGGGTCGGCGCCGGGCGCGCCCGCGCCCGCGCCGCGGCTGCCGCCGCGCAGCATGTCCTCCAGCGTCGCCGACGCGTGGTAGCGCTGCGCCAGCGAGTGCGGCAGGCCCGAGTACGGGTTCTGGCCGCGCAGCGCCAGCTTGAGTGGGTGGTCCAGGCCCAGCCGCGCGGCCAGCGCGCCGCTCACCTCGTCGTAGGGCATGTCGTTCCGCAGGTCCAGCACGTGCACGCCCGGCGGCAGCGACGGGTGGGTTGGTGGGTTTGGAGTTTGGGTGGGTGCGCCGGTGGTGTCGGTCGCTTCGGTCCCATCAGCCTTCTCGGTCGTCTCAGCCGCCTGCGCATCCTCCACACCCTCCGCCTGCTGCCCGCCGCCCTCGCCCTCCTCGTCGGCCGGCTCGTGCAGCGGCTTGAAGGCGACGCGCACGCGGTTGCGCACGGTGGCCAGGAACTCGGGCGCCGTGCGCGCGCCCGGCTCGGCCTCGCGCTCGGCGCGCGCCGACTGGAAGATGAGGATGTCGCCGTCGTCCAGCTCCGACTGCGCAACCGTCAGATTGGGCCGCTTGACGTCCACCATCAGCGTCGGTTCAAACTTGATTTCCTCGTACACCTCCAGCGGCTCGTCGGCCGGCAGCTGCGCCAGCTCGCGCATGAGCTCGTGCAGCTCGCCGATGCGGCTCTGGCGGTGCACAAAGGCGCGGCCCGCGTAGCGCAGCTCCGCCGTCGCCGGGTCGTAGCGCTTGAAGAAGAGCAGCGCGTCGCTCTTGCCGCGCGCCCGGGGCCGCGCAGCGCCGCAGGCGAGGCGCCGGGCCAGGGGACCGCGGGCTCGAGCAGCAGATTGACCGCGCTCAGCGTGCCCGGGCGCGCGTCGCGGCGCCCGTCGCGCAGCGAGGAAATCGGCGCGTCGGGCGAGGCGATGTCCAGCGGCGCCGAGGGGCGGTAGGTCCCGTTCTGGCGCGGCGCCCAGCGCCAGAAGCGCTGCCGCTCGGCCGGCACGCCCAGCCGCTCGGCCACGCGCGCCTGCAGCGCCGAAAACGGCGCCTTTTTCGCGATCTTGAACGTGGCCACGCCCGGCGCCTCGTGGTCGAGCAGGTCGAAAAAGCGCGTGCGCCCGATCTGCGCGCCCAGGTCGGCGTCGGTGGCCACGCGCACGAGCGTGTAGAGGTGGGCCTCGGCCTTTTCGCGGCGCCGCCGCTCTTTTTCCGCCTGCTCGGCCGCGAGGCGCGCGCAGACGTGCGCAGGGATGTCGTCGCGCGTGACCGCGCACATGACCGAGTCCCACTCGGACTCGCGCACGTAGACCAGCATGTAGGCGTTGGCGAAGCGCGCAAAGGTCGGCCGCAGCGGCGGCGGGCTCAGCGCGCCGGGCGCCTCCTCCGCGCCCGAGCCGCCAAAGTTGTCGCGAACGGCCTTGTCCGCGGAGCTCGTCTCCACGCGCTCGTCGTCAAACTTGAGCCAGCGCGCGCCGTCGGGGCGCACAAACGCGTAGTAGTGCCCGCCGTGCAGGCCGCCGCTGTGCACCAACACCGCCAGCAGGCGGTAGCGGTTGCGCGCGCCGCGCGGCGCGCCCGGCGCCAGGTACCGCCCGCCCTCGGCGTCCAGGTCCAGCTCCTCGGGGAACTCGTACCGGTCGTTGATCTTCACCATCTGGTCCTTCATGAAGTCGTACTCAAAGCGCTTGAGCTGCAGCTGCAGCACCGCCGGGAAGCCGTCGAAGAGCACGCCCTTGCGCGCGTCCTGCAGGCCGTGGCCCTCGGCCACGTACTGGTTCTCCCCCTCCAGCGTCTCCACCTCGCAGTAGCGGTCGAACGAGTCGTACACGTTCTTGCAGCCCTTGACATCCAACTGGGGCGTGATGGAGGGAGGGGGAGGAGGGAGAAGGAGGTGGGTGGGTGGGGGAAAGAACCTTTATGTGTGTGTGTGTGTCTAAACATGCGTACGTACTACCCCCTAAACACTGTTTGGACCCCCCCCCCCCTCCAGCCACCTCTCTCTCCCCCACATATAACACCGACCTGGAGGTCCATGAAGGACTCGCGGCGCGTGGACTTGTAGTCGACGTTGATGCAGTCGATGTAGTTGAGGGTGTGCCCCTCGAACAGCTTGCTGATCGTGCCCTCCACGCGCGTGCCCTTCATCTTCTCCTCCAGCCGGTCGCACAGGATGCGGTTCAGCTCCTGCACGTCGTGCTGCTGGAAGGCGTCGTTGGTGTCCCAGCCAAAGGAGCGGGTCAGGTCCTTGGTCGAGACGGGGCCGTCGGTGAATTGCAACTGTGCGGGTGGAGGGGGGGTGAGATGAGGTGGCGTGGGATACAGGGGCATGACAACAACAAAAGTCCACGCACTAAAGTCTACACACCACCACCACCCAACATAAATAGCCTTGCCTTGTAAAAGACGCTCTGGAGGGCCAGGGGCATGCTGCTGGAGGGCTCGTCGTCCTCGGACGTCGGCATGTGGTAGACAGCCTGCAAGGGCGAGGTTGCGAAGGAGCATGGCGATTGATTGCAGTTTTGACCAGCTTCACATGCGCTCGTGCCCGCGCTGCATGCCCACCCACTCACTCCCTCCCCCCCTCTAACCTTGCGAAACTGGTTGATGTTGTACAGGGTCTGCAGCAGGGAGTTCATGTAGCACGTGGCGCCCTGGTTCTTGAGCCCCACGTAGCCCGTCTCCTTGCGGGAGTCGTAGGAAAAGTCCTCGGGGACGCGCACCTCAATCTCCACCTGATGAAGAGGGGTGTGAGCGAGGTGGGGAACGTTTTTGATTCGAACTGGACCCTCAAGCTGCGGGCAATTGCTCCAGTCTGTTTAGCCAACCAATCCACCCGCATGCTCTAGACGATCGCCCACCCCACTTCCGCACCCTTGTCTCAAACCTCCACCAAGCCTCCCCCGCCCCTCTCACCTTGACCCGGATGGTGTCCTCGTTCAGCAGGCCACGCGCCGCGTTCTCCAGCTCGGCGCGGGAGATAAAGTTGTTAAACCCCCAGTCGTTCTCCATGCCCTGGAAGGTGTGCTGCGTCTCCTTGACCGCGTTGTGCTGCGGGCCCAGCGCGCTGAGCACGCTGAGCTTGAAGCTCGCCGAGCGCTGCCAGTTGACGGGCTGCTCGTCAATGTCTGGGACGGCCAGGAAGAGGGACAGCTGCCCCGGCTTGTTGCCCTTGGGGAAGCAGAGCAGCTGCCAGGAGAACCCGCCGACCTCAAACACATCGGAGAAGATCTTGGCCGGGCGCTCGGAAAAGTTGGGGATCTCCCACTGCACGGCAAGTGGGGCGATTGGGCGGTGGTGAGATGGGGCGGGGTGGGATGAGCGCTGAGTGCGGCAACAAGGAACCCAATCGGGTTGCCCATTTCCACGCACGCTCCAATACACACACTCCCTGGACCCCTACCCCACTCCCTGTATTCCTCTCCAAATAAATTCCATCCAAGATAATCAACCTACCGTGTACTCCCCCTTCAACGGATCGCTGGACTGGATTGCCACGCCCTCGCCGGTGGTCACGCCTGTTCAAAGGGGTTTGGAGGACGCTCAACGCGGAGACCCAACACCTCCACACAGGCCTGCCTTCCATGGGCAGGGCAAGGGTGCGCCTAGAAATAAAGTGAGCAATCACATGGGCCATCACGCACCCTCCATGGGCTGCGACGCATCGTCGATGATTTCAGGCTCCTTGTGATCGAGCCCGTCTATATCCATTTCCGGGTCCATGCCCTCTCACGATGCCCTCGACCAGTGGACAATTCTAAAAATCGTGTTCAAGCGCTATCAAGGACCATCGCTGGGGCAGCGAGGCCTTGCCATTTGGGAGGCACCGAAAGATGGGGGTGGAAAGCGAGGGTGCCTGCAGCGCGGATTCCCGATCGTCCGCTTTGCTGGACCTGGCCACCAACGCAAGGCCTCCCGACAGCAATGCACAGGGCCAAGAAAACCCGCCCTGCGCAACGCAAGGGGGCACCCCCGGTGTCGTTGGTAACATCATGTCAATGGCACGACTGATAGTTGCCTAGCGGGGAGGCCAAGCGGGCTTGATCAGGCTCTGGTGGGGCAGTGTCGAGCCCACCTGCCCTGCCGGACACTGCCTTGAGACCTTGCCCGATTCGCCGGGATGCAACACGCTGCGCGTTGTATGGTGTGATGTGATTTGAAAATAACACTTGATGCGACTCGTAAGTTTGCCATGCGGCGGTGGACGCGCCGCTCCCTGGTTTTATGGAAGTGCCCACCGCCCGGCATCCAGACCCCCCGCCCCGCCCCGACGGCCCGCCCCTCCCGGCAGCAGCAGTCCCGGCAAGCAGACGGGTCTGGACCGCCTGGACCAGTCCATCACCTCGGTGCCGCCGGCCAGCGGTGACCAGGCCGAGCTGGACAGGTAGGACTGGGTTTGATGGATGAATGAACAGTGATGAGTGTGGTGGATGGTATTGTATTAGTAAGGTTGCTGATGAAAGTGTGGAAGATTGAAAAAAAAAAAACGGCGCAGACTACTCTGGCAATGACTAATACCCATCACATCACATCACCCTCTTTCCCGCCTGGTAGCTTGCACCTGCTGCGCTGCCTGCACGTGGCGAGCCCGTACGTGGTGCGACACCGCGGGCGCACGTTTGTGGTGGTCGTCCCCGGGGAGGTGGCGTACGTGGAGGCGCTGCTGCGCCCTCTGCTGGAGGACCTGCTGCTGCTGCACGGCCTGGGCGTGCGCCTGGTGGTGGTCGTGGGCGGCCGGCCCTGGATCGACGCGCAGCTGGCGGCGGCCGGGCGCCCGCCGCGGTTCGAGGGCGCCTACCGCGTGACGGACGAGGCGAGCATGGCCGCGGCGCTGCACGCCTCCAGCGCAGCCTTCATCGCCGTGGCGGGCGCGCTGTCGCACGGCCCCAGCGTGCAGGTCGAGCGGCGCCACGCCGCGCGCGGCGCCGAGGCGCACATCGTCAACGGCAACTTCACGGTCGCGCGCCGGCGCGGCATCGTGGACGGCGTCGACTTTGGGCTCATGGGCCAGGTGCGGTACGTGCGGCGCGAGGCTGTGGCCGCGCAGCTGGACGGCGGCGCCATCGTGGTGCTCACCAACCTCGGCGTCTCCTCCTCGGGCGACCTGCTCAACTGCAACGTCTACGACGTCGCCACGCACGCGGCAGTCGGCCTGCAGGCGGACAAGCTCATCTGCCTGTGCGGGCCCGAGGTCTCCGCGCTGGGCCTGCCGGCGTACTTGCCGCTCGACGACGCCGAGGCCCTCATCGCCGAGGCGGCGACGGGCAGCGGCGCGGGCGGGACCTACTCGTTCTTTCAGGGCGGCCGCGACGACGATGATGGAGGGGTGAGTGGCGGTGCGGATGGCGTGGATAATGGGCAACCGGTTGTGGGCGATGGTCATGCAAACGGCCTCGTCGTACCACCGGGCAACGCCGCGAGCGTGGGCAATGGCAACACACCTCTTCCGCCGCCGCCGTCGCGCATGGCCACGACACACGCGCCCCGCCGCGCCTCTTCTTCTCCCTCCTCCTCCTCCCACCAAGCGCATTCCCAACCTCAAACCCAACCCGCCTGCGAGCTGCGTCTGGACCTGGACTCGTGGCAGCAGGTGGGCTACCCGCGCGAGGTGGTCGCGGCGGCGGTGGCCTGCCGCAACGGCGTGCTGCGCGCGCACCTGGTCGACGTCGGCGCGGCCGCGCAGGGCGCGCTGCTGATCGAGCTCTACACGCGGGACGGCACGCGGGGCGTGACCATGATCGCGGCCGACCTGTACGAGGGCATCCGCCCCGCGGGCTGGCGCGACGTGGCCGGCGTGACCGCGCTGCTCACGCACCTGCAGGACGCCGACGGCGTGCCCGTGCCCGGCTGGCTGCCGGACGTCAGCCGCCGCCTGGGCAGCATCACCGTGCTGGAGCGCGAGGGCAAGCTCCTCGCCTGCGCCTGCCTGGCAGACCTCGGCGTCGCGCCCGACGGCGCGCGCGTCGCCGAGCTCGCCGCGCTCGTCGTGCACCCGGCCTATCGCCGCAACGGCCTGGGCGACAGCCTGCTCGACTTTGTGGAGCAGGACGCGCGGCGCGCCGGGTTCGGGCGCTGCCTGGTCGTGCAGGCCGGGCCGGGCGCCTACGACTGGTTCCTCGAGCGCGGCTACGAGGGCGCCGGCCCCGCGCGCGACTCGCCCCTCCTCCCGCGCGTCGTGCGCAACAGCCTCCCCGCCGTCGCGCACCTCTACCACAAACGCCTCCTGGAGCTGGACGCCGAGGACGACGTCCCGGCCGGCCACCGCATCGGGTTTTAGATGGATGGGGTGGCAAAGAGGAGAAAGGTGAGGTGTGTTTGTTTGTTATGGGAACTGGAGGCGCCGAGGAGTACTCGAATCACCTTGTGTCGTCGCGCTGCTCTCGAATTACGTTGTAGAATTGACAGCGCTTGCTTGCGCGTACTGAAGCAAATCCGCGAATGAAATAACAATATGAGACCACGCAGCCATTTTAACAAGCGAACAGGCAAAGCTTGCGCGCGCTCGTCTTCTTCTACGGACGCACCCTTGCATGCATGCTCAGCAGACCGCAGCGGGCCTCGCGACCAGGTCTTCCAGATCGGCCAGCTCGCCGCCAGAGGCGCACATTTTTGAAGCACCAGCGTTTTTCTTCTGGTCTGCGCCCTTCCCACACCTTGAAGAAGCCGCCTCTCCCCTCCCCAGCCCGCCCGCCGTGCTCGAGCACGAGCTGGCCGCAGGCCCCCGCCACGTCCTGCCCCTTTTCCTGGCGCACCGTGACGGGCAGCGCGTACTCGCGCCGCAGAATGCCGCTGAACGCGCGCAGCTGCTCCGGCGCCGGCGCCTGGAAGGGCATGGCCGGGCTCAGGATCGGGTTCCAGGGGGATGAGGTTGAGCACCACGTCCCGCCCCTCCAGCAGGCGCCCCAGCGCGTGCGCGTGCTCGGGCCGGCAGTTGACGTCGCCCAGCGCGACGTACTCGACAAAGACGCGCCGGCCCGAGGCGGCCTGGTACTCGGCCACGGCCGCCATGAGGCGCGGCAGCGGGTAGGCGCGCGCGCTGGGCACGATGCGTGCGCGCAGCTCCTGCGTGGGCGCGTGCAGGGACAGCGCCAGCGAAACGCCCGGCAGGTCGGCCGCCAGCTGGCGGATGCGCGGCACCACGCCCACCGTGGACAGCGTCACCGCCGAGCGACGCAGCGCAAAGGCCGACGGGTCGGTCATCAGCGCGATGGCCGCGCGCACCGCCGCGTAGTTGTTCAGCGGCTCACCCATGCCCATGAACACCACGTTCCGGATGGACGGCAGGGGGTCGTGGGCGGGTTTGGTGGGGGGAGAGGTAGGAGATTGGCGCTCAGAGGCACCGCCGCGCGCCTCTGCTCCATTTCGCGTTGCGTCACCAGGCCTCGCCGCGTAGTGAGCAGGGCCGTTCTCCGCCGCCGCGCCGCTCGTGCTCGCCTCCGCCTCCCCACCTACATCGCCAACGTCGCCAACCTCCTCCCCGGCGACGACGCGCCGCGCCTGGACCAGCTGCTCCACGATCTCGCCGGCGGTGAGGTCCGCGGTGAGGCCCATGGTCCCCGTCGCGCAAAAGGTGCAGCCCATCTGGCAGCCCACCTCGCTGGAGACGCAGAGCGTGCTGCGCGCGCGCGGGCGCGCTTCGGCCGCCGCCTCGGCCGCCTCTTCGGCCGGGCCCGCGGGCTCGTACCGCATGACCACAGATTCCACCTGCAGCCCGTCCTGCAGGCGCAGCAGCATCTTCAGGGCGTCGCCGTCCCCCGAACGCGAGGTGTGCACCACCCGCGTCGTGTAGGCGGCAAAGGAGCGCCGCAGGAGCGCCACCGCCGCCTTGGGCAGATCGGGCACATCCTCCCACTGCGCTTCAGGGTGCCGCGTGAGGTACCTGAGGTAGAAAGTGCGCAGAGAGGTCAGTGAGCGCGTCGAGGTGCGTTTCTGTGCGGGCCACCTGATCTGGGACTGTCGATAGAGGCCGTGCATGTTGCCCAAACCAAATCCGGCTCGCCACCCTCTCCTTGCCAGCTACAGGGCATTTTGCCATTATCTCCAGTATGCAACAGCCCTCAAAAAAAGCTCTCACACACCTATAAAGCACCGGAATGTGCAGGGCCTTGATGCCGTGCTCCTCAAAGGCGGCACGCAGTGCCGGCTCATCCCACACCGACTGCGGGGAGAGTACCCGCTTGCGTGCCATGACTATGCACCTAACTATTATCGTATCATGTATTCAATTTCATGTGCTCACTGACATGCGCATGCCGGGTGCCAGCGGGCCTCTCGCCCCGTCGTCCTGGGGAGGGGTGTCGGCATTTGCCTGTCGCACTGACCCGAAAAACCTTCGCGCCCTGGAAACCCAAATCTAAGATGCGAGATACGTCGGCACGACCTCCTGAACTCGATGCCATCTTGTTGCTGGCCTCGACGCAATAGAAAAAAGCGCATTGAGATAGTGTATTAATATCAGCTCTCTCAACTGGCATGAACTAAAGTGGCGCACAAAGTGGTCCTGGCGGCCTGCGCGCTCCCTGGCAAGGGGCAGCGCAAGAGCCTCGAAGCTGGCCAGGCGGTCCTTTGGCTTGGGCAGTACACTATTGCGGGGCCGCATCAATGCACAATCACATGTGCGAGCAAATCTTTGATGCTCTGCCAGGCTAGAGGATCGCCGTCTCCTCCTCATTGCTGCGCGACACGCGAGTACCGCGAGCATGAACGAACGTTGCACACCTATACCAGGTCGTCGCGCGCAAGGGCTGTCGCAGGTGCCCAAAACCCAGCGGCACTAAATTACCCCGTGGATCGCACGGGCGCTTATCTGGCGACGCGTTCCACATCGTCGGACCCTTTCCGATGCACAGGCAAGAACCTCCACACCGCATTCGCACAGTGCGTCGGCTAGCCCGCGGTCCACAAACCTGGCGACGCTATCCGGTTGTCGCAAAAGGGTCGGCGCGGGATCATCAGACCGCCAAAAGTTGTCTCTTTTTTGCGATCGATCGGCACCTGCGCTCCATGCGAGCGGGGGGGCAAGGGTATTATTGCATAATGCATGTTCGAACAGGGTCGGAGGGGGGATTACATCAACCTTCCCGGAACTCGGGCGGGCTGCTTCAACCGCCCCCGAACCACACATTCGGGCAAGACCGCACGACCGGGGACCATCACTGGAGCTTGCTTTCAATTATATATTTGTTGCTTGTGTAAATACGATTGGTTCCCCCATTTCGATGTGCCCCATCGCAGATCACCTAACCCGCGCGTGCACGTTTTCTACTGCAGCGAGCCATCGGCCAGCGTTTTAATCGAAATACATGAGATCGCGCAATCAATATATACACAAAGCTCGAAAAAGCGCCTATCTTTACTTCCCTATCGCGGGATGCGCGACCACCTTCGGCAGACAAGCCGCTCTTTGCGATAACGAAATCCCCAGGACCGGACGGAGATGCAGGGCACTTCGGAGCTTGTCATACCGAGATCCCGAACAAAACGTGCTCAGCCGGCCCCGCGCAGCCTAGAATACGTTGCTCATGTACTCTCATTGAATGTGTACCGATCGCATTTCCCTGCCGCTGCCTCCCTACGTACATTACGCTGCCCGAGGGCTGAAAACCTAGGGGCCGCCAAACGCCGTACAGATTCGGCACCGGATACGGGATTGTGGTCGCTCTCGCAAGGGCGGTGCAATACAAGTTTTCTACGCCGCGCATCGCGAATTTAGCCTCAAACTTGATAATTCGAGCTCTATAAACTGAAAATAAACTTTTCATCCCGCAGTTATTGCGTTCGTAGTGCACGGACATGGCGTTAGTGCCTCCACCCAGGTGCGAGACGGCTCTGTCGAGGCGGTTCTCGCTGGGTGCAACGCGACAGCAACCCGCCGACCTGCAATCATGTATAATCATTTACCACTCATCCGCAGTGTATCGGGACTGAATAGCTGTCTGAGTCTCGAGAGCGTGTCCTTGGGCTTCCGGGCAACAGCCACAGCTCGTCGCTCCTTCGACGGCTCTTCCGTCCTGGGCTCCCCCCTGTCGCGAACGAGTATGGAGGGCTCGTCGCGTGGATCGCCTGCTCCTCCTTCTGATGGTGACGAAGGTCTTGCCGACGACAAACAGAGCAACTGGGTGGCCCCAAGCGGTGCGCAGCGGCGAGGGCGAGGGGGTGGTTCTCTCGGAGTGTCGGGGTGGGGGTGCCTCGGTGCGTATGGCCGGGGGGGTTTTGCCGAAAAGGGGGGGTTTGGTCCTGGGTTTGGGCGAGTCATGAGCGGGATGTTGTGGGGTGTCTTCAAGGTGTATCTGAGGTCTCACAGCTCCCTGTGTTTGACCTCGATTTGTGTGCGCCAGGGCCAAGGCAGCAGGGCCTGGGCACCGAGGAGCTCGAGCAGGGGGTGATTTCCGTCGAGCCTTCTGTGACCGGGTGAGTGCGCGAGCTGTTGGCTGTGTGAATGGGCAACCATCTCTGTGTGGGTTTCGTGAGAGGGAGCTGTGGGTTCGCAATGGCATGCATGCATGTGGATATGCTTGTGCTCTGATGCAAGGAGGAGAGAGGGTCGCACTGGCCGGTCAACATGCCTCGCCAGCGGTGGTAATCTCGCCTTTTTGTCGTCTCGTCGCTTGAATCCTCCCTCTTTGGCTTGACCAGTCGCGCAACCTCCCTCGTCACCTTCCCCACACACACGCACAGGGGCATCCAGCTGCGCATCACGCTGCTGGCGGCAGGCTTTGTGATCGGCCCGTCCGGGGCCTCCATCCGCGACGTCTGCCGCGTGACCAGCGCGGACATCCGCTCGTGGACGACCGTGGGCGACGCGCGCTGCCGCCGGCCCACGCGCACCTTCCGCGTGGAGGGCGCGCCCGTCTCGGTGCGCGCGGCCTCGACGATCCTGACCGACGCGGTGGAGCGGTACAAGGACCTGTGCGAGGGCGCCTACGCGGGCCAGTCCGTCTCGCGCATCCAGCGCGTGCACGGCGTCGAGTTTGCCTACCAGCCGCCGCCGCGCAGCCAGGTGCCCAACGCGGCCACGCTCAAGGGCCCCGCCAGCCGCCGCAACCGCCAGCAGGCGCGGCAGGAGGAGGAGGGCGCCGACGGCGCGCGCGCGGCGCCGGCCCCGGCGCGCGAGCCGCGCACGCCGGGCGCCACGCTCAGCCGCTCGGCCGTCGTGGCGCAGCTGTCCCAGATGCTGCTGCCGGACGTGGCGCCGCGCCGCGCGCCCGACGCGCTGGGCGACGCGTCCGCGCTCACCGCCGCCGCGGCGCGCTCGGCCAGCTGCTGCAGCCCGCGCCGCGCGCAGAGCCCTTTCCCGCGCCCGCGCTGGACCCCTACGCCGCCGCCGCCGCGGCCCCGGGCTACCTGGACCTTGCTGGCGCTGCTGGCCGCGCAGCAGGCGCAGCGCGCCCCGGCCCCGCTGCCCGCGCCGCCGGCGGTCCCCGAGTTTGACTACCTGGGCGCGCGCGCCTACGGCCCGCGCCCGGCGCCCCTACTACGAGCCCGGCCTCGGCGCGCCGCAGGCGGACGCCACCGCGGCGCTCGCGCAGCAGCTGCTGGCGCTGCAGCTGCTCAGCGCCTCGGGGCAGGGCCTGGTGCCCGGGCTGGCCGAGCCCGCGCCCGAGCAGGCCCCGGGCTTTGACGCCTGGGCGCCCAGCTCCAACGCGCCGCGCTGGATGTGATCGACCTGGCTCCATCCTTCCGGGAAGCTGGGAGCTCTCTCGCGCGCCCGGAAAGAAAAACTTGCCTCCCACTTTTCAAGGCGGCGCCAGCCCGCCCCGTTTCGCTCTTTCGAAGCCAGATGCCGCTTCATTGTCCTTTCGCCCAGGCTAAAATGGTATTCTTTTGAAATGTCCTCATCACTGAGTGCAGCGTTTCTCACCCTGTACAGCACCGGCCCTTGCCTGGCGGGCACGCCCTTTGCTCGGGGGCACGCGCCGGCCAACCCCGGCGCGCCCTGGGCAGGGCCGCGCCCCACCCCACCATTGAGTGGCCCTCCCACATTCAAGGAGTCCTCGCCATCCCTGGCCAATTGCCCACTTGGCGAACCTTCCACGCCTTTTCAACAATGTTGCTTCTTGAGCTCTTTTTCTTTGGCGCTGCCTCCTCCTTCCACTCAGTCAAGCACTTGCTGTGTGAGCGATCGACTGGGCTCTGCACTGCTATTATGGAATTTGAATTGCCATTCATTGCCGCAGCCCTCCTCTACGGAGCACGTGGCGCGAATGCCTTCTATAGAGGCTCGATGAACCGACGTCCACTCCTCCAAGCCGCCTCAGGTCCAGCCACGCATTGGTCAACATACCGGGCCCAAAAATGATGAGGTAATGAATCGTCATCATCATGAAATTTGGTGCATGCGGATATACCACTCTCTCTTCCTGTTGCTAGTAGCCAAAATGTTGATGACAAGATGAAAATTACAGCAGCGTGGGGTGGCTGAGGAGGGGAGAGTAATTATTTTTGTCCAGCGGACCACCCGAGTTGGGAACGCGACCGCTGCCCGCTGCTCGACGGGCAGGACGCGGCATCAGTCGACCAACGCTGCCCTCCCTCGGACGACGGGGAAATCGCACAGTGCCTCTTTCAAAGATGATACATCAGACAGAGCAGCCTCGCACAAGCGGGCGGCGGGGGGTGGTACAGTGTTCATGGTACATGCGAGCATATGTGTGTCTGGGGCTTTACCCAAAGTCGCCATGCCGCTGCGCGGCGGGGCGGCAAAGCTCATCCAAACGTGTTCTCTCCACTGGAAAAGGGAAAGGGTGAGATTGAGATTCTTGAATAGATATATCAAACTGCGCATTCGGAACCACAACCCAGTAAGAGCAGTCGTTGGTGTCCGGCACACCCCTCCCCCCCCCCTCGCACTCTTTGTACTCCCACCTGTAGGTAATATACAGAAACTCATCCACATCCTTGTGTTCCTCATAGACGTCCGTCATCAGCGCCGCTGCAACACAGAGGATTGAAGGCCCGGCTTAAGCGAAACGCGTTAATTGTCAGGGCCATTTTCTTATAAAGTACGCCCATGGTGCGTGTTCCCCAGCCATTGGACTGTCGATGCGCCCCCACGTTCTGCCCCTGCAATACAACAGCATAGCAGCAAGCACAGTCCCAAAGTTCATAGCAGCTTACAAACCCGTTCTCTACCACACCCCCTTCCCACTAACCTGTTTGGGGCAGCACCTTGCCCACAAACATGAAAATGGCCTTTTCCGGGCTGACTTTGATCCTCTTGCGGATCACATACACAAACTGACCGACGGTCAGGTCTCCTGGGACGAGGTACCTGGCAGGCGCACGAATGGAACAGGTCGTGCCGGGGTGCGAGAGGGATGAATTTTGGCAAGGCTGGCCCTGCCAAAGCCCCAACGCTCGGCCCCTCCCATCCCCGACATACTTTTTCTTATCGATGTCAGGGATGTCGCTCTTTTCTGCCTTCTCCACGATGACCTGTCGAGCAGGGAGAACGGCCGGCATGAGCGCATCACAGCCACACGGACCAAACGCGGTCCTCCGGAAAAGGCCGGCCTCTCGCGACTTACAGGGATCCTGTCGGGATACTTGTCCCTGATGCGCTTGGCCTCCGCCTGCCGCTTCTCTGCGCACAATAAAGTCACACATGTCGGTAGCGAAACGGGAGGGTCGATCAAGGTCCTGCTCCCGCTCGCAACGGGCCCTTACCGAGAGGGTGCTCCTCCTTGAATGTTTTCGTTCGGGCCATGTCCTCTCCGGCTACCGGCTCTCCAGGTAATTTGATCGACTGAAACTAGAGATCAGAGTTTGTGCTCGGTGCGCTCTGGCCGGGTCCTTTCTGAGCCCGTCAAACGAGGGCTCGCGACATATCGCGATCATCTACCCCCGTTTGGAGCGGACCCCCAGCAAATCGGAAGAAAGCGGGAAGAACTCGCGAGGGACTAGTGGAGCATCACCTGGGCCTCCACCCCCCCAACTAAGTCCGCCCATTGTCGCAATCACCCACGCACGAAACGACTGGATGCTTACATCCTTGCATCAGCAAAAAGAGCCAGCAATTTAAGCGGTCTTGCTCTTCTTCTTCTGCATCTTCTTGAGGTAGAACTCGAGCTCCTTGCCCTCCAGGATGTAGCCGTCGGCGCGGCCGCACTGGCCGGGACGGGAGGCAATGCACGCGTACAGGCGGCCCACGGCGAACTGGTCGGCCAGGAGGGCGTCCAGGGTCCGGGTCTTGCGGGCCTCGGCCTGCGCGTCAGCCTTCTTGCCGGCGGCAGCAGTCGGCTCCGCGGCGGTCTCGGCGGCGTTGCGGCGCGCGCCCAGGTCGACGCCGTAGTGCTTTGAGTACCACAGCTTGAAGGGCGTGGCGTCGATCTGCACGATCGCGTTCTTCACCAGCGTCTTGGTGCGTACCAGCTCGTTGTTGGAGGCGTTGTAGTTGACGTCGATGATGCGCGTCTTGCGGGTGGTGGCCTCAGAGCCCCACGAGAAGTTGCCAGAGTCGAGGCGCAGCGCCCTGAACTTGATGTTGCCGCCGCGGCAGCGAACGTGGCGCACGGTCACGTTGCTGGACAGCTTGGTGTTGGCAGGCTGGCGACCGAGCTCATACCTGGGGAAGGGAAAGAGGAGGGGGGAGTTGAGCAACGCAGGCGACATGTGTGCAAATGTGTATCGCACACCTCGTGTGTCTATAGCCAAATGTGCTGCCATCCGAGCCGCACGTCCATGCCCCAGCCTGATCCCCGGGGCAGGCCCCACGACCCGGAGGCACGGCCGTCCCACAGAGACCGAGACACTATCGCCCTCCCCTCTCCCGCGACAACACCATTCTCAAATCCACCTCCCGGCATACTCACTTCCTCTTCTTGCGCCACTTGCTCTGCTTGCCACCGGTCGCCCGGCGCTTGTGCAGGGAGTCGCGGGAAATACCTGCACGTCGGGAACGCCAGCGATGAGTTCGGCGATGGACGCGGCGATGCCAGTGCTCCACACCGCTTCTGAACCAGGATCGACGGCCCCACTGCAGGCAGGTGCAAGCTGCAGCCCGGGGCGCAGGGGCCCACTCCTGCCGGCGTCGCCAGAGGGCGCCGGGCAACGCACGTCCGCTCCTCGCGTCCCGCACTTACCCATGGTGACTACACGGGTGTAAGGTCCGCCGCCACCCCTAGACAGAAAGAGGGGTGTCCCGTCCGTGCAGCCGGCTTTGGTGGGAGCCGAGTTGGGCGCGCAGCCTGGTGGGGGAGGCGCCCCCCCGATCCAGGTCAAATCGAGCCCCGCCCCCCAAAAGATGGGAAATCCTGGCGCATCGCCCAGCGGTGGCAGGGTGTGGGTGACCAGTGCTTGCTGATGTTAGGGGGTTAAACCAGTTTCGGAATAATCGCTCTTTTTCTGATTGGCCTGTGACGGAGTAGAAAATAGGTCATCGCAATGTCTCTCGCGGCACTGGCTGCCGCAGTGCGTCCGGCGCTGGCCCGCATGATCGGGCAGGAGGCCCGGTCCCTGCCCACCATTGCTGGAATGGGGCGTCAGTTTAGCACGATTATTGCGAGGGTCGCCTCTGAGGCGGCAAGCACCCGTGGCCTGGCTGCGAGCGCGCTCACGCCCAGCACTAGCTATGGGCACTGCGCCATGCAGATCCGAGGCATGGCCCACAACCCCACGCCCAAGTACAAGGGCGGCAAGCTCAGGCCCGCATCGTACGTTATGTTATTGTGTGTGTGGAGGGGAAGGGTTGAAATGTTTATGGGCTTGACAGGAAGTGGTGCGCGGCGCTGCTGCCGGGGCAGCAGGCTCAATGGCTAGAATGCGCGCGCAAAGATGTGTGACTATATACAATGACCCATCCATGCCAAAATCCCAACACCCCCCGCCAAATTGTACCTCGCACTCACCGATCCCCACCCACGCCACGCCGCCAGGGGGTGCAAGGGCCGGTTCAGGATGCTGGCCAATGGCGACATCAAGTACCAGCGGGCGGGCCACGTGCACAAGCGCTTTAACAAGTCGAACCGGCAACGAAGAGAGCTGGGCCAGGCCAAGATAATGGACCCCGCCTTTGCCAGGATGTTTAAGAAGCTGGGCTTCAAGAGCCGAACCTACTGAGCCCGCGCGTATCTATTATTTTTGGCTAGCCTTTTCCCATGGTTTCTCACAGCAGTGTACAACAGGCGGCGGTAGGCAAGGAAAGGGGCACTCTTGGAAGACGGGCGCGTGGAAAGAATGGCGCGCGGCGCAGATGAGCGCGCTGCGCCGCGGCGGGCACTGAGCAGGGCAACGGGCGCACGCAAAGCGGTCGGATCAGCGTGGGGTACAGTACAAATCGCGCTCACAGAAGGGTGGGTGGTGATGTACGCGGGGTTGCACACGGCGTGCGTGTGGTCACCCGCGACGAGAAGACGGTTCCGCGCTCGCTGGCTCGCTCGCTCATGAGTGCGGCATCGCAAGGGGGGCTGGCGCCCGGGGTCAACGTGGGGAAAAAAGCATGCAGGGTTTGAAAAAGGGAGTGGCAAAGTATCATCTTGGACGTGATGGCGGCGAGCCAGACCGTCGCGTGGACATTCTGGGCGCGCCTGTGGTCGCTCCATGCTACCACTTGGACCACAGTTGCGGGCCCGCCGGCCCGGGCCAGGCGGGCGCTCGAGCGCCCGGCGGGCCGTACCCAAACGGGGGCGGCGGCGCGTTGGCACTGTACGCCGTCGCCTGAGCCGCACTTGGACCATAGTCCGGAGCTCGAGCCGCGCCTGGACCGCGCTCCCGACCGGCCCCCGGGCCGTACTCGGACCCAAAGCCGTAGTCGCGCTCGCGAAAGGCGGCGGCGAGGATCTCCTGCGCGGCCAGGCGCCCCGGCGGGGCCGGCGAACGGCACAGCGACCGCCGCCGCGTCCTCGGGCCGCGCGTCTGTCCAGCCGCGCTCAATCTCCTCCAGCGTCCAGCCCGCGTCGTACCGCGCGCGCTTGACCGGGTCGTGCAGCACCGCGTACGCGGCCGCCAGCAGGCGGAAGCGCCGCTCGAAGCGCGGCCGCGCCGCGGCGTCGGACCGCCTTGTCTGGGTGCGCGCGCAGCGCCCGCGCGGCGGTAGGCGCGCCGGACCTCGCCCGGCGCCGCGTCGCGCGCGACGCCCAGCAGCGCGTACAGGTCGTCGCCGCGCCCGCGCCGGCGGCGAGCGCGACTCGGGCGAGATGGAGCGCCGCTTGTGTGTGGGAGGCGCCGGCGGCGCGCGCGCCGCGCCTCGCGCCCGGGTCGTGCGCCGCGGGGCGCCCTCGGCGCGCGGCGGCGCGCGCCTCCTCCACCAGGCTCGAGATGCCCGGGTACCCGGGGTCGGCCGCGCGCAGGCGCTCCCACTCCGCCAGCGCGTCGCCCGCGCGGCCCAGCGCGCGCAGCGCCACCGCGCGCCGCGCGCGCGCCTTGCTGTAGGCGCCGTCCACGGCCAGCGCGGCCTCCGCGTCGGCCAGCGCCTCGGGCCAGCGCCCCAGCTGCGCGGCAGCCGCCGAGCGGTTGCACGAGATGCGCGCCGTCTCCGCGCAGCGCAGCCCCGGGTCCGCGGCCAGCGCCGCGCTGTAGCTGTCGTGCGCCTCCTTCCAGCGCTGCTCGCCAAACGCCGCGTTGCCGCGCTGCTTCAGCCGCAGCACCGACCGCAGCAGGCCGAGCGTGGCCCTGGCGCGCGCGCTCGGCGCCGGCGGCGAGGGGCGCGCAGGCCCCTTTGCGCCCGCTGCTCCTCCCACAGCCAAGCTCGGGTCGGCACTATCGTTATTCGTCGTCGTATTCGTCGTCGTCGTCGTTGAGTTTGTAAAATACGCTTCCCCTCCATCGTCCTTGCCGTCTGCGTCGGCGGCCTCGACCGCGTCGTCCGGCCCCTCGAGCGCGGCCTCCAGGCAGCGCGCCGCCTGCTCGAGGTCGCCGCAGGCGTACAGGCACCGGCCGCGCAGGGCCAGCGCCGCGGGCGCGTCGGCGCGGCCGTCGACCGTCAGCTCCAGGCAGCGAGCGAGCGCCTCGGCCGTGCGCCCGGCCTGGAGCAGCGCCTCGACCAGCAGCGCCTGCGCGGGCTCTGGCGCGGGCGACAGCGCCGCGCAGGCGACGCGGGCCAGCTCCACGGCCTGCGTGGAGCGCGGGAGCGCTGCCGCTTGGCCGGCGACGCCGTCCGGCCGTTGGTGGCGGCGGAAGAAGACGTCGCGTCGGCCGGCTCGCGCTCCTGCGGCGGGCCCTGCAGCGCGCGCTCCGCGGCCGCGCAGGCGTCGCGCGCGAGCGCCACGTCCGGACCGACCGATCGCAGGGCGCCAGAGGCGCCGCGATCGCGCTCCGCCTCGCAGATGGCCAGGGCCTCTCGCCAGCGGCCCCGGCAGGCCTCGGCACGGGCGGCCAGCGCGAGCGCCCGCTCGCGCTGGGGCGCGTCTGCCGCGCGCGCCGCCGCCTGCAGCGCGTCCTCCCCCGCCTCGACAAAGCGCCGAAGCCACAAGGCAGCTGTGCCCCGGCCCAGGTAGAAAACTGGCAGGGAGGGATCGGTCTGCGGCGCCGGGGCGTCCACATCAGGGACGGCATCCGCAGCACCCTCATTCCCGCTTTCCGCGGCCGCCAGGCACGCAGAGTAGGACCGGTACGCGTCCCGCCACCGCCCAGCCTCCAGCGCAGCGGCAGCGTGCACCGCCTCGTCCCCCACCGACGGCTGCGGCTCCGATGCGGACCGCTCGACCAGGCCCGGCATGGAAGAGGTCCGACCCATCAGCACCGGCTTTCTCGGCGACACAGAGTGCGAAACGTGGTCGCCACGACCATCCCAGGCACGCTGTGGCGGCCTCTCGTGAGAGGCGGTGCGGCGCAAAGCCCCGCCTGCTGCAGATTCGCTCGCGGGTGCGCTGCTGCGGGGGCTCTCCAGCAGGCTGCTAGAAGAAGAGGCCTCGTCGCCGCTCAGCCGGCGCTTGGCCTCGCGCTCCTGCTCCTCTGCGGCGATCACAGCAGAAGCCAGGAGCACCGCCAGCTCCCGGTTGTTCGGATTGACCTGCAGACCCATCTGGAAGGCACGGCGCGCGCCGTGCACGTTGCCAGAACCCTGGAGGGCCAGCCCGAATAGCTCCCAGGCTGCACGGACGGACAAAGTGGGGGCCAAGGGAGGCGACTTGAGCCACAGAAAAAAGATCAAGTCCCTCATTCGTCGAGATCATGACTCACGGTCGCCACTCCCATAGTCGTAAATTCCCGGCATACCGAACGTGTCCCATGGCACCCCTGGGTGACAGATCGACATGCTGACCTTCCCGGCACAGGTCTCGATGCTCCCCCCCCCGAATTACGCACCTCTGGGCCTGGATGGATGCTTTCGAACGTCATCGGCGGCCAGCGCAGCGGCCCTTTCCCAGTGCTCGAGCTGGAGGAGGGCGCGGCACTCGTCCTCCAGCAATAGCACGGCGCCCAGGCAGCATGAATCCGCAACAACCGGTTCGTCTGCAGAGTTTGTCTTCATTTGTACGTCGACATGCCCATCACCGGGCGCCCGGGCCGGGCGCACGGTCGGGATGCCCGCCAGGAGGCCCGCAGCGGCCATTCGCGACCGAGGGTGGGCCGTCCCGGCGAGGGAGGTTATCGCGGCCTGTTTCGAGTCGCGGCCGTCATGTTGGACACGTTCAGCGCTGTGGATGTTCGGAGAATGCTCATCCTGCCGGGTGCAGTCTTTCATTACAGATTCGGATCCCTGCTGACGCGCGGTGCCACCTGTAATCGCACGCATTCAGGGCATCCGATTACCAAACCGGTGCACGCATCGGGCTGCGGACGACGACTGGGTTCTGGGAGGGGAAGGCAAGGGCATGCACGTCTCGTGGATGGCATGGCACTCCATTCAGAACAAAACATGGCGTTGCCAAATTCCATGTGCTGGCGGCGCAGCGCTGCCGCAGCCCCGCTGCGCGCCAGCAGGGTCCCTACCGCTCTGACGGCGGTACCAGCAATTCCAGCACCGCGTAAAACTCCTCCACGGTGAACCTGCGCGTGGCCAGGGCCTGGTTGAACCTGCCGATGCCCTCGCGTGTCTCAAAGGCGGGCTGCAGAAAGGGCGCCCGGCGAAGGGAGAGGGCCTTGAGGAAGACGAGCAGCACCGTCTGCCACTGCGCGCTCTGCGATCGTGCAAGGAAAGGGCGTCAGATCATGTGTGCGCGCGTGGAAGTGGGTTTTCTGGTCCAGACACGCGACCCTTAGCCCCCCCTCCTCTCCACCCTTGCCTTGAATGGCGGGAGCGTGCCCTTGACGCCGAGGCAGCGCACCAGCTCCGCCAGGACCTCACGCACGCGCGGCAGCTCGCGAATGGCCAGCTCCGTGCACAGCCCCGGCGCCACGCTTTCCAGCAGCCGCAGCATGGCCTCCGCGGCGGCCGGGTCCTGGCCCGCCACCTGGGCGCCGCGGCCGGGCGCCGGCCCCGCGTCGCTGCCGAGCAGCGCCAGCGCCTCGTCGCCCGCCCACGCCTCCAGGTGGCTATACAGCGCCCCGAAAAAGGTCAGGGTCATCGGCGTGCGCCCCGGGACGTAGTCGTCGTCGCTCTCGCTCTCGCTGCTGCTCTGCAGGTTGTACCCCTCGGCCTCGAGCGCCTCCCACACCGCCTGGTCGCGCGCGTCGTCGTCCGCGCCGCCGTCGCTGCCGCCGCCCTCGTCCCGCTCCTGGTACAGCTCGGGCGCCTCGCCCAGCAGCGACGCCAGGTGCGGGTTCAGGTCGGCCAGGCCGGGGGAGAGGCCTGGTGGGTCGCGGCCGGGGCGGCCGGGCGCCGCGGCCGCCTCGGCCGGCTCGGCCGCCGCCTCGGGGGCCACCTTGAGCCGGCCAAAGAGGGAGCCCAGCTGCTCGGCGCCGCCCTCCAGCGTGCTCACGGGGTCCTCCAGCTCGAGAACGAAGTGCGCGCGCTGTGGGTCGCTTGAGCTCTCGGGGGTGCCGGTGGAGGGGGCACGCTGGAAGGAGGCTCAAGAGTGGTGCCCGGTGCATCGGCCGCCTCGTCGCGGGACCCGCCTGGATCTTTGTCGCTCGACATGACAGCGATCGGCGATCTTGCATCAGACAGCGCCTGCGCCTGCCCAATCCCCCCATGCAAGGCACTCGCGGCCTCCTCCGCCCAATCGCCAGCGGCCCTCGCCGGCTCGGCCTCGCTCGCCTGAACGGCCTCGGCAAAGCGCACGCGCCGCTTGGGCTGGGCGGGGCGGGCCGCGGGGGACGTAGCCCTCCACGGCCATCGCCGAGGCGCCCGCCCTGGCCTCGGGCGCGGGCTGCTCGCCGGCGGGCCGCTCGGCCACCCTGGCAAGCATGATGGGCGTCTTGGCCGTGCCCGCCGCGAGCTCGCGCCTGCCCGCGTCCGCAGAGGGGCCGGCCGAGTCGCCCCGGCGGCGGCGCGGCCCGGCGCCCCGCGCGCCGCGTCGTACAGCGCGTCAAAGCGCCGCTGTGCCTCGGAGCGCGGACCCAGACGCGCCGCCAGCGTCCGTAGCTTGTCCGCGCACGCGGGCCTGCAGCCCAGGCTCGCCGCGTCGGGCGCCTCCTCCTCCGGGGGCCTGGGCCGCTGAGCGGACCAGCCGCGCCAGCGAGGACGGGCAGCGCTCCTGCCCCCGCGGCATCGCCTCCGCGCACCCGGGCCACCCGCACCGCCCATCCAGCACCCGCTCCTCGGCCATCTGCAAAGAGGAGGAAAGGGGGGAGGATTGTAGACATGCAAGATTTCAGGCGCACAAAAAAGTGACGCCCAGCAACCGAGGCCGTGCCAGCTGCCCGCCCGGCACGCAACGGGCCCCATCCCCTGCCGCCATTGCAAACAATGCTCCACCCTAACCACGTCCCAGGAGCGCACCGCCATGAGCTCAGCGCCATCCATCACCCTCGTCAGGTTCCAGATGGTGTCCTCTGGAAGGCCATCTGCTTCCAACAATCTGCAACAGTCGGGCAGCTCTCCGGTCACCACCTCGCCCATCCTTCCCTTCCGATGAAATCATCGCACACATGCCTTGCCATGCCATATGCGCCGTGACCAGTGTAAGCCAGTGCATCGGCGCAGACACTGCCTGCTATGGCATCCCCATCTGGTCGCAACTTTCCATTCCCAAACGCGCCTTTCAACAGCACGATACGCCGCCTTTCCCCGGAGCTCCGCTTTCGTTTGTGGCGTCTTCTTCTTTGTTTCCCGTAAAATCATCTTGGCGCTGGGCGCCGGCTGAGCTGGCCCATCCGCCACCTGCGCCATGGCCAACCACGGCGCACCCAGGTCGCACTGCGCCGCGATGGCGCTCTAAATATAAGCTCAAAATGTCATAAAGGCGGCTCTCAAGATGCATGCATGCTGCGTTGTCGCGCTTTCGGCCACCGTGCGCCCCCTGTCCCTCAGCGGCAAGTGATCCGTGCTCTCCAGCCAACGTGGTGGAAGGCGGGAACTGGTGGGGCTCGCATCCCACCACGCGGCGTGTGTGCCAACGTTGCGGCTCGAGCAGCGACCGCCAGCGGACCCAAGCTGCCCGCTTTCCGTCTCCAAGCCTTTATTCATGCTAGCTGAGCGTTATGTTCGCGTCCAAGAGGGATTAACGGCGGGCGAGAGGCAGGGGCTCGTTGGGGTTGCGAGTCTTCCCGTCGCGGTTGGGAGCCTGACTTTGTGAACTCCAATTGATCACCCATGACGGCCATCGACGATGATGAGGTTTCTCAGACATTGTCTCTGGAGGACTACATCGCCCAATTGGCGGTGGATGATGGCGCGCACCCTCTCGAGCAGGGGGGTCCCAACACCGGGCCCCGACTGGCGGTGAGTGCCCTCGCATCGTGTACGCGGCGTCGTATTACGGGTGCATGAAGCCGGTTGCGGCGATCCGAGGTGCCCCGCATGTCCTGTGCAGGTGAAATTCGTGATCCCCAATGTTGCGGTGGGCAGCATCATCGGCAAGGGCGGGTCCAACATCTCGCTGATTCAGACGCAGTCGCAGGCCAGAATCCAGGTAGGGTAGTTTACGGTGGCCTTTGGGGCGGGTGGTTTGGGCTAGGAGTGCCCTTTCCGGTTGGCGCCCAGCCCGCGCGGGCTCGCCACTACCGTGGTGCGGTGCCCTGCCCCCCTTCGTACAGATTACCAATACCGGGACCCCCCGGCCACACACATTACCGCCCCGCCCCCTCCGCCCCGCGCAGCTGAGCAAGATCGGCGAGACCTGGCCCGGCGCGGGCCTGGGCGGGCTGGAGGGCGGCGCGCCGCTGCCCGGCCCCGACCGCATCCTGCTCATCAGCGGCTCGCTGGACTCGCTGCTCACGGCGCTGCACGCGGTGCTGACGGCCTTCCGCGCGGCGCCCAGCGCGCTGGCGGCGGTGAGTGGGCGCGAGGACGGCACCATGTGCCTGCGCCTGCTGGTGCACGCGCGGCTGTGCGGCACGCTCATCGGCCGCGGCGGCGCGACCATTCGTTCCTTCAAGGAGGCCAGCGGCGCGGTGTTCAACATCTCGCCCGCGCCCGGCCCCGGCGAGCCGCCCGAGCGCGTGGTGCGCGTGACGGGCCAGCCCGACGAGCTGCTCAAGGCCGTGGCCCTGGTGCTGACCAAGCTCTCCCAAAACCCCGACTACGCGGCGCTTACCGACACGCACGTCGGCTTCGCCCCGCCGCAGGACCCGCGCGGCCTTTGGCGGCGCCGCGCCGGGCTTCCCGGGCGCGGCCTCGGTCGTGGCGCTCGTGGGCGTGCCCGAGGACCGCGTCGGCATGGTCATCGGCCGCGCCGGCAGCGTGGTCAACCAGCTCAAGGCCGTCCTGGGCGTGCGCATCCACATCAGCCCGCGCGGCGACTACCTGCCGGGCACGCTGCTGCGCCGCTGCGAGATCATCGGGCCCCCGGAGAACGTCACCCTCGCGCGCCACGTCATCGAGCAAAAGGTCAAGGGTGGCCAGGAGTAGGCGGGGCCGAGGACTGGTGGGTGGGTGGGTAAGTGTGGGGATCTGAATGGGCGGGGGGCGCTCGCCGGGCGGGCATTCGCCGGGCGGGCGGCCCCTCAGCCACACATTCAAGCCACCCCCCCCCCTCTCTCTCTCTCCCTCCCTCTCTCTCTTCTCACCACCCCTTCGATGTGTTCGATTCTCGCCTTTGGTGAACCAACGGATGTCTCTTTCTCCGGGCTGGGCGTTGGGATACGAGCCAGCGAGGCGGCCCCCCGCCCTCATGCCCCATCCCGCGGTCGGCGCCGCGCGCGCGCGCGTCGATCGCCCTCCCCCATGCATTCAAGACAAGCAAGCCACCCTTTCTGGCGTTCTACTTCCCGTCCGCACTCAATGGATTCGCGGCTTGCCCGGCCAGCCATGGCGCGTCTGTTCCGTTCATTGCTTACACCCTCTATATCATTTCTTGTACGGACCGACGGCGGGCGGCGCAGCCCCGCGCCCGCAGCCCGCGCCGCCGGTCCGGCCTCTGGAATAAGCGTCCACCACCCTCGCTGTGAGGACATGACGCTCTGTGTTTGGCCTTGTGTTGTTCCACCCCACTTCTTTGCTGCACTGTCAGATCGTTTTTTTTTGTGGTATTTTCCCACAGTTTTGTGGATAGCCGACGGCAGCCGCCCGCCGAGCCGCTTTGCGCTCGGGGCCCTGCCCACAGGGGTCGGCGGCGGCCGCCCTCCCCCACAGCCATTCCCGTAGCGTCTCATCAGAACGCCCACCCGCGGCCCGGGAATTGTCGAGCGGTCGTCAAACTGCCATCTTTTTCTCTGCACGCACTGCCCTTGCCTGCATCCATGCCTGATACCAAAATGTGGGCCCAACTGCCCTTGATGATCCCTGCAATCCTCGTTGAGTAAATGTCTTAGTGAAACTGGCAGGCAAGTGCTGTTGGTGACGGGTGTCAAGGGCATCTTGGGTGATGCTGGGGAGCATCCGTCATGCCCCATCCTTGAACCGCGTAGGAGGGTACCAAGTCCGATACAAACACCGGAGGAGCATCAGTCATGACCCAACCTTGAACCGCGTAGGAGGTACCAAGTCGCATCCCGATTACAGTGGAGCATCAGTCACGCCCTATCCTTGAAGCGCGTAGGAGGGCACCAAGTCGGATCCCGAGACCAGGTGCCAGGCAATCATCGAACACGTCGGATTCGATGTCCGTATTTCAGGCTGCCCAATAGGGCTGCAAGCACGCGTGCATTCTCTTATCATGTTGCAGTAGTAGCAAGAGGCTTGCATCCCATTCGGCTTGGCCGCGTTCACCCCTGCGATCGTCAGAGGGCCGAGCTGCGACTGCCGGAGTGGGGCGGAACCCGTGTCTTCTCAACATTTTTTGTCAATCTCTTGAGAGAGGCTAGTGTTTTCACAGGCTCAGGTGGCCTGTCGAGCGTACTACTAAAGCACAGAACTTTCGGTCCGCAGCAAGTGCACCTCTGCAACCCATAATCTCGAGGTCGCGTATGGGAATGCCTACATATAGTCACCTGGTTCATCAATTCGTATCGACTATACTTGAACAGGATCATGTTCTATAGTTGGTACACCTAGTCTGTATTTCTCAAATCAGACAAGCTCCTCAGGATGGATGGCGATATAAAGTGCGATTGCTTGAGCGTGATGTCCAGCCCGCTGACTGCCGAGGCCTCGTTGCCTCGGTGCGCGTGTGCGAGATGAGTGCGCGCCCGAGTTCATTCCAGCCGGGTGCACGGCTTTCGCACATTCTGACATCCTTTTTGTGATATTTAGGTATTTTTTTGGTTTGATGTTTTGATGTTGTGTGGACGAGGAGCATGCATACTATCGTGCATAGTATGACAATCGTTTGAGCATTGGGCATGCATCGCGCATGGATTCGTGCCTTGGTTAACAGGAAACCCATGGGAAAAGGGTGGACCAATCCGCTTCACGAGACCAAGAGCATATGATTTGCCCATCAATGACTCAAATCGTGGTGCGTTGAGCCAGTGATTCTCCGCAAGAAGCTCTTTCTGGCAGCCACCAGCCAATAGGGAATGGCTGCCCTCTAGCATGCGACGTACCGGCAAGCCGGCCCTCAATTTTTCTTGAGGTAGCATACAAATGCCGGCTTGCGCGCTGACAGCGCCAAAAAGATGGGCTTAGAAGGCATGAGCACTACCATATGGCTGCGACCGCCGTCTTTGTGGCATCAGTCAGTCTGCCTGATGGTCTAACACCCACTTCCTACCAACCTCGCTGCGCTTTCTTGCGCAAACACCAAGTCTGTGCCCACATCAAGCTATTCAAGGAGGGTGTTAGAACATGTCTGGGTCAAGCTGAGGACACAAACGGGCATCAGGCTCCCGTCATGCATCATGTTTTTATGAGACCCCTGCTGTGGTGAAAAATCGGGTATCCCGTGGATCCCACTCCCGATCTCGTGTCGTCCCGGCAGCTTGATCAAGACAGAACTGGCCACAATGTGGGCCATCTTCCAAGGGAAAATCGAATTTATCATTGATAAAACGGGTTGATCCCTGTAGGCGGCAGTACTGGCGGGATAGGCTGCACGCCGAGCGCGTGAGGAGGCGGGCCGGACTCCCGGGAGTCGCGGTCGCCCGCTGGGCCCAACCCCGCGATCCCGTGCCGGCAATCTTCCCAACTTGTCATGTCGGGGTTTGCCAACCAAAAGGTCTCTGTCTCGGCGCAACAGAATGAGGCCCACAAGCGCATCCTCCTGGGCTTGCTCCGCCAAGAGGAGAACCGGCGGTGCGCGGACTGCCACGCCCGGGGCCCGACCTGGGCCAGCGTCAACTTGGGGGTGTTTGTGTGCCTCAGCTGCTCAGGTACTGGGGCGCGGATGGCCTGGGGTGGGATGGCATGTCATTGTGCTGGAGCCAGGGTGCCAGTTGTTGACTCCCCGCCCGCCACCCCGCTCGCCAGGCGTGCACCGCAGCTTGGGGGTGCACAACAGCAAAGTTCGATCCACAAACCTGGTGAGGCAAGAGGCGCACGAGAGGGACTGGTGCACGGCTTTGCCCAGAATGATCAAGGCTCGGTCTCACGCCTGTGCCGCGCTTTCCACAGGACACCTGGCTGCCCGAGCAAGTAGCCTTTGTGCAGGCCATGGGCAACGCACGTGCCCAGGGCTTTTGGGAGGCTCGCCTGCCCCGAGACTTTAGGTGGGTGCGGTCAAAGAGCGTGAGGGCGCGATGGCGGAAGGTTGAGTGTGCTCTCGAGCTCTCGGCAGGATCCATCCACCGACCGTCTTCACCAACCACCCACCCCCAACACATCGCAGCCGGCCCCCGGAGAATGACATGGCCGCGCTCCGAAAATTCATCACGGACAAGTATGTGCACCGCCGATACGTGCTTCTGGGCCACGATGCGGCGCCCACCATCGAAAACTACGTGACACACCCGGTGAGGGCTGGGTGGTTGGGTGGGCTGGGTGTGGTTGGTGGTGTTGATCATGGCAACAAGCCCTTGACTTGTCTTGGACTCTGCACTGACGAGGCCACAACCATCCACGGCGCCTGCAGTACATGCAATCATTCCTCCGGCCCGGCCGCGCCGCCCCCCTGCCACCCGCCACTGCTCCCGCCCCCGCCAAGCCGGTCCGGCGCCCGCCCGCCGTCCGGCGCCCCGCCGCCCGCCCGCCGCGGCGCCCACCGCCCGCCCGCCCGTCGCCGGCGCCGGTGGACCTGCTCGGGTTTGACGCCGACTGGCCATCCACCGCCGCCCCTCCCGCCAACAACAGCGCGCAGTCCGCACCGTCCACCGTGGACCCCTTTGCGGCCTTTGAGGCCTTGTCGCTCGGCGCGCCGGCCGCGGAGGAGTCCAAGGACGGCTGGAATTGGGAGGAGGCGGTGGCCTCGCCCGTCGCGGGCGCGGGCCCGCCGCTCGCCGGCAGCGCGCCCGCGAGCCTCCAGACCAGCGGCGGCGCCGTGCAGGGCTCCGCCGCGGCCTCTGGCAGCCCTGCCGGCTCCTCGACGACGGGGAGGGTCAGCCACGCCTCCAACCCCTCGCACGACGCCATCCTGTCCCTGTTTGACGCGTCCCCCATCTCCTCCTCGGCATCAGCGCCCGTGATTGCGCAGGGCGCCGATGCGCCGGCGCCAAATACCGTCCCGGGCCTGATCCCGCAGCACAGCCGCAAGGCGGCCAGCTTCTCGCTGGGTGCCAAGTCCCCCCGCCCGCCCTCCGAGGCCGCCTTTGACAGCCTGTTGCAGCTCTGAGACTCTGTGCGCCGTGTCTGGATACGCAAACACGTTGCCACCCCATTCATTTCGCAATACAAGCGACCAAAAGCGCACGCAGGCTGGGTATCAGGAACTGGCATCACTCGAGAGCGTCCAGAACCTCGTCGGGGACGGGCACTGTGTAATTGAGGGCCATGCGGCCGCCGTCAACGTACAGGATCTGCCCGGAGATGTAGCTCGCGTCGTCGCTGGCGAAGAATTTGACCACCTGCGGGGTTGGATGCGGAAGTGGGGTGAGGCTGCATGTGCGATTTGTACAGAGGTGTTTTGCCCAGCCAACAGCCCAGCGACTCCAAAGCGTCCTTGCCATGCCAGACTCACTACCCCTGGGACCCTCCCCCTTTGACAAAACAATTCCAAACCCTAAACCCATAAACCGCCGCACATTGCCGATCTCGATGGGCTCGCCGGCGCGGAGCATGGGGGTGCGGGAGAGGACCTTGGTCATGGCGGCCTTGTCGGAGACGACCTGCCTGAGGACGTCGGTCATGATGGACCCCGGGCCGACGGCGTTGACCCGGATGCCGTGCGGGGCCAGGCTGAGCGCCATGGCGCGGGTGAGGTTGTTCACGCCGCCCTTGGCCGCGTTGTAGTTGGCGATGGTGGGGATGGCCATCTTGCCGTTGACGGAGGAGATGTTGACAATGGAGCCGCCCGTGCCTTGGGCCTTCATCTGCCGGGCCGCCACCTGGCCCGTCTGAGCGTGGACCGAGGGAGGGAGGGAGGGAGTTGGATGGATGCACAGGGGGTGGGCAACTAGATATCGCAGATGCATTTCTTGATATCTCCGCGATTGTAAGAATTATAAGGGGGCCCATCCCGCACACCGCCAAGTGCGCACACTCGTCGCACCTCCAACCCAACAATGCACCCCCCCCACACACAAACACATACAGCACCGCATTTTCCACGTACCAGGAACACGCCCGTGAGGTTGACTTTGAGCACCGCTTCCCAGTCGGTGTCGGTGAGATCCAAAAAGTCCGCCGCCCGCACGATCCCGGCATTGGCCACCGCCACGTCAAGCTTGCCAAAGGTCGACACGGCAAACTTGACGGCGTCCTCGACCTGGGCGCGACTGCCCACATCGCACACCGTGCTGGCGCAGGCAATGCTCTCCTCCCGCAACAACTTTTCGGCCTGCTTGAGGTCGGCCTCCGAAATGTCGGCGATCACGACCTTGCTCCCGGCCCGGCCCAGGGCCTGGGCGCAGGCCAGGCCGATGCCTGCGGCGCAAAGGGAGGGCCGCGTGTGCATTAAATGTCTATGCAGCATTTGTACGGAATTTTAGGCTATTTTGGGGGGCCAAACGATGTCTCTTGGCCGCCCTTCCCGGTACCCCACGCCAAAGCCGCCCACCTTTGGCACCGCCCGTCACAAACGACACACGTCCAGCAAGCCCCGACATTCTGAGTCGTGAATGGAACAATCAATCTGATCAATTAGGATAGCGTGTCGAGATGGCAATGGGGGATCGATACGGGCTGGCTTGGCCTTGGGCCGCGGACCCACTGTGATGGGCGGGTTCGAACCGGAAGACCGATCCGTGCTGACGATCTCCCTGGCGAGAACGGCCATGCCCGGGCCCCGAGCGACTGCCACAACGGGCCCAGACGCTCCGCCATGCACCTCGGGTGGCTCCTGGAAGAACATCTAGAAGCTTTGATGAGCTCAAATTGCATGCACGAGTAGGAACGAGCGCAAAATGATTGTCACGAATCGCCCTTGACGCCGACGCTGCTGTGGGTCATTTGCAAGCCAAGGGCGGTCCCTGGCGCTGGGCCTCATGCCGCGCGAGACAGGCGCAGGCGCCGCATGAGCATTCATGGACGCTCCAGAGCCATCGGATCACTCCTATGAGCAATTGTGCGCCCATCTGCGCGGGATCCCGGACTTGGACCATATCACCTGCACCACCATCGTGCGGGCCCTGCAGCGCCAGCGGAGCTTGCTCAGCGAGTGCCAGCGCGCCGGACGAGATGCTTCCAAGCTGGAGAAGCGTGTCATGCAGCTGGAGAGCCTCTATGCCCTGCAGCTGCGGCGCGAACAGGCGGTAAGTGCCTGGCGTAAGTGCTTTGCTTGCGGCGGGCGCATGATTAGAAGGTGCTCCTGGATAGCTGCCTGTGCAAGGGCATTGTATCGCTTGAACAGCTAGATTAAAAGCATTGCTTGCCTGCTTGTGCTGCAGGCGGCTCGGGAGGCGGAGCGGGGCATGGCCGCGCCTGCCCCCGCCGCCATGAGGGAGCCCATCACTCTCGGCAGAGGCCAAAAACTGACCGAGGCTGCGCGGCAGCAGCGCCGCGATAATCCCAGCACCGCCGCGGCTCCCAAGCGCAACGATCCGCTGCATGGCGCTTGCCAATTGTGCGACGTGCAAGCCAATCTCCGCCGGTGCTTTGTGAGTGCGGGAGGCAGATGGATGTGGGGTGCTGGAGGGCTCTGCTTTGCTTGGGTGCTCAATCTCTATCGCCTACTTCTTCCATAAAGGCAACGATAGGTTCCATTCTCTCTTCTCTCCAGGAGCGGAGCACGCGCGCCGAGACCTTGCTTTGCAGCGACTGTTTGGGCAAGAACAGGGACACGATGGCGCTGTCCCCGGCCGCAGCGGCCGGCCAAGCCGCCCTGTCTCGGGCCAAGCACGCGAGCCGACTGCCGCCCGTATCTCCCGCGGCCTTTATGGGCGCTGGCAAGGACGCGTGGAAGAAGCCGAGCCCCCCTTCGGTGCCCAAGCTGCTGCGACGACACGCATCTGCCAAGGAGACGGCCGCTAGCCCGCGGGGGGCATCGCATGCCCAAGACGGTGCCACGGGAGCCGGCACCAGGTCCCCCAGCGCACGCCTCAAGCTCCATCGGCGTGATGCAGCGCCCGTAGAGCCCGAGGAGGAAGAGGAGGTGAACCTCTTGTCAGACGACGAGGGCTCGACCGCAGGGGCTGCTGGGAGCCCTCCGCTGGCTCTGGCCAAGCGCTCCTCCGCTCGACAGGCTGAGCACGCGGAAGCCGATCTTGGCGCCCTGAAGGCTCTCATGGTGCGTCTGAGGAGTCAAATTATGTGTGTGAGAGGGCTGGTGTGGGGTTTGCGACATCGGGCTGCGCAGGGCTCGTTCCTACTCCAGGTTGCTGACTATCGGTCCAGCGCAGCTTACTCTTGTTGCATGTTTCATCGGCTCAAACAGCATCCGCCCGCCCCCTCCTCTTTTGAACCAATTGACAGGGTCTATCGTGCCAGTTCCCGCCCGGGGGCGGGGCGGGGTCCGTGGAGGTGTCAGCCCGGGATCTGGCAAAGCTCGCGCCCGGGGTCTACCTGAACGACACGCTGATCGAGTTTTACCTGAAACGCATCCAGTCGGAGCTGCCAGAGCGCGTGGCGCGCCACTGCCACTTCTTCAGCACCTTTTTCTACGAAAGGCTGGCGGAGCGCGCGGCGCCCGAGCAGGCGCTGGAGGCGCTCAAGGGCCCACACAAGGGGCGGCTGTCCCCGCACTTTTGCCAGGCGGCGCGGAACTGGAACAAAGTCCGCACGTGGACCAAGGTGAGGCAGTTGCTCAGAATGGGTTGGTGATTGAGTGGGTGGAAGGGGTTATGAATAGGTTTGGGGCACATCGCTGGGCTGAGGGTAGGTACACGCACGTCTGGAGCACGTTTGTGCACCACCTTGTGGGACGGTGCCAGTGGGCAGTTGAAAATGGAAACATTTCCCCAAAAAACCTTGCTTTAAGTATTCAAAACTTTGCCGTCCACTCAATACGCTGACCAGGATGTCGACATCTTTCAAAAGGACTACCTCTTCGTGCCGGTGCACCACGCCTCGCACTGGAGCTTAGTCATCATTTGTCACCCGGGGCGCGTGGGCCAGGAGCGCCAGGCGGGCACGGGGACCCCCTGCATCCTCCACTTTGACTCCATCTACAGTAGGTCGCTGGAGGCAGAGGGATTTGGTTGGGTTGGCTGATGGTGGTGTGCGGGAAAGGGTGGGCCGCATCGTCGAGCAAACGCATGGAGCTTGGACCAACAAAATTGCACTCTGCCGCTAGGAACTCTCGTCTATGAGCCGTCATTCCCCTCGCTGTCTTGCAGACGGGCACCGCAGCGTGGAGAGCGCCGACCGATTACGGGCCTATCTCTGGCTGGAATACACAGCCAAGGTGGGGCGGTGGGTGGGCGATAGAGCTTGCAAGGGAGAGATCGTCGATGTGCAGGGATATGAGCGCACAGCGTCAAAGCAGCAGATGGTGCGTCTGGCATGCCCCCTGCGCAACCCAGGCACACCCGTGTATCATCTCGCAGATGGGAGGAAAGCCTGAAGAAGACCCCAACGCGACGCTGGCCACCCACCAGCCGCTGTTCAACCGCGACACGTTTCCCCATTTCCGAATAAAGGCACGGGTGGCAGGGGGCCCGAGTATGGGGTGCCTGCATTCCTGTGCCTTGCTCCAAAAACCAAATCTTTACAAACTCACCACCTCATCTCAACCTCGGCCTCCCAGGCTGTCCGGCAAGACAACTACTGCGACTGCGGGCTCTTCCTCTGCGCCTATGCCGAGTTCTTCGCCAAGTGCCCCCCGCCATGTGCGTTGGTCTGCCAGATGCGGGCTGGGCGTGCGATAGGGCAAGCGAGCGCGCTCTCGTGTGCGGCGCAGGCAGCATGCATTTTAGGCTAGTGGAAAGGTCATCACGCAACCACCCACCCCCGCTCAATTGCAGACATCCACATTGGCGAGATGAGGGACATGACCATCCATCACCGCAAGACAAATGGCGATCTCTTCGATGGGACACCAGACTGCTACCCAGGTACGCTTGACACGCGCTTGTGGGGTGGGTTTGTGGGCGCTCAGAGGCGGCTGACTGCGTGGCCTAGCGTGCTTGGGGCCAGACGGGTGGGGTTGCACGAGGATGCATCGTCCTCAGAGGATCCAACTGAGATCACAAAAACCTCGTGCAACACCCCCGACACCTCCTTTCCACCTCGGCAGGCCGCCTGAACGAGGACTGGTTCCCGCAGAGCAACGCCGGCGCGCTGAGGATGCGGATGAAGCGCCTGATCCTGACAATGATTGCGGTATGAGTGGTGTGTGGCTTTTCACACAGCGTGCAAGGCTTTCAAGTTTTGAGCATCCACCATCTCCCTCTCAATTCTTATATGCAGGAGCAGAATGGGGTCTCTCTGGCCCGGGGCCCCAACCAGCCTGGCGATCGGAGCTGGGAGGAAAGCCCGGCAGGGGTCATTACCGGTCTCTTGCGCGAGCTTGACCGGCTCGAAGATGAAAACGGAAAGGTGTGGCCCTGAGCAAGGGCACACGGGTTGGTATCTGTTGGGCATAATTGAGCGCAGAAACAGCGCTTTTGTTGTCCTATATCACGCATTGGCACATGACTCCATCGGCTTCCAATGCGCAGTACCTGGGTCCGAGCGAGTGGCGGCCGCTGGGGGAGGCGGCCAAGCTTGTCCGCGCGGCCAAGCTGGCAGAGGCCGGCCCCGGGGACGAAGCGACGAGGTCCCGGGACAGCAGCCTCCAGGGCAGGCGCCGCCACAGCGCCCGCCTGTCCCAGGAGATCGAGGTCGTCGCTTCCCGCGGTCCGCCAGAGGCTCCAGAAGTGGAGGTGCTGAGCGCCGCGCAGGGAGCGGACACGGGGGCTCCCGGTGACCGAAACTTGGCAAGCCAGGCGACCGCCAGCAGCAGCCTCTCGGACAGAGCAGCGACATCGGCAAGCGCAGGCAACGGGTCCAGCGCGGCGACGGCCGCGCCTCCCGCGCTCGGCGAGCTCGGCACTCCGGATGCGTGTCTCCCGTCGACAGCAGATGCTGGAAAAAGAGATGGGCAAGCTGCCCCAGCCAGCACCATTGACGGCGACGAGGCTCTATCTGTGTCCAAGCCGCGTCAGCCCCCTTCGCCGGAAAGCGCAAGGACGCCGCTGGACACGAGCAGCGTCGAGGAATCGAGCTCTGTCACCGACGATGATTTCGCGCCGCCTACGGGCACAGCCGGCGCGGCCAAAAGGCAGGTCACCTCTTGCGTGTATGGAATGCGCTTTGCAAGTTGGCTGCATTCGGCAGGGGCTGTGTGGCACTCTTTGCCTGTCTGCTGACACGAGCATGCGCTCAGCGATAAGTAACCTTGACTCTGCAGGGCGCAAAAGCGGCCAATCACTCCGGCCTCCGACGCAAACGGGAGCCCTGCAAGCAAGGTGAGTTGAGCAGCCTGGCTTTCTTGTGCGCGAATTGCAGCACACAGCTCGCACCTCGGTGCCTTTTCCTCAGCGCTGGTCTCCCCACCCGCAGACCGCCAAGTGGCGGCAGGAGCACAGCGTCTGGCAAGGCCTCTCGCTCCTCAACGCCGCAGTGAAGGGCACGCCGGTCACCTACAGCCGGAAGAAGCCGAAGCAGGCCTCACCTCAGGGCTTTGCTGATTTGTAATTGGTGAGCACATATCGCATGCAGGCTTGGTTCTGGAGGATCTTGCTATTCCCCTTGCAATGGTTTCTTCCTAGCTTGTTGCTCATGCAAGCGCATACGAGAGTGCTTTCAAATACCCTGCTGCTATTTGTGATTATCATGTATGTACTGCTGCTCAATTCTCGTCTCTTGTCACAATTTCATGTCCTATTCTGCTAAAAGTAGTCTGATCCGTCACTTAATGGGGGACACTTGACGACGAAGCGGAACCATTACACCGATGGGAGCTGCTTGGGAGTCATGAAATGGACATTGCATGCACGGCAATGCTTGCCTCTTAATTCATGGTTAAATATTCAAAACGCAAGTCGAGGGATACAAAATTGCAGATACAAAGGTCCTCGATGAAGAGACCTTCATGCTTCCGGGTGAGCAGCAAGGGAGGGGACCGGGCAGGTGCCGGGCGCCTACTGCTGGGAGGAGGCAGCGAAGCCGCGGGAGACAACGACCTTGCGCTCCAGGGGGGAGTGGGCCACGGTCTTGGCGGGCTGCTCGGCCTCAGCGGCGGCGAGCTGCATGGTCATCATGCCCACACCGCTGCCAACGGCGACGCCAGCGCCGACAATGCCGACCAGGCCGATGAGGGAGAGGGAAAGGTACGCGCCCTGGTTCATGGTGTCTGCGACGAAGGGGCGATCGGGGAGTCGGTAAGCATGCGGGCGGCCGACCGCGAACCTTTGCTGCCCCAAACAAGGTTTGTCAACATGGAACAAGCCCGGTTCTGGCACACGTAGGCGGAATACGCGAAGCAAACTTGCTTACCGGTTGAGGTGGGGAGGGTCGGAGGGGTAGAGAAGGTGTCTAGAGACGGGAGGCACGAAGGACGTGTAAGAAAATGCGTGGATGTGTTGAAGTTGTGGATGACCTTTGCTTCGGTGCGGGGAGGTTATATGCGGGTGGGAGGGGGTCGGCGCCCTGCCAGCTGCGAAGACGCGCCGATGAGTCAACACACCACGCGACCGTATCTTGGATATCCAATCGCTGACGATAAGCGGACACCTGCCCGAGATTTGCTATGTGGCGTACGTAAGGAAAGGAAGAATGGGAGATTTTGCCCCTCATCCCCTCTTTTCCGACGAAGATATGGTCCGCGCGCGGGTCGGTGCATGACCTGACGAGTAGTCAACCCCGACGCGCTCACATTTTGCATGGGAAGATCAGATGATAACGAAACCGCTTTAGGTAAACCTTTCAAGCTGCAACAAATCATTCTCGAGTAGATAAATTCTACAACCCAGAAAGCCTTCACCTTGAGCCTTCCTGCCTTGGGGTCACGCATTACGACCTAATTGTTTACATTTTCGTAGACAACCGTTGCTTCTTAGCGACGAAACAGCTAGCGTCGGCTTGCACTTGAAACTTACATTCTAAATCATCAACGTCCATCTTCAAAGCATCATGTCGGCGAGTGGACTGAGCGCCCGGCAGCGTGCTGCTGAGGGTATGTACTTTGCATCGGAGGAGCGTCTTGCCATTGGCAAGTACCTTGAGCGTCAGGTTGCCGAGGTGCGATTTGTGTATGGTATTTTTTGAAGTGTTGCTCTAGAAGGGTGCTGAGTTCCAAGTGCTTGAGCGCCCCACTTCGGTGTGCCTGGCACCTTGAAGGATCGCTTTCGCGAGGGTGCTACCCGAAGCTGCATCCCGGCTTCGGCCGGGTCCGCTCCGCGCTGCAAGTGACATTCTGCTCATGTACACTTTCCGTGCTCCTTCTGCAGGGCAAAATCGCCCGCTCGGTGCTGGAGCGCTTCCGCGCCTCGCAGGAGGCGGGCCCGCCCACGACCAAGCTGCGCGGCAACGCCGAGTTTGTGTTCAACTACACGCCGGGCGTGAGCAAGCTCCCGCCCCGCGCCTCCTACATGACGCACTTTGGGGAGCTGGGCACCCAGGTATCGCTCGGCCGCGGCCGCTGGTCCAGCGACAACACCTCCATCTTCTCCGTCAGCGACGGCAAGCGCCTCGCGCAGACGCCGCCCAAGCCGCTGAACAACTACGAGGCCATCCGCCAGACCAAGATCGTCAGGGCGCAGCTGGAGTCGCCGCAGGTGGCGGGCCTGCGCCTGCTCCCCAAGTTCACCCCCGGCCGCGCGCTCTTCTGGGGCTCCGTCCTCGCCGCCTGGGGCACGGCCGCCACCGTGGCCTCGGCCGCGCGCCACCTGGGCATCGGCAGCTGGGAGGAGGCCGGGCCCCGCCTGCGCGAGGTCCTCACCCCCCTTTGCCGCCGACGCCGAGGCGCGCCTCGCGCCGCTGCGCGACACCCTGGCCTTCACCGACGGCAAGGGCTTTGGCGCGGAGGTGCAGCGCAGCGAGACCGTGCGCCGCCTCCGCGACGTGCTCGGCGGCAAGCCCGCTGCTGCGTGAGGAGGAATGGTGCCGAGGCGCGCTCCAGGCGCTGCGCGCGTATTTCTCTATTATAATGTAGCAATCAGCTCGCACGCAATGTATTCCGCTTAGCCTGCAATTTCTGCTTAACCACACATGACACCTGACCCGCACTCTTATTTATTGTAACACCCGTCATTCATGCTTTGGGTGGTCCAGTCGGGACATAGGAAGTGGTCAGCTGCCGTACAATCGAACGACAAGGAGAGAGCACCAGCAGGTACGGATCCCTTCCCACTCAAGCACCCATCAGCGTATACACCTCACCACTCCTCGTCGTCGTCCTCGTCGCCGTCGCCGGGCCAGCCCGCGTCGACGGCGCCCAGCCTCGCGCCGTGCCGCGCGTTGTACAGCTCGTAGCGCTGCACCTCCTCCGGCTGCACGCTGGGCCGCTGGCAGCGCGCGGCCAGGCGAAAGTCGCGCAGCCCCACCGCGCGCAGGTCGCGCTCGCGCAGCGCCGCGACGTGCGCGCCCGGGTCGCCGCCGCCCGCAGCCTCGACGGCGGCGCGCACCGCCTCGCGCACGGGGCCCGCGCACGCCTCGGCCACCAGCGCGCGCATGTCCGAGCCGCTGTAGCCGGCCGTGCGCTCCACCAGCCGCGCCAGCTCCGCGGGGACAGCGCGCTGCGCACGCCGCGCAGCGCGCGCAGCACCATCGCGCGCCGCGCGTCGGCGCAGGGCAGCGGGATGTAGAGCTGCTTGGGCATGCGCCGCCGCGCGGCCTCGTCCAGCTCCTCCGGCCGGTTGGTCGCGCCGATGAGCAGCACGCGGCGCGAGGCGGAGGCCGGGTCGCAGCCCTCCATCTGCACCAGAAGCTCCGTCTTCAGCCGCCGGCTGGACTCGTGCTCGCCTGTGCATGCGCGAGGGGGTAATCGGGAGGGGGGGGAGGGACGGGAATGTCAATATGTTCTCATTTTCTTGCGGTGTGTGCGTTGTGTGTTCATCTCATCGTGGCTCCCGGGCCGTTTGACAATTCTCCCCGCAGTCGCGCCCTCCCAAAGCACGCCCCCTCGCCTGCGCACCTTCGGCCTTGCGGGCGCAGAGAATGGAGTCCACCTCGTCGATGAAGATGACGGCGGGGGCCAGCCACCCCGCGACCGCAAACAGCGTCTTCACCTGTGGGTCAGGGATTGCACGCGAGCTTGAGAATTCATGTTGCTTCTCTGGGTATGATACACTCTCACCCCAATGCACGCAGCCAATCCTGCGCACCAGCTCCCACCCCGTCCAGCCCCATCTGCTCGCCAACACTAGCACAGTGCCGTCTCACCCACGCACCATTTTCTCGCCCTCGCCGATCCACTTGCTCGTCAGACTGGAGGCCGAGATGGAGAAAAAGGTGGCCTGGATGTTGGCAGCCACGGCCCGGCCGAGCAGCGTTTTCCCCGTCCCCGGCGGCCCAAAGAGCAGCACGCCCTTTGGCGGAGCTCGGACGCCCTGGCGAAGCGAGAACGATGGTGGGAAGTGGCTACCACGTGCATGCTTTCGAGAAGCTAAACAACACCCGGCAGTCAAAGGCGCGCTTGGTGCCACGAAAGCGCCATTTGACCTTGCAAAAGACAAACAAAGCGCGTGCCCAGACCTGCATCCGCAGCCATGCCTAAATTGCGTCCCACAGACCCGCCAATCTCAACCCTTTTCACCCACAACTCCCACTGCCAACCCACCTGGAACAGATCGGGGTTGCGCATGGGCCAGACGACCACTTCCTGGATCAGGCGCTTGGCGGCTTCCTGGCCGGCAATGTCATCCCAAGACACACCGTGCCCGGCGTCGACCACCTCGTGGCAGATGGTCTCGATCAGGCGGGGATCCAGCTTTGCCAGCTCCTCCGGCAACGGCTCCCCGGGCGCTGTTGTTGGGTGACAAGAGGACAGGAGAGGGACGAGTGTGCGTGGGTTGTGTAACCCAAGTGGCATGCGAGTGCCCGCTGCGGAGCAGACCAAAGATGTCACCGCTGCTGCACCTCATCAACCGCTCCCCATGCTGCCACCCCCATCCTCTTCACCACCGCCCGTCAACCATTCCACACACACGCACACCTCTCCCAAACTCACTCAAGCGCAAGAGGCTGAGCGTCCGCTCGCTGAGCGCGCTCTCCGCGTCCTCGCCGCCGCTGCCGCCCGCCGTCGTGGAGCTCTGCAGCGCCTTCTTCACGTACGGCGGCAGGAATTTGGAGGCGTTGCCGCCGGCGGCTCCCGCCGCCGTGGCCGCCGCCGCGCGGCGAAGGGTGCTGGCTTGCGCCACAATGGGCGCGCCCTCCCGCGCCTCCAGCTCCCTGGCCGTCTGCATGTCCCCCGACTGCCGCAGCTCCGCCACCAGCTTGGACTTGGCCGTCTGGAACGCGGGGCACGCAGACGCGCCGGCCTCGTCGCCCGCAAGCTCCTCCACCGGCTGCGCGCGGCGACGCTCTTGGCGTGCCCGTTTCTGCCGCGCTCGCCGGGCCTTGCTGTCCTCTGTCAGGGGGCTGGTGTCGTCGGCCGGGGGCGGAGGCCGACTGGGCCCCGCCGGCGGGAGAACCGGGGCCGCTGGGGCCGAGGACCGGGGTGGGGGGCTGGAAGACGCGGCGTCCGCTGCGGGCCGGGTCGGTGGTGGTACCAAGACTTGGCCTGGCTTGAGCATCGGGAGGCACGCACATTTCCGTGTCCTACAGGCAAGGGGACAGTCGAGCAGTCACCAATCAGCCAGCGTCTCCAGCCGCTCTGTCAGGTGGTCATTTTTTGACAACAAAAGCATCGCATACTCCTTGTGCATCCGCAACATGATCGATCGCCCATACCCACGTCTTTGGCACCGAGCTTGAGGAGTTCATCAAAGAGCTCCGCATCGTCCGACCTGGAGAATGAGCCCAAGCGCAGCATAGCTGAGTGCTGTGGCTTGCGGGAACGCCTAATTGAACGGGTGGCATTCAATGTCCTTGATATATACACAGCAAACTGCTTCCTACATGATGAGGGCCGGTCCAGCGGAGGGAGGGAGCGGTCTGGTGGCCGATGTGGGCCCATTGTTAGCTGGCCGGTCCGCCTTCCAAGGCCCGTCGGGTTCGTAGAAACTGGAATCCACGACGGGGCGATTTTCTTTGCCATGGGAAGGCTCATTCATGCCATGCACGTATGCCTCCAGCTGCTGCTTGGCCAGGCAGCGGGCCGACTCGAAGCGATTGCTCATGGGTCCCTCCAGGCCGACGGGGGCGACGAGCTCCACGGCTCTGGACTCCGTAGCGGTCACGTCATGGGACTTTGATCAGCTGTACATGACTCACTTGATTTTTTCGTAAGTCACCTTGGACCGGCCTCGCCGCTCGGGTGGGTGACATGACTAGCATGCACCCACTGTCGCTATTTCGAATCGCGCTTGCCAGATCCGCTCCCGGGTGGCAAGCAAGCTTTCGGCCAAATGGACGGACGAGGCAGGGATGGTCCCTTGTATACGATACATTTTGTATCGGATATACACGCTTTATTTATAAACTACTACGGCCAGAGTCGTTGCATCAAGGAAGTAGTATGAATCCAGGGTCGGCCCTGCCCAATCGCAATTGCCTGAGCAGCCTTCATGCGGGGACGCACATAACAGATAAAAATTTAGAAGGACACGACTAGAAGGCCTATGATACTGGATCTATCGGCCAACGAGGAAGACTCAATCGCTGTCTTTTTCATCCAGGGCAGTCATAAGAAGGGGCAGCCATGAAAGTCGACCTCACACCAAGCCGGATTTATACAATTCGACGCACAAAATGCAACAAATACATTCGCTTCTAGAGCTTAATCACGCATTGCTTTCATTTTGCAACCCTCTGCGTTCCCAGCCCGCTCCACCCTTTTCATTCTTAACTGGGTTCAGGCTGTGACCAAAAAAATCTCATAGGCGCGCTTTCTAATGCGCCTGCGCTGGATTTCCCGCCCCCAGTATCCTCAAGCTCCGCTCGCCGCCCAGGCTCGTCAGTGACCGGTCTGCCCTGAGTAGCCCTCTTTGACAGGCGGATTGTTCCTCTGTCGCTCAGGAAGGATTTGACTGCGTGAAGAGGGGACGGCGTCAAGATGCCGAAGATCGCCTCCTACCGCACCTGTAAGTGCCGGCCCCCTGCGGGGCGTGGGGTGGGTGGTGCCGTCCGTACCCGATACCGGGCCCTGCGCGGGACTTGCCATTCTGTAGTAGAGAATGCTTGGCCCGCTCCTGGGTTGGAAGCGGCCTTTGCGGGGTGCCTGGCGTCACTGCGATTGCTGCCCGGTGCCGTCGCGCCCTGAGCCGGAGGCCCGTGTCTCGGCGCCAGGCGGGCCGTGCGGAGCTCGTGTCCGGGCAGACGGGGAATTTTACGCTATAAAATGCGCATTTACGCGGCGCCGAGGAGCTCGCGTCCATCATTTGACCTCCCGACCTCCCTCCCACCGTCGCAGTCGGCAAGACCTTCAAGAAGCCCCGGCGCCCGTTCGAGAAGGAGCGCCTGGATGCCGAGCTGAAGACCGTCGGCGAGTTCGGTCTGCGCAACAAGCGCGAGCTCTGGCGCGTGCAGCTGGTGCTGTCCAAGTTCCGCAGCCGCGCCCGTGAGCTGCTGACCCTGGAGGAGAAGGACCCCCGCCGCCTGTTCGAGGGCGAGGCCCTGATGCGCCGCATGTACCGCTACGGCTTCCTGGAGGCGCACGAGGACAAGCTGGATTACGTCCTGGCCCTGACCCCCGACCGCGTGCTGGAGCGCCGCCTGCAGACCCAGGTCTTCAAGCTCGGCCTTGCCAAGAGCATCCACCACGCGCGCGTGCTCATCCGCCAGCGCCACATCCGCGTCGGCAAGCAGATCGTCAACGTGCCCTCCTTCCTGGTCCGCGTCGACGCCCAGAAGCACATCGACTTTGCCCTCAACTCGCCCTTCGGCGGCGGCCGCCCCGGCCGCGTTAAGCGGAGGGCGCTGGCCGCCAAGGCCGGCGGCGCCGGCGGCGACGAGGAGGATGAGGAGTGATCGGCGCGCGCCGACCAGGCCCGCGCGCACATGCACTCTCACATCCCCTTGCACGTCTCCGTCCCTGGGTTGCGTCCCCATTGCCAGGGGCACGTGCTTTGTAATCCCAGGTATATCGATTGCGCAGTCTGGCCAAAAAGTGCTTCATGCAGATCTGAAAAGTGTGAGCAGGAATGGCGAGCATCAAGCAGTGGTGCACGGGGTGGTGTGAAGACCTTTGGGGAGTAATATTTCGAATGGCGAGGGGAGGCGCCGTCCTGGGTGTCGTCTACGCAGACCGGCATGTCGATAAAGCGATCTTCCGACTGCGGACGATTGCCACGGCCTCTGTCGCCTGTCAAAAACCTTTCATGGGACGTTGCAATGCTTAATAAATCCTTGTCTACTCCATATACACTATTCCAAAACTATACGCTCGCTGGCACGGCCAGTCCTTCTGATCGAGCAGAGGCTACCTCGTCCGCAGTGCCATCGGCGAGCATGGCCGCGCTCAACCTCCTCGTGCACACGGTGCTCATGTTTGCCCTCCCGATTGGTTCCTTCTTCTACGTTCGGAGCGGCGCGCTGGACACGCTCCTGCTGCAGTTCTCCTCGCCCACGCCGCAGTCGAGGGACGTGGCAGCAGGGGTGGTGGCCGTCATTGTGGTCCAGTTCGTGATCGTCTCCTTCCTCATCGCCGCCTGGCAGGAGGCCCCTCCCGCCAAGGCTTCTGGCAAGCAAGACTAGGTCATGGGCGGGGGAGGGCGCATGCGCGTCCGTGTGCCTTCGCCTGGGCGGGGGAGGGAGGGCGCATGGAGGCTTCCCATTGCCCTTGTGTTGTGCATCCCGTCTGAAAACGGGCACAGTGTGATCTGCCAGTGGAACATGCTGTTGCATGGCTCCATCGAGCCTCTTGACACCTGCAGCCATAGTGTTGTGCGCGTGCGTCATGCTCTGTTCCCGCTTGTGCTCGGATGCCAGTATTGATCAATTACTCCCGACAACCATTTGATTATTTCTGCCAATTTGTCCGCACCAAACCAGGCTTTGTAACGTCTGGGCCATTGACAGAAGACTACAGAGCATGTACAGAAGGATACAGAGTCATGTGCAGCGGTTGGAAGAGGCGGGAGGGGACAGATGCGCTCCCCCAAAATCACGGACTATGATTTTCGGAGCTTGTCCAGGCGAGCCTGCAGGTCGTCGTCCAACCCGCCGCCGCCGCCGCCGCCCGCGTCCGGGGCGGGGCCGGCCCCCGCGTCGTCGCCGCCGCCCGCGGGCGGCCGCGGCGGGCCCGGCGATCTCCGCCCGCCCGTGCCCTGCCCGACGCCCGTGCCGATGGCCTGCGGCACGGGCGCGGCCTGCACGGCCGCGGCCTGCGCGCGGTTGGCGGGCACGGAGACGAGGTCGCTGTCCAGGCTGATTCCGATCTCGTCCAGGACCTGGCTCACCAGCTCGTCCGTCTCCTCCTCCTCCCCGCCCTCCTCAAAGGCGCCGTCCACCGCGTCACCCATCATCTCGCTCGTCATCTCCATGCGCTCGTTCTGGCGCTCAAACTCGCGCATGATCTGAGCGTTGGGTGGTTGGCGGGAAGCCAGGGTTGGATGAGGGTGACAGGTATTGACGCAGGGGTACTAGAAAGCACAGATCAAGCAGATGTCCCCCAACCCCATCGACTACGCGCACCTTGGCGAGGGCCGGCAGGTTCATGCGGCGGTTCATCATGGCCATGGCCCGCGTGGCGCCCTTCATCGCGTCGGCCATGGCCTGCGTCGACTTGAGCGTGGCGATGCGCAGCGAGACGGCCTGCAGCTGGCTCTTGAGCGCAAACATCTTGTTCACCGCGTGTCGGTTGCGCACCAGGGACTTGGCCATGACGCGCACCGCGTCCATCTGCCCCTCCTTGGCCATCTTCTTGATCTCCATGATCAGCTTCTTCTCCTGGCTCTGCAGGCCCATGCGCTCCCGGTCCAGCTCCCGGATGGAGCGGTCCAGCAGCCGCTTGTTCTCCCGCAGCAGCTCTGCGGGCGGGGGCCGTGATAGCAAGGGCATGCTGGTCAGCGCCCGGCATTGCCGGCCAGGCTGCGAGCCTGGAGCAGCCTAAAACAAGCGCAAAGCACCAATAGTCAAGCACGCCATGCGCAGATCTCGGGCCCCTCACCCGCCGCGGTCTTCCTCCGCCCGAAAATCCACATGCTGGGCAACGCGGGGCCCTCGTGCACTCCCGGCCCGGCGAGCTGCTCTCCACACACTGCGCGATCGATCACAAAACAATAATTTACAAGTAGTATCAGTCCGCTCGACGCCGAGCCAGGCGCCAGAGCGCTGCGAGCGTGCCTGTGGTCGTGTGACCTTCAACGCGTGGGACTGGTGCAGCCAAACCCCGTTCCGATCAGGCGCTGGGCGATGTCAGATCCTCCGAGACCGCGAGGGGGACCGACCTCAGCTCGGACCCAGTAAAAGGCACAGAAGCTGCCCCTGAAATACAGAAGAAATCCAAAAATATCAACTTCAGAATTTTTGACCTCCTGCTAGATGTCTGCATCGCCCGTACTGCCTCAGGTGGCGGTGGTGCGGCAGATTGAGGAAGACGACCGCGTGCGCCGGGAGCCAAGTCAGTGCTGCGGCGTGACCAGCCCCAAAAGATCCCGTCCCATTGTTCGCCAATGCCTTTCTCATAGCGTGACCTCTTTCACGTCCGCCTCCCCAAAGGTACGTCTGCCGATGGCCTTGCTCCGCGGCGTTCCGGGGCCGGTCGTTCCGGCATGCAGAATTTCCTGACCCGGAACCGAAGGCTCTGCTGTGCACGTTTCTTGCAGAGATATGGATCGCCAGTTTTTGGAGAGATCCCGATGACGGCGGAGATTGTCAGACAATCGGCGGTGGACTCGCTGCGCTCGCACCCGATCCGGTTGCCCACTGGCAAGGCCTCGCCGGCTGCCGGACTCGCTAGCCACTCGCTGGAGGGCCTGCCCGCATGACGATGCCCAGGAGGACGCGCTTGAAATTTCCTACGCAACATTCCACAGATTTATGAGAAGATTCATGTCATTTTAGCTGTCGGGTTCAGGCTCGCATTGTAAGATATTGTATCCCACAGATGGAACCGCTTGCCGTCGTGTTGCTCCGTGGGCGTGCTTTAGTAAAGCCAATGGCGTGATGTCCCGCTTGTCCACCAATTCGGCCGTGATGAGCGAGGTGTCCGATGGAAATCCCTCGCTGCAGGCCAGGACGGGCGTCTCCAGTTGTGCAAGCGCGTCCCCGAACATCCCCAGCGCTCATTCTCTCCTCTCTCAACCACGTCGCTACTACTCTTAAAAGATGCAAAACTGTTTGCCAGGGGACGCAAACGCACCAAGATATGAGAATTCCCAGTAAAAGGCAGAAAGGATGGACTATCGGCAACACAATGGATCAAGCAAAGGGCAATTTTAAACACACGAGAATGCAAGTTGGAGATTTTGACAATGGATAAGGTGTAAAATATGGTCGGATAGGTTTACTCACTAGTGTATTGCAAGCCTGGTGCAGTTCAACTTGCAGGTGCGGCCGTCTCCTTGATGGCATAGGTGTCCTCCAGGTACTGCAGGATGGCCGCCGACTCAAACATGGCGACGCCCTCGTTCGGATCCTGTGGTCGGGGGGTGACAGCAGGTTGAGAACAAACTGGAGGCACCCGGTAACATTTTGAAGGTCCTCAGAAACCCCTGAGGACAAGGACCCCAATGGCCCTCCGCCAGATTCAGAAATAAAGGCGCCCTCAAAACACCTCCCACCACCACTCCAGCCCGGCCCCACCTCGAGGTACGGAGCCTGGAACGTGCCCATGATGTCGAAGAAGCGCTGCTTCTTGGGGGAGCCACGGCCCGTGGCGACTTGAAAGTACGGGATCTCCAGCTGCGTCAGCCGCTCTTGCACAATCTGCGACAGCGGCGCGTCACGTACAACTGATCAGCAGCGCAATACCCTGAACAGCGCGAGTGGCGGCCCGACTGCGTCTCCCCACACCTCACCCTGCACCCAGTACCCCCCTACGCACCTTGCAAAAGGGGCTGGGCTCAAACGACCAGAGCACAAGAGGCTTCTTGGGCAGTCGGGAGGGGCGGTAGGTCACGCCATGCCACATGCTGTTTTGGGCAAGGGGGCAGTGAATGAGGAATATTGGGAACAGAGTCCCAGAGCATGGCCCACGCATGAGCACCATGCACGCACCAACGCCACCTTCCACAGGCGTCCATTACCCCCTCTCTTCACCTGGGCTGGACCGCGAGGGTCTCGGTCAACGTCGTCAAGGGCCCCAAGCGCAGGCTGAGGGGGACGCTGCCCGGCCCATACTTGGAGAAGAGGTACTGCAGAATCGCGTCGCTGTCGTACATGGATGTCCCTGCAAGCAAACGCGTGGTCATGTACGGGGTGTGTGTCGTCATGCCACGAAAAAAGATCGAGTGCGGCTCTATTACGCTCCATTTGCAGTCCACTATCAGCATGCCAAGCACAGGCCCCGGCGCACCCGTGTTGGGATCCACCATGTAGGGAAACTGGGCCTTGCCGCCCATCTCCTTGACCTTTTCACGCCAGGTCGGGCCGCCCTTGGGGCAGGGAAAGACCAGGACCTCCAGATCCAGGATGCTCATGGCTTCCCTCACCTTCCTGTGGATGGGAAGAGACTACACCGTGAGCACAGCACACACATCCAAGCATCTGCACTTCGTCTACCATCCCCCTCAGAACCATTCGCCGCTCACCGGCAGTAGGGGCACCCTTCGAATTGGTAGATGTGGATGGGAAGCTCAGGGCGAGGCAACTGGTCCACCGTGCTCGACTCCACGAGGGCCCTGCCCCTGAACCTGAGCATGGCATACTGCTTCTCATCGTCGGGAACCAGCTTGCACGACCAGCCCACATTGGCTTGGAGGGGGATGGGTCGAACAAAGGCAGACAGGCCTGCCCGGAGCGTCTGCGTCGGAAGCGAGGGCGGGCGGGGCTCAAGTGCTTGCCTGGTGAGTACACAAGGACACGTCTAGCCACCCCGAAATTCTCCGGACCAGCCCACTGAAAAACGCATGCAGCCATGGCGACAGCCGATTTCCGCATGTAAAACACTCAATAACGCACATTGAATTTTCCGCCGTCCATTCCGAAAAGGACGGGTTTGGGCCCAACACGTCGCAGGCTCGTGTCCGGGGTCTTGGGCATGGCCGGGGCCTTTTCCTGCGCGGATTGCGCCAGGGAAGGGATGCCATCTCCACATAGGTACCATTAAGATAATCTTCAAGTATAAGTTGACTTTCATGGTCCGCGAGCCTTGTCGCGGCCACACACCCACCTGATCAGTCATGGCTGGGCGACGAAGGGTGCCAAGGTTTGCGAGACGGGCGTTGCTGTGGAAGCACGAGCGCTGAACGGTTCCAATTGTAGTAACAAAGTATTACTAACTGATATATTCAATAGCTGGCTTGCCGTGTGACTATGTCAGTCCTCGACGCTCAAGAACGCAGGTTGGGCTTCGCAGGATGCGCCAGTCCTTACGTAACGATGCGCTGTGCAAGTCCTCGCCCAGCGGCCCACGTGCAACCCCGCGTCGCAAGCCAATTCCCAAAAGAACTCCAATGAGGATACGTTCGAGAGATATACCCATCTCATTCTAAAAAGGGATGCATCGTATCGTCTCAAGCGTGGGCCTGATTGCTCACACGCCGGTGGACACTCGAAAATAGCCTCAACGTGAAACAACCTGTGATCGAGGACGCATACTAATCCCGTCAAGAATTCTAGAATACTACAGCAGAAAGTTGTGTATTAAACTTCTGTAAAGCTCACAGAGCCGTTAGTGCGTCGAGTCACCTCGCCAGGTGATGCAGCTGCCTGGCCCAGCAGAATCTCATGGGCATCCTGAATCCAGGCTCGCGCCCGACATTGCGCAAGCATGCAGGGAATGCTCGCCGAGGCCACTGGCCTCTGAAGGACCCGTCAGCATCACACCCTTCGTACTCTAGAATCCATATCCAATACCTGGACACCATTACGTATGGCGCTGTGTTGATCCGTCGGGACGGGGTTGTGTGGGTGGTCCCCGCCGTCTCGCCATGACGAGTCGGGAGGGTAATGGCCCTCCCGCGAAGCGGCGGAAGATGCACAAGCACCTGAATTTTAAGGAAAAGATTGGCAAGGTACTGCTGGAGCTGGAGGGGTCTTCGTGGGTGCTTGTCATGGCATTGCGCACAACGTCGCGGGCGTGTTCCCTCAGCGTCGCTACCACCCTTCTTTGCAGATTTATGTGGACGTCTACTTGGGCGCCGATGCGCGCCGGGCGGACCCGCTGCCCGGCTACGAGAGCTTCTTCCAGGAAAAGCTCATGGCCTGGAGCGAGCTCAATGCAGCGGAGCACTTTGTCGGCTGCTTCAATAGGCTGCGGTCGCTGTCCAGCGGCATGGCGCAACTGGTACACAATGCCGGCAAGATCGTGGACATTATCCTGGACAGGGTCCACCCCGCAGCCAGTGCGTGGGAGAAGGGGCAAGAGTTGTGGGGGCGGGAGGACGAGAGGATAATTGGTCCTCTCTTTATGGCCACGTCCAGTGCTTGGCTGATTTCAGATCGCTTGACATCTAAAAAAAATCTAATACCAGGGGCATCAAAGATAACACTACCTCACAGACATTCGCATTCACTCTCCTTCCGCGCAGTCTTGTCGCTGGAGCCCCTGCTCGACCTGCTAGGCTGGCTGTGCCGGGATCTGCAGGGCGATTTCGTGCCCTACCTGGAGCCGATCTTTGGCAGGCTGACCGAGGCGGTCGCCCGCGGCCTGCACCACGAACCCGAGGCCCTGCAGCACGTCTTCAGCTGCGAGCACGCGCTGCTCAAGACGCTGAGCCGCTGGCTGGCGCCGCGCTTTGCGGACGTGCTGCGCTGGACGCGGGGCCTGCGCCACAACCGGGTCGTGCACGTGCGCTCGCTGGCCGCCGGCGGGCCCGCTTTCCTCCTGCGCCACCTGCACGCGCGCGGCAAGGCGCGCACGCTGCGCGAGGCCGTCGGCGAGGCGGTGCGCGAGGCGGTGCAGGCGGCGGCCGCGCCCGAGGCGGCGCACGCCGCGGCCTGCCTCTTTGCCGGCTCGGTGCGCGGGCCGCGGCGGTCCCTGAACAGCCACGCGGAGCCGCTGCTGAAGCTGGTGCTCGACTCGGAGGCGCTGCTGGGGCAAGAAGAGGCGGGGGCGGATGGGAGTGGAAAGACCACGCGCGAGCCGACGTCCCAGGCCGACCGGGCCGCGCACCATCACGAGCGCCACGCGCTCGTGCTGCGCAAGACCATCGGGTTGGTCCTGGAGGGCGTCCACGCAGAGGACGCGGGGCCGCTGTGGGTGGCCCTGCTCTCCTTGGGCCGCGGCGCGGTTGGATGCCCTCGAGCAGGGCGCCTCCGACGCGGCTGTGGAAAGCGCGGCCGAGGCGCTCGACCTCGTGGGCATGGCCGTGGAGTGGCGGGGCGGCAAGAAGCTGGCCGACGACGCGCCGGCGCAGGGCCTGCTGCTGCGCGCGCTGGGCTCCGACGCGCTGCTGGGCGCGGGCGCGGCGCCGCCTCCCGGAGCAGCTGGCCGCGCAGCGCGCGGTCCTGCGCCTGACGCGGGCCGTTCTTGCGTTTCCGCCAGGGGTCGAGCCGCGAGTCCGCGGGCGCGGCCTTTGGCGTGCTGGCCGAGGCCTGGGCACCGAGCCTGCTGCAGCGCATCGCCCCGGAGCTGCTCCTCGCCTTTTTGGGGAGCCTCTCCAAGCTGAGCCCAGAGGCGCACGTGGCCTTTTTCTCGCACGTGACCCTGCCCCTCTTTGATGCGGCGCGGGACGCCGCCGAGCTGGCGGATCTCGCCTGGGGCGTGATGCTGGACGCGGCGGAAGCCGCCGAGAAGCTGGGTCGCCAGGGGGACATCGCCGACGCCGTGGCCGAGCGCGCCCTGCGCGTGCTCGAGGGCGAGGACGTGAATAGGGACGCGGCGGCCTGGGCGGCGCTGACCGTGCTACGACGCACGGCGCTGCAGGGCGCCGCCAAGGGAGGCCGCCCTGCGCGCCACGGAGCTTCTGTGGTCCTCGCTGTCCGGGGGCGAGGCCGACGCGGCGCGGGCGCAGACGCTGGCCGAGGCCTGCGGCCTGCGCGCGGACCCTGCTCGAGGCGCCGGCCGACCTGGACGCGTGCGCCGCCGAGGCCGTGGCGTACGCGCTGGGCCGGCCCCGGGACGCGGCGGCGCTGGCCGCCGCGGCGGACGCGCTGGAGCGCAGCACCAGCGTGGACGCCGGCGCCAGGCCGGGCGAGGACGCCATGCGCGCGGCCCTGCGCGCGGTCTCGCCCCTGGCCCTGGCGAGCGAGCGGGGCGCGCTCCGCGTTCGCGGCGCACCGCCTGCTGGCGGCGCACGAGCCGCCGACGGGCGGGTCCCTCCTGCGTGCGCTGTGCGCGCTGCACGCGACGCACGCGGCGGGCGACCACATGACGCGCGACGGGGCTGTGATCTTCCAGCGCGTTGGCGCGGTCGCGGAGCAGCGGCTCGCGCCCGACTGGCTGGCGGCCGCGCTGGCCGGCAGCCTGCTGGGCGCGCTGCGCATCCCGTTCTCGCCGCTGTGGAACCCCGCCACGGCCGCGCTGGCCAAGCTGCTGGCCGGCTATCCGGACGCCGTCTGGCCGCTTGTGCTCCACGAGCTGCGGGCCGCGCAGAGCAGCTTGTTGGAGCGGGCGCCAATCGATGGGGCGAACGAGATCGACGAGGAACTTGTCGCCGATGGCGACGCCGATGGCGACGTCGCCGATGGCGACGACGACGATGGCAACGGCGTGGCGGATCGCACAAAATCCAACAACGAGGAGGACGACGCGGCGCCGTGCTGGTGGGACGTTCCTCGTCGCCGGTCGGAGCTGTTTGCGGAGCGCGTGGCCGCGACGCTCGAGCCCGGCCGCGCCACCGACGTGCCCACGCGCCTGCGCCACCTGCTGGCGGCCCTGGCCGCGACCACCGACGGCGTGGTGGAGCGGCACGCCAAGGACTGGGTGGGGCTCTTCCTGGAGTACTCTGCGGTCGGCCTGAGTGGCAGGAGCGCGGAAAGCGGGGTGGAGGCAACCGACGGCGCGTCGGTCTCGGCCTCCTCATCCCCGACCCCCTGGCGCCCCCTGCGCGCGGGGATGGGGCGCTGGCGGGGCGGGCTGCGCGAGTGGCTCAAGATGCTGGGCGCCCTGGGCGGCCTGCGGGGCGTGCCCCGCAGCCGCGACGTCCTGGACCGGCTGCTGCGCCTCCTGCGGCGCGAGGAGGGCGCCGTGCAGGCGGAGGTCCTGCAGACGCTGCGGGCCTTCAAGCCCAAGGGCCTTGCGCCCCACATCCCGCGCCTGGTGGACTTTACGGACGACAAGAAGGTCTCCGGCCAGATGGCCGGATTCTCGCTGCGCGAGGGCGCCAGCGCGGCGCGCGCGGACGACGAGGCGCCGCCGCTGGAGGCGCAGCACCGCGGCGAGGTCGTCCCCCTGCTCATCGCGGTGCTCTTCCCCAAGATGCGGAAGAAGAGCGCCGCGCTGGGCGGCGCCGCCCGCAAGAAGATCATGACCTACCTGGCCGGGGCCGAGCCCGAGGAGCTGGCGCCGCTGCTGGCCTTTTTCCTGGAGCCGCTGCAGGGCGTGTTTGCCGCAAACCTGCCGCGCGCGCCGGCCGACCTCCCGCCGGGGCCCCTGACCCCGCTGCCGGGCTTCACCTGGGCCCTCACCCGCGTCGACGGCGCCGCCTGGCTCGCGGCCATCGACGTGGACGAGCTCGCCAGGGTCCCCACGGGCGTGCGCCACGGCCTCCTGGACGCCTTTGGCGATCTCCTGACCTTTTTGGGATATCGAGTCCAGGTGCGCTGGTTTTTAAATTTCGTGTGTATGTTGAGTGGCTTGATATAGCGTGTGGGTGCGCATGTTGTGAGTGAGGGAGGCGACTGCAGCTGTATGCAATGCCTGATAATTCAACTCCCCACCCCATATCGCGACAGATGTACGCGCCAGTGCTGCTCGCATTTGCGGTGGCGCTCATGGAGGGCACGCGCAAGGCAGCTGAATCTGGCGATGCCTCGACCATCGCGGACGAGCCCGCCGCTGCGATGGACCTGGAGGAGGAGGAGGCCGAGGAGCCGGAGCCGCAAAAGGTTGCCGACCCCGCCGCCGCCGATCCCTCTGTTCCTTCCACGGGCCATACTCTAAACTCCCGCACGCGGACGATGCTCAAATTCCTGCGACGGAGCGCGTTCCGACTGGTGACGCAGCAGCTGGCACTCTTTCCCCTGGACGAGGCGTCGCTCGCCTTTCTGTGGCCGCGGTTGATGGCAGAGCTTCGCGCCTCGCTGCCGTCTCTGGAGGCCGAGGCCTCGTCGGGCGCCCGCGTCGCGGCGCCCCTGGAGCTGGCAGAGATCCTCGCGCGCGGCCCGGGCACCAAGGCCGGCAAGAAGGAGCCTGGCGCGACGCACGAGGACGGCGCGGAGCCGCGGGCGGCGCCGTTTACCGCATTTTTGCTGGCGGATTCTGTGGAAGTGACTGACGCAAGGGCGGCTGGGCGTCAGGATGATGCTTCTTCGACCGTGGCCACCCAATTGGTCAACAAACAGGCAGCAGAAGAGCCTGCCGCGAGCCCGACGCTGTCGACCGGCGCAGCGCTGATGGATGGCGTGATCGACTGCCTGTGCAACGCCTCGAGCCTTAATCGGACAGCAGCCATGCGTGTCCTGGAGGCCGTGATTGCGCTGCCGGCCGAGGCCTGCGACGCCATCCTGGGCGCGCGCCTGGAGCCGCTGCTCAGGGCGCTGCAGCGCATCGTGGTGGGGTACCGCCCGGCCAAGGCGCCCAAGGGCGCCCGCGGCCCCAGGACCGAGGACCTGCCCAAGCGCGCGCTGGCGCTGCTCGAGGCGCTGGCCACGCGCGTGCGCACGCTGGGACTGGCCGCGCACCTCACGAGCGCGCTGGTGGCGGTGCTCAACGGCGCGCTGCGGCGCCAGCGCCCGGGCCAGGGCCCGCTGGTCACGCGCGCTGGCCGTGCTGGCGGCGCTGTGGGAGGGCGAGAACGAGGCGCTGGCGCTGCGTCCATCGTCCTCCGACGCCGCCAGCCTGCAGGCGTGCGTCAGGGCGCTGCAGGGCGCCTTTGCCGTGTTTGTGCCACTCGCGGCGCGGCTGACCGGCGCCCGCGACGGCGTGGCCCTGGCGCGCGCGGCGACCGTCGTGGCCGGCCGGCTCGAGCCGTTTGCGGGCCCCGCGGGCGCGCTGGCGGCGGCCAAGCTCGCGGAGCTGACGGCCCTGGCCATCGCCGAGCTGGGTGAACCCGACCTGGACCGGCGCACGGCCTGCTATTTGACCCTGACGCGGGCCGAGTGGGCGCGGCTGGCGCGCGGCGCGAGCGTCGCGCCGGCGGCGCTGGTCGCGACGCGGGCGCTGACCGACCTGCGCGCCGCCAGCGCGGACCTGGGGCTGCGCGGCGCCGCGCTCGAGGCGCTGGAGGCCCTCATCCAGGCGCTGCCGAAGGAGGAGGAGATTTGTGGGGCTGGAGCAGCGTCCCCGGAGGGCGGCGCGATCGCGTCAGCCGAGGTCGCAGAGCTGCCAGAAGAGGATGGCGATGATGATGATGAGGAGGAGGTTGAGGAGGAGACGAATGAGGATGCCGAAGACAAGGGCGATGCTGCGCTCGACACATCATCCGCCGAGCTCGCGCTGGAAGCGCCTCCTACTAATACCACCGCCACCAAAGACTCCACCAGCGGCAGTGCCTCGCTCCTCCTGCAGCTGGCGCGCGGCGTGCTGCAGCGCGAGCTGGTGCGCGGCCTGACCCTGGACGTCTCCAGTGTCCGCGCGGACCACCTGGCCCTGCTGCGCTCGCTGGGCCTGGCGCTGCCGCGCTCCTTCCCTGGGGTCGCGGCGCTGGCGGCCCCCCAGAGCGACGAGTCCGACTTCTGGCTCAACGCTGCGCACCTGCAGCTGCACCGCCGCGCGCGCGATGCTGCGCCTGGCGCGCGCGCTGCGCGAGCCGGACGCCGCGGCGCGCGTGGGCCCGGCGCGCTGCTGGGCATCGTGGCGCCGCTGCTGTTTGCGACGCTGCGCGACGGCTCCGGCCTGCGCGCGCTGGCCGAGACGCACACCAGCCGCGCGATCCAGGCGGGCGCGACGGCCGAGGCCGACGCGGCGCGCGCCAACAGCGTCGCCGACGCCGCGGCCGCCGCGCTGGGCGCGCTGGCCGCGCTGCTGCCCTGGAAGGCCTACGAGTCCCTGCTCGACCGCGCGCTGACCGAGCTGCGCCGCGCGCGCGCGAGGGCGCGCCGGCGACGCCGCCCAGCGCGTCGCGCTGCGTGCCGCCTGCGCCGTGCTCGCCAGCTTCCACTTTGACGTCGCGGCCGAGCCCGGCGCCGAGCGCGCGCTGACCAAGCGCGCGCTCCCGGCGCTGCAGCGGCACATCGTCGTGGAGGGCCGCGACGGCGCCGGCGGGTCCGTGCGCGCAGGCGTCGCGCTGGCCGTCGTGCGCGCGCTGCGACGCCTGCCGGAGCGCGCGGTCCGGGCCGAGGCGCCGCGCCTGCTCCAGCCCGTGTCCAACCTGCTGCGCGACAAGGCCCAGGGCACCAGGGACGATGCGCGCAAGACCCTGGTGGCTGTGCTATCTGAACTGGGGCCGGTCTACCTGCCATACGCCCTGGAGACCGTGCAGGTGCGTCTGGATGATGATGTTGCATGGGGAGAGGGATGAGGGGTGGAGTGTGGGTGTTGCTGTCATCGGGGGCTGGTGTCTATATTTTTTTGTGCATACATGCTGCTCCCGACTGGCCCCCTCTCACAAAAATCAACCCAAACACACCAACACAGGAGGCGTGCCCGGTCAAAGGCATGACGGCGCACGTGCTGGGCTTCACCGCGCACGCGCTGGTGGACGGGCTGGTGAGCGGGGCCGAGGCCGAGACCCCGGTCCCCAAGCCCGGCTCCAAGGCCTGGGAGCGCAAGCAGAAACAACAGGCCGACGCCAGCTCCCAGTCCTCGATGGACACGCTCGCCCGCATCCTGGGCGAGTGCCTGCCGGCGCTGCTGCCCATCATCGAGGCCGACTACTGGGGCGAGGTGGCCGAGGCCAAGGAGGCCACGCTGTTTGCGCGGCAGTACCGAGAGGCGCGCTCCACGCGCGGCGCCAGCCTCTACGGCCTGCTGGCGCGCTGCGTGCGCTTTGGCGACCACGCGCGCGCGCTCTTGGGGCTGGTGCATGCGCACGTCGACGACGCAGCGACGGTCACCGGCCGCGCGCGGCTGGAGACGCTGCTCAAGGCCTTTGTCTCCGGCGTGCTCTTGAATCGCACGGTCGACCCGCAGTCGCTGTGCGTCTTTGTGTACGCGACCCTGGACGAGGGCCTGGCCGTCGAGGAGGCGGCCGCGCGCGCGCGCGAGGCCGAGGCGGGCGTCGGCGAGGACGCGAAGCTTTGTGCGCCGCGGCGCGGCGGCCGACGACGCGGCCCGATGCGCTCAGCGTCGCGGACCGGCGCGAGCCGGTGCTGCCCAGCATCGACAAGGCCAAAGAGGGCGGCAGAAGAAGCGCGGCCCGGCGCCGCGGGCGCCTCGCCGCCGCATGTCGAGCTGCTGGTCGCCGCGACGCTGCGGCTGCTGCTGGGCGCGCTGCGCGGCGGGCACCTGCGCCCGGGCGACGCCGCGGGCGCGGCGCTGCTGGACCCGTTTGCGCCGCTGCTGGCGCGCGCGGCGGTCAGCCGCCACGCGCCCGTCGCCTGCGACGCGGTCGCCATCCTGACGCTGCTCCTCAGATCCGACCTCCCCGGCCTGGTCGCGCTCGGCCCGCGGCTCTGCGCCACGGCCCTGGACCTGCTGCAGACGCGCTGCCGCGGTCTGGGCGACGCGCTGGCCCAGGAGTGCCTGCGCCTGCTAAGTGCGCTGCTGCGCGACGGCTCCGAGTTCCGGCCCTCGCCCGCGCAGGTCGGCGCGCTGCTGGGCCGCGTCTTCCGCGATCTGGACGAGAGCGCCGCGCACGCGAGCAGCTTTGCGCTGCTCCAGGCCGTGCTGGCCCGCGGCACGGATGCCCCCGAGGTTCACGCGCTCATGCTCCGCGTGCGCGAGACCGTCATCCGCACGCACCGCGAGGAGGCGCGCCGCACGGCCGCGCAGTGCCTCGTGCGCTACTTGGTCGCCTTGCCGGTCGACGCCAAGGGCGCGGCCAAGCTCCTGGCCGAGCACGTGCAGTTCCTGCTTAAAAACCTGGCCTACGAACACGAATCTGGAAGGTAGGAGGATAAGGGGTGTATATTTATTTATTGGTTGATTTATTTGTGTGCGCACAAGTGTAGTGGCCATGGCACATTGTGCTGCCTGGTCTGCACCCAGTTCGCATCTCACACCTATGACTTCCCTCTCCCTGCCAACTCCCCTTTCTCAGAATGGCCGCATTGAGCCTGCTGGAGTCTCTGCTGGCGCAGCTGCCGGCCGGGCAGGTCAGGCTGTGGGCCGACACCGCGCTGCTGCCCCTGGTGACCTGCCTCGCCGGCGACGGCGTCGCGGCCTGCCGTGCCAGGGCCGCGGGCGTGCTGGGCGCGCTGGCCGCGGTCAGCGGCAGGGCCTGGCGCCTGCGCGCGCTGGGCTTCAGCCAGACCTGGCTCCAGGGCGCCGACCCGCGCCTGCACCGCGCAGCCCTCCAGCTGGCGGGCGTCGTGATCGAGGCCGCCGCCGACGGCCTGGCCGGCGCGCTCGGGCCGCTCGTGGGCCTGGCCACAGAGCGCGTGCTGGCCGGCGTTGTTGCCGATGCAGAGGGTGACGCGGACGAGGCAGACGAGGAGGCCTCAGCACCCACGACCCCGGACGCGTGGAAGACGGCGTACCAGGCGCTGCTGCTGCTCGAAAGACGCAGCGCGCGCTGCCAGAGCTGCTGGACGCAGCCAGCCCGCGCGCGGCCGCCGCCTGGGCCGCGGCCGCGCGCGCCATGGCGCACCGGCACCAGTGGGTCGAGCGCGCCGCGGGGCGCGTGCTGCTGGCGGGGCTGGCGCCGGGCCAGCCCGAGACGCGGGCCCTCGTGCTGCGCGAGGCCGGCGCGGGCGCCGCCGGCGCGGCCTACCTGGCCGGCCGCTTTGTCGCGCAGCTGGAGACCCCGGGGCCCCTCGACGAGACCCTGGTGCAGCAGGCCATGCGCGCGGTTGTGCTCCTGGTCCCGGACATGCACGCGGCTGACGAGGCCGCGGGCCGCCTGCCCAAGGCCGCCTGGCTGCTCGAGGGCGTGACTGAAGGGAGGAAGGCTGTGCAGGGCGACGACGAGGAGGCGTCCAGCGACGCCGACGCCAGCGACGCCGACGAGACGGACCAGACGCTGCGCTCGGCGCCGCTGCAGGCGGCGCGGGCGGGGCATTCTACCACCACCACCATTTCGGGGCCGCACAGGACGCTCGGCAGCGTGCTCGGGCGCGTCGCGGCCCTGGCCGAGAGCACCGTGCGCGACCGCCGCGTCGCGCGGCTGGCGGCGCTGCGCTGCCTGGCGGCGGCCGCGGCGCGCCTGGGCGCCGACCGCGCCGTGGGGTACGCGCCCATCCTCTACCGCCCCATCGTCCGCGCGACCGAGCCCGGTGGCGAGTCGGCCGCCGCGCGGCACGACGAGGAGGCGCTGGCGCTGGCGCACGAGGTCGCCGACCACCTGCGCGGCCTGTTTGGCGCGCAGACCGCGATCAGGGCCGCGGCGGCCGCCGAGGCGCGCATCCAGCGCGCGCACGCACCGCCGCGCGGAGCAGGCGCGGCGCAAGCTGATCGAGCCCGCGGCCGCCGCGGCCGCCAAGCGCGGCAAGCGCCGGCGCAACAAGGAGGCCGCCGCGCGCAAGATCGAGGCCGAGCGCCGCGAGCGCAACGCCGGCACGGGACTCGTCAAGAAGGCGCCGCAGCGCAAAAAGATGCGCAAGGCGCGGTGATTGACGAGAGAGAGAAGGGGGGGAGGAAGATAAAGAGGGTGGGCTGGTCGTTGACATGACCCTATCTGCGCTCCTCCTTTCCGTCTACCCATCTTGTTGCGCCCACAACCGACTCTGTCTATTACTTTCGATCATTTCATTGACTGATCTTCTTCCAAATGCTGCTATATCATCGAGAAACTAGGCACGTGCGCATTAGTCATGGGATGCGAGTTCTTAAAAGAGGGGGAAAAGGGAGGGGGGGCACAAGGTAGGTGCAACATACACGGGAATGCTGCACCTGACAAGTGAGCGGCAAAAATAAAGAAGCATTTCAGTGATGAGGTCCTGACGACCTCGAGAGAAAAGAGCAGCAGCAGTTTTCGCACGAATGGCTTGAAAGAACAGAGGTAGTGGGTGGCAGCAGCGCAAGGATGACAGCAGCAAAAAAGAATTCAGCTGACGACGACGATTGTGAGTTCATGCAAGCAAGCTCATGCATCCGTCAATGCCTCACGCATCCGCTCCTCCTCCTCAGCCTTATGCCCTTGCTCGACGTCGCGGACGCGGCGCGTGAGCAGGCCAAACAGCTCGGGCTGGCGCGCCATGCGCTCCTCCCAGGGACTCGGCGCCTCGCCCCCAAAGTGCGAGTCCAGGATCTTGACGGCCGTGCTGTAGATAAAGGGCGCCAGGAACTTGAGCACAAAGTTGATGAGCGCGTTGGGGACGTACTTGAGGTGCACGTCGATGTGCACGTGGATCTCGGCACGAGAGCGTGCGCGCCCCGCCGCGTCGCGCGGCAGGCAAATCAGGTTGAAACAGGTCCCTGGTAAGACGTCGACCACGCGCCGGCTCTTGATCGCCTTGGGCAGGGTGGCTGTCCAATCGGGTTGGGTGCGCGCGTTATCGGCCGGAAACGGCTCGCTCTCGACCGTGACCAATACGCTATTCTCCTCATCCGCAAGGTCGTGCGCCCGCGCACGCGCAAGGACCTGGGCGTCGCTGAAAGGGTACGGCAGCCACTGCGCGGTATACACCAACGCCTCCCACAGGCTGGGCGCCTGCAGCACCGTCGCGTCCATGCAGGTCGTGTTCCACGAAGGCAGCAGGTCCCACTCGTGCAGCAGCGCCACCAGGTGCTCCACCGGGTGCGGCAGCTCCACCTCGAACCGCACGCGGTGCTCGCTCGTGCCGGGCACCGCCAGGTGGGCCATGTCCAGCACGTCCTTGTGCCGCATGTGGTGCCAGCCGCCATCCTCGGCGTCCGCGTCGCGCAGCGCCGCCAACGCGCGGCGCGCCTCGGCCTCCCCTGGCCAGCGCCTCGGCGCGCAGCGCCTCGGGGAGCGCCTCCGACCCCGGCCGCCGCGCCAGGGCCCCGGCCGCGAGCGAGCGGCGCGCCTCCACGAGCTCCCTCAGCGACTCAGCGCCCGGCTCCTGCGGGAGGGCGGCGGGCGCGTCAGCGGGCGGGTGGTGGGCTGGCGGGGGGGCGCGGGCACCGCGCTTGGCGCCGGCACGGGCGCCTCCACGGCCGCCGCAGATGCACGCTCACAATCCTCTACCACGGCACCTTCTTCCTCCACGGGAAAGGGGGGAGCGGAAAAGTGGGCGGGGGCCGCCGCCCCAGAGCCACCGAGCAGGCCCTCGGGGTCGAGCGCAAGGTACTCTTTGAGCCGGGCCGCCGCCTCTGCCTTGGCCGTCACGGCGATGCCATTGCTGCTGTGCCCACTCACCTGATGCATTATTACGGGGGTCATATTGACAGGTTTAGATTCAAGATATGATATGTCGATATGTAATAGTACCGCCTCTTGAGCAACGCCCAGCACGGCCCGTACCCCCAAACGGTTCCAAAGCCTCTATTACCAATGCGCTCGCATTCCCACCCGCAATTCCACTTCAACCCCAGCACACCCATCCTCCTCATCGTTCATCACACACAACCCCACTCCAAACCTTTCGTTTCTGGGCCTCCTCCATGCTCCCGGATCTGCCGCGAGTCAGGGGCCCGTCGCCCCAATCGCTCAAGGACTGACTGCGCATGCTGAACTCGCTGCGCGCAGACATAAAGTCGTCATCCACCTCTCCCGAGCTCAAGCTGGAGACATCGGAGTCGGCAATGGCCTGGGAGGCCAGCGAGGCCAGCACGTCCGCTTCGCTCAGCTTCCGTCGGGAGGGCCCACTCGACAAGTCGTCGCCGGGTTTGTCGGGTGCCTGGCCGGGCACGCCGGATCCTGGCGTCCCCGCATCAGCCTTGCGAACGTGCTCAGGCGACGCATCCGCCGATTTGGACCGGCAGCAGGCCTGGCCCATGGCGGGAGGTGCTCCAAACGCTCGCGAGCGCCTCTCGTGGGGTTCACGTCCCCCTCAGCGGGCAAGGACCAGAGCACGGCGCTCAGCCTTGACAACCATTACAGGAATGTGGTAAATTTGAAGAATGGACCTTCTGCTCGTTGATCCAGCATCAAAGGGCCTTTCCAGCGGAGTCATTCCCAATGCGTGCCGCTGCTTCGCCCAGGGGACGGGACCGGCGTATCCCCGATCCGATCGCGCTAGGGAAGAGCTCCTCGTGCTCCCCGGCTCGGCGCAGCTCCCCTTAGGTGGTCCGAATATAATCCCGAGATCCCGGCGCAAGAAAAAGGGTGGGTTCGAGGTACCGCCCGTATTCCCAAACCTTGCGCTCTGAGAATTCAACCGCTTGAGGAGCTTGCAGGTCGCCCGTCAACTGTGCGGGCAGGGCCAGCCATCCCCTCGAGTCGCGTCACGGCGCAGGCCGCACCGACAGGGCGATCCTTCCAGGCGCTCTCCCCTTGGTCTCTGTAAAACGAGGAAGGTGATTAGTGCCTCTACGGGCCGCGAGGAGCAGCACAGACTCCCTTTCATTTGCTGGAACGCATGCCAGCCTCTCGCCGGCGCGCATGACTCGGGCCGACCTTTCCGTGCGGCGCTGCTGGGCGGGCCCTCGGGCCAGCGCCCGCCCCTTTGCAGCAGCTTCTGTCCACGCGGTACGCGAGATTGGTTGGGCGAGAATGCATGCCATCGATTGCCATTTGATGGCACTGGAAGTGATCTAGCATTCTGGGTTGTGACTCCTGTTTGTGGACTGAGGGATGGGAATGGATTTGTGTGGGTAAACTGCTGCGCTCCACGTAACATGTCGAGCTCCGCGTGTAAGCAACGCTCATGGCCAAAGAATGACTCTCACTGATAGCATTGTCCTCCACCGCTGCAGCCGGGACCGCGTCCGTTCCAGAGCCGCGGCATCAGGCAGGTGCGCCGTTCCTCCGCCCCGACCGCGCCCGAGCTGACCCAGCAGACGGAGGAGGAGGAGCGCCGTCGGGCGACTGGCAACGGGGCGAGCAACGGTGCGGCTGAGGCCGCGCCGCGTGCGGAGCCACCTGAAGAAGACTCGGACCTGGCGCCGTTTGCGGCCAAGCGGCCGCCCGTCCCCGCGGCCTTCCGAGTGCAGGGCACCAACGTGCGCGTCGTGAACGCGCGGAAGAACTACTACACGCCGCGCGGCACCTTCCACGCGGTGCGGGACGTGAGCGTGGACTTCAGCCCCGGCAGCATCACGGCGCTGCTGGGCCCGTCGGGGTCGGGCAAGACCACGCTGCTGCGGCTGATCGCTGGCTTGGAGTCGCCCAGCAGCGGGCACATCTACTTTGACGGCTTTGACGTGACGGTGCTAGGCGTGCAGGACCGCGACGTGGGCTTCACCTTCCAGGGCTACGCGCTGTTCAACCACATGAGCGTCGCGAAAAACATCGCGTTTGGCCCCGACGTGCGGCGCATGCCCATCGACGTGGACGCGCGCGTGCGCGAGCTGCTGGCGCTGACCGGCCTGACGGGGCTGGAGGGGCGCTTCCCGCCGCAGCTGAGCGGCGGGCAGCGCCAGCGCGTGGCGCTGGCGCGCGCGCTGGCCTGCGGCCCGCGCCTGCTGCTGCTGGACGAGCCCTTTGGCGCGCTGGACCCGCTGGTGCGCAAGTCGCTGCAGCGCTCGCTGAAAGAGATCGTGCGCGAGATCGGGGTGACCACGATCATGGTCACGCACGACCAGGAGGAGGCCTGGGAGCTGGCCGACCGCGTGGTGCTCTTCAATGGCGGCCGCATCGAGCAGATCGGGCGCATGGAGGACATCGCCGCGCGGCCCTGCAGCCCGTTTGTGATGAACTTTGTGGGCGACGTGGTGCACCTGCCGGCCGCCTGCCAGTTCATCCGCCGCATGGGCTTCCAGACGGACAAGTCCTTTGTCATGCTGCGTCCCAGCGACATCGAGGTCTACGCCGACTGGGACAGGCCGCGCATCTGCCCGGCCGTCGTGCTGGGCAAGAGCTACGTCGGCTGGACCGCGCGCTACTACCTCCGCTTCGAGGACGGCGTCGAGCTGGACCTCATCTTCTCCAAGAAGGAGGACCGAGCCATCTACAACTTTTCCCTCAACCAGCGCGTCTACCTCTCCTGCGACCCCAAGGGCATGATGGCCTTTGAGCCGCCCGAACTCAACGACCCCCTCAGCGAAGAGGTTCTATTGTCTCGCCTGTCCTGAGAGGCTGGGAGTTCTAGGAAGGAGGAGGAGAGAATCTGACAAGCTGTGCCTCAATGTGTATGGTATAAATGTATAGCAGCGTGCCGCGAGGCGCGCCTGTCCGCCGCGTGCTCCGTGTTGCTGCCCATGTGCCGTCCTGTCTCTTGTGGAGTAGCCTTTTGATCCATGTCATCGTACGCAAACTCTATGGTTGAATGGGTCAGGAAAATGTGGTAGAGTGTGGCCGTCCACATGTGTACCTTGGCCACTTGGTGAGCCTCGCGGGCGCAGCTTGGGACGACGGCGTCCAGTGCCAAGTGGCGATCCCGATACTGATCGAGCGGGACCCGCGGCGCGTGCGGCCACAGTGCGATCGCGCATGGGCAGGGACAGTGTGAATATTTATATACAGTCTTCTGATCAGCACATGTATGTTAGGTGAGGCGTGCGTGACGACCTAAACGCAGCTCTGGCGCACGGCGCAGCGGCAGCATGAATTTCAGGGAGGGCATCGTGCGCCTCGTGGGCGAGGGCTACGACCAGCCCCAGGGCGATCCAAACATGGTAATTGACATCAACTATGCGCGACTGAACGAGTGGCTGGTGCGAGGTGGTGCTGGTGCTGGTGGTGATACAGGAGGCGCACACCAGAAGTGCTCACCGCACACTGAAGGTTGACCAGTGGAAGTGTGCGAGACCAAATGGTGCGCGAGCGACTCACTCCATCCGAGACCACTTTTTTTTCTTGCGACACCAGGTCGATCGCAAGGTGGCGCCGCGGGATTGGGTGGCGCGGCTGCGCTCCCTGCAGGCGGCCGTGGCCGAGGCGGCCGCCTCGGCCAAGATCGTGGCGCAGGACGGCCAGACGCCCTACGGCCTGGCGCGCGCCCGCAGCGAGGCGCTGCGCGGCGAGGCCAGCCGCACGCTGCTGGGCGGGCTCAAGGGCGAGGCCGGCGCCTGGGCCAAGCTGGCCAAGGCCTACGAGGCGCGGGCGCTGCACGTGGCCGAGGCGGCGCAGCGCCTCGCGCGGGCCCGCGGCCTACGAGGCCCCGGCCATCAAGCGCAGCATGGCCCGCGCCCAGCAGCAGCTGGTGGACCTGGAGGCCAGGGTCCGCGACGCGCGGCTCGGCGCCGCCGCGGCCGACAAGGCCCACCGCGCCGAGTGCCAGCGCCTGGGCGTCGCGCCGGGGCGGACGCCGCCGGCGAGCTGCGCGCCCTGGCCGAGCGCCAAATCGGCCCGCAGCTCCGGCTTTGCGCCGAGGCCGTGGCCGACGACGGGCTGCGGCGGGGGGCCGACCTGTACGAGGCCCTGCTGGCCGAGACGGAAAGGGTCGTCGGGCGCCAGGCGGGGCGTCCGGCTTCGGAGCCGCTCCCGACGCTGCGCGAGGTGCTGCGCAGCGAGACGCGGCCGCCACCAGAGCCGCTGCGCGCAGAGACACCTGCGTCGGAGGAGGCGGCGCCGTCGCAGATCGATTTTGGAATTGAAACCGAGCTCGAGGCCGCGCCCGCGGAGATTGCCTGGGATTTCGAGGCGATCGAGGCGGAGACGGAGGAGGCCGGCGTGGGCGCGCCTGTGGAGGTAGACCCCGGGCGCGAGGCGGCGCCCGTGGAGATCAGCTGGGACATTGAGCTCGAGGAAGCCGACGCGGAGGCGGCTGCGCAGCCGTCGAGCCCGCAAGACGACCCGACGGGCGCAACGGAATCAAACGCCGATCCTCACAGCTCGACCACGCTGGCGTCGTTGTACGGCCCCGATCCGGTCGCCCAGCGGCTGGGGGAGGACGCGGCGTACCGCCAGGCGCTCAGCGACGACGTGGCCGAGCTGCGCGCCTTTCTCAGGCTGCGGGCCGACGAGTCGCGCCGGGGCGCGCTGGAGTCGCCCGAGGACCTGGAGCCGCTCCTGGCCGCCGTGGAGCGGGCCGCCGCGGCGCTGCAGGACCCGGAGCTGACGCGGCTGCAGCTGCTGCGCTCCCGGCCGGCCTTTGTGGCGCGCCAGGCGGCCGTGCTGGAAAGCAAGAAGGAGGCGGGGCCAAGGCTGGCGCGGTGCGTGGTTCACGTTGTGGAGCTGTGTGTGTGTTCCACACACAGGTGGATATTGCATGCATTGCGGGTGCACATGAGGGTGGCACTATTGATGACGATTCTTCCTTTCCTGAACACACCACCAGGCTCGCCGAGGACCTGGAGCAGCGGCGGTTGACCATCCAACGCGGCCTCGTGCGCGACTCGCAGCTGCTGGAGGCCAAGGTGGCGGGCATGCGCGAAACGAAATCGTTTATTGAAAAGACGCTGGGCGCGATCATCAAGCGCAAAATCCTGGTCACCGGCGACCTGCTCTCCGCCTCGGCAAAGTCCTGAGGTGGTGGAGATTTTTTCGCAAGGGGAGTTTATCGATTTTATCTACTGTAAAGGTTTGCCTTGTGTAGTTTTTGCGACCTTGACCCTGCTGATCGAGCCAAGTTTGGTGGATGAACAATCGACGCATGCTAGAACACAGAGCGATCAGCAGTGACGACTCCAAGCATAGATCAACTTGAACTGAAAATCTTGACAAATGCATGCACCGCCAAGCAACCGCTCACGCAACGGTCACGGCATCGGCGCCCTCGTCGGCGTAGCTAAAGGCGCCGCTCTGCTCGAACTCGAGCATGTCCAGGGCGACCACGCAGCTGTCGGCCACGATGGGCTCGGGGTCGGCCAGGTGGCGGCGCAGGAGGTCGAGGCAGGCGTCGTCGGCGATGGCGCCCAGCGCCTCGGCCGCCTCGTGCCGGACCATGGCCGCCTCGCCCGCGTCGCCGATCACGCGGCGCAGGCAGTCCACGGCGCAGGCGTCCTGCATCTGCCCCAGCACGTAGGCGACCTCGTGCTTGAGCAGCGCCGAGCCGGACGCAAAGGCGGCGGCCAGCGCCTCGACCGCATCCGCGCCGCCGCGGTCGCGGAGCGCAAACATGGCGCGATAGCGCTCGAAGATCGGGGCGCGCTCGTCCGTCAAAGTGCGCGCCAGCTCAGCTGTTGAGGTGGAGGCCGGCGCCGGCGGCGTGGGGTCCACCGAGAGGTAGCGCCGCACGCGGTCGGCGTCGCCCTCGGCCGCCGCGCCGTGCACGCTGGTGAAGTAGTCGATGCGCTGCAGCGCCAGCTGGCAGGTCTGCGCGACCTCCAGACAGCTGTCCGAGGCGTGCTCGCGCAGCGGGTCCACGCACGAGGGACGTCCCGATGGCGCCCAGCGCCTCTCCAGCCTCGTGGCGCACCCTGCAGTGCGTGGGGGTGGTCAGTCATCAGGGTGTGCTGGCATCTGGAAGGCGGCTACCTCTACCTCCGCTTGCGCCGCGTCATCCATTCAGACAGACGCATGGACGAGGCTGATACTCAGTATGCCTTGAGTGAATTTTGAATGAAAAACATCACAATACCTACATGGGGTGCTCAGCCTCGTCGGCGAGGATGGCCTTCAACGTGTCGATGGCGGCCGGGTCCTGGCGTTGGCCCAGGCAGTACGCCACCTCATGCCGAAACAGCGCCGATTCGTCCTTCAAGCCTGCGTGTATTAGGAATGAGAGGTGTGAAAATTTTGTAGACTAGTACCGTGCTTTTAACGATCGATACGAGCGTGCACTGCACGCACGGACAGCCGCCGCGGATGCGTCTCCTGCAAGCGAAACAGCGCCCATTCCTCTTAAACTCGGCACCTTCAAGCATTGCCGCTTGCGCCTGGGACCCCTCAATATTTCTGAGAGAAAACAGGACGCGGTACTTGGCCTCTAGAGAGGTGGCCTTGTCTTGAAGCTTGCGTCGCAAAGCCTCGACCACCTCCGGGTCCGCTTGTTTGAGAGACATGCTGCTCTGCGCGTTCGCGAAGCTCCTAGCAGACGCCTCGAGTGGTTGTTTATATCCTAGGATTAGTTTTACACATCTGTCCCTTGGTGTAGCTGTGCATTTCGGCGTCTGCATGGCCTCGGCAAATCTTGTGACATGGACACGATGCATGGCCTGCATCTGGCGCGCGCCCCGTGGGGATGTGGAAGGTGATCGTGGGCGTCCTTGAATCACACTAAAGCACTGTGCATTACTGACTTGGATTTGAAAGAATTCATTCATCAGGTATTAAACAACGCACGGACACAAGGTGAGACCCCCGTCAGAACCCACATACACCACACATTGTCCAAGAATCACTTGCAAAAGGCCGGTATCTTCACCACCAATGTTGCACAGCATGCGCCGCAGCGCAGTGAATTTTGGCCTGCACCACAAATGGCAGGACCCCCTTCGCTCCCAAGAACAGCTGTCGCCTCCACGGCAGCATGCTCAGGTGGTCTTGGAGAACCTCTCCCTGTCGTGCGGCTCCTCCCACCAGGCCTCCCCGCCGACGGGAATGACGGAGTAAGTGTTCAACTTCGGGTGACTGGTGTAGTAGTGACGCTTGCAGTGCAAGAGGTTGACGCTCCGCCGAATGCCTGCGGTTAGAGGTGGGGCAAGGCATGGGTGGTGGATGCCAGGCATTGCGCAGCATGAGATGTGCATCCCGCATGTCATTTCGGACCCAGGCTCAGAATCCCGCTACTCAACCCCTCTCTCTCCTCGCACCTGGGATCTGGTAGATCTCCCGCGTGTAGTTGCTAATGTTGGGGTACTCGTGGATGTGGCGCTTGTTGCACTTGAAGTAGACCTGCAGGTTTGAAGCAGGAGGGGTTGGTGAGAGAATGAGAAAGGGGGGGGCCTAGCTTTAGTGTCAGGCTCTAGAACCAAAAAAACACCCACACCAACCCTCCTTTCTTTCCACCAGCGCACCGTGTAGATCTCATCAAATCGGATCAGGGTGACAAACAGGCGGATGTCCGCCTCGGTCAGCTGGTCGCCCACAAGGTAGCGCTGCTTGGACAGAATCTGCTCCAGCTTGTCCAGCCCCTCGAACAGCTCTCTACAGGAGCGGGTGAGGGATGACAGGGTTGAGAATTTGATTGTCTCAATTCTATAAGAACAAATGGGGTCTAAACTCTATTCCCCGCATAACGACAGCAACCATCCAACGTTCTCATTCATCCTTTCCACCCCGCGCCATCACACCCAAAGGCCTTTTCGTACGCCTCCTGCGAGGTCGCAAAGCCGCAGCGGTAGACGCCGTTGTTAATCGCCGGGTAGACCCACTCGTTCGCCTGATGCAAGGGGGGTGAGGTAAGACTGACTGAGTTGCGACCCCGGTTGAGTGATCAATTCCGCACGACGATCGCACAATATCCAGAGATGCACATAAAACACTAGAAACCTGCCTTGTCAATCTCTTCGCGAAGATGCTCCGGATACAGATCCAGCTCTGGGTCTGTCGCAATGTTGTTAAACTGCAAACGAATGGGGGCCAAACGTATATTGGAGCAGTCAATCTCTTGCCTTGCAAAAGCTCACCATGGCAGCTCATCGCACAGTCATCCACCTCCCGCCTCCCAGACCTGGGAGTTGAACATGCGCAGGATCTCCGAGGACTCGTTGTTCACAATGGTCTTTTCCTTGGTGTCCCACAGGACGGGAACGGTGTACTTGCCTGGATGGGGGGTGAGGTGATTGTTCAGCATCAATGTGCATGGGATGGGTGACTCGTTGATTTCGACACGGTCATCTTCACAGGTACAACTATTACTCCCTGCCGCACAAAACGACCTCTGCATGGCCCAGAATGAAGATCATCGCAACCACTATGCACCCCCCCTCCTACCCTCTTACCATTGGTGTCCCCCGCCATCTCGTAGAGGTCACGGATAAATTTGGCCCCGTAGTAAGGGTCGGGGATGCAGTCGCGGCAGTCGATGGAGCCGTGGCCGGACACCGGGGTCACGGGGGGGTCGTTGGGGTCCTTGAAGGCCCAGCCGGCGTGCGTGTCCTCCTCATCGTCCGGCCGCGTGCGCTGCCAGGTGGGGTGCGTCACGCTCAGCCCGATGGACTCGTCCAGGCCCTTGAGGTACAGCCCCGCCACGCAGCGCGAGGCCCAGGGGCAGGCGTAGCTCACGTACAGGTGATACCTCCCAGCTGCGATGCGGGAAGGTGCATGGAAGCTGGGAAGAGGTGGCATGGGTGCATGCTCAAGCATTGCGTGGCAATGCCACATTCGTTGCTTCAATTCATACTAACGAGCGCAAATACGATGGCCAGTATTTCCGTGGTAACAAGAGGATGAGATCCTTCGTTGCCCTGCCCCGACAGCTGACAAGATCACACCCCATGGCCAGCCTCCGCCACCCCGGCGCACCTTCCGGAGCGAAGCGAGATCCCTCCTTGATGGTGTCCCGCCAAACGGAATCCTTCCGCACAAACTCTCCCTTGGTGCCCATCTCCTCCAACGCGCTGCGAGCCTTGACCATTGTGCGGACGAGTCGTGGACGGGTGCTCTTTGTGGAAGCCGCTCGGAACACTGGGGATCTGGCGGTCAGCAGCAACATCAACGGACCCCGGAGGTGCAGCTATATAGGAACGTGGGCAAGGCGCGTAGTTTATATTGGGTCAGGGCGCAACGGTGTGAGTCATCGTGCATGGAACGAGAGCGATCACGAAACCTGCCTTCGCAATGATGCAATCGCGAGATTGACGGGATGTATGCTCCCGGACCATGCGCGCCTGGCTGAGAGCAAAGGTATAAGATAGTTCTCTTCCAATAGCACTCATTATGAAATAATATCAGTTTGAGATTGTGCGAGTGCAATGGCGACCGTGTGCGGCAAGGCTTGGGGTCGGTGGGTGAATACCAGCGCATCCTTTGACCTGCCGCCAACGCAGTGGTGTGGTCATCCAAAGGCTATACTCTCGTTCGATGTCCGAATGGGCTGCAGTATCACGCGACATATGATAGCTAGGCAGCGTATGCAAGCGATTTGGGCCATCATGCTGAGCAATGACGCACATGGCGCTTGGGTGCGAAGGGGGATACAAAGCCCTGGCTCTATAAGCTCACCCAAAGGAGCCGAATATGTGGCCATTCTACAATTCCAAGCACACTTGGTATGGGTTTCCCCAGTGTAGATAGGTGCAGAGCCACCGATGAGCCTTCCCTCGTGACACCGTCTGGACGAGGGACGCATCGCGATCGGCGATGGTGGTTGCGGAGACGACCGCTTGCTCCCGCAACACCCCAAGCACCACCCCCGCATCGACCTGCCATCTCGTGCGAGCAACAACAGATGCCGATCTTTCTCATTCAAATATTGACTGATCAAGCAACCCACAAGCGGCTGCGCGCAGAGACCGCTGGCGCCGCGCAGGTCCCTCTCGCCATGCTCCTATGACCTCTGCGGTCCGTGAATTGACAGGCCCGGCCCCAGCGCTGCGTCTGGCTTTGAGGCCTTATCTTCGAATTGCGCTGGGATGTCAAACGGCTGGGGCGGCAAGGCGTTTGAGATAGATGAGGCCAAGGAGTCGGCAGATATGGGTCACAATGTCATGGTGTTTGAGCGCAGCGTCTCGCTGACGGAGGCGGAGCGGGGCCAAGGTGGGTGAAGGGGGTTGATTGCTGGAGTGAGGGTCTGTATGTGGGCAGTGCATTACGCTCATGGTTTTGTTTAGGCGAGTTGCTGCTGGGTATGTGGTTGCTGCCTGTTTTTGACTGGGCACTGCAGAGCACGCATAGCTGTTTCAATCGTGCGCTGCCTGACTGTTGCGTAGAGGATATACGAATGAGCACGGAACCTTTCAACGATATGACACACCTATTCTGTCGCAGGGGCATCATCATCGCCGCAGCAGCAGCATGCTGGCGTCTTTGTGGATCCGGGCTGGCGGCCTTGGTACATGATGGCAGTCTTCTGCCTCACGGGCCTGCTCCTCTTTGCCGACCAGAACCTCATGGCCCCGAATCTGACCGCCATCGCCAAAGGTCGGGGGAGGGGCTGGGTTAAGGGGGGAGGATGCAAAGGTTTTTGAAAGGAGACAGAAGCTGGGGAATGTAAGAGCCCATATATCATCTTTGCTGACTACTGGGTCGCCCTTTGTCCACAATTCTTCTTGCAAACCCTACCCACCCACTCCCCCCCCCTTATGGCCCCGCAGACTTTGGGTTCTCGCCGGAGGAGCGGGATCGGCTACTGGGCGGCGTGATCGCGGCGGCCTTTTACATGGTGGGCGCCCCCGCCGCGCTGCTCTTTGGCTGGCTGTGCGACAGGGTGGACCGCCGCTGGTTGCTCTTCCTGGCGGTGGTCCTGGGCGAGGCCCCCGCGGCGCTGACCCTGCTGGTGAACCGGTACTGGCAGCTGTTTGCGCTGCGCGTGCTCACCGGCATCTCGCTGGGCGGCGCCCTGCCCGTGATCTTCAGCCTGATGAGCGACCTTGCCGCGCACGGCTCGCGCGCGACCGCGGCCGCCGTGATCCAGGTCGCGGTCGGCGCCGGCCTGGCGGTCGGGCAGGGCGTGGCCGGCTCGTGGGCCCGCGCCTCGGCTGGCGCGTGCCCTTTGCCATCGTGGCCGTGCCCAGCGCGGCCGTCGCGCTGCTCATGCTGCTCACCACGCGCGACCCGCCGCGCGGCCGCACCGAGCTCGCCCTGGCCGAGCGGTACGAGAGCGGCGAGGGCTTTGCCTACGAGGAGCGGCTCACCTGGGCCAAGGTCGGGCGCCTGCTGCGCACGCCCACCAACCTGGCCTGCATCGGCCAGGGCATCTTCGGCTGCATCCCCTGGGGCATGCTGCTCACCTTTCTGAATGACTACCTGGCACAAGAAAAGGGGCTCAGCGTCCAGGGGGCCACCACGGTGCGAAGTGGGAGGGTGTATGTTTGGGGTGAAGAAGAGTTGGACTCTGAAGGGGGTAACAGTCGAGACAAATATGAGTTGTGAAATGAGCTGATCTATGAATGTAGTATCGTGGCACCCCGGCATGCCGGCTACAAGTAAATCTTCTCTATTCCCTCTCCTTCCACTTTCCAGGTGCTTCTGTGCATCGGCATCGGGGGCGCGGTGGGCGTGCTCGGGGGCGGGCTCCTGGGCCAGTGGATCTACAACCGGTTTGAGCCCGCGATGCCCGTGTTCATCGGCGTCTCCACCATGCTGGGCTGCCTGCCCATGGCCTGGCTCCTCAACGCCGACGTCCAGGCGCACTACCCCACCGCCCTGGTCGTGGCGCTGGCCGTGGGCCTGGCCTCCTCCGTCGTGGGGCCCAACGTCCGGGCCATGGTGCTCGACGTGAACGAGCCCGAGTCGCGCGGCCTGGCGCTCGCGCTCCAGACCATGCTGGACGATCTGGGCAAGGGTGCGCAGAGGTTGGCTGGATGAGTAGGGGATGGCGCGGACTTGACTTTTTTAAAAGAAATTGCTTTATCAGAGCATGTCTACACCGAATGCATGCACCGCACCGCTTCCTATATCATTCATCCACCCCCCCTATCATCACCCAGGTCTGGGCCCGGTGATCGTCGCGGCGCTCATCGGCGGGCTGGGCCGGACGCGGGCGCTCAACATCGCGTCGCTGTTCTGGGCGCCTTGCGGCCTGCTGGTCCTCCTCGCGGCCTTTACGCTGGTCCGCGACGAGGAGGCCGTCCAGGAGCGGCTGCGCCGGGTGGTGGAGGCGCAGGCGGCGAGCGGTGCGCCGAGCGGGGGCGGCTGTGTTTGGGATCGTGACTGTGAAGATATTATTTCTTAGGCCCGGCACCATGCTGTGCAGTGCGCGCAATCGCCAATTATCTCTAAGCCGCCTCAATCTTCTCCCGCACGCCCTTCTCCGTCCCAGGCGAGCGGGAGCACTTGCGGCCAGAGGGCGCGCTGGACTCGTAAAGACGCCAGATGGGTACCTCACGCTGGCACGGAAATCTTCTGTTGTCCGCTCCTCTGTTTGCCTACTATTTTTTGGCATCACTCTGATGCTTTTGGGTCCGTGCCTGTCGTTCGTTCCCGGCTGCCCGGCACCGCGGCCTTTCCTGGAAAGATTGCGGCACTCCAATTGTCAAATTCTAAAAATAAGAAGAATGGCAGGGGCCGACGTACTGGACCGAGCGGCCCCACGCATTCCAGAAGGAGGCGGTAGAAAAACCCTCCCGCGCAGCGGCGCGGGTGGGAAGCACAAAATACGTTTTTTTTGCTACACGCATCGAGGTCATCTGGCAGGGCGAGCTCGTGTTTAGCGGTACAGTCGTCAAAATTGTGGTGCATGCACTGGCAGACTGGCCAGGGCACACAGTAACAGCACGCCGTCGGAAACCTGGACGTGGTCCGCCCCCACCCCCTTCTACACAGTCTCTTCGGGCGTGGTTTCCACGAGGGGGTTGTAGCGCACGGGCTGCAGGGGCACGCCCACGCCGGCCGCGGCCGCCATCTGCGCAAAGCTCGGCTCGCGGCTGATGCTGGGCCCGGCGCCGGCCCCCTCGTCCGGCACGGCCAGCGCGGTGAGCGCGCCGGCGTGCGGCCCGCTCACGGGGCAGTGCACCGCGCGGTAGCAGAGGTAGGCGATCGTGCTGCCCAGGCTGAAGCCGACCATGACGTCCTCCGTGTGGTGCCACCGGTCCTGGATGCGCGTCATGCCGATCCAGGCGGCCAGGCACAGCGGGCACAGCGCGGCCGCGATGCTGGTCGGCCGCGCGGCGCCGCCGAAGACGCGCAGCGCGCCCAGCAGCCAGAGCGTGAGGTAGGCCATGCCCGAGGCGGCCCAGGAGGTGTGCCCGGAGGGGAAGGACTTGAGGCCCTCCACCCAGTCGATCGCGTCGGGCGCGCAGATGGGCACGCCGACGTCGGTGAAGGCGCGCTGCGCGCCGTGGGGCCAGCACCGCGCCACAAAGTCGGGCCGCGGCCGCGCCACCTATGAGTGTGTGTGTGTGTTAGGGTAGAATAGTTAAGATAGTGGGCGATTGTATCAATTAAGCCTCATTCAACAACGACCTCTGTGACGCTCTGATTCACATCCAACAACCCACATTCAGCTTGATGAGGTTGGTAATCAGACCAGTGATCACGACGGCCGCAAAGGCCTGAAGGAGGCCGTGGTGCGCCACGACGCGCGAGATGCGGCCCGCAAGGTAAAACGGCAGAATGACGGCAAAGGGAGCGGTGAAGCAGAGGAGCACCACCGCCTGGGCGGGGACCTGGTTCGGGAGCAGCGGGTAGCTATACTGCAATTGATTTGATGAAGGGGGGGAGGAGAAGCAGCAGGTTGAGGTGGGTATTTGAAACAGCTTATATATTACAGAAGGCTTGCGCATCGCTCCTTACACATCTCTCTCCACACTGTAAAAACGCTGCCATCACGAGGACCCCCCCTCCCTCCCGCGCACCCTCCAGAGCTCGGCGTCGGTCTCGTGGTAGATGGCGCGGCGAAAGGGCGTGGCCCGGTCGCTGTAGAGGCACACGAGGTAGCCCAGCACCATGGCGAGGTACTGGTGCCAGTGGGAGTTGATGAGCGTGCTCCAGGCCGGGTTGGCGAGGGGGACCAGCTTGACCTTGGAGGGCTTCACGCCCGCCAGCAGGCCCGGCAAATTCTGTGCGCTCCCTGAGAACCGCGAGATGCAGTACAGGACCCATCAGCGTACTGCCCTCCAAAATAAGACAAAATTCATGCATCGTGCAGAGAAGCGCCTGATTGTGACTGCCACGCTCGCCAATTGTCGGGGGGCCCCACCTCACCATTTCGCCTGGTCGCCAGCGTCGACGAGGCCGCGCGCAGCATGCTGGGGGCTTTAGCGTGGCTCACAGCGTCTCAAAGGGACTCTGGGGCACATGGTTGGGACATGTGCGTGCGCATTGGGCCTCACAAGGTGGTGGGTAGTCCTTGTCAGGCCTTGAGCACGGCAACCGCTGCCCCCCACCGCGTGAATCCCGGATCACCCCCCGATCTGATCGCTCATGCGGGTGGAACGCGAGCTCACCACACGACCAGTCGCCCTGACGGCATTCACTCGGAGGCGCCCCTCAAAACCCCTCGCCCCTCTCTGAAACTGGGCACTTTTCCCACCTCATTACACTCTGTCACGACGTCAAGATGGCAGCCCCGACGATGAGCAAGGCCGAGGAGACCGGGACGGAGTCCATCTCCCATCTTCGACGGATCACCTCCTGCTCCGAGAGGGACCACTGGTCGGCCAAGATCCCCAACCTCTTGACACTCAGCATCGTCGTGGCCGGTAAGTATATTTGATTGGGGTTTCTGGACCCACGATGCGCGCATCGGGGTTTGCGCAGGCTGCCCCATCGACATCGATTGGTCGGACGTGACGTGAGCGCCGAGCTGGCCGGGAGCCCAGCGTTTGCAATTGGCCCACCCCCGCAGGCGCCTCTGGTGATCTGGCCAAGAAGAAGACGTACCCTGCGCTGTTTTTCTTGTACCAAAACGGGTACGTTTGGATGTCTTGGTAGTTTCTATGGTGCTGGGGTAAGGGTGTCTGATCTGGGTGCCAGAAGTTTTGCTAGACCCGGGGGCTGGGAGCAAGAGAGGGAGCGTGTCTGTGTGTGTGTAGAGGGCGTCGCGAAATGAGTCAAACAGAGCACATTATCGACTCATATATGATCAAGTAATCAATCTGAACCCCTGCGTCACAACACTTTGCTCACCCTTCTTCTTCCTCCTGCTCAATACCTACATCACAGGTTCCTGTGCAAGAATGTGAAGATCTTTGGGTACGCGCGGAGCAAGCTGACGGACGAGTCGCTGCGCGAGCGGCTGCGGCCGTATTTGGAAAAGGCCGGCGACACAAACCGCCTGGAGGAGTTTTTGTCGCGGTGCAGTTACGTGCACGGCGAGTACGACGGCGACGCGGGCTGGTCCGGCCTCAACGAGGTGCTCTCGCGGCGCGAGGGCGACCGCCCCGAGTCGCCCGCGGGGCGGCTGATTTACCTGGCGCTGCCGCCGACGGTGTACCCGCAGGTGTGCGCGGGCCTGCGGCGGCACTGCGCCGAGGTGGCCACGCGCGCGGAGCCCGGGCGCAGCTGGGTGCGCATCGTGGTGGAGAAGCCGTTTGGGCGCGACCTGCAGAGCAGCGAGGAGCTGTCGGAGGAGCTGGGGCGGCTGTTCCCGGAGGAGCAGCTCTACCGCATCGATCACTACCTGGGCAAGGAGATGACGCAAAACATGTTTGTCATGCGCTTCGCCAACATGTTTCTGTCGCCGCTCTGGTCGCGCACGTACGTGAGCAACGTGCAGATCACGTTCAAGGAGGACTTTGGCACGCAGGGCCGCGGCGGCTATTTTGACGCCTTTGGCATCGTGCGCGACGTGATCCAGAACCACCTCATCCAGCTGCTGGCCTTTGTGGGCATGGAGAAGCCCGTCAGCCTGCACCCGGACGACATCCGCGACCAAAAGGTGCAGGTCCTGCGCTGCATCAAGCCGGTCAAGATCGACAACGTCGTCCTCGGCCAGTACACGGCCGCGCACGGCGAGCCGGGCTACCTGGATGACGAGACCGTGCCGCGCGGCTCGCACACGCCCACCTTTGCCTCCACCGTCGTCTACATCGACAACGACCGCTGGGCGGGCGTGCCCTTCATTTTGAAAGCCGGCAAGGCGCTGGACGAGCGCAAGGCCGAGATCCGGCTGCAGCTGCGCGAGACGCCGCACTTTATTTTTGATGGTAACCCGCACACCAGCCGCAACGAGCTGGTGGTCAGACTGCAGCCGGACGAGGCCATTTACATGAAGTTCATCGTGAAGAAGCCGGGCCTGGACACGGAGCCCATCATCAGCGAGCTCGACCTCGACTACAGCAGCCGCTACCCCGACACCGTCATCCCGGACGCCTACCCCAAGCTCATCCTGGACGCCATCCGCGGCGACCAGCAACACTTTGTGCGCCGCGACGAGCTGCGCGCCGCCTGGTCCATCTTCACGCCGCTCCTCCACGCCATCGACCGCGGCGAGGTGCCCATCTACCCCTACGCCTACGGCAGCCGCGGCCCGGCCGAGGCCGACGCGCTCCGCACGCGCGTGGGCTGGGTCCAGAACGCCAAGTACGACTGGAAAGCACGGCCCGACACGCCCACCTCGCGTGGAAGCAGCGCCAGGCTGTAGTTAATTGGCCGGGAGAAGTAGGTAGGCGGGCCTGCTTTTCGGCTCGCCACTCGCTCGCTTTCACTCGCCTCTCCCAGGCGCGCTCACCCCCTTTTTCCCGTTTGTTGTCCAATGGTATCTTGCTTTCTCAAAGAAACAATTGGTGTCTGTGCATTGATTTGGAGATGCGGCTCGCACAAGAGCGGCCTCCCACTGCCCGCGCCATGCGCCACCTTAGCTCCCCCCTCTCCGCCTTGCTTCCCTTCGGATCAAAACACACACGCAAACGGGCCCATTGCTTCGGATGAAAATTTTTGATGATCAGAAGGCCTTTGCGTCAAGAAACCCGATTTCCTCCATCTCTTTGCTGTCCTGCCCCGCCCCAATGATGGTCCACCGGATCCTCTGGGCGGACGCTTCCCTGCGTGGCACTTGATGATCTGGGTCGGACCGCACCCCTTTGCCCGTCGGTCGGACCTGATTGATATTGAAGCACAACAAGCTCGTCCTAGATGTTCATGCATGTAATCGCGGGTCTGACGGGATGAGGGTCCGAGCGGCCCTGATCGATCTGAGCGGCACCCTGCACGTCGATGGCCAGGCCATACCGGGAGCCATCCAGGCCCTGCAGCGGCTGCGGCGAGCCAATGTCGCCTGTCGATTCGTCACAAACACCACCAAGGATAATATAGGCAGCCTGCTCAAGACCCTGACGGATCTAGGGTTTGACATCCAGCGAGATGAGGCAGGTCCAATGCGCAGGGGCGTGCATGGTGGTGGGGTCCAAAAGCGCCTGGGTTGGCTGGCCAATAGCGGTGTGCCATGGTCTGACATTCTCGGCGTCCATGACAGGATGCCCACATCCATTGCATGCATGTGCTATGATACCACTCATTGCAAATATTTTGAGCTGCCCTCCTTTCCCACAACTTCGCTGGACAGGTGTTCTCCTCGCTCACAGCCACCGCCAGCCTCTTGAAGGAGCGCCAACTCCGCCCTTTCCTGCTCCTCCACCCTCGGGCCCTTCCCGACTTTGAGCACCTGCCGCAGGACGACCCAAACGCCGTCGTCGTCGGGCTCGCCAAGGAGGCCTTTTCCTATGAAAATATGAACCGGTGAGTGGTTGGCTTGAGGAGGCTGATTTTAGTAGGGATGCGTTGAGAAACGTCTGTTGGGCGCTTAATTGCACAGCGGAGCGATGTACGTTCTGGATCAGCTTACTTATAGACGAGCCCTGCTGATCACCGTGAAATTCAGACCTTCTGTCTGCTCCCCTCTCGCAAACACCATGGTGTATTCCCCGCCTAAATTCGCCCCGCTATCCCCATTCCCCAGGGCCTTCCGCCTGCTCCACGCCAACCCCGATGCCCCCCTGATCGCGATTCACCGGGGGCGAGTCTACGCAGAGCACGACGGGCTGTCCATGGGCCCCGGCCCGTTTGTCAGCGCGCTGGAGGTGGCCAGCGGGCGCCAGGCAGAGGTGGTGGGCAAGCCCTCGGCAGAGTTTTTCGCCGGCGCCATCGCAGGGCTCGGCCTGCAGTCGCCCTCCCAGGCCGTCATGATCGGGGATGACGTGAACGACGACGTCAGGGGGGCCAAGGCCGCCGGCCTGACGGGCGTCCTAGTCCGCTCCGGAAAATACCGCGTGGGTGACGAGCGCTCTGGCGACGGCGTCTTGCCCGACGCCGTCGTCGATGACTTTGCTGCGGCCGTCGAGTGGCTGCTGTGTGAGGAGGAAAGCGGCTAGCACTTCGTTTTTATGAGGGTTCTGCCCATGTGGAGCGTTGTTATTATATTTGAGCACTGCTTCTCGCGTGTTGATGTACATCCCACCTTTATGCTCCAGTACGAGCAATGTTACAGTCGGAGCCATAAATAAGAGTGATCTAGGCAGACCAAGTATGTGTTTGGGGTCCGAGCGCGGCCGGGCGCAAGGAAGAGTGCATGGTGAGCTCGCTTCAGGACTTGTCCGGGAGCGGGCGATTCATGGAATCCGGGCAACGTGCTTGAACCCGGCCAGTTACCTCATCGCACGTCCTGCAACGTATACCCACCACCACACGGGCGAATCAGCGCCGCTGCGATTGCCAGGCCGCGGGTGGGGGGCTGGGCGCCAGGCGGTGGACCTCGGTGGGGGGGCAGGCGGCGGAAGGGGGGGCCCCGGCGGCGGCGGTCCCGTGGTGTAGGCCCTCACTCCGGCCTGCTGCGCGCCCGCCAGCGGTCGCTGCTCGCCTCCGTACGGCGCCTGGAGGCCCGCGCGCGGCGCCTGGCCGGCGGCCGCGGGGGCCCCAAAGGTGCCGGGGCGGGGGTGCTTGGCCGGGGCGCGCCGGGGCCACCGCGCCGGCCCGCGGCCCCTGCCGCGGCCGCCTGCCTCGCGCGCTTCATCCCCATTTCGTGACTGGACTGGTACCGCGGGATCTGGCTCGGGTCCAGAGGCAGCGGCTCTGTGTAAAACCATGCATGCTGCACGGGAAATGGGTGAAGGGGGATCGATGTGTGATCGTAGGGAATCAGATGCGTGTCAGCATGATTTGACAGCCTGAGACACCCAAGAAGCAGCTGCGTGTCCAATGATTGCTTAACAAATGTGCGCCCACATCTTCTTTCTTGTGAGCGATGCGTCCCCTACCCGATACCCAGTCCGCCCAATGCCCGCAAGAGCACGCACCGCGGCGGCCTCCTTAGCGCTGATCCGCTTCTTGGGATCCAGCTGGAGCATGCCTTCCATCAGGTCCATCGCCTGCGAAATGGGGAGGATACTCGAGACGTTGCTGCTTGACAACAGGATGCGGCACAATCGGCGCCGCGAGAAGCCCAAATATTCGCCGCATGCTGCGTGCATGTTTGTAATTCCTTCACACTGTGCCAAAACACCCCCACCTGCCCCACCATCCGCCCTCTCAAACAACAACGCACGTGTCGATCGGGGATGCCGAAGCGAGCGAGGTGGTTGCGCAGCCGGCTTGCGTTTGGAAACTTTGGGTTGGCAAAGTCCACGTGCTGGTAGCTGCGAGCGGAGGGTACGAGGAAAGGAAGGCGTGAGGGGCACTGGGGCTCTTTCTTCGAGGTTGCGGACCGAACAACCAAATAAAAAAGAAGTCAATCGAGCGCTGGAGCAACCACCCCATTCATCAATCTCCAGGAAGCTGTTAGGAAGTCACGCACTTGGAGTACTTTGTGCACCCGGGCATGGTCCGCTCGTTGGCCTTTCCCACGACGCTAAAGATCCTGTCGCACATGCCCAGCTCGTCGTTGGCTGTCAAAGACGACAAAGAGGAGGAGGAGGAATAGATGAGGATGCACTGCAATGTACCCTCTGTAAGAAGCAACATGCTCCAACAATGACCAACCCTCATATATTCCCCCACCCCCGACAGCTCCCACTCACCGGAAAACAGGGGCTTGCTTGTGAGCAGCTCAAACATGATGCACCCGGCCGACCAGATGTCGATCTCCGGGCCGTAGCTCTGCGCGCCCAGCAGCAGCTCCGGGGGTCTGCGTGGCGCGAGGCGGGGGGCAAGGGTGGTCAACGATATCAAAGGGACGCTCAGTGGCTTCTATTCACAACCCACATTACCCACCATCCCCAACCCACCAACCGTCCGCACCTGTACCACAGCGTGATCACACGATTAGTCATGCGGGCCGACCCGCCCTGGCCGTCGTCCAGGGCGTGGGGCTGGTACCGCGCCAGCCCAAAGTCGCCAATCTTGAGGATGCCGCGGTTGTTGATGAGCAGGTTGCTGTTCTTCAGGTCGCGGTGCAGGACGTGGTTGGCCTGCAGCAGGCTCAGGCCCAGCAGCAGCTGGCGCATGTAGCACTTGATTTGACCCAGGGAGAAGGGGGGGCCCTCCCGCTGCGATCGCGCCAGCAGGCCCGTCATGTCATGATCCATGTAGTCGAAGATCATGTAGATGGACCCCTTGTAGTTGTTGGTGTGGTGGCCTGTGGCGATTATGTCATGGTTATGGGAGGGGTTATGTAATGGTGATGGGTGTCGGGGTTCTCAGGGTGTCTTGGTGGTCTCCAGGTGCATGCTTCAGGACATGAGGAGCGCGCCACAGAGCCAGGCGAAATTCCTCGCCAGTTCCCACCCTGCCGACCTACCGGCAGAGCGCACAATCTCGCGGAGGGTGATGACGTGATCTCGGAGCAGGTGGCGGTCATCCATCTTCAGGTTGGAGAGGGCCAGCGTGGACAGGATCTTGATCTCTGCAATTGAAAAAAGAGCTGCTCGATGAGCGCGCTGGTCTCCGGCTCACAGACCGCGCCGTGCGCAAGCGAATGCCCAAGTATCCAGCCCGGTCAAGTTCCACACAAAACCCAAGCCACGCACCGCGAATGGCCGTGATGGGGAAACCCTCCTTTTCATTGTCCATCTTGATCTTCTTCGCGGCCACGACCTCGTTCGTTGCCAAGTCAATCGCTTTGTACACCTGAGAAGGTGGGGTTCAGTAGTGTTTTGCAAGATGCAAGGCGACTCTGAAATTCCATGGGGGACTGCCCAGCCCCTTGCTGCTTACCACTCCACAGACCCATTGAGCCCTGCAGCCACTTCCCCAACTTGCTCAGTCTTACCTCGCCATATGTCCCCTGCCCGAGCACGCCTTGGCGATCGTAGCCCTCCTCAATGCTCCTGCAGCCACCAATGGCATTGCTGCCTCGGTACCCCTCGTCCGGCAGCTCCACTTTCCATTCAGCGGGGATCGGGGGGAACTTGGGCTCCTTGGGCTTGGCCCCATTCGTCGTCGCCATTGGTCTCGCTCGCGGCGGGGGCAATCGATCCCCACCGCGGGGCAAGCGAGGATCACCGAGGGGTTAGTCCATGCGCCAGGGATTCAACATAGAGTGTCTGGACTCAACAACATTATCCCAATATGTCCAACTAAAATGCGCAGGCGGAAGGGGGCTGGCGTGGCGTGAGTACGGCCAGTACTATTGATTTATTTCGTCTGCGATGTCGTTCACCCCTTGAGCGCGAGATTCGCCACCCCTCCCCGACACCGGCTGCAGGACAAAAGCCATCGGTCGCTCGGCCTGTACCGCCTTCGACACGCTTGTTTGCATGCAATCGCGCATGAAACACCATGACATCCTTGCGTCGATTCTCCGCGCACGACCTGTTTGCGTTCAACAGCGTGAATTTGGATTTTTTCACTGAGACCGTGAGTAGGGGAGGACAGACTGGGGGGCCTGCATCTCCATCATGTGCACGAAGCACCATCGATGGACACCGATCTGACATCCTCTGCATCCATATTGCAGTACCACTTGCCGTTTTACATGGGCTATCTGGCTCAGTGGCCGGAGTATTGCGTCTGCGCCACGGCGCCAGAGGGGACCATCCAGGGATACAGTGCGTGAGAGGGGGGTGGATGGCCCTTGTGATCTGCCTTGACGGGAGCCCACGAACCATGTGTTTGTTTTATACCAATGAGACGCATTGGATACCCTTCAACAACCCCGCTGCAGTTCTTGGCAAGGTGGAAGGAGCGGCCAAAAAGTGGCATGGCCACGTGACAGCTGTCACGGTTGCGCCGGCCTACCGGCGGCAAGGACTGGCGAAGAAGCTCATGGACGAGCTCGAAAACACGACAGAAAGCATGTGCGTTTGGGCAGGGAGGTTATTTATCAATGGAGGGCTTTCGGTGGCACCGGCCAGGTTTCATGGCCGTAAATCACAGACCCTGCATCTCTGTCCACCAATGCATCATTCGCCAACCCTTTGCCATGCCAGGCACAATGCATACTTTGTCGACCTGTTTGTGCGGGCCAGCAACCAGGCTGCCATCACAATGTATGAGCACTTTGGCTATTCTGTGTACCGACGGGTCATTGGGTACTACAGCGGCGACCCGCCGGAGGACGCTCTAGGTGAGTCGAGAAGAGGGTCACTGCTGCATTGGCACACTTTTGGCAATCAGCGCGCTTGTCCTGAATTGGCTTGGTGGTCGTGGAATCGGAAGCAATTTCGTCCAGCACCCCTCTTGATGGTACTCACCCCACCACCCCTTCCACACCCCATCACGTTTGCGTTCCAGACATGCGCAAAGCCATGAAGCGGGATGTGGACAAGGAATCGGTGATTCCTCTCAGCAAACCGATATATCCACAAGACTTGGAGTGGGACTGAGACCAGATGGGATCGTCGTCCCCTTGCCTTCCGGGGCTGCTCTGTTTTTTTTCCACAACCTCGTTGCCACGTTCATGCATACAAATCGATGACCCGCACTCTGTATTATACTTGATCAAATAAGGTTCCATCGCGTCTCCAAAATGGGGAAAGAGGCAGCACGAAAGTCGTCGTCGTGGCGGAGCGGGCCAGCTCCGACCGGAACCGTCCTCGACGTGTCGAAGGGAGGCTGATCATGGCAACCGCGGCAAGAGCCCAGTGTGTTGATGGCGACAATCGATTTTGCATGTTATATCCTTAACATTTTGGGTCGTGCCGAATGTCATGGCATTGTCGACCGGTGCGGACAACGGCGGCCGGTGGGCTCGTCGCGGTGCGCGCGTGGCAGTCATTTTCTTATTCTGTTGCATTGCCGTAGAAGCCAGCTGGTCGCCAGCCTCCGATAAATGGTATAGATAGTATTTGCAATCCTTTGTCGTGGCTCGTTTTGTCCTGGCAGCGCCATCAATGATGCGACGTCGGTAGCCGCCAGAGCCACTTTGACAAGTCCTTCCCCTCATAATACCCAACAGGGCAACCAAGACGTCAAACAAGGTGATTGTGACATTCGACGATTCTGTGAGTGACAAAGCCTTGCAAAAGGCATGCGACACCTTGCGCAAGAGCAAGCCATCTCGCTGCCTGGCCGTATTCACGCTTGTATTTAAAGGCATCGATGGTGGGTGGGGTGGGGACGGTTGAGGGGAGAAGTGTCTGATTCTATTGACTGCCTCTTACAACAACTCGGAACAATGTCTGATGCATCAGACTCAAAGTCTCACTGTCAGTGAGGCTCGATTTTAGAATTGTATCTGTGTGCAGCGTATCAAAGTATTACAGGTATTAGGTTTGAACAATCCCACACACTCTGCACCCTTGATACAGGAGAACTGAGCCCCACCAACATCACCTTTCTCAAGAAGACGTTTCCAGGAAAGGTGGTGTCGGTCGAGGGCGATGGCGAGATGTCGCTGTCGACAAGTTCGGAACCGGTGCTCTTATCGGACGGCCAGACAGTGGCTGGCCCCTACCCGGGTCTGCAGCTGGTCAGCCCCATAGGAACGCCCTGGGTCCAGACCACGGCCGACTGGGCTCTTAGGCGAGTCAACGCCCGCCACCTGCCTTTACCGGAGAGCTACACCTTTGACACGCTTGGCACTGGCGTGAATGCGTATTTGATAGACACGGGCATCCGCTTCAGCCACGACGATTTCCTGCCGTTCCCCGGGACAACGGCTGCCGCCGGCGTCTCCCGCGCCGCCGCCGCGGTGTCGGTGTTTGGGGACGACGACGCGAGCGACTGCAACGGGCACGGGACGCAGACGGCGTCGCTCCTGGGCGGGCTGGCCTTTGGCGTCGCCAAGAACGTCTCGCTCTGGGCGGTGAGGGCGGTGGACTGCGACGGCACCACCAGCTTCTCCTCTATCCTGCAGGGCCTCGAGTGGGTGGCCGAGCACCACCGCAAGCCGGCGGTGGTCAACCTGTCGGTGCGGTCCACCACCGACAACGTCGCGCTGTCCCGCGCGCTGAGCGCGCTGTCCCGCACGCACGGCATCCCCACCGTCGTGGCGGCCGGCAACGACGCCGCCGACGCCTGCAGCAGCCTGCCCTCCAACGCCTCGGGCGTGCTCGCGGTGGGCGCCACGACCCCGGACGACGCCCGCTGGGAGGGGTCCAACTGGGGGCCCTGCGTCGCCCTGTACGCACCGGGAGCAAACGTGGTCGGCGCGGGCAGCCTCTCCGACACCGACGTCGTCGTCCGCAACGGGACCTCGCTCTCCGCGCCCCTCGTGGCCGGCGTGCTGGCCCAGCTGCTGGAGCGCCAGCCGGTGCGCGAGGGCTGGCGGGGAGGAGGCCGACTTGGGATTGAGTATTATGTTTTATAATGGAGCACACTGGCAAGACCCAATGGTTATCCTTTCCATCCGATCTCTCCTTTTTCTCCGCAGAATCTGAGCCCGCAGCAGACTCATAGGCTGCTGACAGGGCAGGCGACTCCGGTCGTTCCACAGAGCCCAGAGCCTCTGACAGAGGAAGACGATGAGATCGACGGGTTTGTCACCATCGACTCAGTAGACCCAGGTGCGCGGGGACGCATGGGAGAAATAAGGAGTATTACGGCGTCGGCATGATTCGTCTGATTGAAACGGCTCCGAGCGCACAGAGAGAGAAGAGCCTCTCGATCACACCCCGGGTTCAACCATCGTGTCCATTCACATCACAGACAGGGCGACGGCGACAGCAGACACGGAACCAGGCCTGATCGTGTACAATGGAGTTGCAACAACGGCCACCACGGCCCGCAAGCTACTGATGCAGCATCAGGGCGCAAGCAGCTGAGAGGCGTCCTGAGCCTCGCCCCTTAAGAAGACCCGTGTTGCGCTGCAGCGCGAGAAGGCGCCGCGCTCGAGGCCGTCACCGATCGCAGCACCGCTGACGCCGGCGCCATCACAATCGTCCGGATCTCGCAATTTTCAAACCTGCAGATAGTGGGTGTACGAGCATGTAAACCATGCATGGTGCTCAGTCAATGGCTCTTGTGTGCGCGTCATTTTCTATACAGTTATTCGCTCATACACCAATCCCCGTCACACTTGTATGCTCTTGTACCGCCTCACCGGGCATGAAGGCTGTGCCCCTGCTCTGCCCCGCCGCCAAAGTGCTTCAGAGCAGCGCCCAGGATGCCCCCGTGCGCCACCACCGCAATGCGCCGCTCTTTCCTCTGCAGCAAAAACTGTAATGCGCAAGCAGTCGTTTGTGGAAGGACAGGCTTGCGAGGGGCGATGGAAGGAATCAGGTGGCCCTCCTTGTGCCTGATCCTGCATGTCATCTCATCACACAAGTCTCATCGCTTGTGTATGCCTCGCACACACCTCGACAAGCTTGCCTCCTCGATCCAAGAGCTCCTGCTCCGTCTCGCGGGAGTGCGCATCCCAGAGCCCATCCTCTTCGCTCTCAATCTGGCGGCGAGGGGGGTAAAGGCTCTGTCAAGTGCCAGAGGGTGTGCTGCTCACAACTGTGGCAAAGCGGCACCGCAGCACGAGCAACTCACAGAGCAGCTCCAACTATTAAAACAAGTCCACTCACACAGCGCCGCCTCTTCTCACCAGGCTGAAATCCACCCCGGGAAACTCGGCTTGCAGGACAGACAGATTCCTTCGGCGATCACAGGGGTGAAGGCCCAAGTGTTCGCGGCAGTGCTGTGCATCAGAAGATTGAGTGGATGTGATGGCACAGTGCATCGTGCATCAGAGAGTTTTCGAGATATGTGTTGTGCCCAGGCAACTTTGTTGCTCCCTGCTCCCCACCTCTGTCGCAATCACCAGCGGGGATCCTTCAAAGAGCGTGTCTGACCGGCCCTTCTGTGCGTGCAGAACAGGAGGCCAATCGATATTCGGGAAACATGGAAGATGATGGGCCACTAAGGCGCGTTCCTGCATAACTGCTTTACATGGCATGCGCTTGTGTCAAAATAATTCATACCCAAATCCCAGCATCTGGAGAGCTGCTGCAGCTCTTTGCCGACGCAATCCTGTCCACACCTCTTGAACCGAGGTCCGATTCGCTGCTCTGTCAGACTGACCGAGTTTTGGCTCTTGCCCCCCAAACACGCCAGCCACGGTCTCTATGGCTCTGGAAAGCGGTGAGACGATGATCACCTCTGGCGGCACAAACCCTGGCTGCTCCCGCAGCCTGCTGCCGAGATCCTGGGCCTGGTCCATGCAAGGGATATTAAAAAAGCATGAATAAGACTCTCATGGAGCTCACAAACTCTGCCAGCCAACCAGCTGCCAACCTGCTGCCAGCCGAGGGGCGTTAGTTTGGCGTCCTCAAACTCCCAGCTCAAATACTGGGCTGGGTCGACCTCGCCGGCCACGTTATGGCGAGCCTGCCCGTGCCGAATGAAACTGACGATCTACAGGAAAGGTTGAGATGGAACTCAACATGTGATTATCAAATGAAGGAGCCATCGTTATGATGCGATCACAAGCTGGCATGGTCAGAGTGCGAAGCCATGAGGAGCCCACCTTGGTCGCTTCTAGCGGGACAGCGATGGCCCCACCACTAGGTGGTGCTTGTGCCGATCCATTCGACTGTTTATCGTTCATATTTCCCGTCTTTAGGACGCCGATTCAGGTTTGTGCTATTTGATGGGCCAAACAGCGTCAGATCATGCATGTGCGAGCTGGCCGTCGCTTGATATATTTCCCATGACGCAATGCGGTTTGCCGAGGTATGTGCCGCGATGCTATCTGAATATTCTCGTAGCAAACTCAACTGTCAAGTGAGCTTGTCGCGTTGCAATTTAGGAAGAGCTCGCGCATAGCAAATCTGTCGCTGAAAGCTCACACGAGATGAGTAGTGCTGCAGATCCTTATAAGCACAGGCCTTGATATACCAAAACATAAAGGCCGTCAGCATGGTTCGTTCATACCATCCAGAACATACCCGATCCCATTAGACCTCGGCAGTCAAGCTGGATTGGGCGAGAATAGTACTGCGGTGGGTGACCACGTGGGAAGTCCTCGTGACGAACTGTTTTGCCTTTATTTTTGTGTCCTTAAAGGTTCTACAAAAAATGATTCCAGTCGCAATTCCGGCAAAGAATTCCAGAGAGCACGCATTCTACCAGGCAGGCGATGCCTCTGCAAACAATTCAAGGCTCCATTCATTCTTCCTTTTCTAGGGAAGAGGAGGTAGGCACGGTTCCAACAATGTAGTAGTATCAGCGATCCAGTCACTCTGGCTTCATGTAGGCGCCGCCGCCGCCAAAGATGGCCATGTCCTTGAGCACGCGCCGGAGCCAGGGGTGCCTCGCTTTCTTCGCTCGTCGGTTGACGGGCGCGAGCCTGTACTCTGCGGCCGTCACGAGGTCAGTGGCCGGGATCCTGCCTGCGTGGGGGGTAGGTGTACAAACATGGAAGGGGTGCAGACGATGAATAATGTAGGTGGTAGAGACAGCGACTGAGTGCCTATGCCCCCTTTAATACCCCTCCCAGCCTGCCTTGGGGCACAATCTTCTTGATCGTCAGGGGGTCGTCCTCGGCTCGGTCTGTCTGCGGCAGCGCCTCCAGCACGGCCTCCGCGAGGTCTTGGATGAAGGGGGGGTACGAGTTCATGGCCGGGGCCCTGCCCCAGACCTTGATCCCGGACTCCTCCGCCAGCTCCCTGTTGGTGTACGAGTGTGGTCAGGTAATAAACAAACGTCCGATGCGCGGGCGTCGCAAGCAATCATCCAGACCTGCCCGGGCTCTGTTGGACACAAGATGCCTTTAAAAGAAAATACCTGTCTTAATAAACCTCTCAACCCCACTCTCTCACCCACCCACCCACCCTAACATAAACCACACCCCCACCTGTACTCCATGTCGATCTCCTCCAGGGTCTCGATGTGCTCCGAGACAAAGGCGATGGGCACGGCCAGCAGGCCGTGCACGCCCTCGGCGCCCAGCTCGCGGATGGCGTCGTCGGTGTAGGGGGTGAGCCACTGCACGGGCCCCACGCGGCTCTGGTAGGCCAGCGTGCAGCGGTTGCCGAGCCCGCGTGCGCGCAGCTCGCGCACCACCAGCTTGACGCACCACTCCATCTCGCTCTGGTACGGGTCGCCCGCTTCGACGTACTTGACCGGCACGCCGTGCGCGGAGAAGAAGATGACCACGCGCTCGGGGTCGGGCAGCGTCGCGAGCTCCGGTTTCGATCAGGTCGGCGACGGCCGACACGTAGCCGGGGCGGCCGCACCAGTGCGGCACCACCGCAAACCGCATCGAGCGGGCCGCCGGGTCGCGCTCGAGGCACTCGCGCAGCGCGCGCAGCGAGGACCCCGTCGTGGACACAGAGTACTGCGGATAAAGAGGCAGGACCACCACCTTGTTCACGCCGGCGTCGCGCAGTTTGGCCAACGCCGCGTCCGTAAAGGGTGCCCAGTAGCGCATGGCCACCGCGACCGTGACGGGCACGCCCGCCGCGCCCAGCGCGGCGCGCAGCGCCGCGCCCTGCTCGTCCGTCAGGCGGCGCAGCGGCGAGCCGCCGCCGATGGACTCGTACGCTTCGCGCGCTTTGGGCGCGCGCCGCGTGGAGATGCCCCAGGCGATCAGCGGCTGGAGCCAGGAGATGGCGCGCGGCAGGCGGATGATGTCTGGGTCCGCAAAGAGGTTGTACAGGAAAGGGCGAACGTCGTCCAGCGTGTCGGGGCCGCCCAGGTTCAGGAGCAGCACGCCCACCTTGTCGGTGGCCGGGTCGTACCCGGGCCGCGCGCGAGGGGGGTGGGGCTGTGGGGATTCAACAGCCGCATCGCCCTTGGCAAGCTCCTTGGGGGCCTCGACTGAAGACGCCAGGGACCTCTGCAGCGTTGTGTTGGCCGCAAATCGTCTGGGAGACCTGCTGCTGACAAAGGGAGAGGAGGGCGCCCCAGATCAGTCCATCAGAGCAGTAGCGCACTCGAAGCATGAGCATCCAGCGACACAGATTTACTAAATAGTGATCGCTGTGAGCCGTTGGTCGAGCAAGCCTCGTCTAGTGTGCAACATTGCGAAATGGGCTGCGGGCTCCTTGTGGAACTTAACCCGGGATCACCTCACTGCATGCATGCTCACTGCCCCTGCATGCGCCGCGAGAGGAATGTACCTTGTCACGTCATATTTGTGGAACGCGGTGCGAGAGTAGGCCCGTGACAACACCCGAGGCGCGCACGGCCCCGGCGTAAAGGTGCCATCCAGAACCCGCCCGGTCAGGCCTTGGGAGCCCCTGGCAGACATCCCTTCCAGGGACTCAAGGGCAATCCTCAGCACAGGAAAGAAGCTTTTTTGTGTGATGCGCCACATCGCATACCTTTGTGGTGCAGCCCGCACGTCCCAGTCCGGAACGTGTGGTTTCCGGCCGCAGGGTTACCATGAAGCTCGCTTCCGGCTCCATGGAGCAATCTCCTCGAGGCCCGCTGTCCTTGGTGGATTGCAGCGTCGGGCCGACCGTTCACCCAGAAGTCAGGCACTATTTTCAAAGTTTCACAATTGTACATAGCATTGCATGGGTCACGCCAGGGTCTCTCTTTGGTCCCTCATTATGCGGGGGGAGCTGCAGTATGTAAGGACTGAAACCACCGACACCACTCTCCGGGGCTGAGCACTCGTCTGCTTTACAGCCATCCAGATGCCCTCCAATCTCTAGACCAAGTCGATACAACGCTTGGAGTACTAGTGGTCAGCGGAATTAATACCCTGTCGGTTCATAGTAATTTGTTAAAGGTGCGCATCCCTCACAGTAGAGCTTTGACGTCACCGGGCAACACACCCGGACAATTCTCCCGTTTTACAAGTAGACATTTCAATTCACGGTTCATATTTGTGGACAAATTGTGAAATACTCCGTCATCCATCCCCTACAGCCAAGCTCTTCGAATCTCGGGACGGTACAGGACCCCCACCTCAGCTTTGCACGTTCAAACGCCCGCCGACATTTGTCGCGCCTCGAACGTTCCCTCGCCCCACCTCCACAACCCGCCGCGTTAAAGCGTCAGCCCCCAACCAGTTCTAACCTCACCCAACGCTTCGACCAAGCACCTTGTTTTCAAACCTTTTCTCTGTCCGAGGGAAGAGTTTGTGTTTGGACGCTGCAGTCATGAGCTCGAGCCTGGCCCCCGACGTGGTGGCGCTGTCCAACACGGGCACGCTGCCCACCCCCGTCGGCCAGCCCGCCGGCACGGACCGCAGCCCCAAGAAGCTCCTTCGCGTGAGCAAGAATGTCGAGGACGAGGAGCCCAGCGTGCCGTACCAGGCGCTGCCCGTCACGGGCGGCGCGGTCATCACGCACAACCTGACCCCTGCCCTGCCCGTCATGGAGCTGGGCGAGCTGTCGCAAAAGGTGGGTAGTTGCGTGGGATTGTGGGTGGCGACCTGATCTGGTGGGGTTGCTGTGGGTTTCAGGGCGATGTATCGGTGGGAGCGTCTCTCCAGTCGGGCAACCTGTCCAACGCGGCGACGCCTCCTCCGCCAGCGCCGGCCAGCGCGTCCTAGCATAGTCTCCCAATTTCTCCTAATCAACGCGTCAATTTCCGCAGGAGCTGGAGGCCAAGGTGGCGGACGTGATCGACCGCTACGTGGCCAAGCTCAAGGACCGGACGGAGCACCACATGGGCTACCCCTACAACCTGGACTTTGACTACGGCCCGCTGGAGGGCCTGCAGCGCTTCTGCATCAACAACCTGGGCGACCCCTTCATCGAGTCCAACTACGGCGTGCACTCACGCGAGTTTGAGATCGGCGTGCTGCAGTGGTTTGCGCGGCTGTGGGAGATTGGCGAGGACGAGTTCTGGGGCTACGTGACCAACTGCGGCACGGAGGGCAACCTGCACGGCATCCTGGTCGGCCGCGAGACGCTGCCCGACGGCATTTTATATTCCAGCGCCGAGTCGCACTACTCGGTCTTCAAGGCCGCCCGCATGTACCGCATGGACGCGGTCAAGGTGGGCGTGCTGCCCACGGGCGAGATCGACTACGACCACCTGCGCGCCTGCCTGGCCGCCAACCGCGACAAGCCGGCCATCCTCAACCTCAACATCGGCACCACCGTGCGCGGCGCCGTGGACGACGTCGACCGCGTGCTGGCCATCCTGGCCGACCTGGGCTTCACCGAGGACCGCTTCTACATCCACTGCGACGGCGCGCTGTTCGGCATGATGATCCCCTTTGTCAAGCGCGCGCCCATGGTCACCTTCCGCAAGCCCATCGGCAGCGTGTCCGTCTCAGGGCACAAGTTTGTCGGCGCGCCCGTGCCCTGCGGCGTCGTCATGACCCGGCTCCGCCACATCCAGGCCCTCAGCACAGGTACGGTTATGTGTGTATGAAATGAGAGTTCTTGGGAGAAGTGTGAACATTGCTCGCAGTACATACGAGCCGGCATGCCACGCGACGGGCGGGCTCGCACAGCGCGAGCCCCGCCCAATGGCTGGGATGTGTGCTATTAACTGCGAAGAGCGCTCAGGGCCGCTTGTCTGGCCGGCGATCTCCCCGTCTTCCAACCGGGGCTGCTGGTCCTGTTTTGTGGCGCGCATTTTCATTGTTTGAGTATTTATCAATATTTTTTTGGTGGAACTCTTGTTTCTGCATTAAACTAACAACGATCGGGGCATGCCCGTTGTTAACTAATATCATGTGGCCATCATGCCCGTTGTTAACGGACACCATTTGGCCGTCATGCCCGTTGTTAACACACTGGTGCCTCTGTCTTCTTGGTCACACCTATTTTCATCTTATTATCTTCTTTTCTACATTCCAAACGTCTAATTAGCAACCATGCACCTCCCCATCCCCACTCACCTGTCCTTTCACTTCCTTGCCTACCAGATGTGGAGTACCTGAACTCGCGGGACGCGACCATCATGGGCTCCCGCAACGGGCACGCCCCCATCTACATGTGGTACACCTTCACCCGCAAGGGCTACGAGGGCCTGCGCAAGGACGTGGAGCGCTGCCTGCGCAACGCGCACCTGCTCAAGTCCATGCTGGAGCGCGCCGGGGTCAAGGCCTCGCTCAACGAGCTCTCCTCCACCGTCGTCTTTGAGCGCCCGCACGAGGTCGAGTTTGTGCGCCGCTGGCAGCTGGCCTGCCAGGGCGACATCGCGCACGTCATCGTCATGCCCAATATCACCGTCGCCAAGCTGGAGCGCTTCGTCACCGAGCTGGTGCAGAGCCGGGCGCGCGCGCACCTCGAGAGCGCGCTCGCGCTCTCCGCCGAGGCCTCGCGCGAGGGCGAGCAATGAGCGGTCGGCGAGGGAGACGTACAAGGGACACGTCGCTGAGGAGCGCTCGCGGCAGGCGACCCCCTCTTCCACCCAGTTGAACCGCCGCGCGCGGTCCATTGCCACAAATTGCGCGCCGTGAGGGCGCGCCCCCTTCTTCGCAAAACAACAGCACACGACGCAGCACTGCCTATTTTAAACCCTGTATGACCATAGCCGCCCGCTTTCCTTCCTTGCGCAATTGTTTGTGTAGACCAGGCGGGCGTCGGAGCGAGTCGAAGTCTTGCGACAACTGTCGCAGACCGCCTCCCGCCCCGGCCCGCCTACCGTTGAGCCCACCACCCCGTTCCTGCCGGCCACCTCTGCTGTATTCCATGCGCACGCTGTAAGACGCTGCTGCTTTCCCTTTTTTGCAAAAGGCATGCCGAGGCACGAAAAGAGGGTGAGGGTGCAGCAGCGGCGACGTGCATCGGCCGACCAACCGCTGGTGTATTGTCTGATATTGTCAACAAGCAGGAGGCTTGCCCATGCACGGAGCATTGGTGGCCAGCCCAGAGCACACATGCAGAGACAATGTTGATTCTTCTCGTCTGGGGCCACCAAGCTGGCGTGCGCAGGAAACAACGGGGCCCTGGGAAAGTAATGTGGGCAACCTTCCACCACAATGTCAATACAGAGCAGGCGCAAAAGACAGACAGACTGGGGAGGACCAGGCACGTCAAAGCCTCCTCGTCAGAAAAAGCCTGCCTGGCCTTGCCAAAAAGGGCGCATGCACGGGCCTCGGTCAGTGCCAGGAGGATGCAGTGGCCACCGCCTCGCGCCCGGCGCTGAAGAAGCCGCGCGTGGGCGAGTGCGCGGCGCGGGGCGAGATGCACTCGTCCTCAAGACAGGCCTCCATGGCCTCGCGCTCGGCCATCTCCTCCTGTGTCAGCGCAAAGCGGTGCACGCGCGGCGCACGGCCCGCGATGTAGCGGCCGGCCGGGAGCGCCTCCCACTGCGTGAGGCCCACGTGCGCCGAGGGCACGGTCACGGGCGCGCTGGCCACGCTCACGCCGCCGTCGTCGTCGATCTCGAAGAAGAGGGGCACCTCGCCCGAGCCGTCGCGCGCGGCAAAGGCCGTGCGGCGCTCGGCGTCAAACAGGAAGAAGGCGAAGCTGCCCTGCAGCTCGGAGAGGACCAGCAGCGGGTCCGGGTCGCGTGCGTAGAGGCGCAGGATGAGCGCGGCGCCCTCGGACCGTCGGTCGCTGGCCGGCTGCTCGTCCAGGCGCTCCGCCAGCTCGTCGGCGTTGCTGATGTACGAGCCGGGGACCAGCACGCACAGGCCGGTGGAGTCGGAGGCCGTCAGCGGCTCCGTGTACAGGCCGCCATCCGCGCCGAGCACTGGGCCGCTGCGCACCACCACGGTGGCCCCGGATCCAAATCGGTAGACCTCGGGCGAGGCGTTGTAGCTGCCGGGGGTGAGCGGATCGCTGACGGCCGGGGCGGAGGACGACCTGCGCACGAGCCGTCAACAGTGGCACATCACTCGGCAACACGAGCGTGGATGCATGCGCCTAGCAATCCAAATGCATACATAAAATTCCAGAAATATATCTAAAACCACTGCCCCGCCCTGCGCCTACTTGATGAGGTCAGTCACCCTGGTCTGCGAAACCCTCTCCAAACTGCCTCGTCCAAAGGACAAAAAGGCAGGGAGCGCCCCGCCCCGCGGAACCACGGCAAAAAAGGAGCCTGGAGCCAGAGGGATGTCGGGCATGCTGAAGTGTGAGCTCACGCGGCGAAGCCGCGGAGCTTATGCCCAGGCCTGTGGGGGGGCATCCGTCATGCGAATCCTGGAAGGCAGGAAAAGCATCCCATCATCATGATGCAGGGAGCACTCGCCTGGGCGCCAGGCCGGGGCCATCCCGGCGCAACCCAATCATCCGAGGCCCACCAGGCAACAGCGTTCACGAAACAAAGTATTGTGAATCGCTCCCTCAACCATGGCTCTCCGTCAGCTCGCCAGCCGCGCGGCCCGCGTCGTGACCACCGGCGTCCCCTCCCTGGCCATCAAGGACCAGCTGGCCCCGGCCTGCCTGCGCGCCGGCGCGGCTCGTTTCTACTCCAGCGAGGGTGCGCGGTGGGATGTCGTAAGCGGCTGATCGTCATCGTGGGCAGGGTAGAGGGGCCTGGTTTCGGACGTCCCAAAAGCAGGCAGTGCCCTCACATGTGCTCTCGCGCCTCGCTGCAGTGCCCAGCGGATTCCTGTTTGCGGACAGCCACGAGTACGCCAAGATCGAGGGCGACATTGCCACGCTGGGCATCACCGACTTTGCGCAGGCATGTGGGTGTCGCGAGCTGACTCACTCTTGTTGTCTCGGGAACACCTGTCGTCCGCGGTGGTGGGTCCATGATCGTGTATCATTCACTGAACGTGGTTGAATCGCCACCACTGCAGAGCGAGCTCGGCGACGTCGTGTACGTCGAGGTCCCCGAGGTGGGCACCAAGCTGGAGAAGGGCTCTGCCTTTGGAGTGCTCGAATCAGTCAAGGCGAGTTGCTTGGGCGGGGGCCAAGGAGGGCGTGGGGCGTGCTCTGAGTCAGCTTGAGGCTTGTGAGTGGCAAGATCTTATGCCTGCGTGCACGTGGAGAGGGATAAAATCGGTGCCAACATGCCCCTCAATGGATGCGGCGCGGTGATCCGAATCGTTGTGCTCCACCCCCCACCCCCCGCCAGGCTGCGAGCGATGTGTATGCGCCGCTGAGCGGTGAGGTGATCGAGGCCAACTCTGCCCTGGTCGACGACCCGAGTCTGGTGAGTTATGAAAGGGGGCCTTGCAGACTATGGCGGGCAAGACAGGAGGGTATTTGAAGCGAGAGAGAGTTGTGCCTTGCCGTTTGAGAATCCTGTCGATAGGACAGCTTATGTATGCACCTTGACAAATCACTTCCCATAATATACACAAACCCCAGGTCAACACCGACCCCTACGCGGGAGGCTGGATGGCCAAGATCAAGATCTCCGACGCCTCCGAGGCCGACGCCCTGATGGACGATGCCGCCTACACCAAGCACGTTGAGGCTTCTGCCCACTAGAAGCGGCCCGGACAGCGCCACTGCGTGATTCGCCGGTCGTGTGTGCGGAATTAATCCCATGTAGAGCTATGTAAGGGATCATACGAACTCGCAAATGTTGAGAAGGAGCGACCCAGGGTGGGCAGCAGCACCTCCTCATGGACGCCGTACAGTAGCAAGGTCCGGAAAATTGGGGGCGGGCCGGGTCCGCCTTCTCCGGAACGCTGCGGACCAGGGGCGGGTTCACCGTCCCGCATCGCGCCTCGTGGACAGGTTTTTTGTTTTCCAAGTGTGATTTTTAGGCTTTCCGAATTTGACTGGAGCATCGTGTCTCCACGTTGCTCGCCTTGTTCGAGCCGTGACCTTCAACAGTCCATGCCGATCGGGCCATCCTGCGATAGAGTCGCATCTGGACATGAAAGTCCCATTGCTGCCTGGATATAGCATACGAGAGCCCGTAAGCTAGCATGCTAGGAAAAGAAGAGCGCTGCGAAGCCGAGTCAAGCTCTCGATATCGGTCCACATGTCCGCATTGCGTCCGACCCCGCAGGCGCCTATCGATGCCTACTACCCAAAAAAGCAAACTCTGTCCTTCAAAAATGGATACAGAGTCGCTGAAGTGCAGTGCAGAGCGATGACTGACCAGGGTGTGCCGGCGGAGGCCCCTCTCGTGCCCAGTCCCCCGACGGGCGACCACGTCCTCCCCACTGCCCCCTTTCGGCCGCCATTTGTCCAGCTGGACGGAGCCGTCTTGCAGTTCCTGGCCTATTTCAGCAAATCGGGGTTTGATCAAGAGGGAAGGCGGTTTGAAACGGTACACAAGGCCTATGTCAGGTACTGGCCGTTGGACGGCACCATTGCCGTCAGCGAGGCCTGTCTGAGCACTGATGCCCAGCAGCGAAGCCAGGTATTGCTGTTGTGCTGCCCGCAGCTGCGCGGGTCCCTGGGAATGTGTAGAGGTAATGAGTCCGCCAGGCAGCTATCAAGTCTATACCTTTTGGCTCTCCAATGCAGCGATTCATTGTCGGCCGCCACAAGGCCGCCAGCGGAATTGATACATTCTACACCGGCGCGCGTCTGGAGCTGAGAGGGGTCACCCTGATCCTCGTGGACGCCGATGACTACACCCGGACCTTCATGGCGCAAGCCGGGCACGACGTGGGGCCGCACCTGCCCAGCCCACTCGATGACCTGGACTCTGACAAGAAGGCGCCCGCCAACGCGCCGCCAGCAGGTTAGTGTGTTCTTGGTGGCAAGAATGAACTGGGCTGGCTTTTGCGTATATGTGTGTGCACAAGCGTGTGCATCACTTTAGGAAAAAATGATCGAATGAAAGCCGCCAAGGTTTGATGCACCATATGTCTCGATTTCTCCACCAAAGGCCGACGCCCTCGAGACGCGGACAGCCCCTCGAAATTCGCAGAGGCGCTGCTGGGCAAGGAGGCCGTGTCACGTCGACTCCAGCAGTTTTTGGCCCACAGCAACGAGGTAGAGGTCGAGACGTTGTGGAAGGTTGCATGCATCGTTTGTTGACAGCTCCCACGATTCTGGGACAGATCTTCCCCTTCCCCCCCCTTTGGGTCCTAGGTGCTGTGCTTTTATGGCGTTTGGAACGACACAGATCGCCTTTATGGCGACGTTCACCGCATCAAAGTTCTTTATCATCTCGAAGATGACTCGGTAGGCAGCGCGGGATGGGTTGATTGGGTCCAGCTGGCATCCACAGACGCGGGTGGTGGGCAGTACGGGCACACAGCCGCAATGCCTCCTCCCTTGTCCACGGTTGGGTGCAGATAGAAATGATGGAAGTGACTCCTGCCGGGAGCAAAGCCTTTTTGCGCCGGATCCCAGCAGCCGAGGTAAGGCATCACTTTCTGAGTAGCCAAAGGGTTGGGCTTCACAGCTTTGTGGCCCCATTCCATGCGTAACACAGCACACCTGTCACGTGATGTCAAGACGCAAAATGCGGGGTTGAGTGCATGTCCGTTTTCACAGCAGATCAACCCACCTTGCTTGCATTGCCCACTCCACCGCGTTTGCCAGGCCAGGCCGTCGGGCGGCGCCGCGCAGCTGGGGGGCACCTCCCAAGCACCCGCGCTGTCCTTGGACAATCTGAGGATCGGCTCGGAGCTGCACCTGTTCAACCGCCGCATCCTGCTCGCGGACGCAGACCCCTACACCAAACAGTGGCTCAAGGTGTGCTGACCGGATGCTGACTCGGTGGAATGCTAAAGTCTAGCAGAAAGACAGCATCGTGTGCCCTCTGAGGCACAGAAGGACACTCAGACGTCCGCATGTCGTGCATAAATCCCTTGAACTAGGATGTTTGTGGAGTGCGGGAAGAGGGTCTGGAGCCCATTGCGCATCCCGCTCTGGCCAAAGAGTCTGGAGCCGCCGTCTGGACCCACCAGAAGATTTTAGAGAGACCCCAACAAGTTCCGGTGCGGCGCCAATACAATCTGTTTGTGGTTCCCATCAAGAAATATGTGGCCAAGATCTTGCTTTCAGATTTCTTACTTTCTTCATCCCGCCCTCCGCCAGGTGCAAGCTCCTGCGTCTTCAAGAAAATCGCCCAGGGCCCACCCAGAGTCGACGGCAGTGCTCAAATTCGAAGCCAAGATGGCCACTCCAGAGTCACCCATTGACGAGTACGGGTGTGGGAATGGGTGTGAGTGGCGGTGGGATAAACGAAGGTGGGTCTGCTGTCCCGTTGTTCTCTGAAAGGCACCATACGCTGGTCACCGGAAACCTTACAAGCAAGGGCAATCTATCTGGATTCAACACACGTGAGCTCCCCACCCACCCCCTGTCACTGCCAGGGCCCGCCGCTTTGTTGTCTCATACCACGTCGCCGAGGAAAGCGTGGCCGTGTTTGAGCCGCCGCGGCCCAACAGCGGCGTGCTGGGCGGCAAGTGGCTGGAAAAGACGCGCCTCGTCAGATCGAGCTCGCCCTCCCAGGTCGTGGCCAAGAGCCAGGTGCGGCGGCGTGGGCACGCTGGTCTGTGCAGCGGCTGCGCCTGGTGCCGCCAGTTGCATAAGCACAACGCACCAGCCCTCTTTCCTCTCCCTCCAGGGCCACATCATCGAGCGCGATCTGTGGGTCGGGGCCCGCATCCCTGTGCTGGGCCGCGAGCTGGTCTTGCTCAGGGCAGACGAGTTCACGCTGGCGCACATGGAGCGCGGGGGGCACGAGCACGCAGACCCCGGCCGCGCCGTGGCGCAACTGCGCGCGGCCCTGCAAGGTGCGCCGTGGTTGCGGCTCCTGGGGGCTTGACTTCCCCAAGACTCCTTGTTTGCTTCTTCGCGCCCAACCCCATTTCCCCATCTCGCCAGCAGATCCGGCGGTCGTGCGGCGGCTGCGGGCCGCGCTTCCCCTGCACGACCCCCTGACGGCGGAGGCCCTGGGCACGGCCGTCGCCAGCGAGAGCACGGGCCTGAGCGCCCACCAAGGCATCGCGGTCTTCCGGCACGTGCGCGCCCGCGTCCCCGGCGACGCCCCCGTGACCACTGCCTGCGTCCTGGAGTCTGTCCTGATGCAGTGAGGTGCACAGTAGTAGTACAAAAGTTCCCTACTCAGGAAGATGATGGAAAAGGGGAACCAGCGTGCGGCGGCCCAGGATAATAGGTGGGCCCTCCGCCGCTTTCTACCCACAGAGGTTACGAGCAGCATCAGCCGGGCAGCGTGATTCCAAAAGGTCTGGGCTCGAGTGGCAAAGCAGCTGACTTGACGAGGCGCCGGCGCAGGGGAGGGATCAGAGGAAGAGGCCGGCAGGCAGCGCGACAACTTGCGCGATGAGGGGTGCAAAGGGGCGGTACGGGGCCGTTAAAATGGCTGGCAAGCCCGGGGATGAATAAAAAGGGGCCACCCGTGGGTGCTTATTGAGGGGGACCGGCATTGCAAATACGGCCGGCGGATGGCAATGGGAGCAATCGGGAGAGAATGGGGTTGCGGCACTCGATGCCGGGACAGCGGAGCGACAAAGCGAATGCCTGAAATCAAGGGCAAGGATGGGAAAAGCCAGAGGACGTGCATCCCATGCGATTATTAGTAAAAGGGGAATAAAATCATAGGCCACAGAAAAAACCTTCATTTTCAACAGGGCAGGTACGTGACCCTCAAATCATAACGCCACACCGTGAAAGACCGGGGCAGGGGCGGGTGCGCCAATCACCAATTGTGGCCCACCTCCCTGCGCATCACACCAAATGATACTGTTGTGTTTAAGTTGCCCGTCGGATGCGAGGGCGGGGCGGCAAGGGCGCTCCGCCGCTTGCTCCCGGGTCGTTATCTTCTCGAAAAAAAGGGGCGGCGACGCGCGCCGCTAGGCGCGGCCGGTGACGCATTGTGGGGCCCTTGTGCACGGGGTACTGAAAGAATGGGGCCCCGCAACTGCGTCCCCGGCGGCGCCCAGCGGCGCGCGTCGCCGCCGCGTACGCCAAGGGCGGCCTGGGCTGCGATGGTTGCCAGCTCTCACGAGAGCGGACAAAGCTCGCAACCGAGGCCGCCACCAAACTCTCTCAAGGCCGGATGGCATTCAACTCCGCCTGCAGCTGCTCGACGGCCGCCACGGCCGCGGCGTTCTGCTTCTGCTTCAGCTTGGACTTGGCCGCGGACAGGCGGTTGGCGAGGATGCGGCGCGCCTTCTTGGGGTCGATGCGGGGGTCCAGGCGCGGGTCGGCCGCCGGCTGGCGGCCGCCCTTGCCCTTGCGCAGGTGCAGGGGCGTGAGGTATGTCATGTGCGGGACGGCGCTGCGCCCGGCCTCGCCCAGCTCGCCGGCCGACACCGAGCGCGCCATGCGGTCGGCCGCGGGGCGCGCGGCCTCGCGCGGCCGCGGCGTGGGGCGGGCCCGCATGTCGGGCATGGACTGCGTCGCGTGCATGCCCGGCGCCAGCGGCGTGGAGCAGTCAATCTCCGAGTCGGAGAGTTTCAAGTAGCCGTCGCTGCGGCAGGGGTGGGTGGGGTGGCAAATTAGCGCAAATGAAAAGTGTAATATATAGAATGAGACACGCGTACTGTGATTGGCTCCGTGCGACCGCAAACATTGCTCAATCTCTGGCAGTGTGCTAAAAAGATGACCTCATCCGCACATCAGCCCTCCCACTTGTCACACTGTCCCTCACCCGGGGACCTGCACTCCGCGCACCCCTTCCCACGCCAAGGCGCTCCGCCAAAACACCCCCAAATAACCAACCTGGTGGACTCGGGGATGGGCGCCTGGAGCGCGGGGGACGGCCGGGCGGACAGCGCCCACTGCTCCGGCAGCAGAGGCTGGTGGCAGGCCCAAGAGTCAAACAACAGGCCAGCTCCGCCGGCCAGGCCCCCGGCCTCCGGCAACAGCGGCTCCGCATCAAAAATGAAATAGTCGTTGGACACGGCCGACGAGGCGGCCGACATGGCGCCGGAGAGCGTGGCGTCCAAATCGCAAGCGTCAAGCAGCCGAGGGGACGAGCCCATGGGCTTGAGGTCTGAGCAAGGGACGGGGCGATCAGGTGTAGCTAAGTACTTGCTAATGGATGCAACTCGATCGGGGAGACGCTCTTCTGATCGCGCGTCCGCAACGTTGACGCCCCACTGCGGGACCGCAGGCTGCGTGCCAAAGTACTACGCGCGGCCCCCACCGCGCGGTCGGTCGCAGGGTCCTGCCTCCACACGCTTACCAGTATACAACCCGGGAACGGGGATCATGCTGGAGGCATACATGCCGATCCAAGTTGCAGGATCCCAGGGACGCGCCCTCTGGTCTTGAGCGTCGGGTGCAGTTTGTCACTGGTCGCCTCGCGCGCGTGGCCAGGAGCACGGTGGCGCTCCCCTCCCTTGTTAGCTAGCTGTGAGTCGCTACGATCGCTAAGAGCAAGGAAACTACAAACTACTCATGTACGAAGTCAGAACTGGGCCCGAGGGTATGACCTAGAGACGGTCCCGAATCAATTTACTGAACCGCACTTACTACCCTCGCCGCTGCGACTGCTTCGACGACAAAAACCCTAATGGCATGGACCCCTTCCCCGAAGACGAGGCCTTACTCATCACGGCCCGCGGCCATTGCTGACGCCCTCCCCCAATGACCAAATATTATTGCACCACTTTTCAAGTGGAAAGCATGCTCGGCAGGCGTGATCATGTGGCGATCGGCAGCCGCCCTCGCCGCCGTCCAAGGTGTGGTGGCAGCTGCAGTATGTACACGTCAACACAATCTGACGGTCGAGCGGGAGGTCGAGGTTCGAGCCAGGTTCCTCCTGGTCAGACGCTCTCAAAGCATGAGCTACCCAACCAATCGTAATCTTCCAAGGCCGAGTGGTAATGAATGGCTGGTTCGATGTGACTTGTGGCCGGAATTGAGGGCCGGCCTTGTCTGCTGGCAATTTTTCTTGAACAAGACAACCTTGCACGGCGGGCCCATGGAATGCGACAAAGAAGTCGAAATCATACACGCTTGTGCGCGCTATTGTGCAAAAGCGCGGACGTGTAGTTTGAGGTTTTTACCGGCAGAATTTGGGCTCAGGGAGGCTGTAATGGTTCCTTAACTCGGAAAGAACCTGTTGGTCAAACGTCACGGAACGTAGGGACGACTGTATGACCCTTGCCTACACAAGCGCATCGGTCCCATTAGGCTCTATCTGGCACGCCGGCATCATTTTAATGCCCTTAAAAATTCACTTCACGCCTTCACCTCGTTTCTGTACGGTGTATGTGTCTGTGCGCCGGCGTTCATACACGGGGCTCAAGCCGCCTGGTTCCAATGGATCCGGGCACCCAAAGAGAACAACTTTGGTGTTCCTCTGGGAGTGACAGGGGTGAATTCCGCCCATATTACGATATAATTTTCAGCGTTTAATGCTTTTAAATTCAATGTCAAAGCTTTATATCCGGTTGCCCGGGCCTCGCCACTCCCCCGGTGCGACCATTGTTAATCCTCCTCATGGATTAAGCATCGAAATCGCGGGAACGCGCTACACATTGCGGCCGACGCGCCTCGTTGATACTTATTCTATACAATGACAATTTTACACTCAATATAAGCACAAAGTAAGCCGGTAGAGGGTCTGTGTGAGGTTACTGTCCGGCAAGGAAACCATTGGAGAGTACCCAGCCCAACGCGCATCCCAGCACCAACGAGGATGAGAAATCTTTCATCCACGGATCCCACACCCGACTCATCGTCGGAAGGTATCCAAATTCCAGTTCCGGAGCAACGGTCGTCGCACAACTATCGTTGGACTAAAGCACACTTGTACCGTTTACATAAAATTTCTGGTTGAAGTTGACGTGTCTATGTAGCGAGCCGAGCCGAGCTGAAGGTTTTCTGGCCCTGACGAGAACACCGTTTGCGGGAGGGCTTGGTCTGCTTAAGAGGCACTTCCCGGGCCGGAAGGCCCCGTGAGGCAGGGCCGGATGGCCTTTCTATCCTACGACTTGGAGCCAGGCAGGCGATTGGGTCCCTTTGTGCTCGGTAAGGCCCCAGGTCGCCGCGAGTCCCGTGCTCGCTGGTTGGGGTTTCGCGTTCGAGGCTGATGCCCGTCAGCGCCCGAGCACCCCTCCGACTCTCCCCGCGCCGCAGGTGCCACGATCACTCAAGTCCTGGGCTACCTGGTGCAGCACAAAAAGTCCTACCGGCGGGTGGACGTGTGCTTCGATGCCCAGGTACTGACCAGCAGCCTCGCTTGGAAAGAGCCCGATCGGGGGTTTGGCCGGAGTGGAGGGATAATGGGAGGCCGGGTTTGGGGAATTGTTGCATCATAGTTTGGGTGGTGCATATGCTTCATTGTCGTCGTTGTCATTCGTGGATTGGATGGGTTTGGCGGAAGCCCCTGTGGCCGAGTATGAGCGCCTGCGGAGGGTAATGCAATCCGCGCTCTCTGGGCACGGTTCAAACGGTACTTTTTTTTCAAGCTATCCTCGTCTAGGCGTATATACACAGCAAGCATGTGCCTTTTAACTTTTCCAAACCACATCCCGCAGCTGCTTTTGGAGGAAGACACGCGGATCGCGCTCCCCGAGCACGGCCTGCGCCTGGCATTTGACCCTGGATCGCAGCGGCTGCGGCTGATCGAGATCCTGGACGCCGATCGCCTGGCGGTGGTACTCCACGGCCGGCGGCTCTTTGGCGGCGTGGCGGCGCCTCCGCGGCTGGGCGCCATCTACCAGGAGCTCGGTCCGACCTGCCTGACCGGGCAGGGCGACGAGGCGGACGAGGCCTTCCCGCTGCTCTACCCCGGCGTCCTCTTCCTCTTTCCCCAGCAGCAGCAGCAGCAGCAGCAGCAGCAGCGCGGGGCAAGGCTCAGCGCGGGCGCGCTTCCAGAGGGAGCCTTTTGCGCGGACGCCATCGCGCGGCGCGTCGTCGTCTTTGCCGGCCTGGCGACGTCGGCGGCGGCCGCTTTGAGCGCGGCGCCGCCGCCGCCCGCGCCGCGCGCCGTCGAGGGCAGGCCGCGCCCCGGCGCCGCGCCCGCGACGCTGTACGCGGTTGCCGGGCGCGGGCTGTTCGGCCTGGGCCCCGGCTGCGCGGCGCTGGAGCTGGGCGCCAGCCTGCAGCAGGTGCTGGCGCTGCTGGGCCCGCCCTGGCGCGTGCGGCGCGTGCGCGGCCCGCCGGCCGCGGCCGGGCGCTACGCGCTGGCCTACCCCGCGCTGGGCACGGACGTCGTGCTGGACGCGCGGCGGCACGCGGTGGACAGGCTGGTCCTCCACGCCAACGTGCCCGGCAGCCCGGCCTTTGGCCTGGTGGAGCGCTGCGACGCGGTGGTGCTGGCCGACGAGGCCGAGCTCTGGAGCGGCGCTGCTGAAGGCGCCGGCGCGGGCGGCTCTGCCAGCGGGGACAGCAGCGGGGAGGGCATGGATGTTGCAGCACTCGATAGCGACCTGGTCGGGCCCTTGCCTCGCGAGCACGGCTCTCCTATGAGCAAAGCGTCGAGCGACAGCGCCACGACAGTCTCTGGGCCCAAGCTGGCGGCCTGCTTCCCTGAGCATGCGCTCCCCGCCGCGCCCGTGCCCATCCCCGCGCCCACGCCCACGCCCACGCCTATTCCCACACCCGCCCCGCCCGTGCCCACGGGAAAGAAAAAAGGCAAAAAGGGCAAGAACCGCGGCGCGGTCGAGGCGCTGGGCTCGTCCTCGGCATCCTCCTCCAGCCTGGGCAGCGCCGTGCCCAGTCTGAGCTCGTCGCCGGGCCTGCTCACGCCCTCGCCCCTGCACGACGCGCCCGCGCTGCGCCAGGCGGCCTCGCGGCTCGGCGGCGGGCCCGCGCCGCGGCGCGCGCAGGTCGGCAGCGACACGGACGTCGAGTCGGTACGCGGGCCCTCGGAGGGGTGGTCGGACGCGGACGACCTCACCGCGCTGGTCATGCGCGCCTCGGCCTGCGGCGAGGCGCTGTCGGTCGGCGTGCAGGCCGGGGACGAAGAGGACGGGCTCGTTTTGGGGGCGCTGGACCTCGACGACGCCGGCCCGGGCCCCGCGCCCGGCGACGGTTTCTCGGAGTCGCTGTGCTGGGACGGCTCCGTCGCGGCCTACGTCGTGCCGGGCGACATCGAGCTGGCCGACCCCGGCGCCGAGGCCGCCTTTGAGCGCGTCCCGCTCCAACGCGACTGCGCCACGCAGACGCAGCGGCGGCGCGCGGCGCCCGACGCGCTGGTGGTTGAGCCACGGCCGTTTGACGTGGCCGCGCTGGCCGCGCGGCCGGGGGTCGCGATCGCCAGCGGCGCGGCGGCGGTGCATGCGGTCTTTGGGCCCCGGCGCCGCCGCGCGGGGCCCCGCTCGCGCTCGGGGACAAGGCCGGGCGCCTGCCGGACGACGGCGCCTTCACCCTGCTGCACGCCTACCGCGGCGCAGTGTTTGAGACGCTGCCCGCGGGGCAGATCGCGTCCGTCACCCTGTTCCGGCCCTGAGCGGCCGAGGCTCGCTGTTCTGAGGCAGGGTGATCTGCGATGGAGGAGGGCGCCGGATCTCTCCTGGCACCTGCCCCGCCTCGTCCTGTTCGCCCCTCATCATCCACCATCAATCTCCCGCACCCCAAGAAATTGTACTCCCAGACAAGAGTGTGTGCGCCCGCATCGTCGGCGGCGCGATTTATACGACGCAAAAAAACCAAAAAATATCTATTCCACTGCCCATGACCGTCGGAGCATGGCCTCCCGGGGCGGCTGTACTTCCCACGTGCGACGGCATCGTCCCTCCGCTTGCCGGCCCCATGTATGAACGATCGAGTGCCCTGCTCCACGTTCGGCCCCTGTACAAGTATGCGCGTGCGGCACGCGCTGCGCGGCTCGCGCTGTTCATGCCCCCCCTTCTGTCCCGTATTGCCACCTGTACCATGTCCCGCCCCCTTCATGGGGCGGCCTGCGCCCCTGCGTGCCCCATTTTACCCCCTGCGCCAGCCTTTCCTGCCATTTGTGGCGCCTGAGCGCGGCCCGGCGCCGTGCTCTGAGGCGCCGAGCGCCTGTCGCATTGACACTTGTTTTCCGGATGTAAGGATTGCACCATCTCCTGCACACCTGTCGTCGCCGTGAGATGTAGATTGGGGCGGCACGCATTTAAAAAATGTGCTTTGAGTCTCGAAGCATTGGTGATTGATCAGCATTCGATCAGGTTAATCTGGTCATGAAAGTAGCATTACAGCATTAAACAGTCCCCAGATCGAGCACGCCGTGGCGGGCTCCCGGTCGCCATGTCCGGGGCGACCTCCCTGCAGTCGCCCCACCGCGACGCCATACCGAGAAAAGGCGACAGCGTGGCGCCAGAGGACACCGGTGCATATGCAAATTTTAGCGAGGTGGGTCGGAGGGGGTGGGCGGGCCGGCTGAAGGCGGATGGTGTGCAGGGGATCCGTGCAGCGTGCCCAGGTTTAAATAAGTAGCGCAAGCGACATCAAGTGATCGCCTTCACGTCGCCAGCCCCCGGCCCTCCACGCCAGGGAAAGATTGTGCTGGATGCGAGCAAGCTGCTGCAGCTGGAGCTGGAGGTGGTGAGCCTGCACCAAGCCTTGCAGGCGGCGCTGATGGAGCACCAGAGCCGGAGCTCGCAGATCTACCGCCTGCAGCAGGCGCTCCAGGATGCTGAGGACCGTGCGCAGGTATGCGTGGGGTGGTGGGTTATTCATCTGAAGTGGAGTCATTGAGGAGGGTGCGATCGCTTCGCATCTTGTGATACCCGAGGACAGAGAGGACCTCGGGGATTTGAGAGCGCCAAAACGTGCCGCTGCTTTGTGTTTGGTCAGCGCCCCATCGGGCGGCAGCAGGGAGGACCATTGACCGGCTTTGTGTCTTGCACACCCCATTGCCTTGCTTCCTCACACAGTTGATCCCTCAATAATATCACGTTGCCAGAGCGCCAATCACCGGAGCCTGGAGCTGGCAGAACAGGTGCTGGCCTCCGAGGAGCGCGTGTCGGCGACTGCCCGCCAGCTTCAGGCCAGCGAGGCGCAGCTCGCCTCGCAGCAGGAGGCGCTGGGCGGCTGCCGGACGCGGCTGGCGAGCGCCGAGGCGCGGGCCGCGGAGCTGTGCGTGCTGCTGGCGGAGTCGCAGCACGCCTTTCGCGCGGCCGAGGCGCGCACGCAGGTTCTCGAGGCCGAGCTCAGGGCCCGCGAGGCGGGGAGGACGGAGGCCGAGCAAGGTGCCAGCGAATGTGCGGCGCCGGGCGATACGGAAAGCGGCGTGGATGTCTTAACAAAACAGACTGCCTCGCTGGACCTGGAGAGGCAAGCCAGCGCCGCGCCGTCCGAGGCGGCGGGCCCGGCAAGCACAGCCTCTCCGACGGAAGCGCCGCCATCGCAAGGCAAGGAAAACCGCCCTGCGGGCCCATGCGCAGGCGCGCAGGGCTCAGCGCCGGCCCAGGCCGGGGGCACGCAGTCCCTCTCCTGGCCGGACGTGCCCAGCTGCCCAGACCTGCTCGTGCCGGTGGACTTGTCAGACATTGCGGCGCTCAGGCGCCACGCCCAGGCGCGCTCGCTGGCGGCCAGCAGCTCGGGGTGGACAGGTGTCTCGGAGGGAGGGCCTCGGGAGGTGCGCGCCGACCTCGGCCTCGGCGCGCCGCAGGGAGGCCCCAACGCGCGGCGAGCGCCGCCGCCACGGGCTGAAACGCCGCGGTACGGCCAGCTCCCGGCCTTTCAAGACGTCAAGGTCGCGTACGACGCAGGTGCGATTGGGCTGAGGAGTGCATTATCAAGGCTCTGAGGTAGCGGACGAGAGATCTCCGCATGCTCCCGGGGCTGCACGCAGTGAGGCGCCCTGCGCTTCGTTGACCGGTCAAACCTACAAGCACTTCATTTCCCTACTCCAACAGCCACCAAGGAGCCAGCCCAGGGCACCACCCAGCAGCGCTTGGTGCGTCGAATTCTTGGGCCCTCCAACGCCGTCATCTCGGATCCAATCAAAGTGGCACCCGTGGTCCAGGTGGGTGTGCAGTTGAAGGTGTGCATGGGTACACGATTGCAGTAGTCATATCGTTTGCCGTTCAGATGCAGGTGACGCGAGACTGCTCCACTGTTGACCGCCTCGTTTTGGCACGTTTGACGCAGGGCGTGGTGGAGCTGCTGGCAGAGTCGGGGCTCCACCTCCCGCTCAGCCAAGCGGGCCCTGGGCAGTACCTGCTGGGCTCCAGCCGCGCCAGCGTGCGGCTAGTGCAGGGCAAGCTGATGGTCCGGTCCGGCGCGGGGCACGTTCCCTTTCTAGATTGGCTGGCCAAGCAGCCGCTCCCGACCGGGCCGGCGGAGCTGATGAGCGCAGAGTCCTTGTGACCTCATGCTGTGCAGTACTTTGTAAAAAGAACAAGTGACCAGTGTCTTGTCTGTGTGCAATCAGCTGCTACCAGTTTGGGGCCCAGGGGCTGACTCAACCTTTGTCCCCCCCTTCCAGCCTGCTGCGCGGGATGGGCACCCTGGATCGCACACTACTCCCTCTAACAGTGCAAGCACATCCGATCAAAAGGTTATTTCCTAAGATTCTTGATACCAGCATGACTTCTATAAAAAGTAACCACCATCACACCGCGGTTAGCCGTCCCAACAAAGACACCCACGCCTCAGCATCCGGCAACCGGGCATGAGCCCCTCCTCACTACGTGGCCGACATTTGTCCCCGGCAACGGGGGGTGAAAGTCCGAGTGCGGGTCCCGGGCAATTACGTCGCGACCGCATCTGGGCCGTGGTAAATTTCGGTCGACGCTCGCACGGACACCGAGTGTGGTTTCTGAGAGGATTTAGCGAGTGTCGAAGCGGTGCGAGTACCAGACGCACCGAGTCGGGGACTGTGCGCGTGCGGCCCCTCTGGGGCTACGGGCACCCCTCCCCAGGGCTGGCAGAAAGGTTTCTCCAGCCCGAAATGTCAGCTCTGCATGGAATTCTCTGATGATTCGGCTGGCGTCGGGGTTGACACGGCTGGCGCTGGTCCTTTGAAGCGAAGCGATGCGCCAGATGGTCCGATGGTCGTCGTCGATTTGAAGTCTGTGAGCGAGGACTTCCTCAAGCCCGCGCTCAAAGGGGTGATGGCGTGTGGCTTGAAGGACTGGCCCTCGCCCATGACCTCCTCCCCCCATCCCGGCGCACCCCTGCCCCTCCACGTCGACGTCCACGCCGGCCAGCAGCGAGACGCCCGGCACGGACCTGGTGTCCCCACCCCCCGGCCCGTCGAGCGGGGCGGAGCAAGAGTCCAAGAGCCTGAGCGAGGGCAATGAGGAAAGCCCTGGCGCCGTGGACAAGGAGGCGGGCAAGGACCACGACGCAGGGGCCCCCGCCTGCGTCACCGGGGCCCAGGGCACCGCGGAGCTGCTCTCGCTGGTGGACCGGCTCGCGGCGCTGGACAGCGAGGGCTGGTTCCAGGTCCCGGTCACGGACGCGCAGGCGCCTGGCTACTCCAGCATCATCAAGCACCCAATGTGCCTGCAGACCATGCGGGCCCGGGCGCAGGCTCAGGCCTACGAGTCCTGGGGCGAGCTGGTCCGCGACTTCGAGCTGCTGTGCAGCAACGCCATGCGCTACAACCAGAAGCGGTCCCGCATCCACAAGCAGGTATGAGGGGGCCCGGAAAGAGGGAGGTTTTTTCTGGTGTCGGCATGTGGATGAGTGGGGGTGTCTGACTTTTTGTCAGCTTGCAGGCACATGTACGATGCCGTGCCCCACTTTCTGCACCTACCAAAATTCTCGCCCACAGGCGCTGACGATCTTGCGTGCCGGCAAGAAGCTGTTGATGGAGGAGGAGCTGAGCGGGCGGAGAGCCGTGGCCGCGGTGGTCGCCGAGCGCAAGGGGGAGCGGTCTCTGCGGCGCAGCCGGAGCTCGAGGCGCAGCTGGCGTCCCCGCTGCCAGAGCCGCTGCGCTCCCCGCAGACGGGCGCGCTTTCCGGCGCGCGGTCGGACGGCCTGTTGACGCCCGGGGCCGCGCTCGGAGAAATGAGTGCGCATGCCGGCCCGCCGGCGCCGCTGCCCGAGCTGGAGATGGCTCTGAGCGAGCACGGCGACACGGAGAGCGAGAGCGACGCAGAAGAGGAGGCCCTGGTTTCCTTGGGACCGGCGGAGGGTGTACGCGAGGCGTGCCGGTTTGTGCCGTGGCCGGCGGGCAGCCCGGCGTCGTGCGCCGCGTCGCCAGGTATGGTCCCTCCCCAAGAAGAAGCATCGTCTCTGAGCGCCGACCCCGCCATCGCGGCGCTGGAGCGCCGCGCGCGGTGGCTGGAGCTGCGCCTGCGCGACCTGCGGGCGCGCGAGGTGCGGTACGCAAGGATTGCCGCGCGGCCGACGCGGGGCAAGGAGGCGACGAGCAGCGGCGAGAGCGAGGCGCCCGAGGGCGCGCTCGCCGGCACGTCGCCCGCCGCAGGGTCAGGCAGTTTACCTAGGCCCTCGGGGTCGCTCACGAGCTGGACGCACCCGCTGCGCGAGGCGCGCTCGTCGCCGGGCAGGCCTCTCCCGCCCGCGCCCGAGCCGTCGCAACCTTTCTCGGCCGACTATCCGGCGCGCGCCTTTGCGGCGCTGGAGCTGCTGGATCGGCGCGCCGAGGCGCTGCAGTCGGCCATCCAGGCCGCGGCGAGCAAGGCGGCGGGCGCCGAGGCCGCGCGCGGGCCCCGCGCCGGCGCGCGACGCGCCGGCGGGCCTGGACGCTGCGCTCCAGGGCCTCGGACCGGCGCCTGCTGCGCACCGGCTCGCTCCTCACCGAGCGGTCGCTGTCGGTCTCGCTGTCGTCGCCGCGCGGCGGCGCGCGCGGGCTTTGCGCACGCGGGCCTGACTCCGCGCGGCGCAAGCGCGCCGCTGCTGGGCGCGCGCGGCTCGCTGGACGCCGCGCTCGGCGGCCGCCAAGCGCCCCGCGGGCGGCGCCGCGCCCGGCGCCAACCCGCGCGGCCGTCCGCCCGGCGGTGCGATGCGCAGCGGCGGCTCGGCCGGCGCGCTGTCGCGCGAGGGCTCCGACGCGGCGCGCGCGGCCGGCCTGGGCCCTGGCCTGGGCTCGCTCAAGCGCCGCCGCGCGGCGAGCGAGTACGACATCGGCGAGATGCTGACGCCCGGGCGCTGGGCGCGCCCAAGTTTGTGGAGCGCATCCAGGTCAAGACGATTGACACGCCGCGTGTGCGCGTGCTGCCCGAGGCGGAGCGGCGGCGGCGCTGGGCGGCCGTGGAGGCGGCCGCGGCCGCGCTGGAGGGCGGCAAGAAGCAGCGCGCGCGGGCCGCGCGCCTGCTGCGCGAGGCGTGCCGCGGCGGCGCGGGATGCGCAGGGCGGCGCCTCGCCCAAGCGCTCGGCGGCGCAAGCGCGCGCTGGCGGACGAGCCCGAGGAGGCGTCGTCGTCGGACGAGGACTCCTCGGACGAGGCGTTTTTGGCGCGGCACGCGCCGCTGGAGGCCGCCGAGCGCGCGCGGTACGAGGCCGCGGTCGACCGGCCGAGCCGCGCGAACAAAAAGCCCGGCAAGGGCGGGCGCGGCAAGGGCGGGCGCGGGCGCCCGGCCTCGCGGCCGACGTCGCCCGGCCTGGTGCCGCTCGCGGCCGCGCACGCGGCAGGCGGTTCTGGTGTCTGGACTCGTGAGCGGGCGGGCTCGGCGACGCCGTGCTCGAGTTGCACCTCCAGCCGCGGCACCGTCGGCTCTGACGCGGTCGGCGCAAAGCAGGTGACAATGAGCACAGCGCAGCAGACGACGACGGTGGGCGACCCCGTCGGCGCGCCCGCCACGGCGCAGCCGGCCGCGCGTCTGCAGCCCGCCGCGGCGACGCCGCCCCAACCCACCGCCTCCCCCGCGCCTGCGCCCGCGCCCGCCTCGGCAACGCTGACGGCCGCGTCCGTGCAGCAGCAGCAGCAGCAGTTCATGGCGGCCTTTGCGGCGTCGGTGATGGCCGCGCACGCGCAGGCGCAGGCGGCGCAGCAGGCCGAGGGCGGCAAGGCGTCCGCGGCGCAGCCGTACCCGCTCATGATGATGCCGGTGCACGGCCAGCTCATCGCGGCGCAGCTGGCGCAGTACGCGCGGCGGCGGCGGGGCAGTCGCAGGAGGCCGCCGACGCCGCCGTCGCGGCCATGGCCAAGGCCGCCGGGGCCGTGGCGGCCTACGCCTCGCAGGCGCCGGAGAACGCGCCGCAGCAGGTCAGCCCCGCACAGGTGCAAGCCATGTTTGCCTACGCGGCGCGGCAGCCGCTGGGCGCGCTGAACCCCGCAGCCACCGCGGCCGCGGCGGCCGCGGGCGCGCAGCAGGCGCGCACGCCCAGCCCGGCGCTGGGCGCCGCGGCCGCGGCGCACAAGCCCGCCGCGGCGGCCACGCCGCCGGCGACGCCCGCCAAGGAGCCGGCCATGCCCGAGGCCACCAAGGCCGCCGCGGGCGGCTGAGGACGGCGAATCTAGCGCCCACACGCGCCAGCCTCCCCCGCACCCACCCCTGTATACATACTACTCCCTCCCTTTGAGACTTTTGCGCCTTCTTCAAAAATGTGTGTGTGTGGATTGCCCGTCCGCTCATAAAAAAAAGCTTTTTCCCTCTTATTCGCCGCCGCAACACGCACTCCCTATGTATTTGCGATGTGGGCCTCAGCCCGGACCGATCGACTCTGTCACCGCCCCAGACAAAAAAAAACCTCCTTCCCCGCATTCTCTGCTCAGGTGCTTGTCCCCATTTCATAGTCGCGTTTCGTCGTTTTTGCCTGAGAGAGCCGGAAGAAGGAAACAAGAAGAAGAGGGGATTTGGGGGGACATAGAAAGAGCTGTAGGAACTTGGAAGGAATATAATATAAGCGTGCTTGTTCAAAGAGAGAGCTCAGACTCGTGTGTCCTCTGGAATGCGCAAATGCCCCGCCACATGCAGGATCACAGGCAGCGCTGGTGCACCGCCGGCGGCCCGTTCTCGTCGTAGTCGCCCCGGCCGACCCACTGCTCCTGGGCCGCCAGGATCTTGGACAGCAGGGCGCCCCCCGCCCAGGCCGCCTGCTGCGCCGCGCCGGCCGGCATGTGCTCGGGGAGGTCGGCCAGGCCCGCGGTGATTGATCCCGGGAGCGCCGACTGCACCGCGCGCAGCAGCCTGGGCCCCAGCCCCTTGACGCCCGACGCGGCCCCGGTCACCAGGATGGAGGAAAGCGCAGCCTGGAATAGGGGGTGTTTTTGAGGTATGTGTGTGAGGGCATGAATTGAGTCTGGTCAGCGCGCGTCATGAGCCGAGCTGGAGATAGTCATCAACATGTCATTCGGCAAATTCTGAATCGTCGATGCCATTCTGCCTTTAATTTTGCTCAAAGTTGACAACCCCCCACCCCCACCCCCCTCTCCTTGCCCATATAAGATTCGGCACGGTACCTTGCGTGATTCCCGGTCCTGCAGGGACAGACCCAGGCTGGCGATGAGGTCCGGCAGGGGTGCGGTGGCCAGGGGGTGGGCCGCGCGCGCCGGCTCGGCGTAGGCCGCCAGGAGGGCGGGCTCCAGCAGCGCCCCCGACGTCGCCTCCTGATAGGGCTTGAGTTCGATCTCCTGCCCGTCCGGGAGGGCAAAGACGGTGCGCGCGGCCTCGGCCTCGGCGCCGGCGCCGCCGTCGGCGCCCGGGCGGGCCACCGGCGCCGCCTGGAACGCGGGGAAGCCCAGGCACGCCCTCTTCAGCTCCTCGGCGATGGCCTCGTCCAGCGCCAGGCCCCGCTGCGCCGCCAGGGCGCGCACGTGCTCGGTGAGCTGCCGGCCCCCGACCGGGACGCGGGCGGCGCCGATGGGGGCCTGCTGCCCGTCCAGGACAGCTGTCACGTCGACCTTGTCCAGCCCGTACTCGACCACCAGGCCCGAGGCCCTGCCCGCGGCGTACAGGCTCAGCACCGCCTGGTCGGCCACAAACACGCCCGTGGCGCCCAGCCCCTCAAACGCCAGCTGCACCAGGCGCTCCCGATCCTCGAGCGGGGTCAGCACCGGCTCGCAGAACAGGATTGGGCCCTCCTGGCCCGCGGCCCAGCCAAGCTGATGACGTTCCGATTGAGAGAAGGGAGGGATAGATCAGCGGTTTCGGAAGCAAGTCAGGAGTCATGGGATTCCGTTTGGACAAGGGAAGCAATGGAGCTGGCCATGGTCCTCTTTTCCTGCCAGGCCATCACTTTTAGGCATCAATCATATCATTTAGAGCCTCCTCCAATCAAATCAGTACCTTTTGGTACAGGATGCTATCTAACAAGGCCTCGAGAGCTTCCCAGTCCGTGATGCGCCCAGCCGAGATGGGGTGGACCGGTCTGGGGCCCTCCTGGGGCCGTGTGTCCTCGGCCAAGCACGGCACAACCTGCAGTCGAATCGGGATACATCGTCGGCCATTGGCTCGAGTCTCCGGCCCAGACGCACATGATGCCATGGCAATGTTTAATGTATTTGCATGCAAACTCAAAAGTCGTGCCATCTTGTACGCACCACGCTAGGCTCATGATCATTGGGGTAGGACACCGGCTTGCCCGCCCGAATGGCGTGGCTCCCCAAGTCGATCACCACGGGCGAAGCCATGGTCATTGCATGGTGGTTGTAGAAGTCTTTGAGGCTGGCAATGTAGCCGAGACAAGACTGTGGCACGATCGGCTGGGCTGTGAACGCAAGTTGTGTGTGTCTTCATGGGGACGACTCCACCATGGGTAGTGGTGGTCGGGCGCGATCTGAGCAATGGCAATTCAATCCGACGGCACGCACAGCATGATCTACCGGGGTGCATGCCCCATGGTCACCTACAAGGCGACCAAGTGCCTCCACGCGCGTCTCTGAAAGTATTCACATATAGACGCAATTAAGGGCGAGTACGCGTGGGAGGCAAACGCCGTGACCAGGTGTGTGGGGATTATGCCCGGGAGCTCCCCGCCCAGCGTCGTCCCGGAGTGGACGTGAGCCACATGCGGAAATGTAGACGTTTATCCGCCTGTGAATATATGTTTCTGTTATATTTTGTTTAATGGGTCCGCGGTACTGCCCACTCACGCGTTGCTGTGGTGTGGGAGGGGCGGGCTGTGGCGCAGGTTTCCGGTGTATCCAATTTTGCGCGGTCGGCAAGCTTGTGATTGGCGAAGTCGCCGCAGCTGTGTTTCGTCGTTGGCTATATTATGGTATTCAGTGCCTTATATTATTGACTTCGCGGTCGCCTCTCCTGCAGATCTGGCGGGCCGTCGCTATCTGGGGAGGAATGTCGTCAGATACAGGGAGCGAGTACGCCCCCACCGTGTCCGATGGCGAGAGCACCGACTCGGACGACTTTTTGGGTGCGGGGTGTGGCTGGTGAACTAGGTTTCTTGGGTTGATGTCTCTGGGAGAACAACAATCGCTAACGCGGGCGCTGGTCGGCGTCACAAGGATGGGGCCGGTCTCACATTTTTCCATTGTCAACATTGTGAACCAGCCGACGAGCAGCTGACGTCGGCACGGGCCGCGGAGCGGCTGGTTGTGGAGGACTGGGAGGTTGCAGAGCTGGTCGACGACTCCTGCAAGGCGGAAGAGGAGGACGCTGATGTGGTGGACCTGGTGGCGGACTCGGGGGACGACGAAGGCAGGGTCTCCCGAGCGGGTGCCAGGAGCCGCAAGCCGCGCAAACCCCGGCAGCCGCGCAAGCCAAAGCCCAGTCGCTCCGATTGGCACGATCTGGAGCCCCTCCCTGTCGATGAGCGGCTGATGGACGAGGCTGAGGGTGCCGAAGAGCTGGGCGACGAGATGCTGCCATGCAAGGTGCGTGGTGCGTTTTGTGGGTAGATTCTTGGATTATTGCGATGGGTGGCATGGTTTTTTGCAGCAGCGGGACATTTTGTGCGACACACTGCAACAATTTCATGCGTCAATCAAATTCCATCCTCCTTCCTCGCATCAGGCACTGAGGCAGTTGGACCCCTCGCCCGACGTGATCACGGAACTTCTGCCGTACCAAAAGGAGTTTTTGTTCTGGGCAGTTGGCCAGGTGAGCGGCGCGAGGAGGGGGATGGATTTTGGGCAGGCGGAGTTGTTCAGTCCAAGTGCATCGACGATGCTCGCGGTGAGATACTCTGCGTCATTTGCGATGCTAGATCGTTTCACTGGTTGCCTCCTTTCCCGCGCCTCGATAGGAGGAGGGCCTCATCAAGGGCGGCATTCTGGCAGATGAGATGGGCATGGGCAAGACCATTCAGGTGCGAAGGGGGGCGCGAGGTGGTCTGGGAATCTTGTCGTGAGGCCGGACTATAGGCGTGCGATTGAGCGTGCGTCAGCTGTACTGCACGTCATCGTTTTGTGGCGAGAGAAGACACTCATATGCATGCAACCAGGTGACGATGGCCCTCCTATGACTAAAATCCCACACAATCGCGCACACAGGCAATCTCGCTGATCGCGACGCACCGCCAGGATGGCAAGCTGAGTCGCCACGCGGCGCCGGGGACGCTGCCCGACGCGCCCGGCGGCGCCGCGGCGCGCGCGCCCGGCGCTGCGCCTGCGCGGGGTCCGGCCGGCCGCGCTCGGCGACGCGGAGCAAAAGGAGAGCGCAGACGCCGCGTCGCCGCGCGCCTCGCGCGAGGCATCGCCCGCGGCCATCGAGGGCGCGCTGCTGGAGGTCTCCCCCGGCACCTCGGCCGGCGACCGCGAGTCCAAGCCGCTCAATGCTGGCGAGGCTGACGAGGCCGCGGCCCTGGCGGCGGCCCGCGCCGCGGCGCGGCTGCGCGGCGAGCACATCCGCGCGGAGCGCGTCTGCGCGGAGTCGCTGGGCCTGCACACCTCGGGCGCGACGCTGGTTGTGTGCCCGCTGGTGGCCGTGATCCAGTGGAAGGCCGAGATCGAGCGGCACGTGGCGCCGGGCGCGCTGCGCGTGGCCACCTTCCACGGCCAGAAGCGCACCGCCGACGCCGAGGCGCTGGCCAGCGCCGACGTGGTGCTGACCACCTACTCGACCCTGGAGAGCGAGCACCGCCGCATGACGCAGGCCTCCGACCGCCTCGTCTGCGACTACTGCGGAAAGCGCTTCGCGCCCGCGCGCCTGCACGTGCACCTCCGTTTCTTCTGCGGGCCGCATGCCAAAAAGTCCGAGGCGCTGGCGCGGCAGGAGCGCAAGCGCCCGCGGCGTGGGGACAAGATGGTTGAGCAGGAAGAAGAGGATGCCGAAGAGGATGGTGAAGAGGATGCCGAGGAGGATGCCGAGGAGGAGGAGGACTTGAAGAAGGGGGCGAAGCTGGCTGGAAGGAAAAAGGCGACCGGTGCCGCGGCTAAGAAGGCAGGGGCCAAGGGCGGCAAGAAGGAGGGAGCATCCTCTGTTGCTGCCGAGGCCAAAAAGGCCTCTGACACCAAAAAATCCTTGACCAAAAAGGCCTCTCAAGCACCTACAAAGCCAGCCGGTCGAATGACGCGGGCCACGTCGGTCGAGCCGAGCCTCGCGGACGACCCTCCGGACCTATCTGACGCCTCGTCAGATGGCGACAGTTTATCAGACTCTGACGCGCAGCTGATGGCCGAGTTCATGACCGAGGACGGTGCTTTCAAGGACGCGGCCTCGCAGGCGGCATTTGAGATGATGGTGCGGCAGACGACGGGCGCGGCCGCGGAGGCCTCGGCGCCGCGGTCGGTCCTGCACGAGATCTTTTGGCGGCGCATCGTGCTGGACGAGGCGCACTGCATCAAGGACCGCCGCTGCTCCACGGCGCGCGCGACCTTTGCGCTGCAGGCGCGCTACCGCTGGGCGCTGTCCGGCACGCCGCTGCAGAACCGCGTGGGCGAGCTCTACTCGCTGGTCCGCTTCCTGCGCATCTCGCCCTACTCCTACTACTACTGCCGCCACTGCGACTGCAAGCACCTGGACTACCCCTTCCGCGACCGCACGCGCCGCTGCGTCTCCTGCCCGCACGGCCCGCTGCACCACTTTTGCTGGTGGAACAAGTACGTGGCCAACCCCATCAAGGCCCACGGCTACGAGGGGCCCGGCCGCGAGGCCATGCTGGTCCTCAAGAACGAGGTGCTCTCCCGCATCCTCCTCCGGCGCACCAAAGTCCAGCAGGCCGACGTCCTGGCCCTGCCGCCCAGGTAGTAAAATTAGGGGGGGGAAGAGGTGTCGAGATAGACTGCCTCCGATGGCAGTCTCTTGCCGCTGGTATGGAGTACACGCTGCTCCTCCTCCCCTTGCTCAATGATTGCTCACCGTCATTCATTATCCACAAACCTCAATACAACTAGGATCGTCATGGTTCGCCGGGACCGCATGGACGCGGCGGAGGAGGACTTTTACGAGGCGCTCTACACGCAGTCGCGGGCGCAGTTTGACGCCTACGTGGGCGCCGGCACCCTGGTCAACAACTACAGCCACATCTTTTCGCTCCTCGTGCGCCTGCGCCAGGCGGTCAACCACCCCTACCTCGTGGTGCACACGCAGTCGGACGCCGCCGAGGCCCTGCACGGCGCCGGCGCCGCCTCGGCTGTGGCCGCCGCGGTCGTGGACGAGGCCGTCGGCGCGGGCGGCGGCGACGACGGGGCCGCGGACAGCTGTCCGCTGTGCCACGACCCCACGGAGCCCGCGGCGACCGCGCGCACACGCTGCGGCCACAGCTACTGCCGCGCGTGCCTGGAGGAGTATGTCTCCGCGGGCGGGCAGGCGTGCCCCGTCTGTTCTCAGCCGCTTGGGGAGGGTTTTCGAGCCGAAAACGTCGGCGGAGACCAGAATGCAGTCGACAGTGTCGAAGACCGTCCCTCAGACCCCTCGACCGCCGACGCGTACGCCCTGCCCACTGTGCGGCGCCCCGGCCGCCGGAAAAACTCGATTCTGTCCCGCATCGACCCAAATCGCTTCGAGTCCAGCACCAAGATCGAGGCGCTGCGCGAGGAGATCCACCGCATGCTGGCGCGCGACCCCTCGGCCAAGGCCATCGTCTTCTCCCAGTTCACCTCCTTCCTGGACCTGTGCGCCTTTCGGCTGCAGCAGACGGGCGTCCAGTGCGTGCAGCTGATGGGCTCGCAGTCCATGGCCCAGCGCAACGCGCAGATCGACGCCTTTGCGCACGACCCGGACGTGCGCGTCTTCCTCATGTCCCTCAAGGCCGGCGGCATCGCGCTCAACCTGACCGCCGCCTCTCACTGCTTCCTCATGGACCCCTGGTGGAACCCGGCCGCCGAGTGGCAGGCCCTGGACCGCATCCACCGCCTGGGCCAGTTCAAACCCATGCGCGCCGTGCGCTTCATCATCGCGGGCAGCATCGAGGAGCGCATCGTCAAGCTCCAGGGCAAGAAGCAGCTCATCTTCGAGGGCACGGTGGGCCAGGACGCGGGCGCGCTGGCCCGGCTCACCGAGGACGACCTCAAGTTCCTCTTTGGCTGAGTGTGTAATGGAGAAGGGGGGGCAGTGCCATGTTTCAAACACTCTCCTCATTAGGATGTTTTTTATACGCATTATCATATCATCCGCTACTTGTCCTTCCCCTCTCAACCACCTGCTCTTCAGGCCATGTGCTTGCGCGGATATATGTGCGTGCCCCAATAATTGCGCCCCGGGCAGTCCAAATATAGACAATCCTTGCAGGGCAACAACCACTCAACTCTCACGTCACTGCCTGGCCCTAAGAACCCTTATCAATCTGACTCTCTCTCGTGTACTACCACTTTTGATTTCCAGGCCCCAGCGCGCCGTCTGCTTGAAAACCCGCATTGGCCGCTCCTTCTTTTGTACAGAACACCTCAGGCTTGGCCGGCAGAAGAGGCGCAGAGCGGCATTTGACAACAAATGGGAGGAGAAGTGCTCTCCAGAGATGTATTCTCGAGCACAAAATGATAGAGACAATTGCGTCGCCATGCTTCTGTGGAGATACTATTCAAACATCATGATTTTCAGAGTAGGCTGCGTCGTATTAGTAAAATAGCAGTCTGGAAGGCCACACAGACTAGTGAGAAAACAGGTTCTTGGAGGCAGGAGGAAGACAACACAAATGGCTGCCCTCTCAAAGATACCCGTATCACGCCATGGCCATTGACGGCACCGCTCTGCGCAGGGACTAAGCAGTCTTGGCCTGGAGCCCCTCCTCCTCCTGCTGGCGGCGCAGCGAGGCCAGGGCCACGTGCGCGGCCTTGACCCCGGACACAAACATGGCGCCAAAGGTGGGGCCCATGCGCGGGCAGCCGTCCAGCTCGGCGACCTCCATGCCGCAGATGACCATGCCGGGGACGATCTCCCGCGTGCGGTCGACCACCGCGTCCTCGGCGCTGTTCATGTCCAGGGCGCCCATGCCCGGCGCGCGCTCGATCAGGCCCAGCTTGGCCAGGCGCTTGACCCCGGAAGGCGCCCATGGGGCCGTCGTGGCCGGTGGAGGAGACCATGACCTTGCTCAGGATGGTGTTGGGGTCCATGCACATCTGGGTGTCGTGGTTGAGGGACACCAGGGTCCAGTTGGTCACGGCCCCGGCCACGTGCGGGACGGCCGCCCCGCCGGCCGGCTTGGACTTGACGATCAGGTCCTCCGCCGCGGTGGCGTTGAAGAGCTTGATGTTGGGCGCCGCCAGCACCTTGGACAAGAGCGTGGACGTCACCAGGGCGGCGTGCTTGACCACCACCATGTCACCCTGTGGAGTTTTTTTGTGGGGTGTTGGGAGGGGGATCGATGCATGGCCAGGGACTTTACGCAAGTATTTGGATACACACTTCACGCAAAGGATCGACCCATTCGCACAACGCGCATGCATTTCATTGGACCCAACACCCACCTCGTCGTCGTAAGGGATGTTGAGCTCGTCCATCAGCTTGTGCGCCGGCTTGCGGATCTGCGCAGGGGAGGCAAGGCAGCAAGATGCTGATGGTGGGTAAGGGAGCTAGGCACTAGCCAAATGTCGCATGCGGACACATCATAGCTGCTACATAATCCAGAAACATTCGACAATAGTCTTAACAAATCATTGACAAACAGATGTGCAACGAAGGCCATCCGAAATCCACCCTTTTACGTACACACATGGCCGAGAACAGCTGTCCCCCCAGCCAGGCGCCGCCGCCAGGAGCGACGCCCTGCTCGATGATGGCGACCTGCGGAGTGGAGGACGGCGATTTCTTACAATCGAGCACCTTTTTGCAACCATGATTCTTTCCAGCAATTTTAATCTTCAGTTTATGTCCAATCGCATCTCAGCTCGCGTACCCGGACGTCGGGGTGCTTGGTCAGCTCGTAAGCGCAGGACAGGCCGGCGGATCCGGCGCCGACGATCACAACATCGACCTGCGGACGAGGAGAGTAACCAGATTGACGTCCAGCTTGATTACTGTCGCGGAGCGCGAGTATGCTTCGACGACAATCCAAGTCCAGAACAAAGCTCACCTCGGCGTTGTCGTACAAGTCCTTGAAGTAGCGGCTGGTCATCGCGCGGCTGACCTGAGACTCCGAAATAGGGTTGAACCTGCGGACAAGCCGAGATTGCCGTGAGCAAGAAATGCAACTGCATCGATCTCAACCATGCATAATACGCAGTAAACATGAAATCCAACACCGGAATCGTACTTGAAGCCATCAAAGGGCGTGGCATCGCGATGGGCGTCCGAGACAGCCTTGGCAGCGACTGACGCGCGGCTGGTGGGCGGGGCAGGGGACGCCAGAGGCTGGGGAACGGTCAGGACACGAGCGTGATCCTTCAGCTGACCCATGGATGGCATGACAGAGGCCATGATTGAGTTTATTGGCAATCTGGATGGTAAGTGGCTGGCGTTGTCTGCGAGAGCATGGTCGAGGAGAGGAGCTGGGTTGGCTTGCCTTAAACAGACCCCGCAGCCAGCTGCGCAAACCCATACCGCATCGTCAACCAAGATCCATGCATACTCACCTGAGATTGATCGAAGACGCGAATGAATGACTATTAGCGAGATGTGCGTGGGTGATCGGGATTCTAAGTGGACCTGGTCCATGCCGATGGGCGACAGGAATTGTAACAAGTGTCGCCATCTGTTGCATGGATGGAGCGCCAGGGTCGAATTCGGACTCCAGATTTTTTTCAGACGCAGCAACATGGTCGCTATCTGTGACTGTGCGATCTGGAGCGAAATCAGCGTTACAGTATCTGGTCAATCAGCGGTCATTTGCTTTAATGAAAAATTGATTGTGTACACTCGAGTGCGTGAAATGGCTAAAGTCGCGCTCCTCTGCTGCAGAGGGAGTGCTGCAGCGTCGCGCCAAGCATGCAGAGGATGGACTTGCCGCCTCTGGACGAAATGCAGCACTGCCACAGCCATCACCGCCTCATGGCGTACTCGACGGTGTAGAGCCGTGCCAAGGAAGCAAACCCACGCACATCGCCTGCCCGGAGAAGATTCCCGGCGTCGCAGTTGAGGGGGGAGTCTGGCGCAGAATCTGTCAAGAGCGCCACGATGGCATGGCACACAGACTGCGGGCATTTGGAAAGGGAGGGATGCTTTCTTGGGATAATGTTCACAAAGCAGGCGTCTGGGGAAGGGAATGCACCACAGACACGCCAATTTTTTCAAGAGTATTGAGTGCCAGCTGACGATCAAGGGGGGCGCCTCTCCTTAACTAGACAATCGTACCTGCAGCGTCCAGGCTGGGCTCCAGGCGTTCTTGAGGATGTCGAGGCAGATCTCTCCCGTCTGCATGGGCAGAGAGGCGGATGAAAGGTCTGTCGGCTTTCACTCAAATTCCCGGAGTCTGTGTGGCAAAACTCGACAGCAATGCCCGTTAACCCCTGCTTGCTATCATTCTCCCTGTCACCTCCGTCTCCAAACAGCTCACCTTGAAGTGCACGTTCGGGTGGAAGAGCTTGGTCTTGAACTTGACTTGTGGCGGGACCAAGGGGTACTGCTCAGGCACCTGGATGCTCAGCTCAAAGTGCCCGCCCTGATAGGGCGAGTCCGTGGGGCCCTGTTGAAGAGAGGGGTGGGGGAAGAGACACGGATGCATGACCTTTGGAAATAGGCGACCAGAAGTCCTTCAAGCGCCCTGCACAGAGCTCATTTCCCTCCACCCAACCATGCAAACCTCCTTGCCTCAATCACCGCCCGCCAGAGGAAGATGTTGGAGTCATTGGGGATGAGCTCGATGCCGTTGTTGTCCTTGGATCGAGCCACCTCCTTGAGCTCCTGCAAAGGGGGTTTGCGGGCGCGCACTCAGTCTGGGGCGTGAGGACCGGCTTTCGACGGGCGCTGGGGTTCTGGCGACCACAGGGGCGTCTCTCCCTGAATGTCGCGATCCGCACCTTGAATAACCTCGTCCTCGCCGCCATAATGCCTCAGGACGCGGTTTGGTATTTTTTGCACCTGGCCAAGTGCAAAGCGTGAGGTTCCTGGCGTGGACACGCGTTATAAACTCTCGCCCCGATGACGCTGGCACGAAAACACTCGCAGGCAATCTTATCCGATATGTCGGTGGCCAGACCACTGCACTGGCACCCCACGCCGCGCACAACAAGGGAATGACAAGGGGTTTTGCTTCACCACAGAAAACTGCGTATAAATAATTCAACCATGCTGCTGATGGCACCTCAAGCCTCGCGGTGCCCGCTGCGGGCGACCCCGCAAAGGGGCTGCCTGGCCAAAGGTGAGCGCGTCGACGAGCGTGGGCATGCGTGCGCACGACATACATGCGCGAGTATTATCGCTTTCAATACCACGTATATTTATATATAGTTTGCTTTGCACCCTTTCTCTATGCAGGCCCGATGGCTGCGCCCAAGCGCTGGCAGGCCAGGAGGAGGATGGCCGTGACGGTGAGCTTGAGAGTAAAAGCGTGCAAGAGGGTGCTGCCCACGTTTTGCGCACAGCGGATAACATATTGGGCCAGCTTGCGTTACCCGGATGCATGCGGCGCGGGTACGAGGAATTGCAAGCTAATTCATTAGATGTGCACAACCACTCCTGACGGTGCAGGTCCGTGCGAGCGAGGGTGGCCCCCTGCGAGTCATGATCTCCGGCGCTCCTGCGGCAGGAAAGGGCACGCAGTGCGCCCGCATCGTCGAAGATGTACGGGGATTGCTTGTCTGTTTGTCTGAGAGAGGGCCGGAGGGGTGAGGAATAGCTGATAAAATACATATGTATTTCACCCTTGCCACTCCACAACCCCCCCCTCCCCCAGTTTGGACTGGTGCACATCAGCGCGGGCGACCTGCTGCGCGCGGAGGTGGCCCTGGGCACCCCGGCCGGCAAGAAGGCGGCCGGCTTCATGACGGCGGGCAAGCTGGTCCCGAACGAGGTCGTGGTGGAGATGGTGGTGAGCGCGCTCGGCGCGGCCGAGGCCGGGGGCCGGGGCTGGCTTCTGGACGGCTACCCGCGGTCGGAGGAGCAGGCGGAGGCGATCGAGCGCGCGGGCGTGCGGCCGGACGCCTTTGTGCTGCTCAACGTCCCGGACGACGCGCTGGTCGAGCGCGTGGTGGGCCGCCGGCTGGACCCGGTGACGGGCGAGATCTACCACCTGACCTTCAAGCCGCCGCCCGCCGAGGTCGTGCCGCGCTTGCGCCAGCGCAGCGACGACACGGAGGAGGCTGTGCGCACGCGCCTGGCAACCTACCACGCCAACCTGGAGGCCGTGCTCGGCTACTACAGTGAAGTCGTCGTCCAGATCGACGGCGCAAGGTCCATGGACGCTGTGTATGAGGACGTCAAGGCCGCCCTGGAACAGCTGTCCGAGGCGCCGGCGCAGGCGGCCAGCGGGTCGGCGTGAAGCTGATCTCGTGTTGGATGACACGCACAGACACACTTGTGCATCTGCCTTTCTGATCTGTGCAACACGACTATTGTTTTTCTGAACCACAATGGCGCGGCATTATCATGTATGCAAGCAACGGAACCTGTCTATTCGGAGTCATGCAAGAGGGGCAAATCAAGTGATGGGAGTTGAGGACTCATGACGGCCCGGCGCGGTGCCGGCTCGCTCGACGACGCCCTGATGTGAAAAGCTAGACAAGTTGTTCGAATGGCCGACGGGGTGGCAACGTGGCTGCAAGGTGGGACCTGTTTATGCCAGCGGACATGGTCGATGATGTGGGCAAGGGCGCGAGAAAGGCTAGAAAGAATGGGAAGCTGTATTTCCTGGGGATGATGGAGGGCGTCTTGAAGAAGATAGTATCGTCATTTCGGATGTGCCTGCCAGTCTCACAGCGGACCGGCCAGGCACCGATCATCGATCTGCTGCCAGGGCACGAGGGCCAAGCTCAGCGCCGTTTCCAGCGTCTGGGCCCGCGACCACAGCGGGACGTCCAGCGGCCACGACACCTGGCAGGGGCGGGGGATAATTAGGTATTGAGAGTGGAATGGTGTTGACGCCTCAAGCATGGCCACCCCTCGCTCCACGAATGCACCAACCCTCCAGCACCGCACCAGGAGCTCGGAGACGTGGATGAGGCTGCCGTCGGCCAGCAGGCGCTCGAGGACGTCGTACTGAAGGGACCCCGGGAGGGCCAGGGCCAGGGTAAGTGAGCCAGTGGCGCCCGCCGCGCGACCGTCCCGGGCCGCGGCGCTGATGGCCCGCGCGACGACGGCCGCGTACGCGGCGGCCTCCTCGGCAAATGGCGCCGCAGCGTCAGCAATCCAGCTGGGCCGCCACAGGCGCCTCGCCCTGGAGAGTCCCTCCTGCTCGTCGCGGGCGGCCACCAGGCGCGAGTGGGAGCGCCTCGAGAGGATCGCGCCCACCGTCTTGCGCCAGGACGGCAGCGGCTGCTCACGCTCCGCCCAGTCGCCCTCTGCGTGCTCCAGCAGGGCGCGTGCGATGCCCTGCATGGCTGCGCTTGCTGAGACGTTGGCGTTTGTCGTGTACCGGGACATGTTCAGGGCGGGGGCGGGCCAGGCCCGTGAGGTAGCGCCAGGCAATGACTGGTGGTCCTCGTTCCTTGCCCTGACCACATGGAGCCGCCAGTTTCTGTCATCGGCTGTGCCTTCCAGTGCCGGCTGCGCATTCCGCACGTGGCACCAACCAGCCAAGCGGCCTTGTGTGACATCCACGAGCGCGGGAATGCTCTGCTTTGGCTCCGCGGCGCCGCGATCCCCTTTCAACCACGCCTGCGCGGGGCCCACGCCCGTGACATAGAGCTGGAGGCCGACGTCCCAAACGCTCGAGGCGCCAAACGCCAGGGCCTGGCCGTCTGGGCTCCAGGCCGGGCCCAGGCCGGCGATGGTGCCGGCCGGCCAAGAGTGCTCCTCGTGCGAGCCCACTGTGGAGGTAGTAGGCGGGTGTAAGTGATTAGGGTGAGAATATATTCAGAAGATGATGACCCCTCGATTCTGACCAGACCCTGCAAGCAAACACCACCATATACGACCTACCTAACAATATGTCCCCTTTGAGCCCACGGTCGGTCAAATCAGGCCGCCAGATGGCGAGCGTGTGCATGACTCCCCAGGAGCGGCGGGTGATGGTCAACGCCAGCGCCCCGGCCGAGCCCGGCGCCCAGGCGCAGGAGGACAGCGCCCCGCCCTGCCTGCTCAGCCGCGCGGGCAGGGGCACCGCCAGGAACGGCTCGCGGCTGGCGAGGCAGTCTGGCCCCGCAACGGGGCCAATCTCCACGCGATCCCGGTAGCACAGCGCCAGGCGTCCCTGGGCGTCGACGTCGGTCGCCACCGGGACGTCGTGGGAGGGCGTTTTCAGGAGCGAGACGCGCTCGGGCGCCGCGGCGCCGCCCGGCGTGGGGAGCCGCACCGCCAGCGCGTACGACGCCGACCACCCGGCACAGTGCCGGCAGTTGCTCAGGAGCAGGTGCGCGATGGCCAGGTCCGGGCACCCGGGGACAAACCGCGCGTCCTCCAGCGCGTGCGCGCACGTCGCGGCGGCGCGGCGCGGCAGGTCGACCGGCGCCCGACTCCGCGGCGGCGAGGAGACCCTGTGCAGCGCGTCGCGTTCCAGCGCCCAGCGCTCGGCCTGGACGCGCGTGGCTCGCCGCTTGGCGTCTGCTGCCTCGCGGCGCTCCAGATGCGTCAGCGCGTCGTTGAAGGAGAGGGCCAGCAGCGCGGAGGGAGCCAGTCCTGATGCATTGGCCCCGCGCAGGTCCACGAGCCAGAGCCCGTCGGCGGACAGGGCGCGCTGGGAGGCCCTTCGGCGGCTCGCTGCTGTAATGTGATGCCGCGGCTGCGTCCCATCCAGGCCCCTCGCGCACGGTGGCCAAGGCCCGCCCGCCGTCGGCCGATACCGCCGCAATGGCGTGCGGCACCGTGAACGCGATAGACCCTGTCGCGGCATCCAGAAAGACCGTCTCGATGCGGCCGTCGTTGGGACCGCGGCGGTGGTACAGCACGCGGTTCCTGCCCTTGCCTGTCCCCGGCAGCCACAGCGCCCCGGCCCCTCCGCGCCAGTCCCACGCGGTAGTGTTGGCCAGGCCGCGAAAGGCAAAGGACGCGTGCAGGTGGGAGGACGCCGCGCCCTGGGTCAAGTCCAGCACGCCCAGCTCCAGAGTTCTGCCGTCCGCGCGCCCATCGCGCGCCGCCAGCGGCGCCCTGTAGGCCAGGAGGGCCCTCCCGTCCGCGCGCCAGGCCCCACGCGCGGGCCAGTGGAAGCCGTCGGGCGTGGGGGAGACCATGAACGAGACCCCCAGGGGCCGCTTGCCAGGGCGCCGCGAGCTGGGGCCGCCCGCCGGCGGCCCCGGCCGCGTGCCGCGCGGCGTCGCGCAGCTCGCGCAGGCGCCCCGCGTCCGCCAGCAGCCGCAGCTCCCGGTCGCAGCCACGTGGATGCGGGCGTGCAGAAAGTGCATCATCGCGGCGCTCTCGACCTTGTGCAGGACCATCCAGCCGGCGCAGAGCGGCTCCCAGGCCTGGAGGCGCCACAGGTCTGTGCTCATCCGCCTGGTCTGCGCGAGGGGCGCGGCGCTTTCGTCCACGGCCTCGTCCTCCGCGCGCTCGACCTCGGTCAGGCAGCAGGAGCCGGCGGCGGTGTGGAAGCCGGGGTGGGACACGCGCCGCAGGTTCAGGCCCGACACCCAGAAGCCAAAGGTCGCGTCCTCGTTGGGGAAGATCTTGAGGCCCGTCAGGTGGTTGGCCAAGTGCAGCGCCCGAGCGATGTCTGAGCTCACCACGTAGCCGCCGCCAAACATGTAGGGAAAGTACTCCCGCAGCCGGGTGTGGTGCCAGTACTCCTCGTTGTTCCACTTGTCGCCCTTGGCCGTGATCACCTGGCCCCGGCGCTTCTCTTCCCCCATGTAGATGCGCTCGTTGCGGCAGTCCTTGCTTTCGCACCTAGAAGGACGGGCGGGGAGGCGGAAGAATTTATATGAAATGGGGTCACAATGGTTTTATCGCTATTTCAGTTGATAAAATGATAAAAGGAATGCTCAGCGAATGGAAGGCCTTGTCAAAAGTATTGGTGGCATGACCGTCACGTGGGAGCTCACACCCACACCTCCTCCAGTAAGGACTCACACGCCTCCCCCAATCGGTGCGCGCACCTCTGACGCAGGTCGGCGACCAGCCGGGCGCAATCGACATAGGCGTCGTCGTCCGTCTTCAGGATAAAGTTTGGATTCAGGTGGAGCACCACCCACTCAAACATGGCCGATACCTGCGGCGGTGGTTCGTGAGGGATGACATGTTGCAGGATAGGCGCCAACAAGAATCCTAGAGCAAGGAGCTACAATTGACCAATCAGGGCAGAGTCAAGCACGCCAAAAAGGCATGCAGCAACACGAATTGTAGGTGATGGGCGCCGAAATTGCTTAACAAAAAGATCGTTGAAACCTTGCCACGCACGCCATCCCTTGCCCAGCACCTTGAAAACGATGGAGCGGTAGTCGGTCAGCCCGCGGCTGGGCACAAAGACGAGGTCGCCCCACGCCGCGCTTTCCAATACCACGGCCTTGCTGAGCTCCTCTTCGTAGAGAATGAACTTGGCCACCACGTCCCTTGGCAGCTCCTGCATCCAGGTGCCGCGGATGGCATCCCGGCGTGGCTTGGAATCCGCCGAGCTGAGGATGCCGACAAAGAGAAAGGGGTGGTCAGCGGTGGCCGCGGGCCCGACCGCACCCTGCGCAGCGGCAGCTTCTTCCTCTTCTCTCCGACGAGCCCTCGCTCCGTTGTCCGTCGCCTTTGTCGCATCTGAGCCGTCACTGGTCTGCGTCAGCTCCGTAAGCTGCTGCTCCAACTCTGTAATGTCGGTCTGCAGCTGCCGCCGCTGCGCCTCAGCCTCCTCCAGCCAAGGCAGCCGGGCCGGCACGAGCCCCGGCCCGCATGTGTCAATGGCACTCGACTGGCGTCGGTTCACCAGCAGGACAAGGAAAATCAGCAGCAGGGCTGCCGTGCTTGCCCAGCCATGTGTCACGCGCTGGCCGGGGCGGAGCCAGCCCTTGGCCGGCTGCAGGCTCCTGCGCGAGGGCCGCCCGGACAGGCTGTACAGCAGGCTCAAGCCCAAGTCCTCGGTCGAGCGGGAGCCGCCCAAAGCCATAGATTTTAATTTGTAATAGAATCAAGTGCGCGCGACGCCCAAGTACTGCCGCTGCTCCACGGCGACCCGACTCCAAACCCCAAGCGACGCCACCATGGTGACGCGGAGCGCCCAACAAATCGCGGCGCGCATGCGCTTCTTCAGCGTTATGAATCACACGTTTATGTACTTTTTTGCCATTCAACGGCAAGCGTGCATGTCAAGGAAGAGTGTTTTTAGTGGTCGAACACTAAAAAAATCTGCTTGCACGAAAAGCGATCACAATCAAGGATTTCGCCGGTGCCTGGAGCGCCAGCGCCCGGCGCTCGCTCGATTGCTCGACACCCAGTCACTGGGCGAACCCCAGTTGTGTCAAATAGCCCCACAGAAGAGGTTGGGCGGTCGAGCCGGGCATCCTTATATATTTCATTCCATTATTAAGCACCATGGCGAAAAGTCTGAGGTCCAAGGTGAAGCGGCATTTCCGCTCGCAGAAGGCTGCAGTGGTGGACGCGCACCCGCACGTCCAGTCCAAGGAGGCCAAGCGCCAGGCCATCCTGGACCGAGCTCGCAGCGCCCCCAAGAAGAAGACGGATGAGGCTGCCATGGACGTGGTAGATGAGGTCGAGAATGAGGAGATGGAGCAGAGCGACGATGAGCAGCAGCAGTGCGTTTCGGAAGGGGGCAGGGCGTGGGGACTCGATGCCTTGCCCAGAACAAAGGGAGAGCGGAGGTTGCTCGTGCGCACTTTTGCGTTCTCTTCCAACTTTTCCAACCATGTTTCCCTGATACAGTGAGCTCAACAGCGCCACGAGGCGCGTGCTGAGGGAGATGAAGCACAAGAAACTTGTGAAGAAGTCCAAGTATAGCAAGCGCGCACGACAGATCCTGAAAAACCAGGGCAGCAAGAAGAAGAGGAAGCTCTGAGGAGGACAGGAGAGAGAGTGAATCCTGTTCCTATGAGACCCGGCACTGGGCTTGGCTCTCATGATTACTGCCGGGAGGATTTGCCCCCCCCCCGCCGAGCGGCGCTTGGTTGGTCTGGTGCTTGACAGATGATCTGTTCATGTTCCATTCGGCAACAGCAACGACAACAACACTAGCTCTTCCCCTATTTCATTCAATCGTGTACATGCAACCTTGAAAAGAAGGAGCACTACCAGAATGTGATGTGGCCACCCACGCAAAAGGGGTTGCAGAATGTGCCGCCCACGTCAGCGGCGCCGGCTCCCGCGCTCCGCGGCCCGCTCCTGCTGGCGCGCCTCCGCCATCGCGCGGAACGCGGCCTGGCGCCGGGCAAAGGCCTCTTGATATGCCGCCTCTGCCTTTTCGAGCTGGGCGGTGATGCTGGTGTCCATCTTGGCGCTGACGGGGACCAGCACCGCCGCCCACTGGTTCCGTGCGGGCCTCTCCAGCTGCTTGGGGTCGCGGATGTAGGCAATGCCTGCGGCAATGGGCATTTGCTTGGACCAGGGTGAGACAGTGGCAAGGCAAGCGTGGTGCCGTTTTTAGTTGGACGGTGCGAACAACCGTGGGAATTGAATTCGGTCCATAGACGAGCACATTCTTTCTCCACACAACAGCCGCCCATACCTTCAAAGCGATGGAGCAGCTGGATGGCTGCAGCCCTTCCCTGCGCCGCCTCTCGCGGCCCGGCAAAGGTGACGGCAAACCTCAAATGCCGTCCAGACTCGAGAAATTCAAATGCCTGCATGGTGTGGCAAGTTTGGGGGGGGGAGAGGATGAGGAGAGGATGGGTACAGGCTATTCATTCACACAATCATTGTAGACAAGGAGCGCCCAACATAAATTGCAAAAAAGCTCCTCCCTTCATTTCCATCCACACAAACTCCCTCACCTTGGCCATCTTGAGCTCGCGGTCCTGCTCCGCGGCGCGGACGCCCACACGGATCTCCTTGGGGTCCGCCAGCTTTTGCTGCTCCTGCAGCGCCCTGGCCGACGCCTTGGCCTTCTTCCGGAGCTCGTACAGCAACTTGTCGTACTTGGCGATGCGCGCCACGGGCGGCTTGGCCGTGGGCGCGATCAGGACGAGATCGAGATCGAGCGATTCCGCCTCGCGCAGCGCCTGGTCCAGCGGGAGCACGAGCGTGCCCCGGTCGTCGCCATCGGGGAAGACGACCCGCAGCTCGGCGGCCTGGATCTCGCGGTTCTTGGGAGGGCGCACGGGGCCCTGGGGGGCGTCCCGCGGGCCCCGGCCGGCGCCGCGCTGGGGCGGCAAAGCCGCGGGCCCAGACGGCCGACGGCGCAAACAGAGCAAACGCAGGGCTCAGTGCCGGGCAGGGCGCCGCGGCAGGGACCAGGGCGGCCGCACAGCAGGCTGCGCCGGCAGGCGCCCCCCACAGGGCCACGGCCCTCGACAGGCCACGGCGCGAAGCGCGCAGCATGGTGCAAAAGAAAGAGAGAAGGCGATAGAAGCTCTACCGGGTCCACCTACAGCCACGAGCCGCGGGCGCGCCGCTCGGCGATGCGCTCCTCTCGTTTCTTGATGTGCTGTCCATAGAAACGAAAGAAAGAAGACCACCCTCAGTCAGCCGCTCCATCAGTAATGGAACAGGTAGAAACACGCGCGTCTCAACATCCGCGTGCTCAACCCAAGACACTCCCACGAGCCGACGCACGTCTAGACGCTTGCACTCGTTGTAGGCGTCAAAGGCCTCCTTGCACTTGGTCTTGTCGTAGTCGTTGTCCGCCAGACCTGCGAGCGGCAGGATGGCGCGATGAAGGCATTGGAAATGATTGGAAAGCTCGTGACAGGCGCGTGACGAGAGGTAAGCGCGCACACCCGGCGGACGTACACTGGAGTGAGTTCTTGGCAAGAGTGGCGCACTCCCAGTCCGCCACTCTCTCGGCTTTGCTGTCCTGCATTCCCTCAATCAAGCGCCTGAATTCTATGTGCGGTGCGAGTATGCCACGACAGGGTTTGAGGTGCGCAAGAGCTTTCCATCGGCGTCGGCCCGTCGGCAGTTGTGGCAGGTTTCGGCGCATCTCCCAGATCGTGATCCCTCACGTCCGCGAAGGGGTTGCGAAGAGGCCTGTCTCAATTTGTACGAAACGCATACTGCATCTGTATACTTTTGTGATGATAGAACATCACCAAGGCACCTCCAAATCACGGATAGGTCACAAGCTTGGGCGCTGCAATTGAAAGGTTGCATTGCCTCCAAGGAATGAAATGAAGCACTGGAGGCGTCGGGCGGGTCGTGCGTCTGAGAAATACTGCTGTGAAGATGTCTTTAATAGGCCACCTTTATGTCTCGCAGGTCAGGGGAAGCGTGCGCTTCTCCATAGCGCCGTCTAAGGCCAGCGCCAGCAGCTCGTGCTCCTCCACAAACCTGGCGGGGTTGCAATAGGCGGCAGGGAAGTCAAAAGGAATAGCAAGATTCCCTGCTGAGCCGTGTCGGGCCGTCGCATTCCCCTCTTTCTTGTCCTCAAGCCCAATAGTTTGCGCACCATAGGCGATCGAATCGGGTCTCCAGTCCGCAGAGCTCTCTAGTCATGGCGGCGGCGGCAGCTGCGAGGCGCTCCGCCCCGGCCAGGGAAGCCTCAGGGCCAGGCACCGTCACCAGCCGCGCCAGCGTCGTGTGCAGAATGTCCAGATTACTGACCGTCTGCAAGGGAAGCTTGGAGTATTTTATAAAATACAGACAAGGAGACGCCCTTGCTCCGACCCAGAGCCCATGTCATAGAACTTGCAATACCTTCCGCAACCCCCTCTCTTTTAGTGCGTGCCTGCTGCGTGGGGGCCTTGGCCAACGCCGCACGCAGCGCCTCTCGCACGTGGCGCGGCTCCGTCGACCCCGGCACGACCTGCCAGCAGGCGAGCACGGCTCCGCCGGGCGTGGCCACGACGCGATCGAGCACGGCAAACACCGGGCACAGCGGGCGCAGCGCCCGCAGCGCGGCGCCCGCCTCGGCGTCCACCTCTGCCGTGGCCGCAGGGACGGGGTGTTGGTGCGTGGAGGCGTGGAAGACCGTCGTGTGGTAGGCCTGTGGGTCCTGCAGCCAGACGCCATCGCTCGGGACGAGCGAGGCGATGTAGCGCGTGGTGGCCGCGTGCAGCTTCCTGGCAGGTGGGGCGATGGCGGGTGCACACGCGTGAGAGGATCGCACTTCTGAACCGGCTCCCTACGCACTGTCTCAGCAATACCCGTTAGCCTCACTGTCAATGGCGAGCGGGGCCTTTGAACTGCTCACCTGACGGCCTCGCGGGATACCACGGGGGCCACAAAGGCCCGAACAGGCACTTCCAGCCGCTTTAGGCGGGGGCGCAGGGCTCCCCCCTCGCGCGTGAACAGGTCCCCCAAGCCGAGCCCCTGAGTGTTGTTCGCCTCTGCAGAGCAGGGGTTGAGTGGTGTACAAGGCTGTGGGTGTCTTGCAGACTCGATGGGCAAGCGGCATGTTCCCGTTTCATAACACCCCACATGAAAGACGCTAGACCACCATACATTGCTCTCTGAAGAGACACGCGTACATTCCTATTCGCAATCGCAAAGACAAAGAATGAGCCTCCCCTCTCGGCACACCTGAGAGCCCCAGGCCCTTGGCCGCCAAGGATGCCGCCATGTCATCGTAAAGCCTCTGGCGGGCGGCGGCTGGCGAGCCGGGGTCGGCAGAGGAAAGGGCGCCGAGACCCCACTCCTGCAAGCGCACGGCGCACGAGTGTCCGCAGGGCAAAGGCATGCTCCACCGACGTCAGGGGCCGTTGCAAGAAGGTCAGATGCAGCAATGGGACTGCAGAGCAGGGAGCGGCAAGGATCTTGGAGCTCAGCAGAGAGCGGAAAGTGAGCGGCAAACTAACAGGCCTCTCACTCCAACCCTCAACGTTTGTGCAGGCATGCCATCGCGACTGGTACTGCGCAAAAGGACGTCTTGACCTCCAACCATTACCCGTCATGAGGATTCCGAGCGCAAATAAAATGTAGTACACTCGGATGAAGGGCCGCTTCTGAAATTGCCGCAGCATCCGAGTGGGAGACCTGACTTCCAGCAGCGCCATCAGAAAAAATACTCCTTGAAAAGCTTAATAACTATGGCACACAAAAGTGCGTCAGATATTGTGCTTCATCGAAGCCAGTGATGGCGCAGACCAGACCACCAAGTCGGAGCCTAGCCTCTTAAGACTGCAGCGCCGACAAGCGCACTGCATCGGCTGTCATAATCAAATGGGACGAAGACAATAAATATTCACAGAGACCTGGTCGTTGTTAACTGACATCAACGTTTCAGTCTTGCTGGCCTTTTCACGAATTCTGCATTCCAGCGGACGGATCCAGTGGCTCGAGCTTCGACTGGACGCTCTCATCGGCGAGACCGGAAAGATCGCGGATCAGGGTCCACGCTGGCGTCCCGCTCCAGCGATCCAAACCCGGGCATCACTCCATGACATGAGGGTGTCATCAAATAATAGCCCTGAAAACGTACCCCATACCTCCCCTCGTGCGTGACCCAGTGGTCTTTCGCGGCCATGGCTTCCAAGAGCGTAGGCCTGGGGTCCAAGCTGAGGAGCTTTGTCAACAGCCCCACCGGTCCCAAGACCACGCACTTCTGGGGCCCCGTGGCCAACTGGGGATTCGTCATTGCGGTGCGGGGGGTTGATGGGAAGATCGCCGAGGGCGAGAGATGGTGCTCGCGGCGATTTGCTCCACAAGTATGCGACCGCGAGTGCCCACCCTTGAATGTCATCGTCTCCCGCAGGGCCTTGCCGATTCTCAGAAGCCGGCCGACATGATCTCACCCAACATGACCTCTGGTAAGGCATTTGCCGGCTGTGAACGGGACCAGGGACGAGCGTGCATGGGATCAGGGGCCAGGGGTCAAGGCCGCCCACTCTCGCCGCCTCCCCCCCCACACACAGCCATGTGCATCTACAGCCTTCTCTTCATGCGATTCGCGTGGATGATCCAGCCCCGCAACTACATCCTCCTGGCCTGCCACGCCGCCAACGAGACGGTACAGCTGAACCAGCTGCGGCGGTGGTATGGGGCGCAGGTGCGCTCGAGGGGCCGGGCTGAGGGGATGGAGGTGGAGGTGGAGGGAGCGTGTATTTATATTTGAAAGCTTGAGATCAGGCTGCTGGGGCGTGCGATGTGATTTTGCAAGAGATAGCGTCGACAGAGTCTTTCTTCATGCAACCTGCCTGGGGGATGACGAGTGGGCGAGAACCAGGCTGCTTGATTTTTGAGTACTCAAGTGCTCTTTCACCCCACTCATCCTATCCGTCAACCCTCCCCCGATTCATAGGGCCCAACGTTTGCGTCTAGCGGGGCTGCCTGAAGGCAGCAGATTTCCAGTCATGTCTCTTGTGCTGTGTCCACAGTGTTGGTAGCAGGCATGATCTCTGTGGAGCGCCACAAAATTTTTGACTGCGCAGTCCCCCGTTTTTATTTTGCCCACGCTGGTGAGCAGTGCGTCTATTTGTAGCACGAGAATAATTCTTCTTGCAGAGCCAGTTGAGGAGAATGCGGGACAGTACAATGCACAGGCGGCAATCCAACAACTTGAGCCGTCTCCGCATGATGCGGCAAGACATCCGCTGCGCTATCGTGGTGACGCTGCGTCATGCTGATGGTGGGTCTCGTGCACGTCGCCATGGAGTGCCAGAATTCCCCGCCCCCTTTAGGACGCGACGCGATGCACTGTAATGAAAGCGTAATTTACATTGTCAAGAGGGCACCCATGCTGCATTTGGGCCCCGCCGCTTGCGCGTGAGGAATTACGCCATGTAGGGTCGCTGGTGCGTCCAGTGCGCGAGCCATGGAGAGCCCGACGGGCCTTCCCACCCGGGTCATCATGGGCCTGGGCATGCATGGCTTGGCGCGCCCTTTGTTGGGATTGCACAGGTGTTGCCCCGAGCCCCGCGTCGCGACTTGGAGAGTTGCGACGCTGGGCCAGCCTGGCCGGCGCTGGGGCCAGGTCCGGCCCTTGCGCGCCCTCCAGGCCCCTCCCAGTCCTTCCCCCAGCTTTTCCGGGAGCGTGGACGAGGAAGTGGAGGAGAATGACGACGATGAGGCGGAGCGCTTGTTTTTTAGTAGCAGCAATGCAGTGCCTGGTGAGGAGCCCAGGCGACCAATCAGGCCGAAGGAAAATCCCCTGACTCTGGAGGAGCTGGCCCAGATCAACGGCATCCACAACGGGCGCGTGTACTCGCTGGGCATCGTTCGATCGCCCACGGAGCTGGCTCGGCGCCTGGGCTCCAGCGCGCAGCTGGGGCTCTGCGAGGACGAGGCGGCGCTGGCGGCGCGCGCCGCGCGGTACGGCTGCAACGCCTTTTCCGAGCAGGAGGCGGTGTCGTTTTTAAGCATGGTGGCGGCCGCTCTGGAGGACTTTACGGTGCTGACGCTGATCGGCGCGGGCGGCGTGTCGCTGCTGCTGTCGCTGCTGGTGTCGCAGGGCGGCGCGCTGCGCGCCGAGGGCGACGGCCCGTCGTGGGTGGAGGGCGCCAGCATCCTGGCCTCGGTGGCAGTGGTGGTCGCGGTGGGCGCCGGCAACAACTGGCAGCGCGAGCGCCAGTTCCAGGCGCTGCGCGGCCTGCAGCGCGACCACGCGGTGCGCGTCGTGCGCCACGGCGCCGAGCGGCGCGTGAGCGTGCAGGAGCTGCTGGTGGGCGACGTGCTGCTGATCGAGACGGGGGACATCCTGGACGTGGACGGCGTGCTGCTGGGCGGCGCGGGTGTGCGCCTGGACGAGTCGGCGCTCACGGGGGAGGCCGTGGAGGTCCCGGTGCACCCCGTGGACAGCCCGCGCGTACTGTCCGGCAGCCGCGTGGTGGGCGGCGCGGGACGCGTGCTCGTCACGGGCGTGGGCGGCCAGTCCGCGCAGGGCGCCATCGCGGCCGCCGTCGCGCGGCGCAAGGGCGGCGGTGGAAGCGGGAGTGGGAGTAATAGTGCGGCTGATGCCCTCTCAGAGCCCACGCAACTGCAGCAGAAGCTGGAGGTGTACGCGGGCGCCATCGGGCGCGTGGGCATCGCGGCCGCCAGCACCGCGACGGCGGCGCTCATTCTGCGCTTCTGCTGGAGCGAGTACCTGGTCGCCGGGCGCGCCTTTGAGCTGGCCGACCTGCGCGAGTTTTTGGACGCGGCCATCGTGGGCATCACCATTTTAGTTGTCGCCGTGCCCGAGGGCCTGCCGCTGGCAGTCACGCTTTCCCTGGCGCTCTCGGTGCGCAAGATGCTGGCCGACCACAACCTTGTCCGCCAGCTGCAGGCGGCCGAGACCATGGGCACCGCGACCGTCGTCTGCTCGGACAAGACCGGCACGCTCACGCAGAACAGCATGGTCCTGGCCGGGCTCTGGATGGCGGGCAGCGCCGTCGAGGGCCTGGCGCCCCTGCAGCCGCAGAGCGCGCTGCTGGGAAGGGCGCGGGGCGGTGAAGGGCGTGGCGGTGAGCGGCATGGCAAGGGCGCGCGCGGCGCTATTGGAGACCGCCGCGCGCGCTTTGCCGAGCTGGCTGCGCGGCACCTCAAGGGAAAACAAGGCGCGGCGCGCTGGGTGCGCTGGTGGCGGCGCGCCACGCGCCGCGGCGGGCCGGGGATCAACCCGCTGCTCATGGGAAGCAGCTCGATCGACGAGGGGGGCGATCAGCGCGGCAGTGCGCTCATCGAGGAGGCGCCGGGGGTGGTGGTTGGTGCACCCAGCGTCTCGACAGAATTGCTGGGTGACGACAGCAGCAGCAGCGAGGCTGGTGGACGCTCAAACGGGAGCCTGCCAGCCCCTCCGCACCCTGGCCAGTCGCTCGATGGCCTGGTGGACAGCATCGCGCACGAGGCCGCCACTGTGGCGGATAAGCATGCGGCCGTGCTTGAAACCGAGACTGCGTCGTCGCATGCGTCGGCAACCGCGCCAGAAGAAGAACGAGACGCATCTCCAACTCCAGCACCCCACCCCTCCTCATCCTCCTCTTCGCCGCGGCACCGGCGCGTGGCGCTTGTGTCCCGGCTGAGGGCCGCCTTTTCGGAGCGGCAGGTCAAGCTCCTGCTCAGCAGCATCGTGCTCAACACCGACGCCCGCGTCCACCGCGACGCCCTCGGCGCCGCGCACGAGTGCGGGTCCAGCACGGAGCTGGCGCTGCTGCGCCTGGCGCTGCACGCGGGCGTGCGGCAGAAGGAGGACGCCTGGCGCCGGGAGCACCTCTTGACGCGCGTGCCCTTTTCCTACGAGCGCCGCCGCTCCACGGTGGTCGTGCACGGGAACGCGAGGCTGAGAATGGATGGGCGAGGCGGAAGGGAAGGAGGGGTCGGTGGGTTGGCGACTGGCGTTGGAAATGCCGTCTCGATGGCTGCCCGTGGCTACGACAGCAACGGCGCCAGCAATGGCTCTTCCGAACATCACAAGGCATCGCACACACCCACCAACTCTCACCGCCACCAGCCAACAATCACCCAACCGACCTCGACCTCTCAACCGAGCGACTCGGTGCGCGTGCGGGCCTTCACCAAGGGCGCGCCCGAAGTCTTACTGGCCGAGTGCTGCCGCTGGCAGCTGGGCGCCGACGGCCAGCTGCAGCCGATCGACCGCGCCGGCCTGGACCGCTTCCTGCAGCGCTGCCAGCTGGCGGGCCAGCGGACCATCGCCATCGCGTACCGCGACCTGGACCTGCCGGCCAGCGCCGTGTCGCGCTTCCGCTTCGACGGCGCCACCGGCCCGGTGCCCGCGCTCGCGGCCTCGCCGCCGGCCGTCACGTCCTTTCTTGCCAGCGCCGACGAGGGCGACTGGGAGGTGGACCCCCTGGCGGCCGAGGAGTTTGAGAGGGACATGACCCTGGTGAGTAGGAAGGGGGGGTTCAATGTTGGAGATTCTGATTGAGGGTCTTGGCGAGTAGATTGGTTGATGGATGTGGGTTGATAGAAAGATGAGGATCTGCTCGCCTATAGTCTCCTCACAACAATTACCCCCCTTTAAACCCCCCAACCTCACAGCTGGCAGTCTGTGCGATCGAGGATCCGCTGCGGCCAGAGGTGCCCGCGGCCATCGAGGCGGCCCGGCGCGCCGGCATCCAGGTCAAGATGCTCACGGGCGACAACGTCATCACGGCCACGGCCGTGGCCCGGCGCGCCGGCATCCTCCCGGCCCTGGAAGAAAAAGGGGCTGGGAATGGTGCTGGGAATGGCGCTGACCACGCAAGCACCCAGTCGGCAGTCACCACCACCACCAGTTCCACACATCCAAGCCCCGCCGCCGCCTCCCAGCACCCAGCAGCAGCCCCTGCGCCGTACACGGTGCTTCGGGGCGAGGAGTTTCGCGCCTTGGTGCTCGACCCCAAGGACGGCGGCATCGACTGCGCGCGCTTCCGCGAGGTGTGGTCGCAGCTGCGGGTGCTGTCGCGCTGCACGCCGCAGGACAAGCTGGCCATCGTGATGGGCGCGCGGCAGTGCACCGACGACATTGTCGCCGTGACGGGCGACGGCACCAACGACGCGCCGGCCTTGAGAGCCGCCCACGTGGGCTTTGCCATGCGCCAGGGCACCGACATTGCGCGCGAGGCGGCCGACATCGTGCTCCTGGACAACAACTTTGCGTCCATCGTCTCGGCCGCGCTGTGGGGCCGCAACGTCTACGCCTCGATCACGCGCTTTCTTCAGTTCCAGCTGACCACCAACATCGTGGCGGTGGTGACGGCGGTGGCGGGGTCGGTCGCGCACACGCGCTCGCCGCTGTCGGCGGTGCAGATGCTCTGGGTCAACCTGATGATGGACTCGCTGGCGGGCCTGGCGCTGGCCTCGGGCACGCCCAGCCCGCGCCTGCTGGAGCGCCGGCCCTTTGGGCGCGACCACGCGTTCCTGGGGCCGCGCTCGACCAGCCGCAAGCACGTGCTGGGCCAGGCCGCCTTCCAGCTGCTGGTCATGGCGGGCCTCATCTTCGCGGGGCCGGGCCTGCTGCACGTGACCCCGGGCGAGGCCGTGCCGCGCGGCACGCCCTCCCTGCACCACACCATCGTCTTCAACACCTTTGTCTGGCTCCAGCTCTTCAACCAGCTCAACAGCCGCCTGACCATGGACGCCACGGGGCTGCTGGAGGGCCTGGGCAACGCCCGTCTCTTCTGCGCCATCCTGGCCACCGAGGCCGCCGTCCAGGTGCTCATCGTGCAGTACGGCGGGCGCATGATGCAGACCGAGCCCCTCAACGCCGGGCAGTGGGCCTTTTGCGTCGGCACAGGCGCGCTTTCTCTAGTTGTGCACGAGCTGCTCAAGCAGGTCGGGAATAGCGGCGGCGACGATGATGACAAAGTGGGGCGGACGGCCGGGGACGAGGAGAAATGACCGGCAGGCGACTGAGTGTGTCGGCGACAGCGTCTGGCCCTTTGAGCTGGCCCCTGTTCGAAGAAGAGAATGGCATCTTGTTGAGAGTGATTGCCGCATCTTTGGCTCGCTCATTTTTTTATTGTTCGGGGGGTGATTTAGGCCGCTGCTGAGAATATTTTTTCAATTATGCATTGTGCGACGGGCTCTGGTTCCCTGCTCGAGGCACCCTCTTCAGCGCCCTTGAGACGCTGGCTGCCTCTGCATCGAGCGCACAGGAGGGCAGCCCTCGTTTTCAACTCATCCGCGCTGCCCCGGCGCGGAGCCGCGCACGCGGTTCCGATGCATCTCGTTCGAGCGCGCGCGCTCTGCGCTATCCAATTTTCCACGCCGATGTTCAGCGGCTGCATCTTTGTTCAACTTTTGAGATTGTGCACATTCTCACCGCGCCGGGCGATGCATTCTGTAAATAATGCGCGTCAATCCCGGACTGGTTGAGAAACTTTTCTGAAGGGGTTTTGGATCTTTGGGCGTCTCTGCTGCGTTCGAGATTGTGCTAGCTGTTTTTATGCTTTTCAATGACAAAAGCGCTCGATCCCATGTCGCTCAGACATGTCTGAGCGACATGGAGGGCTGAAAAGGACTGACCCTGGTTGGAATGGGAATGAAAAGGGCAACGCCGGGGGCAGACACGAGTCGAGAGCGTCGGCGAACAATCTTGGTGGAGGAGAGGGACACTTTGCGAGACAACATAGGCACCCACCTTCTTTCACAAAAAGCAACGAGGTCCCTATTCGCCCCACTAGCGCAGCTCGAGCAGGAAGCGGCCCGGCTGCTCGACGTAGCGCTTCCAGGCCTGGGCAAAGCCCGCGAGCGTGGCGCCGTCGACGACGCGGTGGTCGGCGCCCAGGGAGATGTTGAGGATGGAGGTCGCGCGGACGGTCATGGAGCTGGGGCCCTCAAAGCGCGGCACCCGCTGCAGCTTGCCCAGCGCCATGATGGCGGACTCGGGGGGGTTGACCAGGGGCGTGGCGTAGGTCCCGCCCACCGTGCCGATGTTGGACAGCGTGAAGGTGCCGCCCTTGATGTCCTCGGGGCGAAGCTGGTTGGAAGCCGCCGCCGCTTGCAAGCGGTTGAGCTCGCTTGCAATCTCCGGAATGCTCTTTTGCTGCTCATGGGTGCGGGATAAAGAGGGTGGACGGTCGATTGAGTACATACTATTCTCCTCAAATGCGTATTGCCAACTCGCATCACCACCCCATCACGACGAGCCGACGCCCTCTTTTTCAACCATTAGAAAGAACATGACCGCCCGCACCTCTACGTTCTTGATGTTTGGGACGGCCAGGCCGTGGGGCGTGGCCACGGCCACGCCGATGTTCTTGGCGCCGTGCTGGGTGACGGCGCTCTGGTCCGCCGCCAGGCTGGCGTTGACCGAAGGGAACTCGGCCAGCGCCAGTGCCGCCGCCTGCGCGTGACAGATCGTGGGTGTGTAATCTTGAATTTGGGCATACAAATCCTACATTACTAACCCTTACTAAACCATGCACGCACCTTAATGAAGAAGGGCATGTAGGTCAGCTTGATGCCCGCCAGCGCCGGGTCGCTCCGCAGAATCTCCCGCATCTGGATTAGGCCGTCCATCTGTGGCAGGCAGCAAGGAATTGAAGCTGAGTGCCCGTCGATCGAGAACTCTTTACGTGCGATGGACCGGGCCTGAGTTTATGTCAGAGGAACTGCGCATAAAAACGGCAACAACAACAACTTGACCCTTCTCCCCACTCCTTCCCCAGACTCTTCCCACCTGGACCTCCTCGCAAAAGTGAAAGTGGGGGATGGTGGCGGCGACAGACATGCTCTTGACCATGGCCTTCCGGTAGCCCCGCAGCGGGACGGTGGTCGACTCGTGCGTCCTGGCCGCGGCGGGCGGCGGCGCCTGGGGCGATACTGGCGCCGGAGTCATTTGCGGCCTGCTCTGCGCGGGAATATTTTCGGCCTCGGTGGTGCGCAGGCCCTCGGTGACCTCGGCGGCCACCGTCGTGGGCCCGGACGCCTGCAGGCTGTCCAGGTAGGCCATGACGTCGCCCTTGGTCACGCGGCCCTTGGGCCCCGTGGCCACCACGCGCCGGAGGTCCAGCTGGTGCTCCCGCGCCAGCGCCCTGACCGCGGGCGAGGTCAGGATCTTGTGCGGCGAGTCGTCCTCGTCGGCCTCGGTCCACTCGTCGGATGCGGCGGCGGCCGGCGCCGCCGGGGCGGCCGGCTCCGCACCGTCGTCATCGTCCTCGTCGTCGTCGCTCGTCTCGATCGTGACCAGGGTCTCCCCCACCTGCACCACCGCCCCTTCCTCAAAGTGCACCTTGCGCACGATGCCTGGCGCAAGGATTATGTAATGATATGAGTCATGATGATAATGTGCGCGATTTATTTGGTGAGAAGCCCATGGAGGCCGCGCACAGCTTGACACTCCCCCCACCCACCACCCTTTTCCCCCCTTCCTAAAAACAATCGCGCACCCGACATGGAGCTCGTGATCTCCACGGTGGCCTTGTCCGACTGGATCTCGCAGATCCGGTCAAAGGCCTCGATGCTGTCGCCCTCGCTCACAAACCACTGCACCAGCTCACACTCCTTGATGCCCTCCCCGGTCTGCGCCAGCCTGCACAGAGTGATGAGGAGGGGTGATGCTCACACCAAAATGCTATCCTGCAAATACTAGACCCACTTCTCATGTCCTCAAAACCTCTAGTAAGTATACATCAACTGATACGACCGGAACTAGAAGCGCCTGACTGACAAACAAGCCACCAAATTTGCCAGCAGGTACCGTTCACAGACACATCATCCGCCGCACGTACGGGAAGGGCTTCATCTTCCCCGCCAGGGCCATGGCGCTGGTCCTCAGCCCGCAGGCTTGATGCTCAACCGCCGGAAACATGAATGCCCCAACCAGGGCAGACTGCCGGGCCAGGCATTGAAGGGAGGGGCCAGCGGACGCGGCCCGGGAACCCCTCGCCAGGGCCTGCCCGGCCCACTTTCGTGCTGCGCGGCAAGACGTGCGCAACATGTCGATGCCTTGGCGAGCGATAAATGTCGGGTACAGATTTGTGTTTGCGATCAATGGAGGCCCAGTGCCTCTTGGGACATGGCTAAAGGCCAGGGAGTCCAATACCCACCCCCGCGGCCTGCCTACGTGGTACACTCGCCCGAAACCGGAACCTGGGATTCTCAGATCGGATCGGCACCAAGCCGATCGGGATTGGCGCAGTGGTGAGGCTGGTTGGTGCCAGGTGTCAAGGAACGTGATGGTAGATTGAGAACTATGATTAGTTTTTAGTCATGAAACTTAGTTGCGAGTGAAAAGGACCAGTGCGCGAATAGCCTGGGCCTAGGGACACTTGCCAACGGTGTCTGCAGAGAGCGCTCGACTCGCCCAGGCCCTCGAGCGCTCCGGATCCATGCCGTGCTACAACTTTTACATTCTCAATAGGCAGGGAGTCTGCCAGTACTACCATGACTGGACGGGGCACAAGAGCACGGGGCCAGGGGCCCCCACACCCGAAGACCACAAACTCATGTTTGGCTTGATATGGACGATGAAGACATTTGCGGCGGCCATGGACCCCAAGGGGTGCGATTGCCGGTGGAGGATTGGCTCGGTTCTTGCATTCGTTTGGTCTGTGCGCGCACCTTTGGTGGAGGCACAGAAGGGGCAAAGGGAATAATTTGACGACATGCCCATCTCTGAGACATGCTGGCTCTTTGTCACGCCCACCTGCACTGCCGCCCTCAGCGGTGCCCGCTCGTCTCTTTACCCGATGCACGCAGGACATCAAAGGGCCAGGTGGGCGCCCCGTCAAGGATAGGAGGGACCAGTTCCTTTCGATCTTTCCAAACAAACAAGTACAAATTGCACTTTATGGAGACGCCGTCGGGCCTCAAGGCGCGGGCGAGGGAGGAGATGGTTTGAGGGGGAAGGCGTCTGCAGGGTTGCTACTTTGTTGATGGTCGGTGGCCCTGCGCCAGGCACCCGCCAGCCGGTCGATGCGCAGATGACGCGTCTGGACTGTCTGCCTCGCGCCAGGGGATCCTCAACACCCGGTCCCCCTCTACTTTCCCCCTTTGCAGTTCATCCTCACAACAGACCCGACGGCGGCGGACTTGTCTTCCCAGCTACAGTACATCTACTCCACATTTTTCGTCAGCCACGTCCTGAAAAATCCACTGTACACTCCGGGCCAGCCTTTTGCGTGCGTGGAGGAGGAGGGGCGACGATGCACGGATGCCGCGATGGGGTCCAGACGGCAACGAGCCTGGCCCAGGCGTGGGCACGAGCAGGCCTCGCTCTGCGTGTGCAATTTTCCCTAATCCGTTTCCCGCTTTCTTGCCGACAGGTTTGAGCCATTTTCGTCGTCGCTCAACAAGTACATGCGGACGACGGGGCTGCTGCCGCAAGCGTAGCGAGGGAGAGGTGTTGTAGTTGAAACGACGTGTATGTGTAAGCAAAAGGAGGAGGTTTGGAGTGAACGATTGCAAGCAGAGCTTGCAAGGCATACGAGAGAGAGAGGCTGTCAGGCCGCGCAGAGTGTCGCGAATGCGCCCGCGCCGCCTGCTCAGCCTCTCAGTCAAGAAAGCAACCCTCGGAGGACCATCTGAACTACCACGCGCTCTACGACCACCAAAAGCTGACGGAAAAGCTCGTAGTGGTCGCCTTGACGTAGTGCCACCAGCCAGGGGGGATGTAGAGCGCGTCCCCGGCACGCACTCGGCAGTCCCAGTACGGCACGCCGGCGAGCCTAGCCCTGTCATCGTCAGTCTGGCAGTCGAGGTCGACCGTGCTGCTGTTGGTGTGCATGCCTTGTCTGCAGTGTGCGGGAATATTTCAAGGGATTGAGTGAGCACAGGCAACCCAGGTTTGGGGAGAAGATCTCCATATTGACCATGTGTCGGTCACACCGCATCCCAGCAAGAAAGCCTGCGCACGCGTGGGGCGCCAGCGCCTCGCCGCTGCCCGTCTGGTACAGTCGTATGTACTTGCACCCGCGGACTTGGCAAAACAGGTTGTGAGCGGGATCCTGGTGCAGCGGAGTGACCTGGGCAAGAGTGATGTGTGTCGGAGTGAGGCCATTGCAGAGCCTGGGGCGATAGGATTACGTGCAAGGCAGTGGCTAACTAGGAATTAAGATGCATGCATCACAGATCAGAAATACTAGAGCCACGCCCACAAATTCCCAATATCCAGACACCCCATCCCACGCGCGCACCGTGCCGGCGGGACCAAACCAGGCGTTGACGGTGCACGCGTCCGCCTCGCCCAGGGCGCAGTAGTCGGGCGTGCGGATGTCGGCCGCCAGCTCGGGGAGCTGGTCGAAGAGCGGGTGCTGAGCGAGGTAGGCCAGCGGCCGCGCCGGGGTCAAATCCTTGGACGAGGCTGCAGGGTCTGATGGCGCCAGCGCAGGCGCCTCTGAGCCATCGGCGATGACCCCAGAACCTCCAGGCGCCGCTTCATCTTCTAGGCAGCTTCCTCCCGTACACAAAGACGCAAAGGCGCCCTCATCGTCGTCCTCCTCCCCAAGCAGGCCCTGCGCCTCCATAAAGGCGGCCAGCGTCTGCATGCGCGTGCCCCAGCCCTCGGCCAGGTAGTGTCGCCCCGTCTCCACGGGAACCGTCCGCGCCCCGAACCGGCGGTGGAGGTATGTGCTGTCCTGCCACTTGCGCAGCGCCGGCCAGTCCTCCAGCAGTCCTGTGCTGGCGCGACGGATGAGGGATGGTCAGGGCACAGGTGATACAGGAGTTGGCAACGTCGTTCAAATGCAGCAAAACGAGCATGGCGCCCCTTGCTCCTCAGCACCGTTGCCGCCATGTTTGTCAGCCTTCCGCTTCTCTGCTCACGCAATACCTTGCACGATTACGGGAGCTCCCGGCTGCATGACCTCGCGCCAAAACGTCTCCAGCGAGGGCGGGGAGAGGTACACCGGGATGGGCTGGGCGGGGGCCACGAGCGAGCCCGGCGGCAAGGGGACTGGCGACAGCCGCCGGAGACGATCGCCACCACCCAGCCGCACGCCTCTGCCGCGCTTTCGGCTAGACGCATCCGCGCCCACGCGCTCCGCGAGGGCCGAGGCGGCGGCGTCGACCCACGGCCGCAGGAGGGGCCCTCCCATCAGGGCCGCCATGTCCAGCTGCCGCAACGCCCGTTCCTCCTTTCTCGGCGGCGAGTCGGCGCCGCCCGAGTCGCTCGGCGACAAACTCGCGCGCGGCCCCAGCTTTCCACAGACGCCCTGCAGCTCCAGAGACGCCGAAAGGACGCAGGCTGCCGCGTAGCCATCGCGCCACGCGACCGGCACGCTGCTCCAGTGCCCCGAATGCAGCTTCTCCCACAGTGCTGCCGACACCGCATAGCATAGATCCGCTCCACGGCTGGCACGGCTGACTGTGTGACCGGCAGGCTCGCCCGTGTTCCGGTCATTCTCAAGGCTTCGCACACCCCCCCGCGCCCCGATGGCGCGGCAGCGATCCAGCAGGGACGCAATGGCAGGCCCCCCGCCGGCCAGCGCACGCAGCTGCTGGATGAGTGACGCCCACTCTTGGCTGTGCAGCGCTGCCACCAGGACCTCGAGGGCTCCGCTGCTCATCAGGCCTCGGGCGGCGGCGGAGGCGTCTCGCCTCGCAAGAGGTAGTCCAGGTCACCCCAGTCCTCCAATTCTTGCACCGTGTCTGCGTCGCCCACGAGCGTGCCGTTGATGTGGAGCTGGGGGAGCGCGCCCGCACCCCCGGACCCCGCGAGCATAGACGTCCGCCGCTCAGGGCTCGATGCCAGGTCCACCTGTCGACGCGCACGGGTGCGGATCGTAAGGGTCGCGGCGGGTCGGTGGCGATCAAATGGTACGATAAAAGGATCCGTCAAATTGTGACAACGGTGCATGCAGACCCGCGCCCGACCTACCTCCTCGTAGTCCACCTTCTTGGCGTCGAGGATGTGCCTGGCGAAAGGGGAGGGCACAATCTCTCAGGAGAGTTGGGTGTGAATGGGACATGCCACGATCAATATAATCCATCTCGTGACCTTGAGCGCCTTTGCATGTCTCTGCCTATGCGTCGCACACACACCTGATCTTTGTAATGTCCGTTTTCAATTTGAGCGTCGCAGCTGCCGAGGTGCTGTACAAGATCACGCTCACCATCGCATCTATTCGGAATTAAAAATCGCAGAGAAGTAAATTTTGCGTGTCTTTTGCTGCAATCTCAGCCGTGTGTGTTGACATCCATCATGCCCTTCCGCACGGCTGGGGATCGTGGCCGATGGGGAGATCCGGAAAGATTGCGCGGCCCCGAATCACGCGGCGATCCAGAGGCACTCGAATCGCGGGGCGCTGAAGCCAGGGCACCGACCGGTGTTCTCCACCTTGGGCGTCTGGGCTGCGCCAGCAGCGGTCATTCGCATCGTACCCCTTGCAACAATTCCATTCTTGTTTGTGGTTTTGCTTAATTATATTTTTCGCTTGCGATCCGGGCGCCACGGTGTGTGTTGGCTGGTGCTAGCCCTCCAAACTGACTCTTTGCTTCGAATAAGGTCGCGGGGAGCAGTGCTGGATCGCGGCTACGCCGCGGCAAATTTACATTTTTAGGTGCTCAGGCCTCTCCTGGCCCTGCATTTGCGAGAGGCTCCCCTCGGCTTCGGCGGTTTGCCTACGCGGACTTCTGGCTGGCTGCCGGACCTTGACGGTCGCCCCCTCCCGCTGCCGCCTGGACGGCAATGGCTCCCCATCACTGAGCTTGATAGCTCTTCGTTTCCCAGGTCGGACGCTCGCCGGAGCAGGTTTGCTAGCAGTGCGAGCATGTGGCCCGCGGACGGTCCAAAGCCCCCGCTGCGGCGGAGGGACGGCCGGCGCGGCTACCCCGCCCGCGCGGCCGTGCCCCGCCGCGAGCGCCCCGGCGCAGCCCCCATCCGCCTGGTGCTCCTGGTCGGCCTGGCGCTGACGGCCGCGCACGTGCTGCGCTCCAGCAGCCTGTCGCTCAGCCCGGCGGGCGCCAGCGACGGCCTGTCGGCGCTGCTGGGTCTCTACGGCGATGTGGACCCGCTGCTGCAGACGGCGCGCGACCGCGCCCAGCCGGACGCGACGCCCAAGCTCATCCCGCGCATCATCCACCAGACCTTCAAGGACCGCAACGTGCCGCCCCAGGCGCGGCAGTACATGCGCACCTGGCGCTCCATGAACCCCGGCTGGGAGATCCGCTTCTACGACGACGCGGCCTGCCTGGAGTTTGTGCGGACCGAGTTCCCCGAGTACCTGGCGGCCTATAAAGCCTTGGAGCGCGACGTGGAACGCTCCGACTTCTTCCGCTACATGGTCGTCCTGCGGCACGGCGGCGTCTATGCGGATATTGACACCGAGGTCCGCCAGCCGCTGGACTCTGTGCTGGAGCCCTTTGACACGCTCGTGGTCGGCTGGGAGAGCGATTTTGTCGATGCCAAGGCCGCCGTCACCGCCTGGTGAGAGAGAATATGAGAGAGAGGGGGGGGAATAATGGAGGGTGTTTGTGCTCGGAGTGGTCTGTTTCATACCATCATAAAGGAATGAGAATGGGATGGCCTGATCAGTACCTTTGCGCACCCTCAACTCACACATCACCTCCTCCTCCACCCACTTACAGGTACGTCCGCCCGCGGCAGATTGTGCAGTGGGTGTTTGCCGGCGCGCCCGGGCACCCCGCACTGCGGTCGGTGTGCGACCACGTGGCGGCGCAGGCGCGGCGGCGCTTCTCGCTGGACGCGTCCATCGACACGCTGGAGCGCACAGGCCCTGGCGCCTTCACGGACGCGGTGCTGGCCGCCGCGCGCGCGGTGCCCTGGTCCGCGGCGCGGAGCAACCCGTGGCGGGTGCGCATCCTGCCGCGCGTGGCCTTTGGCGCGCCGCGGTCGCCCAAGTGGGGGCCTGACCCCGCGCGACCCAGGCGTGGTCGTGCAGCACCACTTCCTCGGCAGCTGGCGCGGGCGGCGGCGCTGGCCCTGGCAGCGCTCGCCGCGCGAGCTGGCGCGGGCCGTGGCCGCGCGCTTCATCTCGCGCCCGGGCGCCGCCTCGGCCGCGGAGATGGCCGCGGTCGAGGCCATGCCCGAGTCGCGCGCGGCGCAGCTCTACCCGACCTCGGCCGCGTTTGACCCGCCCTTTGTGGTCATGGCCCCGCGCGGCGGCCAGGGCGACGCGCAGAGCGGCGCCGACGTCGCCGCGTCCATCGCTGCGCACGGCGCCTGGCAGCCCAGCGTGCAGCCCCTGCGCGGGCCCTCGCTGGCCGAGGCGCTCGTGGGCAGCATGGGCCGCGGCGCCGGCGCGGGCGCAGACCCGGGCGTCCTCGTCGACGTCGGCGCCGGCTACGGCTTCCTTTCGCTGGCCGCCGCGGCGCGCGGGCACCGAGCGCACGCCTTTGAGACCGCGCAGCGCAGCGCTGCGGCGCTGCAGGCCTCGCTGGCCTACAACGGCTTTGAGAGCAGCGTGACCCTCCACGCCGACGTGCTGGGGGCCGATCCGGAGAGTACGGTCAACGAGCTGGTCTGCCTTGGGGGCGAAGGCGACTCTGACGCCGCACGTCAGAGTGTCAACGCGTCGGATTCGCGCAAGGTGAGGGCGGGCGCAGCGGCGTTATCTGAACCGACTCAACGTGTCCAGTCGCTCGACGACGTCGAGCGCATGCGCGGGTACGGCCCGCGCTCGGCGTATGCCGCGAAAGCGTCCCCAACGCATTCGACGACCGACCCCGCGGCCGCGCCCAGCGCCCCAATACCTTGCCAGGGCCGCCTGGCGCGGCGCGTGACGCTGCTGGACGCGCTCCCGCGCGGCGAGCGCGTGGACGCGCTGCGCGTGTCGGCCAACGGCTGGGAGGCGGCCATCCTCAGGGGCGCCATGCCGCTCCTGCGCGGGCCCGCGCCGCCGCCGGTGATCGCGCTGGAGTGGAGCCCGGCGGCCATGCGCGCCGCCGGCGTGGCCGACCCCGTCGCGGCCATCTTGGAGCCGCTGCGCGCGCTGGGCTACGACGAGGTGTCGCACAGCGGCTACGTCTGCGACGAGCGCTGGTACGCGGCGACCTACGGCGTCCGCCGGCGCGGCGGCGTGGCCCCGGAGGAGCTCGCGGCCCTGCGCCAGCCGACCTGGTGCCGCCTGCGCGCCGAGGACTGGCCGCTGCTCCTGGGCCACGGCGCGCGGCCCAGCGCCGCGGCGCCCGAGACCTTGTTGTTCGTCAACCGCGCCGCGGGTCAGGCCCGGCGGCAGCGGATTATGGATGGGGCAAACGTCACGGACGCGACCGCCGAGGCTTTGAGGAGTGACGCTCGCAGCGAGGTCGCCGGCGGTGAGACCGGCGACAATGTCGGTGCTAGCAGCACTTCTGTCGATGTCGGGAACTCTCGGACCGACGCCGTCGTCGCCGACGCCGTCGTCGCCGAGCACGTCGCCGCTGCGACGGCCCTCGAGGGCGCGCAGCAGCAGACAAAGGAACGAGTTTCCGTTGCAAAGGAGGAGGACGCGGCGGTGCACGCAACGGCCGTCGCGGTGGCTGATCTGGACAAGCACTCGCAGCAGCGCTAGGGGGGTGGGTGCCACCCCCTGGTGCACACGCGCCCGGCCCTTTTGATCGATCGATCGCCCCCTCCACACCCACCCCCTCCGTACCCTAGGTGAAGAAACATAACCCGAGCAATTGCTTGCCCAATTTATAGCCGCCGCGCATTCCCATGCCGCGTCTTGCTTTTCCCTCACAAGACGCGCACGCCCACCACAGTAGCCGTTCTCGACCGTCCAGCATTCTCTGCTCTTTGCTCCACAATAGTACTGTCTGTTTTCGGTGAGCCGTCCCTTCCCGCTCTCGTCTCTCTTTGTTGCCCGGCAGGGGGCACGCCTCAGACGGCCCCTCTGGTCTATTTATCCGCAGACGCTCGTGCTCTCTCGTCGCCATCCCACTCTCGAGTGGTCTCTGTTATACATGCACACGAAACGCAGAGCTGCACGCAGAGTGCACTGGGTTTGAATTAGGAGAAGGTGCTTTCTAGATGGCCATCAGCCGCCGCGACTGCTGCAGCGCGTCCAGTGCCGAGCTTTTCTTGGCTGTCAACGCCCCCGCCACGACCTGTTTGCAGGCATATGGGGGAAAATGAAGCGTTGGCATGTACACAAGCAATGCAGGATACCGAAGGCACAAAGCCATTCCAATCGCCCTCTGGCAACCCACCTGGAACGTGACTTGCACACAGAAGAGCTCTTCCGAGGCGCCGCCGGTGCCCTTGAGGGTGACCACGTACTGGCCCTGTTTGAGCAGATGAGCGAGCGTTTAGGAAAGGGAGAAGCGTGCAAGGCTGCGAAAGACACCTCTCTGAGCTCCAGCTTCAGTTAATACCCTGACGAGTTCCCTCACTCTCCCTTCCATTCCTCACCGGCGGGGTGATGATGGGAAACTCCTGCTGGAAGACGACCGACACGGGCCCGCTGGCCGCAGGGCAGGTCATTTTGGAGCAGAGGTCGTCCTGTTGTGTCCAGATGGGGAACCCAGCATACTGCACCGCCATGCTGATGGCCCCGGCGCTGACCTCCACCGCTGGCGAGGGGAGGTAAAGCGCGGAGTCATCGTGCGACCATACAAAAAACACCATCGAAAATGAGATGCAGTATCCCTGTGCCCGGCCTTTTGTGATTTTGGACTCTTCAAAACTAGAATCCCCCAAATTTCCGCGCACCAGAGGTGGCATCGATGGAGAATAGGGCCGTGGCCCCAGGCGAGACGGGCTCGGGCTTCAGCGTCACATCCTTGACGGAAAACTTGGCGTCGCCCGTGCCACACGATTTCCAGTCAAATGCATGAGTGCAGGATGCAATGCACAAAAGGAGAAACAGGAGGCTCGCGCGCGGTGCCATGACTCGGGCCATCAGAGTGCCCGCGAAGTGATCCGTCAAGAACCGTCCCGCGGCCAGGCTGACCCTACCCCTCTCCCTGCAGTTACAACTGCCGAAATGAACTTACTTTGGTGTGGGTTTGATTTCGAGCAGCGATACACCATGGCCGTTGCGTTCGCGATGGGCAATGGGCCACACTGGAGGGCAGGCGATCGTGAGCCGATTGCCCTGCAATCTCTCGCACCAGCAAGGTGCGGTCGGGTGGGTTCCGCCAGATACCCGAATCTAAGGCCGCAGGGGAGACAAAGCCCATGTTGATAATTGAAACATTACAAGCATCTTTCAATCGCGTCATGAGTGGAGTGTATGCCTGCCGTCATGCCAAGCAGTGAGCTTGTTTCTGGTTAACAACGCCGGTGGGGCACATGAGCTGTGTGGAACAGCTTCTTGCTCAGGAGACCGACCTATATCATTCGTAAGTTTCTCTCATGGCCTTGGGTATGCATGTGATGAGCACGGCAGTCCATGCAACGACCGGCCCTCGACCTCGGTGTTGCCGCGAAAATCCCTGCTGCAGGTCGCGCCAGAGGGCTTGGCTCCAGGACGCATCATGGCACCGCCTGCCCGATACCCTCGAAGAACAGGAGTTTAAGTCGGAGGCTCTCGACAAGGCCTTTGCATGCGTGCGTGCCAGGGGGAGGGCGGTGACTTTTGAGGCCGGGTCGGTCTTTCGGCAGTCAAGGGGGGGCCTGCTGTAGTTGCCTGGGAGTCAAGTGCTCAAGTACATGGCAGCGGCAACCGAGCTCGTCCACTGACATGCTCATCCCGTCTCTGCCAACTCCAGGAATGGGAGGACACGAATCACGTGCTAGTGGGCACCAAGTGCAATCGGCTCCTCAGGCTGGACGCGGACGTGGGCTCGGTGCAGTCCATCCCGCTGCCGCCAGCACCCCCCCGGCGCCGGGCCCCTTACGACCACGAGTGGGGCCACTGCGGCATCCACGGCTTGGCGCTGTCCCCCTCCCGCGACTGGCTGGCGGTGGGCGGCGAGAACCCGGCGGACATTGTGATCCTCAGACGGGGCGACTGGCGCCCGGTGGCCACGCTGGTGGGGCACCTGGACTGGGTGTTTGGCGTGACCTGGGTGTCGGACAGGCACGTGGTCACCGCCGGCCGCGACCAGAGCGTCGCGCTGTGGTCGATCGACGACGAGGCGACGTATGACGACGAGGGCCCCGAGGCGAGCCCGTGGGGCGCCGTCGTGGCCAAGGACTGGGCCCGGCGCGGCGACTTCCGCAAGGCCTTCCAGGGCAAGGTGCGGGACGTCAAGTACGACGTCAGCACGGCCATCGTCGCGACGCTGTCGCTGGAGGGGGCCGTCCGCCTGCACGACCCCGCCGCCGCCCTCACGCCCGTCCGCAAGGTGTGCTGGGTCGGCATATATTTCCTGTCTCACAAAAAGACATGCCCCTCAGTCGCGCCCCAATCCTCCCCGATCACCTGCTGCTTCCCGCACCTCCTTTGCAGATAAAGCTGCCGATCGAGTCGCACCGCGACGAGCTGGCGTGCCTGGCCCTGACCCCCGGCTTCTGCGCGATCGGGCGGCAGGCGGACGTGGTGCTCGTGGACCCGCGCGCGCGCGGCTCCGCGCCTTTGCGGTGGTCGAGTCGCCCGACGCCTCGGTGGGCGTGCGCAGCGTGGCGGTGCAGGGCGACTCGCTGCTGTCGTTCGGCACGGCCGCGGGGCGGCTGTGCTTCCACGACCTGCGGTACGGCGCGCGCGGCGCGGGGTCCGCGCCCGCGCCGGCCACGCTGTGCCCGCCCTCGGCGCTCGCGCGTGTCGTGGACACGGGCGCCGGCTGGGTGGACAAGAACGAGACGTACTGGGACCACTTTGCGCACACGCGCGTGCCGCACGCCTGCTACGCGCACGCGTGGGACCCCTGCGGCGCGCGCCTGTTTGCCTGCGGCGGGCCCCTGGCCTTTGGCATGCGCGGCTGCTACCTGGGACTCTGGAGGTGATGCCTCTTGTGTGGGTGTTTTATTTGGGAGGGGGGAGGCGCGGCGCGCGTTTGGCGGCGCAGGGTCGGGCGCGGTGCCCTGATCCGCGCTTGACGAGAGTGCTGCCGTGACGGCCGCCTGGTGACTATGCTCTACGGTCATATAGTGACAATAAGCGTGCCCTCCCTCTCACTATATTAGCCGCAGCAGCATTTGGTCTCTGCCATTTCATTTGCATCGTGTGTGCAAGCATGTATCTGCAAGCGGTATCGAGCGCAAAGGGGGTTTATCGGGGGCGGACCAAGCGCGCTTGGTTTTGCAGTTGAGAAAAATGTCTGTGGAGCGAGCGACCATGGAGCGCATGCTCGGCGTGGGTCAAGGTGGGGGACCTGGAAAGAGAGAAATGAAGAGGGAACGAAAAAGGGGTGTGCGTGGGCACACGTACTGTCGTTGCCGGAGGAGGAGCGTCAGGCGCAAGCACACGACCGGCCGTGCTTTGTCGCCCAGCAAGCACGTGGTTTGCGCAACCACCACTGCTGTCGTGCAAACGCCCACCATTCGCTTAGCAGTACTCGGCGTGCGGGAATGAGTAGCGGTCGTGCGCGGCGATGGCGAAGCGCGCGATGCCGTCTGGCATTCCCACGTAGAGCGTGCTCCCGGCCGGCGAGAAGGCGAGGCCCGAGATCTCTGGGTCGCGCCCGGCGCGCGCGGGCGCGAGCTGGAGCACCTGCCGCCGCGCCCACATGCGCATGTCGACGAGGTGCGTGCGGCCGCGGTGCTCGGTGAAGGCCATGAGGTCGAGGGGGGCCGGGGCGAACTTGACGCAGCGGCAGGCGAGCGGCGTGGCAAAGCGCGCGGCGACGGCCTTGGCGCGGTGGTCCCAGACGCAGCAGAGCCCGTCTTGCGAGGCGGCCGCGAAGAGCGCGCCCGAGGGCGACCAGTGGCAGCACATGCCCGCGTCGGCCGCCTCCACCCAGCTCTGCGACTGCCAGAAGCCGGTGGGCCGGGCGGTGTAGAGGTAGGTGCTGCGGTTGTCGCCCACCGCGACCAGGTAGCGCGCGTCGGGGCTCAGCGCGCAGTAGTTGACCGAGGTGGGGCAGTCGATGGACGACAGCAGCGCGCCCTGGGGCAGCCCGAAAATCTTGATCGTGTCGTCGTTGTTGCACACAAACAGCCGGACCTGGAGTGGAGAGAGAAGAGGGGGAGTGGGGGGGGAGGGGACATTTCGTGTGCATCGTTGGCATCGGTGTGCGCTCGAAAATGAACGACACCACAGCACCATCCCCAACAATTGATCAATCAGTCAATCAACCCAATCGCCTACCTGGCCGCTCCCGTCGCGGGCAAAGTGGAGCGCGTTGTTGACCGAGCCGCCGCAGTCGCCCTTGAAGACCACCTCCCCCGTCTCCAGCTCGCGCACGTCCAGCTGCGAGGTCTGGCCGCCGGCCGCGATGTAGCCGTACCGCACCGACATCGACGTCGGCTCAAAATTCAACTCTTGAATCACAGAGCTCTGATTTTTTGAGGGGGGGGGGAGTAGTTTGAGACGTGTTGGTGAAGCGACAGAGGAACGGGATGCATGCGAGCTTGGGCAAGGGAAACAAATGACATTTGGTGCGATGAAGAGTGTCATGGCACGCATACCATGCTCACTTTTGCACCCCCTCCTGCGCATCCCTAGACCCAACAACTTTTCCCCAAACCACAATGTCACACACTCACCTGCTCGTCGGGGGTGCACTTGAGCGTCTGGTGCTTGTTTGTGAAATAGAGCTCATCCTCTCGCTCCGGGCAGTGAACCAGGTCTCGAAGCTGCCAGTGCTGTATTGTGGTCTGGAAACCTGCGGTGGTAGGCACGGACCTCGTGGAGAGTGAGGCAAGAAAATAGCAGTGAAAAGGCTATGAATGGTAATAAAGCTGGCATACCATAAGCAAAGCACCCTGCGCCCCTTCCACCTGCTGTGCAAACCCTCCCGAGAAGGAAACCCCCAAAAAACAATGGCCCCCTTCGCGCTGATGCCCCTCTCGGGACGCCTCGGCCTCGAGGCCCGCAGGCTGGGGAGACCCCCACGCACACAGGAATAACAGGCTGGCATGCCATCCCATGAATTTTTTGGTGCGCTGTCAAAACCCCAGGCGCGCCCACGGCGCGACTCACCTATTACTTTGTCCGCCGCGCAGAGGTCGCCCGTCGGCACGACGGCCTCCTCGATGGTCATGGCAGCGATGGGGGCCTAGCAGCGCCCCTCGAAATGTGCAAAAAAACAAGGTTTTACAGTCCAGTACCGCCCGCAAATCCCCCGCCTGGGGCCCGCCCGCTGCTGGCCCTCCTCAATGAGGTTGCGTTCCCCTTACGAAACGGTGGCGAGGGGCGTAACCAGTTTCTGCACGGCCTAAAAATCCAAGACAATGGAAACCCACCAAGATATTGATGTGGGATGGCATGGTGCCAGGGTGTCGGGGCCGGCATCGCCGTCAATCGGGCAGCCATTCCCCCCTGGTCATCGGACGCTGCGAGCTCCCCCGGGGGTTTTGCTCCCACGTGGATCTAGCCAGATGGAAATGCGACGGGGGCGCGGAATCGGGCTTTGGGCTGGTTGAGTGGTTTTGATTGGTCACGGCTCACCAATGTTGTATGAGTGCTGCAACCATAGTTTTCATATAGTTATTGATAATATTTAACTTACGCTTCAAATTTTTGGGCAGTCAAGTACTTAAATGCGCCGGTTGTTGCTGGTGGAAGGATCTAGCAGGGTTTTAGACAGTGGACTGGAATGAAATGAGTGCGGTATGCAATGCGTGGATAAGAATGGGATGGAGTAGCTTTGATAAAAGAATAGCTCACCACTTCCGCTCTGCAGGCCGTGCTTTGCCATGTTCTCTGCGGCGAGATGTCGTGGCTTCCCGCCACTGGCGCCCGGTTGCCTGCTCTGGTGCCCGTTTGCTCGCCCGCTCTGGCGCCCGCTTGCCCGCTCGCTCTGGCTCGCGGTCTGCAGCCCCAGCACTCGACGCCTGCTCGCTCTGCAGCGCTTTGATCTGGGCTTCCAGGTCCACACTGTGAGGCCTGCCCTCTCGAAAGGCCACCTCCTGCAGCTCGATGCCCAGGGCCCTCGCCAGCCGCCGCGCGGCAAAGAGCTGACCCCCATGCACGATGCTCAGCACGGTGCCTGGCCTCCCAGCTCTGCCATGCAGCGAGAGAGGGTGGTTTAATCTTATGTTTTGACAAACTGTTTTGAACAATCAGCCGATTATAACAAGATTCCCACATCTCTAGACACCACCAAGAACCCTGTTCCTCCCCCAGTCTCCCACCTTGCCGTGCGGCCGGCGCGGTGGGCGTAGTGGTGGGGGCTGTCTGGGAGGTCGGCGTGGACCACGAGGTCGCAGTCGGGGACGTCCAGGCCGCGTGCCGCGAGGTCGGTCACGAGCAGGGCTCGGAAGCGGCCGGCCCGGAAGCCCTCCAGCACGCGCTGCCGCTCCGCGGGGGCCAGGCCCGCGTGCAGGCTGGCGGCCGGCATTTTCCTGGCCCGCAGCTTGGCCTCCACGTCCCGCAGCCGGCCCTGGGCGTTGAGGAAGACCAGCGCGCGCTGCGCCCCCAGGGCGTGCACAGCGCGGCGCAGCGCGTCGGCGGCGTGGCGAGGCGCCGTGCCCGTTGCGAAATGCGCCAGCGAGGCGGGCAAGGCGGAGGCTCGGGTGGGCATGGTGCTGATCTCCTGTGCACCGCTTGCATTTGCTTGCTGGGCGTCCAAATCAAGCCCCGCCTCTTCTTCCACCTCCGCACGGGCACTGACGAGGGCGAGCGGTGCCGGGCCCAGGCGCCACTCGAGGGTCGCGCGCTCCAGGGCCGCAGGGCGGTAGGTCGCCGACACGAGCACCGCCTGCCGGGCGGCGCCGAGAGTGGCGCCCACGTGCTCGGCCAGTCTGGCCATGGGCCTGCGGAACTGCTGCTGCAGCAGCTCGTCCCACTCGTCCAACACCAGCAGCGGAGTGCTGTGTGAGAGTTGAGAATTGGTCCAACTTTTATAGTCAAGAATAATCACCATCTACCAACACATAGACTCCCCCCACCAACCCCACCCTGAACCTACCTGTGTGTCCGGAGCGCGCCGGCGGAGGAGAGCTCAGCCAGGCGCCCAGGCGTGCCCACCACGAGCAGGGGCGCCGGGCACCGCTTGAGCGCGTCGCGCTGCCGGGCCGCGTTGGCGCCGCCGATGCACTGGACGGCCAGGCCGCGCAGCTCGGGCCCCAGGAGCTCGCGGGCCACGCGGAAAATCTGCATGGCCAGCTCCTGGGAGGGCGCCACCACGATGGCCGAGGGTCCCGGCTCGCCCTGCCGGCCCCGGGCGGCCTCCGCGCTCGCCAGCGCGCGCGAGAGCGCCGGAACCAGGTAGGCCAGGGTCTTGCCGCTCCCGGTGTGGCTCTGCAGGACCATGCTCCTGCCCTCGAGCAGCGTCGGTATCGCCGTGCGCTGGATGGCCGTCGGCTCTCGCACCTCCAGCGCGCGCAGGCCGGGCTGTGGGAGGGGGGAATTGATCAAGATGCGTCAGAGGGTGTGTGGTGGGCCCTCTCGCACTTGCGCATTCCTTTTAACAAGCACCAACCGTGCAGCTGACGATGCAGCGTCGCAACATCATAGACTCCTCACTCTCGACTCAACCCCTATAACGCACCTGGAGCACCGCATCAGCGCCCAAGGCCACAAAGGGGTGCGGCTCAGCGCGACCCGGTTCGGCTGCTGCCGTGGCGGCCGCATCCCGCTCCGCGGTTGCCGCGCGTGAGCTGCATCCATGCAACGCTCTCGAATGCGTTAGACTATGATACAAGGTGCCCCTTTGTGGGGCACTGTAGATGTAGCCCACCAGCGCGCATCGCGCCGGACCCGTCGTAAAAGGCACGGGCAGGCACCTCGCCTGGGCCACGAGGCGCAGAGGGGCCCCGATCATGCGTATCTGCTCTTTCAGGAAAAAAGCCTGGTCTATTAAATATTGTAATGAATACGTCACTTCGCGTGTGCATGCCATGGCGCTGGAAGAGGCACTACTCCGTCTGCATGGGAAACGCTTGTCGGATTTCGTTCCGAGATCGCCCCATCAGGTGGGCGACGTTTATCTTACACACAACTTCTAGCGCTTCCAGCTGGTACAAAGAAGGTGTCTTTAGCATCGTTGTAATCTAAATTTTGTGTAAAAGTGGGAGAGTGTGCCGTGAAGTAGGGGTGGGTCTTGGAATGGAGCACAGGTGACCCCCTGCCGCCCTTTGCCCTGCCGTGAGCAAGCGGCGACATGCAATCGCACCGGCTTCAACCGCGAGGGCCTCAACTGAACGTGACAGGACACCGTTGCTTCCATCTAACACGAGGGCACGCGATCAGCGCCGTCAGGCAGGAGCAGGGCCCTCTGCGATTGGTGCGGACGACCCACGAGCCAGTGCAGCTGCTCGACTTGCACACAAGAGTCGTTCCATACGAAAAGGTGACACGTTTGGCGGTGATTCCTCAAGCCACACAGAATCTTGTAGTCTTAGTTGCTTGTTCTGTGAGGCGTACTTAATGTCAAAAAGTGCAGTGAAAATTTTGCGACAGTCCCTTGGGCCACCCGTCCCCACCACAGGCATGGGCCGCGCAGCTGGAGTTGGTGCAAGAGGTCCAGGCTGGAAAGCGCGGCGCAGGGGTGGTGCTCATGCTCCAGCACCAGCCCGTGTACACACTGGGCACGGGATCCACTGAGACCAACCTCAAGTTTGAGGTTGACCAAGCCCCCTTGCCACTGTTCCGCACCGAGCGCGGAGGCGAGGCAAGCTGTGTGTGGGGGGGAGTTGTGGAGGCCAATGGTGGCGAGTCAGTCTGTGTGTCGAATCTGTGTGTGACGATCTCGAGCAGCGCACGCCACAGCTCTTGGCGCCAGCCGACTCCTCTTGGGAGATTCCGATTCTGCAGGTCACCTACCACGGGCCCGGTCAGCTCGTGGTCTATCCCATTTTGGATCTCAGGCGGTTCAAGCAGGATTTGCACTGGTTCATGCGGGTGCTCGAAGAGGCCATCATACAGTGCGTGGCTTTGGATTGGGAGATTAAGTGTTTGGGCGCTTTCATGGGACTCGCAACTCCATGGCTCCCACGTAGTTGCCGCCCTGACTTTCTACACCTTGGCGTTCCGTCACATTGCTTCTCGTGCAATTTGCTCCAACCAAAGGGCGCTGTGGGAGGTATCTGGCGTGGAGGCTGGGCGTGTGCCGGGCCGCACGGGCGTCTGGGTCGGCCAGAGAAAGCTGGCGGCCATCGGCATCCGGGCCCGAGGTTGGATCACCTTTCACGGCCTTGCCCTGAACGTCTGCCCGGATCTGGCGCCCTTTGGCAAGATCGTGCCCTGCGGGATCTCAGACGCCAGCGTCGGGTCCGTTTGGAGTGAGGTGCACGGCGCGGACTCCACACCGACTGGGGACGGCGGCACAGAGGATAAACACCAGCAACAGCAGCAAAAAGTTGCCTTGATGACAGAGTACACCATCGCTCTCCAAGAATCTCTGGCGGAGCTGCTTGGGGCTTCCTTTACGGATGTGGGCTTGGAACTGCCGTGACTGCTTAAAGGTTGTTGTGAAAAGTTGCCATTTCTTGCATGGGTGTCCACATGAGCAACACATAACTTTTTTGCTAGCCCTCCCACATGATCCTCTATTCTTTATTTTAAAACCTTTTCCATGTCACTACTGGTCCTCAGTACACTCGTTTCGTCAAAAAGAACTTGCGTCCTACGTGGAATCGGATTTAAACCTCTGATCATCCAACATGCCATCATCCCGTCCCGCATGCGGTTTGTCGTGTCGGAAAAGCCGCGGGCCCCGGCCATCAAGATGCCGAATGTCGGGAAACGCCCAGCGCGATCTATGCCATTTTCCCTTGGACATACCCTGAAATATCTGGCCATATAGATTTTCTCGCGGCTTGTTGCATCCATTGATCTGTGCGAAGGACGTGAGCTCCTAGCCGTCGCCACCTGCCAACCATGTCGGCCCTGCGGATCGCCTCCCGCTGCCTGCGCCCGTACCTTGCCCGGGCCGGGCGCACCAGCCTTGCTCAATCGCCACTGGGCATTCCGGCCCTATCCCAGGCGCCGTGCAAGCTGGGAGCCTCGCTCATGCGCGACACGGGGTCCTCGGGCAGGACGTCCAGCGGCGGCCACATTGGTGCCGCGGGCTACGCCTCGTCAGCCACCAGCGCGAGCGGCGAGCTGGAGACCCTCAAGGAGAGCCTGACCAGTCTGCTGGTGGACCTGGACGAGGCCACGGGCGTCGTGACACTCACTCTTCACCGCCCCAAGCAACTGAATGCTCTCAACAGCACGGTATGTTTGGGATGGGTTTTTGGTGTGATACATGGTCTGAGCTTGAACCAGTGAGCATGAGCGAGCCTGCATGCCAGAAGAACGCGCGGAGATGCGGGTCACGATGATGGCTTGCTAATGTACTTGGGTGACGCTATCTCGAAAAAACCTGCCGCCTCTCAGACGCCACCACTCCCCCCCCCCCCCCCCATCATTCTCCCGCTGCAGCTCATGCATGAGCTGACCAAGACCCTGGAGTTTCTGGACCGCCAGCACTCGGGAGCCCGGGTGTTCATCCTGACTGGCTCGGGGCACAAGGCCTTTGCTGCCGGCGCAGACATCAAGGAAATGGCGCCGGTTGGCTACAGCGAGGTGCGGCGGCTCGGATTGGTTTTTCGGGGTGTGATGGATGCGACGGGAGTGGGTGGCCCAAAGTTGATGTGCCTGCTATTTACGAAAACAGCCGTACCCCACTTCACATCTGATTATCCGGAATATGCTCGCCCCGTCAGGCATTCAACGGCGCGATCCTGGAAGGGTGGGAGAGGATCAGGGCCATTCGCAAGCCCATCATCGCGGCCGTCAACGGGTTTGCGCTGGGGGGCGGCTGCGAGCTGGCAATGCTTGCCGACATCATCGTGGCCTCCGAGAATGCTTCCTTTGGGCAGGTATGGAGTTGTTAAGTGGGTTGCTTTATGCCGGCAGCGACAAGCAGGGAGCATTGGGTCGCGGTAGCAAAGAAACATCGAATAATACTTGCAGCAAAAGACACTCACCGCTCATCCCGCGCCACACGCAGCCGGAGATCAAGCTGGGGGTGATCCCGGGCATGGGGGGCACGCAGCGATTGACCCGGGCCATTGGCAAGAGCCGTGCGATGGAGCTGATGCTGACCGGCGACTCAATCGGCGCGGAGGAGGCCAAGTCCCTGGGCCTGGTCAGCCGCGTGGTGCCCGCCGGCGAGCTCCTGGACGATGTGCGGGCTATGGCCGAGAAAATTGCGCGGCACAGCGTGCCCGTCGCGATCAAGGCCAAGGACTGCATCAACCAGGCCTACGAGCTGTCGCTCGCGGGTGCGTGGGGCAAAAGGGGTGGTTCAATTTGCGGCTGGGTAGAAGAATTGGGTGATTGGATGTATGGGCTCTGGTGCCTCAGAAAGTGAGAATACATATTCAGAGAATTATTTCACTTCCCCCGTCTCCATCCCGACACGCCGATGCAGAGGGCGTCAAGTACGAGAAGCGCGAGTTTTGGGGCGCGTTTGCGCTGGAGGACAAGAAGGAAGGAATGGCCGCGTTTGTCGAGAAGCGCCCGCCCAACTTTGTGGATGCCTGAGCGCGTCTGATGGGTGAGTGATTGTTTTTTTGAGCGGGTGTGTCGCACATTGCTTTGTTGATCTTTACGTTTTGCGCTGGAGCGATTTTGGGCGGCGGGTCTGGCACCCAATCTGCTGGCAGAGGCCAAGTTTTCCTTCTTATTATCTTACCGCCTGAGCCTCCCCGCCAGTCTGCTGCTGCTGTGGCTAATTGTCATTGTACATGAAAGAAGCGTAGAGACGTGCGTGCATGAAATAGGCTGTGAATGAAAGTGCACCGGCGAGGGGCTCTGGTGGTGCATAAAATGAGCCATCAGGAATGGCGGGGGAGTGGGTTGAAGACATGTAATCGTCATACTCGGCGCAGCAATCGCCGCGCCACAGCACACCAACAAACGCGCCTGCCCACCTATACACCGCGCTCACTTTGCGCGGGCCTTGGACTGGAGCGTGCCTGCCTGGATGGTGTTGACCGGGTTGCGCTGCGCTCGCCTGGGCAGGGCCCGGGCCACCTTGGCCAGTCCGTCCGTGAAGCGCAGCGGCTGGATGACGACGCCGCTGTCCTTGAGCACCGCGGGGCGCGTGAGGTCGCGGAAGGCCTCGTCCGTGTTGAACTCGGGGCCCAGGGGCTGCCGCCGCGCGCGCTCGTAGGTCTCCTTGGAGTTGTACGGATAGGGCACGGCGCTGGTCCGGTACTTGGCCGCCTTCTTGTCCCACTTTTCCGAGAGCACGACAAACTGCAGCGAGGCGTCCTTGCGCGCGGCGGCGGCCGCCGCGCGCCGCTCCGCGCTCTTCTGCCGCGCCTCGGCCATCCAGGCCGGCTCGCGTTGGGCGCCGCTCCAGGCGCCCCAGCCGGGGAGCACGCCCACGGCCTCCTCGGCCGGCAGCTCGCCCTCCACCTCGGCGCGCTTCTCCTCCGCAAACTCGGCCACCACGTCGTCCCCGGCAAAGGCCATCCGCACGAGATCGTCCTGGGTGAGGAGCTGATTCTGCTTGCCAGGGGCCTAGGGGGGGGAAGGAGAGTGGTTTGAGATGGGCTGTCGGGACCCGGGGGAGCACCATGTTTTTGATAGTGCAAAGCAACAGGCGCATCCTTGGCTGTTTTTATGATTATGAGTATCAAAACAATAGCCAAAAGCCGTCGACACAATGCAACGTGCATAATTAAGAACAACAGCAACAACCACATATTATTCCCCACACCCCTCTCTCTCTCCCAACTCACCACGCTCTTCCCTCCACCAGCGGCCATTTCCGAAGCAGCTGCCTTGGCCTTTTTGGAGGCGGCTGCGGGCACGGCCGCGGCTTCCTGCCCAGGCTTGCGCTTTTGGGCGGCGGTGGCGCCCTTGGCGGGCGCGGCTCCGTTGGCCTTGTTGTCTTGGCCCTTCTTGCCGGCCGGCGCGGGCGCAGACCCGTTCTGCGCCTTGGCGCCCTGGGCAGGTTTGTCCAGGTAGTAGCCGACCCCTTGCGGGCCTTTTTTGAAGACGTAGCCCGGCTTGGCGCCGGCAAACTTTTTGGCGGCCGTGAAGGCGGGCTGGGAAGGGGGGTTGGTTTTGGCTGGCCCGGCGGCCTTGCCCTCCTTGCGCGCCGCCGCCTGCGGCTTGGCCGAGCCGGGGACCGCCACAAAGCCGTCCGAGACGTGCGCCTTGGAGCGGAGAGCGCTGGGCGCATCTGACGCATTTGACGCAGTCGCCACATCCGGCGCCTTGTCGCTCGCGCCAACGCGCTGCGCGGCCGCGACGCGCTCGGAGGCCGCCTGCGCCTGCGCCGCCCTTTGCTCCCTCTCCTCGGCGAGCGAGCGGGCCAGACGCGTGCGCTTCTCCTCCACGGTCTCGCGCTCGTCCGACTCCATGCCGCTGAGCTCCGAGTCGGAGCCGGCGTCCTCGCGCGGCGCCTTGCGCGCGCGGATCGCGGCGCGCGGCGCGGCCTTGCCCGCAAAGCTCAGCCGCGCGGCGGCGACGCGCTCCGAGTCGGCGCGCTTGCCTACGCCGCGGCGCCGTCCTCGCCCAGCGCGCTCTTGGCCTCCTGCACGGCCGCCTGGCGCCGCCGCTCGAGCTGGCGCTTCATGAAGGGCAGCGCCAGCAGCCCCGAGGCGGGCGCCTCCTCGTCCCCGGCGCCACGCAGCAGCTCCAGCGCCGCGGCGCGCGTGCGCTCGCGCGCCGTCGGCGCGCCCTCCTCGTCCTCGTCCTCGCTGGCCGAGGTGCTGCCGCCGCGTCGCTCAGCTCTGATCATCTTCCTCGTCGTCGCTGCCGCGCGTCGCCCGTGCGCGGCCGGTCGGTGAGCTCCTGGCCGCGCCGCAGCTGCTCGGCGATGGCCGCGCGCGTGTCCTCGTCCTGGTGCGCCAGGCCGCGGCGCAGCGCGCGCCGCGCCCACTTGGAGGTGTTTTTGTGCTTGAGCGTCAGCCGCTCCTGCGCGCGCGCCAGCTCGGCGCGCTCGCGGTCCAGGCGCGCGTCCCCCGCCTCGCCCTCGCCCAGCAACCCCAACTTGCGCGCCTGGCGCGTCTCCGCGCGCCGCAGCTGCCGCCGGTACTCCTTGCTCTTGATCCGCTTCAGGCGCTTGGCCTTGGCCTCGTGGTAGTGGAGCAGCGCCCGCATCTTGGCCAGGCGGTCGCGCCGCGCGCGCGCGTCCTCGGCGTCCACGCTGCGCGCGACGAGCCGGCCCTCGGCCTCGGCCAGGGCCTGCGTGGAGTGCGCGCCCGCGGCGGCCAGCAGCGCGGCCACCTCGGCCTCCATGGCCGTCGCCGGCGCGTGCGCGGCCACCAGCGCCGGCAGCGAGGCACCCTCCTGCGACGGGCCGCGCTCGCCCACGAACCGCACCGTCGGCGCCGCGCGGTTGGCCTCCACCAGCGGCTGCCACTTGGTCACGTCCTTTTGGGCCCGCTCGTACCCGGCCTGGCGCTCCAGCCGCGCCTGGATCGGGCCGGGCAGCGGCGGCGCCACCGCGCGCTGCTTGGCCTCCATGCGCGCCAGCGCCTTGCGCGCGCCGCCCAGCGCCGCCTGCGACGTGCCCAGGCCCGCCAGCAGGTCCGACACCGACAGGCCCTCCGCCGAGGCCAGGCCGTGCTCCGACTCGGGGTAGGCCTCCGTCACCGCCGCGGCGCGCGCCGCCGCGCGCTTGCGCAGCCCGCCCGTCACCGCGGCCAGCAGCGCCGCGTGCGAGCCGTCCTCAGCGTCGTGTGCGCTCCCTTCCACGCCGTCTCGTCGTCGTCCTCCACCTCGGAGGCGCTGCCAAACATGCCCTCAAACTCGTCGTCGGAAGCCTCGGCCTCGTCCTCGTCCTCGGACTCGCTCCGCAGCAAAAGGTCGGGGTCGCTGCCCTCGCCGTCGCTGTCGCCCTCCTCCTCGCTGCCGCTGCCGGCCTCGAGGCCCTTGTCCGCAAACAGGTGCCCAAACATCTCCTCATCCTCGGCTGCGGAATGTTTTGTGGGATGTGAATTGCTGATGTAGTTGGAGAGCAGGGGCGAGCGAGAATACATGCCCTCCAACGTAGCACAGGCTCTCTATACCAATGCATGCGCACGCATCGCTTCACAAAATGTCAACAAATTCCCTCATATAATACACTCTTGCCCCGCACCTGTAAAGGCGGTGTCCTCGTCGATTTCCTCGTCTTCAAAATCGGAGGGCAACTCGTACTCGTAGTTTTCCACATTCTGCGCATGAAAAATGGAGGCCACAGGATGTGCAAGCGCATGTACTGCAAAGTATACATCCCAAGTATTAACTCCTTCCCGAAAAAACTAACACTGGCAGCATCTGCAACAATGGCACATCGTCCCAAACATCATGCCCAGCAGACGAGGCCCCTGCCTGCCGGACAATCGTGCCCAACACACGCAGCCCAGCCACGCACGTCGTATTTATTCTGCAAGCGATCCTCTTCCGGGTCACTGTCCTCCGCCTCAAACACGTCGAGGTCCACCTCCTTCTCCCGTTGGGAGACCGGGGGTGGTGGGGCCTTGCCCCGCCGTCGAGTGGGCCTCGCCATTCTGCTCCTCAACACGCAGCCTCACAGCATGTACATGCAATGAGGCTTTCGAGGTTGAAAATGTATAATTATGCACCTGGTACCCAGTTTCACGTGCTTCGCTCCGTTTGCATGGCTCCGTTCGGTGCCAAGCGCCCTCGACACTGGGGATCTCCTGCGCCCGGCCCATACCTGGCGGGAAACGCCCTTGCGAACAAAAAAAATCCACACCGCAGCGACCGACAGCTCCAGGTGGAACAGCCGATCCTCCTGCGCATGACGAGCCCCTCCTTGAGGTTTAACAAGGCCAGAAAACGATCCGCTGGGAGCTTGCACGCGCAACTTGGGCCGGTGGCAAGGGCGGCATGGCTTTGAACGGGACGTCCGGCTAGACGCGAGCTCGACGCTGGAGTAACGATGTTGATCAACGGCAGTCCGCTCGCCGTGAGTGTGCAGCAGGAGAGGCGGGTAGAATAAATATTTAGTCTTCCATGAATCGGAATATTAGTCTCTGTCTTCGAAAGTCAATCGTTAGTCGGCCTGTGCTCTTCCGCAGGCCCTGGACGTGCCGGAGGTGGACGCGGCCACCCCGCTGAGCTATGGCTCGCAATCGACCTCCCCCACCCTGGCCTCGACGGGCACCCGCACGGATCGCCAGATGGCGAAACGCCGCGCGGCCAGCGAGTGGATCTCGCTGGCCATTGGCGAAAAGGTGCCCTATGAGACGGACCAGGCGTTCCGAGCGGCCCTGGCCGATGGCGTGACGCTGTGTCGGCTCATCAACTGGGTCCGGCCCGGCATCATCCCCAAGGTGCGATTTAGAGAGAGGGGGGGGGGGGGGGTGTTTGGAAGGAGGGATTTATTTATATGGGAGATGTGGCACCGTTTTGTGACATGGTTAATGAAATGGTGCGCGGAGCCAGCAATGTTTGTTGGGGTGTGAGTGATCACAACAGTGTCGTTGAGGCAACTGGCTGGGCCAGAAAACCACCGAGAGGTATCAATGACTCCGGCACATCATGTCGCCCACCTCTTCCCCCCCTCCCTTCCTCTCAGGTCGTGGAAGGCCCCGCCCTGGAGACCAGTTCCCACTCCACGGGCGAGGTCATTCAAACGTTTGAAAACGTGACAAACTACATCAGGGCGGCGCAGTCGTTGGTGGGCGAGACCATCAGCGCCTGCGATCTGGAGCGGTCCGCCGAGGAGCGGCCCGCGGTGGCGGAGAGCATCCTGAGCCTGCGGGACGTGGCGGCGGGGCGGAGCCCCAAGCCGCTGTCGGTCCCCGGCCGCAGCCCCAGGGAGGGGTCCACGCCGGGCGGGGGCACGCCCAACAGCATCTTCTCCATGCTGCCCCCCGGCACCCGCCGCGCCAGCGCGTCCCTGGCGACGCCGCCGCTGCTCTCCGGCGCGACGTCCTTCCCGCCGCCCTCGCTGCGCCGCTCGCCGGCGGCGCCGGCGGCGCCCGGCTTCAGCTTCACGCCGGCCGCCGCCGAGCTGGTGGCCAAGCACGGCATCGCAGCCTCGACGACCGACGCCCCCGACGGGCTCAACCACCTCATGCGCTCGTGCACGCACATGCTGCGCAACCGGATGGGCCTGGGGCCCCCGGGGGCGGCGCGGAGCCGCCGGCGCCGGCGCCCGCGGCGGCCGCGCCGCCCTTTGCGCTGGACGCGGTGGGGCCGGTCCTGGAGAACGTGCTGAGCAACCTGACGAGCGAGTACGAGAAGCGGCTGCTGAGCAAGGACCAGGAGTTTAAGCTGGCGCAGGAGGCGCAGGAGCGCATGCGCCGCCAGATCGGCCGCATCCAGGCGGAGATGGAGGGCTGGCGCGCGCAGGCCGAGGCGCTGCTGGTGGAGAAGCGGGCCGAGGAGGAGGCGAGAGAAGGGCAGGGGATGGCAGGTCTCGAGGAGGGCGCGCGGTCGTCGCCCGGTCGCCAGTCGTCGTCGCCGCGCTCGCCCGCGCTGGACCTGCAGTCGCGGTTGGACCTGGAGGCGGCCACGGCCCGGGCGGCCGAGGCCGAGGCGCGCGCGGAGGAGCTGCGCGAGCTGCTGGCGGCCGAGGAGGGCGCGCGCGCGCGAGGCCGCGGCCGCGGCGCGGGAGCTGGAGGCGGCGCTGCGGGCGCTGGAGGAAAGGTACGCGCTCGTCTCGCGCCAGAACCGGGAGCTCTACAACGCGGTGCAGGACGCCAAGGGCGCGCTGCGCGTGTTTTGCCGGGTTCGGCCGGCCGGGCGACCGGGGACGCGGCGGCGTCGGTGGTGGAGCCCGGCCCGGAGGCCGGCGCGCTGCGCGTGTGGTCGGCCAAGCACCGCAAGTGGCACGGCTTTCGCTTTGACGCCGTGTTTGGGCCGCAGGCGGCGCAGCCGGACGTCTACGCCGAGACGGCGCCGCTGGTGCGCTCCGTGCTGGACGGCTTCAACGTCTGCGTCTTTGCCTACGGCCAGACCGGGTCGGGCAAGACGCACACCATGCAGGGCGGCGGCCGCGGCGGCGCCGGCGACGACCGCGGCGTCAACTACCGCACGCTGGAGGACCTGTTTGCGCTGCGCGACGAGCGGCGCGGGGAGGCGGAGTACGCCTTTCGCGTGCAGCTGCTGGAGATTTACAACGAGCAGCTGCGCGACCTGCTGGTGGACGGCAAGGGGAGTGGTGGTATAGGTGGTGGTGGTTCTAACCCAACCAGTAATAGCCTGTCCATCAGCGCGACGGCGCCCTCGGGCTTTAATGTCCCGGACGCGCAGCAGATCGAGGTGCGGTGCGCCGAGGACGTGCTGGAGGTCATGGCGCTGGGCTCGCGCAACCGCGCGGTGGCGGAGACGCGCATGAACGAGCGCAGCAGCCGCAGCCACCTGGTGCTCACCGTGATTGTGGAGGGCAGGGGCGTGGCAAGTGAGGAGCAGAAATCCGCGCTCAACCACGCGCGCGTGCCTGCACCTGATTGACCTGGCCGGGTCGGAGCGCGTGGGGCGCAGCGGCGCCGAGGGGCGCCAGCTGCTCGAGGCGCAGCACATCAACCGCTCGCTGTCCGCGCTGGGTGGCGTGCTGCAGGCGCTGGCGGCCAAGGCGCCGCACGTGCCCTTCCGCGACTCCAAGCTCACGCAGCTGCTGCAGGACTCGCTCAGCGGCGGGGCCAAGACCATGATGTTTGTGCACGTGGCGCCGGAGGAGAGCAGCGTCAGCGAGACCCTCTCCACGCTCAACTTTGGCAAGGCCGTCACCGAGATTACTTTGGGGGCGGCCAAGCGCAACGTCGTCGTTGCCGATGGTGGCGGCGCCGCGGCGGACAGGGACGCCCTCGCGCAGGAGCTGGAGGCCGAGCGGGCCAAGGTCCGGCGCCTGGAGGCGGAGCTGGCCAGCGTGCAAAGTCAAGATCACGGGAGCATTCCTGGTAATGGTCTTGGAAATGCTGAGCCAGCCACGCTCAGTACCAAAGGGTGCTCAACTGCGGAGCAAGGACCATGCCGATGTGCTTTCCAGTACGACTCACCCGCCCACCACGAGCCCCGACGCCATCGCGGCCTACCGCGCACCAGCCGCCGCCCCCCTTGGCGCATCCCCGGCCGTGCGGCGCCGCCTGTCGGGCGCCAGCCCCGTCTCGCGCCTGCCCCTGGGCAAGCTGGCGGCGGGGGGCGTCGCCGGCGGCGGGGAGCCGCATTGGGGCCGGCCTCTCCCCGGCCGCCACGGCCCGAAGCGCGCGGCCCTCGCCCTCTGCAATGACGAGCGTGCCCAGGTGGTCTTGAGGGGTGTGCTGATGCACAAAGATTATACTTGACTATGTGTGTCTCTCTATCTCTCTCCTAACCACCTATGCCTCATGCCTTCACATTCGATCACTCCTCGCGCAGACCAATGTCGGCGCGGAGCAGCCTGGACGCTGGCGCCTCAAGGGAAAAGGCGGCCCCGGCCGCGGAGCTGAGTCGGCTGGGCAGCCGCACCTCCTCCATCAGCTCCCGGACCGCCTCCTTTTCGTCCACGGCCGGGTCGCGCCCCGTGGCCGCGAGGACCGCGAGGGTGGAGGCGCCCGCCGGCTCTCGGCGGTGGGCATAGTGGCCACTGACCAAATTCTCTGCTCCCCCCAAAATATGCTTTTCTCAAGTCGTATGCTGTGTTGATAGCTGGTGCGTTGTGGCCCAGTGACTGCGATGCCGCCCTGATTTTGCAGTAGCAACACTGTCGTGCCTTTACCGAGGCCTTTACTGTTGAGTAAGCCCTGTGCTATTGTCAGCGTGGTTTCAGGTCGGCAATTCAGAGCCCTGGCAATCTTAGAGAGAACATGGCATACGCGATGAACAGCACACTATCTTGTCGATCAGTTGGTCGCCTTTTTGCCGTTGATCGCCACCAGCTCGACATCAAACAAGAGAGTTGCGCCACCTGGCAATTGAACGGAGATGGATCAAATTATGTATTCGTCCGTGCCCACAGCACTGAGCCTTTCGGGCCGCCTCCCCCCATCTGCCAACCCTTCTTGACCGTGTCTACCTACCCGGGATCACGCCGCCGGCGCCCCTGGCGCCGTAGCCCAGCTCCGGGGGGATGACGAGGTGGCGGTGCTCCTTGATGCACATGCCTGCACAGTGAACGAGGCACACGGCGATCAGCGCTGGCAGGTCGCCTGCGTCATCGTGTGCAGAGACCACAACACAGCCGTTCGCAGCCAGGCGTGGACGGCCCATCGCTCTCAGTCCCAGCCTTGATAGGTACGTGGCGCACTCGCTACTTACCCAGGATGCCTTGGTCCCAGCCCTTGATCACTTGGCCGGCGCCCTGATGAATAGATTGCCAGTGTATCGAACAGAGCACTTAAGCAGCCAGTCTTCACAAATGACCAATGCATCACGCAGAATCCTCTGGGCCCGGTTCGTACCAGCTTAAAGTCGATGGGCCTGCCGCGCTTGTAGCTGGAATCAAACTCAGTGTGCGTCTTCTCCAGCTTGCCCTGCGGGCATCAGCGAGCTTGCGTTGCACCAGGATCTATCGACTACCAGTGCGCACACACGCATAAGAACGAGTTTCTCAAGCAGCAGAGCTCGCGCGGCGCACCGTGTAGTGCACGGAGACGGTGTCGCCATTCTTCGCCTTGACCGAGCAGTCCTTGGGCAGGGACCTGCGTCGTCGTTACATGCAACGACCGTGCAGCTCAGATTATCGAAATTCGCGGATCCAATAGTATGTAAAAATCCATGAGCAAGTCGCGACCAGGCATTCCCTGCACCCCACTCACACGACCGTCACTTCGAGGCCGGCCTTGGCCTCCAGGGCCAGGGCCGCGAGAACGAAGATGATCACGATCGAGCCCTTCATGGTGCTTGCGTGCGCAGATTTGAAGGTGTCGAGAGAATGTACTGCGAGATATCTGTGCATTGTGCCTCATCCAGGTCGCGGAGTGCGATCGTGAGTCGGGCCTTGCGCGAGATGCGCTGTGGAATCTCATGGGCGGGCGGGCCTCGAGATTGCCAGATGACAGCGACCTGTCTTTGCACGAGCATGTCGTCGATTAGTTTCTGTTTCAGCAAGCTCCCCTGAATCTCTCGAGGAATAGGCCAGTCTCGCGTTGCAATTGTAGTGTATGCTCTGCACCTGCCTGCGGAGGAAACAACTCAAAGTTTCCGATCGCTCCCACCTCTCTCACCCCCTCCCATGAATAATAATAATCGATTAATGTTACCTATAAGCACACACACAGAAAAAGAGCGAGAAAATATGCATCCACGGAGCAATGGCAGGAGTGGCTTGGAGCCAGTCTAGCTGACAGCATTCAAACAGGCAAGCAAATGGAACCGAAGAAAAGTCTTTGTGCGAAGAGGTTGCACAGGGTGGGGTCTACCTGTCTTGGATGGGTACGTAGTAACGGCGGCACTAAGAGGGAGCAAATGGACGAGTGGAAGATGGGATGGAGTGGCCCGGGCGGCCGGCACGGCGGCCGCCCGGCCGTGATCAAAAGGAGACAGGGCCTTGATCCCTGGGTTGAAGAGCACCAAGAGATGGATTGATTTCGTATGCAACAGCCGAGAGGTGCCGGTTGATGAAAGTAGTAAACCATGAAAAAGCAGAGCGCCTCGGGCTCGACGAGAGGGGGTGGGCGAGGAGGTGACTATCTATGGGGGTGTTGTTTCCCATCAAGGGGTGACAAACACGCGAGTCCATTCGAGCACACACGCTCGTGCGCGCCACGCACACTCACGCCCTCCCCGCCCCGCCGCCCTCTGCATCGTGGCCGGCCTCACAAGGGCCTGCCGGCGGATCGCGCGCCTCACAAAAGCTACAGCGCCGCCGGTGGAAGAATCGGGGGGTCAACATCTCACGACAGGAAACTCGCAAAGTTTGGCCCAAGGACCGAGGCTTGCTGCGCGGCGGACGAGGCGGCCTGCTGCGCGCCCTCGCCGCCGGGCTTGACGCCAAAGGCGGCGCTGATCTTCTCCACGTCGACGCTGCGCACCTCGGAGCTGCCGCCGCGAGGCGCTGCGCGCGTCCCCGGCGCTGCTGCCCACCGAGTGCGGCGAGTCGACGGTCGCGCCCTTGGCGCCGTGCAGGCCCGGCGCGGCGCCGCCCAGCGGCGCGGGCGCCCGCCTCGGGCGGCGGCCCCGCGACCGCGCGCAGCGCGGCCGCGTCCGGCTCGACCTGCGACCCGCTGGCGGCGCCGAGCAGCGCCGCCTCCAGCTCCTTCTCCGAGCCGTGCCGGGGGAAGGCCTGCTGGTACAGCGCGGGCAGCGAGGTCGGCGCGCCAAACACGCCGGCAAAGGCGCCCTCCTGGCCCACGCCGCCGCCAGCCAGCAGCGCCGGCGCAAACTGCGCCGCGTAGCCGGCGTGCGCGGCGGCGGCGGCCATGGAGGCCGGGTCCGCGGCCGCGGCGGCGGCGTGGTAGAGGGAGAAGGCGCGCGGGTCGGCGCCCGCGGCCGCGGCCGGCAGCGGCGCGGGCGCGCCGCCCCAAAGCCGGGCAGCCCGGCCAGCGCGGCCGGCGTTGGCCGCGCGGCTGCTGGAGCGGCCCCAGCTGATGCGGATGGCGCCGCCGCCCATGACGGCGCCGTTGAGCGCCTGCATCGCCTGCTCGGCGGCCACGCGCAGCACAAACTGCACAAAGCCGCAGCCCTTGCCGGCCGGGATCTTGACGTAGATGATGTCGCCAAAGCGCGCAAAGGCGCCTCGCAACTCGTCCTCGGTCACCTGGCTGGACAGGCCGCCGATGAAGAGCGTGGTGTTGCTCGTGTCAAAGTCGCTGGGGTGCGGCGCCTGCAGCGAGGTGCTGGTCGTGTTGCTGGAGCTCTTCTTGGCCGTCGCCAGGTGCACCCGGATCGGGCGGTTGGACAGGAAGTGGCCGCCCATCGTCTCCAACGCCTTGTCGCGCTGCTCCTCCGACAAAAAGCGCACAAAGCCGTAGCCCTTGGAGCGGCCCGTCGAAGCATCGGTGATCACCTGTCAAGGTGGTGTTTTAGAGGGCGGGGAAAGGGAAGTTTGATTTGATCGTTCCGGATGATGCTCGTCCCCGATGATTGTATGCCACTGTCATCATATCAACCTCGCCCACCTATTCCATTGCGCAACACGGTCCCTCCCATTTAATACCCACGACCTTGGGCCCTTTTCTGCTACGGCACCCATACACCCTGCAATCCCCTCAAGATGTACAATCTCAAACCAGAGCTCCCCTTCTCCCAACCCCCACCCCACCCCCGCAACCCACCTTGGCGCTCCTGACAGAGGGGTAAAACTGCCTAAAGTACTCTTGGAGGATGAGGTCGTTCACGTCCGGGGCGAGATCGCCCACGAAGAGCGAGTGATCTGCGGGTGGGGGAGGGGGATGAGCTCTCAGCACGGCCACGCCCCGTGCGGATGCATGTCGGAAGCTGCCCAGTGTCTCCATCGCAACGTAATGGGCGCCGACCTACCTTCACCTTGGCGGGCCGACTTGCCCACGCCGTACGCCGCCCAGTTCAACCGCAAGACATGGCTCGGATCGTTGGGGAATGGCTGGCCATTCCAGTGCGACAGGACGTGCGCCGCTGCCTCATGCGTGCGGAACTCCAGGAAGGCGTAGCCCTCGGAAAGCCCCGACGAACGGTTGCGAATAAGTTTCACACTCACTAGCTGGCCAGTGATGACGAAAATGTTATACAGGTGGCTCTCGTCCACCCACTGCGGAAGGTCGCCCAGCCAGAGTGATCGCTGCGTCTGTTCGCTGCTCAAAACGTCCGCCATGCTGAACAAAGCGCCTCGAAGACCGTCAGGGCATGAGCAAAAGCGGCTTGGAAGAGGCGTAGCACGAAGAAACAGTGGACGAGACCGCGAGGGAGTCAGAGTCTGGAGATGTCGGCCCGAGATTGGACGCGCATAAGCTTCCGCCCGATCTCCGCACGGGGACGGTCAACTCGCCGTTCTCGAGAATCGGAGACGTGAATGACTCGATGACGTCAGAAGTATCTGGTGATCTTTTTGTGACAATTGAGTGGACTGTTGGCAGCAAGAAATGGCGAGAAGGGATCGCGACAAGGTTGGGATGAGGCCAGGTGACGCCGGCCTCCACGAGTTGGGGCGTGCCCATTCGGGCGGCGGAGGAGGAAGCTCGGGTCCCATTCCGCACCGCCCGAGCAGCGCGCTCATGGTGTGAACAAGTGTCGAATTATAGGAAACGGGGATGCACGATCGATGCACCAACCGTTGTACGCAAGTTTTTCGCTCGTGTGATCGAGTTTCGTCGGGGTATGACGTGGTCCCCGGGTTCACGGTCCCGTGAGAGGCCGCCAGGGCTCCTCATGCGTCCTCCCGTGCCGGTCAACGAGGCCGGGATAGTCCCAGAACAGGTCGTACCTGCAGATGACGTAGACGGCGTGGGGTCACGCTTCCGCGTTACGCATGACATTAGCCCACGGCCCCATCACCCAAAGTATCGTCATCGCACGCGGAAGTTTCGGCCACGCGCGCACCAGATGTGGCCGATTCTTTGCTCGACACAGCAGTAGATGCTAGCCCAGGTCTTCATCATGGAATTGTAATGAATTGCTTCCTCCTTGGAAAGCACTAGAAGGTCGGCCGCATCGCCCCTGATGTCCAGCAACTGCGTTATTGGATGGGAGTAACCGGCTCGCTTCTTCATACACAGAGATGAGTGCCTTTTCAAGTGCATGCCAGCACAAACAAGGCCACCAAGAAGCTCGGCCCTGGACCTCCCGCGCGCACCGTGCTGTTGGCAAACACGCCATCCAGCGCCGTCTTCAACTGCTCCAGCGTCCGCTGCGGCTGCAGACGGATTTCGTTCCCAGACCGCGGCGCCGGTCCGTCGCCGGCCGCGCAATCGCTCTCATCAGCCTGCAGCGTTGATTGGAAGAGGTTCGTCGCTGGTCAAGGGGCGCAGGTGCTGTAAATCGAGCGAGACTTCCCGCTCCTATTGGCGACACCCCAGCGGCATCCTCTTCTCGGCCCAAGATTTACCAGCGCCTTCGCATACCTTGCAAATGACGAGGACTGTCTTTGACTCGTTCAGCGCCTTGGCCTCTGGCTTCCATAGGAACGAGTACTCTCGATACCCGTCTGGGAGGGTGGCCTCCAGCCTGCCGAGGGCGGGTAACGAGGCTGACTGCATGCTCGTGTATTGACCTTGCAAAATGGCCAGACCCTTACCCGCCAATCAGAAAAAGCACCACCAACCAATCAAACAACACCACCAAGTCAAGACAACCCGCACGTACACTTCGAGGTCGAGGACGAGATCGATGGGCGCCTGGAAGGGGAGCTCCAGCAGCGATCCCTGGAGCTTGCCGTCGTGGGGCGCCCAGTAGCGGTCAAAACCGAGCCAGAGGTGCGGCGTGATCGTGGCGGCGCCGCCCAGAGCGTGCGCCGCGACAAACACGTTGCGCAGCTGCCGGAGCTGGTCGTTGACCAGATTAAAGTGCGGGAGGACGCCCTCAACGTCCGAGCGGCGCTCCGCCTTGCGGGCGGCTTCCAGGAGCTCCGGCCTGGCCAGGTTGTCGTACTGAATGAAGCCCACCGGGTGCTCCCAGTGCGAAGGTGCGTCCTGGCGTATGGGAAAAGGAGGGAATGGAGGAATTGTGTACGCGACGAGATGAATATACTCACAGCCTGGCTCTCTTGCAGTCTCCCTCCACCTCTCCCCCCCCTCCAAAAAACACCTCACCTTCCAGAGCTGCCACTCGCGGAAGCGGTTGCGCTTGCCCGGCGTCCCTGAGAACTGAAAGGTCGCGTGCACGGCAAAGGGGTGCAGGCCCAGCCGCTGCCAGGTGAGCTCGCGGTACGTCTGTCCGGAGCAAAAGAGGTTCACGGGGAGGAGGCCCGCCAAGAGCTTGCGGTCGTAGGCGCGGTATAGACCCCGGTCGCCCTCTGGCTCCGGGCCGCCTCGGTGGAGGAGCTCGTTGAAGGCGTTCTGGTCCCACACCTTGGCGTCCGCGTCCAGGACCCTGCTCCACTCCTGTGGAGTGAGAGGATGCAACAGAGGGGGCTCAATTGGGCGCATGCGGAGGGCCACCAGGCCAACAAACCTTTCAAGATACTTCCGCCCCCCCTGCCCCCCGCGCGCGCCCGGCCGCACCTCTGCAAACTCCTTGGCGGCGGCACCTGGCCGGAAGAAGATGATGCCGATGTTGGCAACGTCGTAGAAACTGCTCTTGCTCTGAAGGTCCTCGGTCGGGTCCTCAGTGCCCCTCCCGTCGCTGGAGACCAGCACCTCCGCCTCGGGGTACTGCGGGGAGAGATGCGGGAGGCCATTTGACCCTGAGTACAGATAAGACTGTCGGCAGGCCTGCGGAGGAGCCCTCTTCGCCAGCTCCCTGCTCAAGGGTGAGGCCACCCCTTTTTATCCCGCCATCTCAAAGCGGCGTACCCGGTTCATGTACTCCAAGGGGTCGCGCATCCAGGCGACATCTACGTCCGATACGATGACCGAGACGCCGAGGGAGACAAAGGCGTCCATGAGGTGAATCTTCTCCCGACCCTGCAATTGCAAAGGGGGGTAGGGCCGGGTATGGACGGCACCGAGAGAGCACGCCCCCGCTCATGGCGCACACGGCAACCGACTGTTCATTCAAACTCGCACTCCCGCTCAATCTACACAGCTTCACCCTCCCTCGACCCTCCCTACCATCTTGTGAAAGTTTGCCGAGCCCCAGCCAAAGTCGTCCGTGGTCAGCCCAGAGTTCATAGAAAAGGCCGGGATGTGGCGCTCCTCGAGCCAGGCCAGCAACTCCGAGTCCATGGCGCCCACGATGTAGTTCTGGCAGCCGCAACGGTCCAGGTTGGAGACCCAGGTCTCCACAAAGTCGCGATAGTGCCAGTTGGCCCATGTGACTAGGATGGTGTCGTTCCGCAGGCGGGGCTCGATCAGCTCCCTGTGGATTGCGTCGTAAACGGGAAATTACTTGGCTTGTTCACGCATGCGCGAGGCTGGCTCTACTTTATACAAGCATCCCTCAGCAAACCTTGTGAGGGAGAACTTGTGCTGTTTGGCTGCTGGGGGCGGCTGCAAGCTTGGCTCCTCCTTGGGAGGCCCAGGTGCAGCCTCCGACTCATTCTTGCCTGGTGACAGTCAAAGCCACGAGCCATTGAGCGCATACTTTGGTATGCTGCACCTGAGTATGTACAAGGAGCGCTGGCTGGCCACCCGCCACCCGCAAAAGGCATACCTCCGGGCGACTCCGTGTACGACGTCTCGGTGACTAGGAAGCCAGTCAGCGCCAGACCTGAACGACGCAGGCATGCGCTCAAAATTCATCAAATTTTGCGCATGCATGATGGGCACAATTCCATGGGTTTCGGCCCTGCACATGTCCCCCCCCAACTGCATCCGCAACCTCGTCCGCACCTCGTTGCGGGCTGTTCCCATTGGGAGCACTACCATAGGAAGCTATCAAGCCCTGCACCTGTTCCCCTATCGCATAATAGACTAGTAGCGCAACCGCGAACAGCAGGGCCAGCGACGTGTACGTCCTGCCGGCCACTCCTCGCGGCGCAGAGGGAATTTGGCGGACCATGCGCGGCGTACCGCGGCAAGCAGCGACCTCTACTGGCTCACAAGTTTGGCGACATGCTCTTCAAAATAATGGCAAGTCGGATCAATGCGCCATTGCATCAGGGGGACGCACCCAGGAGTCCCAAACCGCGAGATCTAGGAGCGGGCCGAGGATGGCCAAGGGGGGTCGGTGAGCACAGGATCGGGCGACCGGCCGGGCTCGCTCCGGGACCCGTTTCCCGCGGGGGGTGCGATTTGAATCAAATCTGTTGGGCCAGGCAGGGGCCCATCACCTGCGCTTGCCCATGCGCTGTCAGCTTTATCTCAAGCCCAAGAGGGTGGAAGACATTTCAAAAGTGCCAAGGCAACAATGACGGGCTCTGTGCTGGTCCCCGGTACGGTGGCCGGGCTCAAGGCGAGCGACACCCTGCCCGGCTCCGTCTGGCTCAAGGTAGCAGGCGATGCGAGTGGATTCTGCGATGCAATAAATGTATCGAGCCTGATCATAATGAATCTTGATTGGCCTCGCTCATTCCCTCTGGCTGCTCGTCAGGTGTCGGGCCTGCAGGAGGGCGGCAATGGCAAGTACAAGTGCGAGTTCACGGACGGCCAGGAAAACATCCCGGGCCTCCTGACTAGCCAGGTGGGCAAGAGGCACGGCGCCCAGCTCAAGGACAACGACATGGTGCAGATTACGGAGGGTAACATCAACTCGTTGGAGGATAAGAAGATCCTGGTCGTGGCGGACCTGAACGTGGCTGCCGCGGCGGAAGGGCTCCTGGCCCCCAGCCCGGCCCCTGCCGAGAAGACCGCTGTCAAGGTGCGCTGGGAGTTCGGAGTTTGATTTATTTTTGGTTGGAAAGGATTTTTTGGTAATGTAGGGAGGCTATGGGGGCCTGTTGCTGGATGAAAAGAGTGCTTTTATCAGAGATATTGCAGTGAGCAAATAGCCATGTAATTTTGAAAAATGAGGATCCACAAAACTGGTCTTGGCGCTTCACAGCAGTCTTCGAGAACCCACCACTGCAGGCGGAGCCGTCTACCACGCCGATCGCCAGCAGGCCGCCCGTGAGCAACCCCTACGGGTCCCACCCCACTCCCCCGAGCGCAGGATGGTAAGGAGGGCTAAGTTGATCCCATTGGGTGGGGCGACAAGGTGTCTGCGTCCCCCAAATTTTCCCCACTCTCTCGCCATCATTCCCAATGATACACAAGAAGGAGGATTTTAAACATATACATCGTATAGTCTGCCAACTATGCCAATTCACTCAAATGCTTTTCATCACCACCCCTCTCCATTCCAGGGCTGCCCGCGCCTCGCAGCAGTCGTCCAGCACGCCGCGGCCCATGCAGCCGATCGCGGCGCTCAACCCCTACAACAACGCGTGGGCCATCAAGGCCAAGCTGGTGCGCAAGGGCCCGAAGCGCAGCTTCTCGCGCCAGGGCGCGGAGACGAGCGTCTTCTCGGTGGAGCTGGTAGACGAGAGCGGCACGGCCATCGAGGCCACCTTTTGGCGCGAGGCGGCCGACCGCTGGCACAGCGCTCTGGAGGAGGGCGCCGTCTACCTCGTCTCGCGCGGCTCCGTCAAGCCCGCCAACCGCAAGTTCAGCGCGGTGCGCCACGACTACTGCATCCACCTGGACGCGGGCGCCGAGATCGAGCGGCTCGCGGACGACGCCGTGGACGCGCGCGCGATGCAGACGCGGCTGGACCCGGTGCCCGTCGCGCAGTTGGCCGCCTTTGCCGACAAGAAGGCCACGGTCGACGTGCTGGGCGTCGTGCTGGCCGTGGGCGCGCTGGGGAGCGTCAAGCGCAAGAGCGACGCCGCCGAGCTGGCGCGCCGCGACGTCACCCTCGCCGATCAAGGGTAGGTGTGGGTGGGGTGGGGGAAGGTGGGTCCTAGGAACGATGAGATACCTCTTATGAACACAGAAGATAAAGAACCAAGGTCAACGAATGTATGCGCCCCTCAAACACCTCGCAGGCAAAAGACGGTGACGTTGACGCTCTGGGGCGACGCGGCGCACGGCGTGGGCGCCGACCTCGAGTCGCGCGCGGCCTCGCACCCGGTGCTGGCGGTGTCCCACTGCCGCGTGTCAGCCTACAACGGCGTTTCGGTCTCGGCGCTGCAGCGCTCGGTGGTGAGCGTCGACCCGGCCGAGGAGGCCGCGCCGGGCGCCGACGCGCTGCGGCGCTGGTGGGCCGCCGAGGGCGCCGCCGGCGCGGACGCCTTTGGCGCCGCGGGCGAGGGCCTGGCGGGCGCGCGCGCGGCGGCGGCGCCGGCGCCGGCGCGCGCGCGGCAGACGCTCTCGCTCGCCGACGTCCGCGCCTCGGCGCCGCCGACCGCGGAGGGTAAGCCCGCCTTCTCCTCGGCCGCGGCCACGGTGGCCTCCATCAACCCCGACCAGACCCTCTACTACCCGGCCAACCCGGCCAACAACCGCAAGGTGGTGGAGACGGGCGACGGGCAGTGGTACTGCGAGTTCAGCTCTACCACCTTGCCAACCATGGTTCGCCGCTACATCCTCCAGGTAAAAAGAAAGGGGGGGGGCTACGTTTTGAGGCCGTCCAACGCACACAATGAGCCACTGTCTAGAAACACTTTTGAAAAAAGAATTAATGTCCATTATGTGTCCCTAACATGCCTCCTTATTAATACCTCACCCCCTCTTTTTCCCCCACCTATTCACAGGCCAAGGTGGTGGACCAGTCGGCCGAGTGCTTTGTGCAGATCTTCAACGATCAGGCGCAGATCCTGCTGGGCATGTCGGCCGACGACCTCGCCGAGCTCAAGGAGCGGGAGCCGGCGCGCTTCCTGGCGGTGCTCAAGAGCGCCACCTGGAAGGACTGGAGCCTCCGCATCAAGGCCAGCACGCAGTAAGGATTATTGGTTTGGGGGCTTGTTAAAGATGGATGACATGCTGGGTTGTTTTCTAGTATGAGGGGTACGCTTCGTCCCATGCAAGACTGACCCCCTGCCCTATCACTACCTTTCCGTCGCAGGGAGTATAATGGGGAGCAGCGCCAGCGGTACGCTCTCGCCGATCTCAAGCCCCTGGACTACGTCTCGGAGAGCGCCAGGCTCCTGGCCCTCATCAAGGAGGCTCGCCCCCAGTCCGCGGCTGCTTGATTTGTCTTTCATGTACACAAACGCAATGTAAGCTTTATTGAGGAAGGCCAGCACAGGAGAGGTTGGGGTCTGCGAGACCAGAGGTCCGCACGGTGTCGCAAAGGCGCTCACATGAAAAATTATAAAACGATCAAAAGGCACTCTATGTGAACTTGCTAGATTCACAGACTTTGAAGGGACTGGTCATGATTAGTGATCCATGACGAAGCATGGGTGCCTGTCCGGGTCACACCCGGAACCTCCGGCCAGGCAAAGGAGGATCAGCTGGCTCCACCGCCACGGACACGATCCCCTGGACCAGTGCACGCACTCTTACTTGACCACGAATTCAATCCTTTTCAACTTGGTTTCGTGCATTTGCACCGGCGAATCCAGGGCGGCAGCGTCCGCCCCGCTCCGCGCCTGACAGTCGCCCAGTTCCATGGCGGGCGTCCCACACAGCTCTCTGGAGCTGGACCCGCTGTCGAGCAGAGCCGAGCTCGAGGTGGGGATCAGGGCGGTCTGCCGCGATCTGCTGTTGGGCTGGAAGGACCTTGCCGACGATGCGATAGAGGTACGCCGCTCGGTTAGGGTTGCGGGGCGGGGCCCGGGGTGGCAGGGCCGGGCGGCAAGCTGACGACCCTCGCCTTCCGCTGCACCCTCTGAAGATCACCACCATTACGGGCGGGATCAGCAATGCGCTGTACAAGGCGACCCCGACCGTGGACGGGGACCTGGGACCGGTCCTCTGCCGGGTGTACGGCCTCAACACCGATCACTTTATCGAGCGGAAGAAGGAGGTGGCCATCATGCAGATCGTGAACAAGCACGGATTTGGCACGGAGGTGAGATGACTGAGGAGGGTGTGTGAGTGTGCAGATGTAGCGATGGGGTGGGCGTGCACATGTGGCGACGGCTGGGAACCACAGTGGCCCTTGGTCCAATCATGTGAATCCCACCCCTGCTGCCACTGTCCATTGCCGCGCCCTAGGTGCTGGGGACGTTTGCGACGGGCCGGCTGGAGGCCTTTTTGCCTCAAAAGTGCCTGGAGCCGGAGCAGCTCAAGGACCCCCAAATCTCGGCGGCCATTGCTCGGGCCATGGCCCGTTTCCACGCCGTCCCGGGGCCGGTACGCAGCTGCACAAGGATATGGGATTGCAAGCGTTCTTACCCAAAAGACCTCAAAATCAAACGTGCTTGCCCTTGAATCAGCCAACCAATGGCCATTCACCTGTACTATCACGTCGCAGGGCCCCAAGACCCCGTCCACGCCGTTTGGCCGCATCCACGAGTGGCTGGACATGGCGAGCGGCTTTACCTGGGACGACCCGCAGAAGCGGGAGGGGTTTGAGGCGTTTGACCTCTCGGAGCTTCGGCGCCAGGTGGAGGAGGTGGAGGCGCTCTGCGCCGCGGTCGGCGGCCCCATCGTCTTTGGCCACAACGACCTCCTGGCCGGCAACGTCATGGCCTCGGAGGCCTTTATGCAGCGCGCAAAGCGCGGCGAGCGGCCGGACCCGGACTCGGACGTCCGCGCGAGCGCCGAGAGCGACCTGACCTTTATCGACTTTGAGTACGCCGACTGGACGCCGCGAGGATTCGACTGGGGCAACCACTTTAACGAGTGAGGAAGAGGGAGAAGGGAGGGGGGGGGGGAGAGTTGGGGGGCTGGAATGATGTGTACCAAGATCGGAATCGGGGTGAGGAATTGCACAGTCTACTGCGCAGTAGACTGTACAGTCAACTGTGGAATACACAGTACCCCTCTCTACTGCCCCCCCCTTTTCTCAATCCCCCTTCCCTTGTCCCCCCCTTCTAAGGTTTGCGGGCTTTGACGGCAACTACAACAACTACCCGACCCCCGCCGAGGCGGCCGTGTTTGTGCGGGCCTACATGGCGGCCGAGCGCGACTGCGAGGAAAGCGCGGTCCCGGACGCGGACGTGGACCGCGCGGTGATCGAGGCGGACCTGTTTGCGCTGGCCAGCCACCAGTACTGGGGCGCCTGGTGCTTTTTGCAGGCGCAGTGGTCAAAGCTGGATTTCGACTACATCGAGTACGCGCGGGTCCGTTGGGGCGAGAGCGCGCGCCGGCACAAGGCCGTCGTCGAGGCGGCGTGGCGCGCTTTCTTGTGATGCTGGCGTGTTTTGTTGCTAAAAACGTGTGCGATCGACTGCAAGCAGACCGCTGTCTCTTTCGCTCCGAGATTTTGACGGCTCAGAACAGCATCTCCTCGAATTTATATTTCCGCAATTGCTCTGGCGTCGAGTATTGATACACGTAGTACATGTAAAGACTGTCAAATACTATACAGCCAAGGGTATTCACGGCAGTAAGAAGAAAGAACGCACCCTCATAATGGAGTCGACAACATCTACCACGTCTGCCCTCCTACACAGTCAAAATAAAAAAATTGCACAAATAAAAGTACTACTACTAGCTGTAAGCAGTCACCACCAAGTTTGCGCGTCCTAGCCTATGACGTCCTCGCGATTCAGCTGCATGGGCAGAAAGGTCCCCGGCTCGCTCGTGAAGCCCAGCTCCTCATACATGCCAACGAGCCGATCATCTGCGCATGGATGGCGATGGGATCAGCATGGCTATCAGAATGGACGACACGGCTCGTGAGATGCGCGCGTGATGGAGCCTCGATGAGACACAGCTAACTGATGCAGGTGCCCACCCCACCCCACCACCTCCTCACGCACCAGCCCCAGACTCACCGGCAAAGAGGCTGACGAGGTCGATCCCATCCTGAACAAGACGGCCCGTCAGCTGTCGCACGAGCGCCCGCCCGACACCCAAACACCTCCAGTCCGGGTCCACCTGAAAAGTGATGCGGCCAAGCTGCGTCAATGACACATTCAGAGTAATATTTGAAAGCAGAATGGCCGTGGGAACATGGCCATCCTGGAGCCGTTGCCTACAAAACTGTGCCTGGTGTACCGGAAAACATAGGAATCCACAGACGCCGCAAGCCAACTCCTATGAACTCACCACAACATCCCAGATGACAGCCACCAGCGTCGCGTCGCTGCACGCCCTCGCAAAGCCAATGAGTCGGCTGGGCGGGCCGGCGACCTGCGGCTGCGCGGCCTCGGCCCGCAGGCAGAGTACCGAGCCATCCAGAGCGGCTTTCAGCCGCTCCGGATTCCGGTAGGGGAACCCAGACTGCAAGATGCACATGATAAGGGGGACTGATCAGGGCAATGCCAGTGCATACTGGTAACCATACTGAGCGCGCACCGCCACACGCAGCTTCCCTCCTTTCTCGTCTTCTGTCCTCACCCGCACAAGGATGCTGTTGAGGTCATCCACGTTGAACTGGGTGCCCCAACGAAAGGCAACTCCCAGGTTTTTGAAATACGCCTCGTCTCGTGCCCCGCCAATGCGGCCTGTCGTACGTCGCGCCGGGGGCCTGGAGGGGCTCCCTGGGGGAGGACTCGCCTCCTGCACGCTGGCCCCCACTCGAACACGCGATCGGAGCGCAGGCCCTGATCGAACACCAGCCTGGCGCTCATGCGCGCATACGAACGGGCTACACGTCGCTACCTGAGCGACATGGCGCGCCAGATGCCAGCGCCTACCAAGTAAACATGTGCTTGGGGAAAACTGTTCCAAACAATACTTGGTGGAGCTCCGCCCCCGCAAGAGCGGCCCATGCTCGAGAGCCAGCATCCCATACCCTCCTAAAATTATGTTTTTATCTGTAACGTCGCATGACAAGTGTATGCCGCAGGGAAAGTGCTCGCAGCGTAGGGCTTCCACAGACGGAGGACCAGGTGTCGTAGAATCTGTCGGAGGAGGCTCAGAGGAGGGTGGTGCTCCTGGCGGGATCCCACTGCATGGCCACACAAGGAAAGCGAGTTTGCACGCGCCGATTATACTTTCGAGCATACATTTCCAAGCTCATGGCATGAATATCAGATATATTTTGCAGTGATGATGAGCTGGGCAGGTCACGTCCGTTTTTTCAGGGACAGGACAATGGGTCACGTCATGTAAGATTTGAGAATGAAACAATCAATACTCGTCAAGCCTGGTCCAGCACCGATGTTCGTCGATGGGACCGTAATGTGTGCCCTGTGGTCGCCTGGGCCGCCGCTACTCTCAGGTCCAGGCCCGGGCGGGGGGCGATGAGGACGACGACTCCGTTGGGGTTTCGAACCTGCACCACGCCCTCGTACGAGGCCCGGGGCACGGCGTCCTGTAGAGAAAGAAAGTAAGAAAAGTGATTGGAATGTGTGCAAGGCAAACGACTTTTGGGACAGGCATGAGCGCGATGTAGGTTGAGACAAACGCTGGCGCAATGCACTAGGAGGCAGCCTTTCGTTCATGACCACCCTGCCGCCCGCCAGCAATTCCGCTTGCCTTCCACTCAGGGAGCATGCGGTACCGCCTGGCAAGGCGCTGGTAGTCGCCCAGACTGTCGTACAGCACGCGCACAGGCCCCGCTGTGGCAGCCCAGGCCTCCCCCGCCTCCATGTCCGTGGCCGACGCCATGAGGCTCTCGAAATGGGCATGGAACCTGATCAGAATGATGGAGAGGCAGGAGAAGTGTGGTCTAAGAGCTGTCGATCTGTCCACTCCCCACAAAAATAGAAGTCTGCACCCCCCTGTGTCGCACCGCTGTGGCAGCAGATAGTCCAGATCCATCGTCTCCCAATCGACCCCGGCGCCCGCCAGGGCCATGGGCTTGAGAAACCGCCTGAAATACTGGCCCTCACTGGACCCCACTTGGCCGAAGTTGTAGGTTCGACTGACTTCGGGTCTGGTGGAAAGGATGTGCGATTGTATTGTTGCTGAATTTGTGTGCCTTTTTGTGGGATCACAAATTTGTCGGTGCCCTGCTTACCCCAATCCTCAACCTCCGCCCCGCCTACCTCAGGCACTGCCGGCCCTGCCGTGTGCTGTTTAGCCTGAGCCAGTCGTCCCAGTAAGCTGGGGGCCTGCAAGAAGACAAGGTATCAGAATTCATCTCATAAGAAAGCGCGAATAGGTTCCCTTGAGGTAAGGGAGCCCCATTCCTGACCCAGCAGAAAGATCCCAGCCCTCCTCCTGTAGCGGTAACCTTACCAGGCGCCTCGTATCGTGTGCCACACGTTACGGCTTGTGAGCCAGCCGAGGCCCGGGAAAAAATCTGTCCGCCACACGGCCGCTTCATCACGGACAAATTGTTGCTGCGAGGGCAGACGAGGGTGCTGGTCTCTCAGCTCAATAGACTTGTCCAGCCCACCAGCGCCCTCGGGCCGACCCCTTACCTGCCCGTGGTCGTTCCAGGAACTGACACACAAGAGACTGGGGTCCCGATCCATGACCTTGCCCGTGGCCAGAAAGTAGGAAAAGAAATCCGGGGCCAGAAGCATGTCATCCTCGATGATGATCAGCCGCTCAAACTCAAAGCACTCAAAAAAGGTGCGGAAAATGAACCTGCACGGCACGAGGGCGATGGTGGGTGGGTGAGAGGAGGAGGGCTTGCAATGGAGGTTTTGGTTGTGCTGATAATATTCACGGGGTCTAGAGCTCTCAGCTGGATGGGCATTCAGGCTTGAGAGCCATATCAGAGTCAGCTCATGATCCGCTCTTGCTCTCATCTAAACACCTCAATTCCTTCCCGGACTCTTCACCTATAGTGATTGGCGATCCTGTAATAGGCAATCTTCTCTCCAGAATTGGAAAGCACGGGCGGCGAAGCCTCTCGATGCTGCGGCGGTGTGAGAATCGTAAAGGGTGAAATGCGGGCAACGCAAGGACCAACTCCCCTCCGATGCCCGCCGCGTGCCTGGAGGTAGTGCACCGTGCCCAGGAGCCCAGCAAGGACCTCCTGGACTGCAGGGTGCTCTCCGTCTTGACTCGCGTAGAGCGGAAAGAGCTCCCTGCGGCCAAAGGTTGCGAGGGATGACAAAGTGCGTATCCTTTGCGAGCTTCCCATCGATAGGCCTTCAGGGCACAGGCACACAAGGCCACAACCAGGGCATCCATCATACTCAGATTCCGCCGCAGAAACCCACCGGTTGCGGGGGTCGCGGCTGTGGACCCCCACCAGGCTCTGCAGCGTGCGGTTGGCGTAGTCGCCACGATCAAACGTCACCATCACAACTGGAGCGTACACAGAGCGCTGGCCCTTTGCTGCAGGCCCGCCGACGCAGGCCCCCTCTTCGTGCCCGGGGGTAAACACGGGCGAGGCCAGCGCATCCCCAGGCGTGCGCGAGGCCTCTGCGACCTCAAGGAGACTGCGGAGATAGGCGGCCCCGGGGCCCACCACGGCTGGGGTCGCTGGATGCTCGGGCAGGGATCGTTGGCGCCATATAGGGTGTTCCCGCCGACGGTGGCGCAGCCGCTCTCCTGCTGCTGGGTGCACAGGCTTTCTGGGAGGAGCCTTGGGTACGTAGACGACTTCAAGCGAGTCCTGAAAGGTGCAGATAGAATTTTCAGTTTTATTTTTGTGGTATTCTGGCATACAATGTAGGTATCCGCTTCTGCAAGATGCCAGGCCCCACCATCTGGCAGCCCACCTCGACGACTTGATGCTGTCGGGAGTCCGACAGGAAGAACAGGAAAAACTGTCGGGAAGCACGCGGCAGGGGTGTCAAGACTCTATGCATACACATACTATGTCTCATCAACGCAATACACCAAGTATTTTGCAATGCGAGCGCCTCGCCCGCCATCAGCTTGGTACCTGCCCTGCCAAAAAGATACCCGCCAGGCATAGCAGCGCCGATCGCACGCGCATGCAGATGACTTTACTCCGTTATTTCAACATATAATTTATAAATGTCGTGTGCGTGTAACAAAAAGTGCAACTTGCAAAAGGTATTCACCGTACAAGCCCCCTGAATGCAACCCGCTCCGGCGATGCGTCCGGGCGATAATCAACATCCGCGGAGAATCAGGTTTCGGGCATTCAAACTTGGCGCGGCTGGGGCGGGCTGCTGTCGAGGTGGGCGCCCGGCGCTCTTGCCAGAAACCTCGACAGGTGTCCGTCTCCCACCCACAACAAACTATGAAAAGGGCGAAACGCCCCGGGAAGCGCTCCGTAGGGGATCTTTGTGCCCTGGTTTGATGGAAGAGCCGAAGCCCAAGTCGAGTCTCAAGAAATTCAAGAAAAAGGTGGGCCCGCTCACACAAGCCGATGCGCGTGCGCTTTTCAGTTGCATAAAAGTCATGGACTGATGAAACTTATGTACTCCTTCCCACGCCAGGTGTCGCGAGCGTTCAGCCTCTCCCGGACGTCGAGCAACAGCCAGGCCGGTTCCGCGGCTGGTTCGCTGGGCGAGCAGGAGCCCTCTCCCTTGGCGCGTGCAAGCGGCAATCTGTCCAAGGAGCCCTGCTTGAGCCACGACGGCGAGGCGATGGCAGATTCGGTCTACAGTTCCCCCTTCTCGGGCGGCAGGGCCTGCTCCTCCCAAGGCTCGCCCGAGCTGGACCGCCTTCGACACGAAAACACCGAGTTGCTGGTGAGGGCGATGGGGGAGGTCGACACGGTGGCGTTCTTACAGCACTTGAGGGAGCATCTGCCTAGTGAATGGGACATGGCGCTTTAGACTATTTCCTAAGAGCACTTGCCTGAAACAACCCCACGAGCAGGAAAAGCTGACCACGGCGCACAACTCCCTGTCCGCGCTGGAACAGAACCGAGCAGAGCTCCAGACGCGGGCGACGGTTGGCCAGGAGATGTCTCATGCCACAAACAAGGTGACTTTAGAACAGAAAGGGGAGGGGGGAGCGTGCAATTAAAATGCGATTTTGGGTCACGTGCGCGATCCTGACTTTTAAAAATAGTAACAATGGATTCCAATAAAACACATTTTCTTGTCAACAACCTTGATCCCTATCTCTCTCACGGTCAGGTGCTGCGGGAGTTGACGGAGCGCCTGTCGCAGGAAGCCATGGAGAAGGCCTCCCTCGAGGCCACGCTGCTGGAAAGGGAGATGGAGCTGCGCGCGGTTCGGGAAAGCGTGCACGCCAGCGAGACCAACTTCCAGCAGGTAGCTTTGTGGTTTTTTTTTGTTGAAATGCATGTTGCGTGTGCTGTTGAACTAAAAATTCTTCTTATCAGCGCGTGTGCTCAGTGAGCAGCTGCGCTGGCTGACACGTGCGATTAGCACCCCTCTCTCTCCTTGAGCGGGCAACCGCCCACACCCTTCTCCGTCGTGCCTCTCTCATCAATGCAGGAGGCGAATGAGGAGGTGTTCCGAGCCCAGGAGAGGCTCGCAGAGGCGCTGGCCTCGCTGACAGGGGCGCAGGAGCGCGAGGCGGCACTGCGTCTGGAGCTGGACGTCCTGCGGGACCGGCTGGAGGCCTCCGGGGTCACGCAACAGGCTCTGTTGCTCGCCGCGGACGGCCAGGCGCGGGACACGGCCGCGGAGCTGGCCCGGGTGCTTCAGGAGCTCGACGCCGCCGAGCGCGAGCGCGAGGCGCTGCGGCGGGAGGGCGAGACGGAGCGCGAGCGCTGGCTCGAGCGCGAGGCCGAGGCCAAGGCCGCGGCCACGCGCCTGGAGCTAGAAAGCGCGGCGCGCGTGGACGAGCTGCGCGCCGAGGTCGCGCGGCTGGAGGGCGTCGCGCGGGATTCGGCGGCGCAGGTAGAGGCCCTGAGCGCGCAGCTGGCCGGCGCGGCGCAGGCCGCGGCCGCCGAGCGGGGCGCGCTGACCGCGCAGCTGGAGGAGACGGCGCGCGAGGCGGAGGCGGCGCTGGAGGAGCTGCAGGCCGAGGCTACGGCCGAGCTGGAGGCGCTGCAGGCCAAGCTGGAGGGCGCGGAGGACACGGGGAGCAAGCTGCTGCGCCAGCTGGCGGCCGCGACGGCGGCCAAGGAGACGGGCGCGGTCCAGCTGGCCAAGGCGACAGCCGAGCTGGAGACGCTGCGCCCGCGGGCGCTGGACCTGGCGGCCCAGGTCGAGCGGCTGGCCGCCGCGGCGCGCGAGCACGAGGCGCAGATGAGCGGCGTGCTGGCCGAGTTGCAGGAGGCGCGCTCCGAGGCGGCGCGCGCGCGGCGAGCTAGAGGAGGCGACGGGCGAGCCCCGCGCGAGCGCGACGCGCTGCGGGCGGGCCGGCGCGAGCTGGAGCGGCTCGAGGCCGAGGCGCGCGAGGAGGCGGCGGCCCGCAAGCGCGCCGAGGCCGCGCACGCGACGGGGCTGCTGGAGATCATCGAGCTCGCGGCCGCGCGCGACGCCGGCGCGCAGGAGGCCGCCGGGCTGCGCGCGCGGCTGGGCGACGCGGAGCGCCGCGCGCGAGGGCGCGGCGGCGCTGGCGCACGCCTCGGCGCAAAAGGCGGGCCTCGAGCAGGAGCTTCGCCTCCTGCAGGAGCGCATGAGCCGCATGCTCGGCGAGGACGGCGAGTTTTTGTCCCCGGGCAAGCGATCGAGTGTTGGTGTTGACGGTCTGGGTGGCGAAGCGGAGGGCGCGCCGACGGGCGAGGGTGCTGCGGAGGAGGGGGCTTATTCTGAGGCCCACCACCAACAGACGGTCCTGTCGGCCGCCGGCTCAAGCGAATCTGAAGACTCTGACGACTCTGACGACGCGGCCTCCGCGCCTTGCCTGCGCGACAAGGTGTCGGCCGCATTGCACCAGGCGGCGGGGCCGTCCCGGACGCAGAGCGGCGACTTTAGCATCGGCGCCGTGCGGCCCGGCGGCCAGGGCCTGGGGCACCGCCTGCCGCCCCTGCCACTCTCGGCGCGCCTGCACGTTCGCAACAAGCTGGTGCTCAGCGGGCTCCCCGGCAAGCAGGGCCTGGACCAGGAGCGGGTCGCCAGCGACGACGAGGCCGACGACGACGACTCGGGGCGCGGCAGCGACGGCAGCGGGCTGACCGGGCGGCAGCACCGCCGGGCCGCGGGCCTCCCCGGCCACAACCTGGTGCACACGGGGCTCAAGGTGGCCGTCAGCCTTGGCATGGCGGCCCTGGGCGCGGCCCTGACCCTGCACGGCGGCTCGCACGAGCGGGCCGGCGAGCGGGACCGCGCCAAGGGCAGGGCCGCAGCCGGGTTCCAGCGGCGCGGCGCCGTCACGATCCGGGCCTAGATGTGTGGCCGGGGGGGAAATGTCTGGCGGTTTGTTCAAGAGGCGGAAGCGCTTCTACACACACGTGTATCCCTGCTCGGACCCTGCAATCACGACGCTGTTGCTGATGCCAATAATCCACGTCTCTGCATGTAAACTGACCGTGCTGTCGCTGAATTGGCAGCGATATAAAGGAGAAGCGTACAGGATCGCGTGGCAAACACGTGTTTATAGTAAGAAAAGACTGGTTGTTTTCGAAGTGGGTGTATACGCTATGGGTGGGGCAAATGAGCTGCTCATGAGCGCAAATACTTGGAGCGTCCATGTGTCAATGCAGGCGCCCCGCGCATCTCGCCGCTTCAAGTCTCACAGGCTGCAGCAGCCAGTCTGCGCACGCGCGGTCTCGGCACTGCGCCGCGAACAAACTCACTCCTCTTCGTCGTCACTCCCTTGCTCCCCTTCATCGCCGGAGCATTCGTCGTGCGCCGCGTACGAACTTGCTTCCCCTTGCGCAGCGCCGCCCGAGGCGGAGGACTCGGAGGAGGCGTAGCCCACGGCGCTCCCCCGCGTCCCGCTGTCGGCCGTCTCCTCGGGCGTGGCGGCGCCCGGGGTCGAGGACCCGTTAAGCTCCGCCCGGGCGGCGGCCTCTCGGGCGCTGTCGGCCGCCGACGCCGGGCGCTGGAGGGCGGCGCCCACGGCCGAGAGGTCGTAGTCGCTGTCCAGCAGGACGGCCCCCAGCACCGCCAGGGTCGCGCGGTGCTGGAGCGCCCTGAGGTGCCGCCGGACTTTCCTCCCGGGGCCGTAGCGCACGACCAGCGGGCCCACGCGCTGCTGCAGGTCGCGCAGGTCGCGCTCGACGGCCTCGCTCGCGGCAAAGCGCGCCAGCGCCGCCGCGGAGCCGGAGCTGCCTGGACCAGAGGGCAGCGCGGACTCCGCCGCGCTTCCGCTGCGGAGGCGCAGAAAGTCCACGGCCGCGCGGCCCAGCGCCTCGGGGGACGCCTTGGCGGGGCGCGCCCCGAGGCTCGCCAGCGCCCGCGCCAGCGTCTCTGGCCGCCGAAAGGCCCGGCCGAGGACGTCTTCGAGGTCGGCCAAGTGCGGCGGCGCCGCGGCAGAGAGGCGCGCGGGGAGAATCCACCGCCGCGCCGCGAGCGCGGCCCCCGAAAGGGCCAGTGCCGCCAGAAGGAAGGCGACGACTGCGCTGATGGCGGACACGAGCGCGCTGCACGCGCTGTGCGACAACCGCGACCGCGCCCACGCGGGCAGCAGCGGCGAATTGCTCAGGCGCCACAACATTGTCGTGGCCGCCTGGTGGTAGGATTGAGCGTCGCGCGCAAGCCGCGCAGCTGTCGCGGTCGCCGGCGCCTTCAACCTGACCAACTGCGCATCCAGCGCCCGCCTGGCGCTCTGCCACGCGGCGCCAAAGGAGTCGTGCGAGGCCATCGCCGCGTCGGCCCGCCGCCACCAGAGGCGCAGGGCCTCTCCAGCCGACCTCAGCCGGGGCGCGACGTGGCGCTCGTGCGCCGCCCTGGCGCCGTCCACCACCTCATTGATTACCCTTTCCGCTCGCTCCCGCCACTCAGCCACGCGCGCCCCGCTCTCCCGGCGCGCGCCGCTGACCCAAACCGCGAGCCAGTGCGGCAGGAGCTCGCCCTCGTGCGCCCTTTCCAGCTGGACGAGGCGCCGCGCGCGGCGGCGGCGGCGTCCAGCGCCGCCAGGAGGGCCGCCTTGGCGTCGGCCGCGGCCTGCGCCGCGGCCTCCCGCGCCGCGCTCTCCTGCGCCAGCTGCTGCGCCAGCGCGTCGCACCGCGCGGCGGCGGTCTGGCGCTCGGAGAGGCGCTCGCGCACGCCCTGCGCGTCCGCCTCGCTCTCGCGCAGCCGCACCTCCAGCCGCTCGGCGCGGCGCTCCGCCTCCACGCGCGAGGCGCTCGCGTCCGTGAGCCGGAGTCTGCAGGCCGCAGCCGCCTTGTGCAGCCGCTCCAGCGCCTCCTCGGAGGCCTTGCGATCCTGACCGGACCTCGAGCTGCAAGAGGCCAGCTCGGTCCGGCAGGCCGTGGCCTCCCCATCCTTGGCCTCGATGTCCTTGTTGCGGGTCTGCACAATCTTGGCGGCCGTGGCCAGTTTCTGCCGCAGCTTTTTGAGCTGCGTGGCGTGAAAAGAATGAGATGGTATCAGGTAGGAGATGATTTCGAGTTTGCAGCGAGGTGCCTGCACTCTCCACACATCCATGCCCGGATTGATACAAAAGCCAAGTGTGCAAACATCATCTAGCAGAGACAATGCAGCGTCTAATCATGTCGCCCTCCTCCGTACCTCGGTGCCGTCACGCTCGGCTTGGGAGACCAGGCGCTCCTCGAGCACCTGGATGGTCCCCCTGAGCGTGGACACCTGGACTTCCAGATCCCGCACTATCTCATCGGTGCTGGGGCAAGTGTACTCGAGCGCCACGGCGTCCATGTCCAGCGGTTCGAGCTCCTGCTCACCGGCCGCGATCCGGCCGACCACGAGCAGGCAGGCCAGCACCAGGGCTACTCGCATCTTGCCTATCGTGCGCGAGACACTAGCATACACATTCGGACACAAAAATGTACATCAAGCGCCTCGCGATCGCGCTTGCCAAGGAACGGGTTTGGCCAACGCACTGCGCCGCTGAGAACTACGGCAAGCCAGTGCCTGACGTGGTGGGATCCCTGCCGAAGCTTGCGCGGCTCCGCCGACGCCTCTGCGGGATCGTTCGAGGGGCGAGGCCCATGCGGCCCAGATCAGGCCACTGAGCTCTATGGATCTTGTTAGAGGTTGAAATTACCAGCCACATGGGCTCCTAAACGATCAGTGAGGGACTCACTTGCGTCGCATCGGGTAGACGGAACAATGGTCAAGTGCGGGGGCCGGCTGGCGTTGTGGATATTTTACGGCATTGCCACGGTGCGAGGGGTCGTACAATGATATAATGATGTTTTAGTGTCGTTTATGTCCTTGCACCTCACGGAGGGAGGGGCTACGGTGCCACAAGGTCGACCCGCCAGCACCTGGTGTTATTAACCTGTTGGTTCCAGGGGTGGTTGACCGGGATGGGCACCCGGTGAGGTGTTTTCTGCAACCGCCTAGACCACGTCATTTCTCAGCTTCCAGTCCTCTTTTATGTACTCATTAGATCACCAACATCCTCTTCATCATTGTGGCGCTGCTCACCTTTGCCAACTTGACGAATGTGCAATGGAATGCGGACGCGGGGGACCTGGGAGCCCAGCTGAACGGCGTGCTGGCGGCCTGCTTCATGGCACCCGTGCTCACTGCTTTCCTGGACCTCGCGGGCTTTCTCATTCTGGCCAAGAAGACCTATGCCCTGTCTGGGACCGGGGTATCGTATGGTAGGCGGAAGAGGTCTTGAGGCGGAGGTGATGAGTGCAAGGGAGGACACCCCTTCTTTTGCTGAAGTTGCGACCGAGGATCTCATGCGCTGATGGTTCTTTATCTCGTGCTTTTTGCAGGAGGCTTGGCTGCCAGCTATCTGTACGCATGGAGAATCTTTTCTGGGGGTGGTGGTCATTTTAAACTATGGTTGTCAAGGGCTCTAGAATGTGCAACACTGGGCTTTATTCTGGAACTGGCTCTGCATCGGTCGGGCAGTAGATTTTTGCCATTTTGACACAACACAACCTTGATCCGTTCGAGTGCCCCTAGCTGCATTCCCAACAGGCCACCATCAACAACCGCTCTCACAGGTGGGCTGCCGTCTTCATGATGCTGACCGGCATCGAGCTCACGGCAAGCAAGCACTGGACCAGCACTTTTGAGTCCAGTGAGCTCCTGTGCCGATTTTCTTGAGGCTGCCTGCTGGGTGGAAAGGCTGCGGGCTAGGGTTACTGCGTATATGTTTTCTCGCCTGGAAATTGTCTCCATCGAACCGTACCAACCAGGGCCCTCCTTGGCACGCACACAAGCCTCCCGCACCCACCCCACACGCAGCCCTTGTCTGGGACAGCAACGCAACCAGCGAGTACACGGCGGCCCTCATTCTAGCTTTCCTCTGCGTTGGCGGCTACTTTGCTATGTTTGGGATGCTGCTGGGGTGTTACAAGAGTCTGGGCAGGGGAACAGGTACGATTGCAGTGCATGGGTATGGTTGAAAACTGTACTGCCAGGTTTGTGCATGTGGATGGTGAGAGCGCCGTAAAATGTGTGTTCTTAGCATAGCTACGATGTACACCACACAAAATCCATACCAAAATCTCAATTATCTTGATTGCAGTGACCATGGACGAGGTGGAGGACCGAATCAGGACGATGCCCATGTCCGATCTGGGCTCCAACCCCTCCTATGGCGTGCGAGGCGTTTGATGTTGCTACAGAGTGTGATGAGCGAGCGGCAGTCTAAAGGTCTTCCTCGCTCAGCTGTCAAAAAGCGCGACCCAGCCAAGCTGCCCTGCCTTTCAAAGGAGATCGTCGTGCCTCCTGAATGCTCGCGACCTCTATGCGTCGTCTGCATACCTGCAGTGTGGAGAGTGGGCGATGGGATTTTGCTTAAGACTCCAGTCCACATAGCAACCAAGCCAGCCAGCTTCTTCAGCCATTTTGGACATTGAATTCTTTTTCTCAAAGAAAAAAATCCACCCCTTCTCCAGAACACAACCACTCCCCCTCACAATACACAAGTCAACAACCTACCAGAACATTCCCTGGATGCCGCCTGGGCTGGTCTGGAACCCCAGGTCGCGGTAAAAGGGGACGGTGTGCGCGTCGGCAAACAGGGTGATGTTGGCAATCTCCAGACGCAGCAGAATCTGGGTGCACATCCTCACCAGGGCCCGACCCAGGCCCTGGCCCTGAAAGTCGGGGTCCACCACCACGTCCCAGAGCGTGGCGTTGAACACGCCGTCGGAGGTGGCTCGGGCCAGGCCCACGAGACGCGGCCGGGCCCGGCGGTCAAGGGACTCCAGGGTCAGGGAAGCCACGAGGTAGCTGTTGGCGAGGGCCGCCCGGAGCTTGGGCAGCGGGCGGACGGCCCAGCCCACCTGAAAGGGTGAACAGGTGTCCTAGCTTGAGACGCATGCCGGTTTGATCGCTGCCCAAATCTTAGCTGCAGCCACCAATTCCTTCCATTTGCCAGTTCACTGCATTCTTCAAGCTCGTGCGCCCACAAACCTGCCCGCCTCTGACACACCAGGCGCCCACCTTGGCGCACAGGGCCTGAAACCCTAGCACATCGACGGGCCCGCCCCGACGAAAGACCACCTCCTGTTCCTGCCCATCCGGGCCAGTCACCCGCGTCAAGACGACCTCATAAAAGCTTTCGAGAGGTATGTCGGCCATAGGGGAAGCGTCGGTGTAGCGACAGCCCAGCAAGGCGCTGGACGTGCCAAGCCGGGGTGCGCACCGGGGCCGGGTCTTGCCATAGTCGCAAGGGTGCCAACTTCTCAGAGTCGTGCACCGAATATGACCAGGTTCTTCGTCAATTCTGCGTACTCCACCCGCCGTTGCAAACCGTCGCGCGCCTGGAGGGGCCAGAGTCTCGAGCATGAGGGTGCACGGCCTAAAAGCGCTCGTCTCTAGCGCGCCTGCACGGCTTTCACCAGCTCCATCACTGCGATTTCGGATCTAGATGGAGTTGATGCATCAATTCAGTAACCTGGGAAGTTTGCTGCCAAATGACGGTCGTGCGTGCCGCTGGGAATGGATGGCACTCGGGAGTCATCTCGCAAGATCTCCTTCGAAACGCATCCGACACGGAGGGGCTCTGTCGAGCGCCGGCGCCGCTGCGATCCGCTCAGGCACTCGCTGGAGGGAGCACCAAGTTGCGAGTCGCGAATGCGCCACAACAGTGCCGCATACCTGATCATGAACACACGCTACATATAAATTTGGCGTCAGAGGGCATGGACGCGGCGGACATCTTCCAGTCCCTGGGCGTGGGTATCAAGTTCGACCAGAAGCGCTTTGGCCGGGACGTGGCCCTGTTCAAGCGAGGTGTGTGTGCTGCACGATAGTCTGGGATAAAGTACTATGACATGGGATGCGTCTGGGTAGGACGGTCGTTTCGCGTGCTTGCACTTGGCTTCTCGCGAGTGTGGCCGGGTGCAGTGGGTGCTTTATCGCTTTCTCACGCTCGGCACGCAGGCTCCGGCACCGCGGGCCCAAATGAGATCCCGAATGGCGCCAAAGGCCCAACTGCAAAGAAGGGCCAGCTGAAATCGGCCGAGGATGGGCCCGCCAGGGACCAGCAGGTGGCCGGCACCAAGGAGGACGACGATGATTTGGAGGCGGTGGAGCTCTTCAGCCGCGCCGCCAAGGTCGAGCCCGAGGGCGGTGAAAAGGCCTCCCCCTTTATCGACGCTGTCCCTCAGGCTAAAAGTAACGACCCAGTACAACAGGCCGCCGTCGCTCGCAAGCAACAGGGAATAAAGGCAAGTCTCGGGTGTGCGTTTTGGAGGTCTTGTTGTGCACTGGAAGAGGCTTGGACGCATGAACGCCCAGTTGCCCTGTGCATCATTCACAAGCAGTCCAAGCAGTGCAAATCACTGTGTGCTTTTGATCCGCATCGCTCAAGCTCAGCTGCACACCCACCCTCACCGCAGGTCACCGGGCCAGACTGCCCGCCGCCGCTGCGCAACTTTGACGAGCTCCGCGACGCCGGGGACGAATCCATCGCCGCCCGGCTGCTGGGCAACATGGCCGCGGCCGGCTTCCACAGGCCGACGCCGATCCAGAGCCAGGCGATCCCGTGCCTGCTGGCGGGGCGCGACCTGCTGGCCATCGCGCCCACCGGCAGCGGCAAGACGCTCGCCTTCTTGATCCCGTCCCTGCTCCTGGCGCGCCGCCTCAAGCGCGCGCGCCCCGCGACGCCGCCCGGGGTCAAGGCCCTGGTGCTCACGCCCACGCGCGAGCTGACCGCGCAGTCGGCGCGCGTGCTGGGCCTGCTGCTCCCCGGGCTCGGCCTGCGCGCCAGCATCCTGACCCGGGCGACCGGCGCGCGCGCGGCGACTTTGCGCGCGTGGACGTGCTGCTGGCGAACCCGCTCCGCCTGGTGGAGGCCGTGGACCCGGGCACGGCCGGGGAAATGCGCGCGCGCATCGCGCGGGCCACGGAGGCCAAGGCCGAGCGCAAGCGCCGCCGCAAGGAGCGTGTTTTGAGAAAGAAGGACAAGGCGGCCAAGAAGCGGCAGCGCCAGGCCCTGCGGCGGGCGGGCCAGGCGCAGGAGGCTGAGGCCGACGGCGAGGACGAGAGCGAGGAGGAGGCGTGGAGCTCTGATGATGAAGAGGAATTAGACGCTGAGGAGGGGAGCGACGATGGCGAGAGCGGCGACGAGGAGGGCTCAAAAGCTGATGATGACCAGGCCTCGGAGGACGACGACGACTCTGAGGCTGATGACCAGGACTCTGAGGCAGACTCGGAGGCTGCTTCCTCCAGCGACGACTCCGACTCCGACACGCCGGGCCAAAACGAGTCCAAACTGGGCGCCGACCCCCCGCGCCCCGCGCTGGACCTGTCGCAGCTGCGGCTGCTCATCCTGGACGAGGCAGACAAGCTGTTTGACCTGGGCTTCACGCCGCAGGTGGACGCGATCCTGGCCAAGGCGCCGCACCCGCAGCTGGCGCGCGCCTTCTTCAGCGCGACGCTGCCGGACGCGGTGGAGACGCTCGCCCGCAGCGTGATGCCGGACCCGCTGCGCGTGACGGTCGGCCGGCGCGGCGGCGCGGCCGAGAGCGTGGCCCAGCGGCTCAAGTTTGTGGGGGCGCGAGGCGGGCAAGCCCCTGGCCCTGCGCCAGCTGCTGCGCTCGGGCGAGCTGCGCCCGCCCGTGCTCGTCTTTGTGGACTCCAGGGACCGCGCCGGCCGCGTGCACGAGGAGCTGCGGCTGGACGGGCTGCGCGCCGGCCTGATCAGCGCCGGGCAGAGCGACGCGCAGCGCGAGGAGGCCGTGGCCGCCTTCCGCAAGGGCGCAACCTGGGTCCTCATCGCGACCGACCTGCTGGGCAGGGGCATGGACTTCCCGGGGGTCAACGCCGTGGTCAACTACGACTGCCCCCGCACCACCATCGACTACATCCACCGCATCGGCCGCACTGGCCGCGCGGGCCGCACAGGTGTGGGCGATGATTGCTATATGTGTTCTTCTGATATCTGTGCGTGTATACTCCATGTCGCGCTGCCTGTCGTAGCTCGACGCCTCACTCTCGCTCCCCAACCAATGACTCCATTGCAGGGACGGCGATCACCTTTTTCACAGAGGACGACGCCCCCAAGCTCCGCGCGCTGGCCAACGTCATCAAGCACGCCGGATCGGACGTGCCCGCCTGGATGTTTGGCCTCGAAAAAGAGGACAAGAGGAGGAAGAAGCGGGACGGGAAGAGCGGCGGCGCAAAGGACGGCGCGGCGCGGCGGGGCAAGGCGGCTGGCCGCGGCAGAGGCGGCCGCGCGGGCCGGGTCGAGAGGGTCACGGCCCGCAAATCGTCGAGCAACCTGCCCAGGAAGCTGGGCGCGCGCAAGCCCATCGCCAAGGGCAAGAGGGGAGGAGGCCGCGGCCGCGGCCGCGGCGCGCCGGGGCCCAGGCGCCCAAGTGCCAAGTGATGCGCCCCCTTCCCGCCCCCACCTATGATTTCATTCTAGCAGTGTAACCAGTACTTTCTTGACTGCGATTTTGATATCCTAGAGCCATCGCTTGCCAATCAACCACCACCCGGCACGCCACCACGTTTCGGTTCCAGCGGGCGTTGCCAGCGCCGCCCGATGCGGCGGGGCGTGAACCCTAAACAGCACCACTTGTCGCCCGGCCGGCCCTATCATCGCCAGGGGAGCAACAGCGCGCAAAACGATTCTTTAAAGGTCCAAGGAGGCAATCTGTCGCGGCCCTTGGGCCCGACTCGACACCGCCGGAGCGTGCGGCGCGAACGCGCGTGGGGCCTGGCCGGCTCAGCGGGCGGAAACGTGGGGTGTGATCCATTCTGTGCACCCGCAGCACTGGACCCAAACCGCATGTCCACCCCGGCGATACCGCAGTGCAGATCCTTATCAGACTCTCGCATTTCGGTCATTTATTCCCAGAGTCTATTGTGAAACCCTTTGTCCACCATGGCCCCCGCCGCTGCCAGCCTCGGGACTGCGGCTCCGACTGCCCTAGCGCAGTCCCGTCAGGCCGCCAGGCCCTCATTCCAGTCCTTCTCTCGCTCCGTGGCCGGTACTGGCCGGCTGGAGCGCTCTGCGCGCCAGGGCACGGTGCTGCGTGCCGGGTCGAGGGCGGTGGGCCGCATCCGTGCCGCAGCCTCGGGCACCGGCGATGGCCCGACCTCCGGGTGCGCATGACACGATCTGGCCCTGCTGGTGATCAGAATGGCCACGCGATCACGCAAGCCCGCGTTGGTCGCGCGATATCAGGCCCCCCCGAGCGCCATCGATGCCATTCCCTTCTTCTTTTGCTATTGCCACCCATTGAACCAATTGGGTTTGCCCGACCCCCTTGCCCGCGCAGAATGGCGGACGCTCAGTCAGACGTGGGCCTCATCGGCCTGGCCGTCATGGGCCAGGTGCGCGGGCGGGGCGACCTGCTGGGTTCATTTTACTACCATTCATGCTTGACAGAGGGGTTTGGCGGTCTGTTTGGGCATTCTGCGGCCTGCGGGCCGGTGCCTCACGTTCGACGTCACCGGCTGGTCTGATTTACGGTATCGCTGACGCGATGCGCCCGGCTCACTGACTGACCACTTTTCTCGCCGCAGAACCTTGCCCTGAACGTGGCCGAAAAGGGCTTTGACATTTCCGTGTTCAACCGCACGGCGGAGAAGACGGACGCGGCGGTGAAGCGCGCGGAGAAGGAGGGCCTTGCGGCTCGCCTGCACGGCTACCACGAGCTGCGCGACTTTGTGGCCTCCCTGAAGCGCCCCCGGCGCGTGATCATCCTGGTCAAGGCCGGCGCGCCCGTGGACTCGACCATCAAGCAGCTGACCGAGTTCCTGGAGCCGGGTGACATCATCATCGACGGTGGGAACGAGTGGTATGAGAACACGGAGCGTCGCCAGCGCGAGCTGGCGGCGCGCGGCATCCACCACATCGGCATGGGCGTGTCTGGCGGCGAGGAGGGCGCGCGCAACGGCCCGGCCATGATGCCCGGCGGCGACGAGGGCGCGTACAGCCACCTGCGCCCGATCGTGGAGAAGGTGGCCGCGCAGACCGAGGACGGCGCGTGCGTGACCTACATCGGCCCCGGCGGCGCCGGCAACTACGTCAAGATGGTGCACAACGGCATCGAGTACGGCGACATGCAGCTCATCGCCGAGGCCTACGACGTGCTCAAGACGGTGGGCGGGCTGAGCAACGAGGAGCTGGCGGCGGTGTTTACCGACTGGAACGCGGGCGAGCTGGACAGCTTCCTGATCCAGATCACCAGCATCATCTTCACGGTCAAGGACGAGCTGGCCGACGGCTTCCTCGTGGACAAGATCCTGGACAAGACGGGGATGAAGGGCACGGGCAAGTGGACCATCCAGCAGGCGGCCGAGCTGAGCGTGGCTGCGCCCACCATGGCGGCCGCGCTGGACGCGCGCTTCATCTCCGGGCTCAAGGACGAGCGCGTGGCGGCCGAGGCCGCGCTGGGCGCGCTGGGCGTGCAGCCCCCCGGCCCGCTGCCGGGCGTGGACAAGGCGCAGCTGGTGCAGGACGTGCGCGAGGCGCTCTACGCGGCCAAGATCTGCTCCTACGCGCAGGGCTACAACATCATCCGCGCCAAGTCGGCCGAGAAGGGCTGGGGCGTGGACCTGGCCGAGCTGGGCCGCATCTGGAAGGGCGGCTGCATCATCCGCGCCAAGTTCCTGGACCGCATCAAGCTCGCCTACCAGCGCGACCCGGAGCTGCCCAACCTGCTCGTCTCCCCGAGATTCGGCCCGGACCTGGCCGCCAAGCAGGCCGCCTGGCGCCGCGTTGTCTCCACCGCCGTCGCCGCCGGCATCGCCGTGCCGGGCATCACCGGCTCGCTCGGCTACTTTGACTCCTACCGCCGCGCGCGCCTGCCGGCCAACCTGGTCCAGGCCCAGCGCGACTTCTTCGGCTCGCACACCTACGAGCGCGTCGACAGGCCTGGCTGGAGCCACACCGTCTGGGACTCCAGCTTCGGATCCGCCGACTCCATCACCACCTCGGGCTACAACAACTAGAGAAAGAGCTGTAGGGGGGATGGGCTGTTTGCTGTTGCCGCCCTCCCTTCTTTTCTTTCTTCAAGTATGGGTCTCTCTTTTCGAGACGCGCACGCATGCACGCACGCTTTTTGAGAAAGAAGGAAAGCGTGCGCACACTTGAGAAGTCCGCGCGCGCCATTTCTTGATCTGTTGCAAACAACTGGGCGTGCCCCTCAAGAGAGGCGTGTGCGCATTGTTGGTCCTCAAGGAGGCCAGACTGTCTGGCCAGCCAGGTACCCAGTGCTCTGGACCACCCCTCTGTCCGTGTAATACCACCCCTGTGTGCTGTCGAGGTGTTTCATGACACAAGAGGACCGGCTGGCTAGTAGTTCATCAGTGTACTATTGAGAGCCCATATTCACGGGAGTTAACAACAAGCAGGTCGAAACATGCACACCTAGCCCTCACTGTAGCATGTGAGATGATAGTAAGAAATTAATCAACATGTCGTATAATTCTCTGCCGAAACTGGCGCGATCTGACCACCCATCTCTGTACCTGCGTTCAGTCCGGCCACTTCTTCTTGGCGCGCCCGAAGTCCCATGAAGCCTTCTCCCACCTTGTTTGACGATCGCCCAAAGAGGTCAGACATCCCTGGCCTCCCGGCCCTCGTCTGCAAATTTGCCCTGCCTAATTCACAGTACTTTCATCAACATCCAACAAAATGGCACGCGGGACGCTTGCCCTGCTGCTCCTGGGCCTGCTTGTGCTGACCGGACCCGCCAGCGTCCGGGCCGAGGAGGGGCTGGTGAGCAGGCTGGATCTCGAGCCTGCGCACGCGCTGGGACTCTGTGCATGGCTTGAAATAATCACGCATGAGATCGGCGTGCCCTTCTGAGCGCAGATCTACGACAGTGACAGCGGCGACGAGGCGTGCACGGGCGAGGACCCCCAGCCCTTCAAGGACAAGATCGCCGCCCTGCAGAAGGAGCTGCTCGATGTCAAGCAGCAGTTGCAGGTAGGCGGTCGAACGAGTTGTTTCATGGTGCTACCGGACGAGAAAGGGGCGGGCGGGCGGGCTCGCCTGTACCTGCATGTGCCCGATGTGATGGTCACCGAGCGACCCTCCGTCCTCGCGATGCCCTGCAGACGTCGGCCACCGAGTGGCAGGACAAGGTGAACGCCCTGGTCGAGGCTGCCAAGGTAGGACTGGCGAGGGATGGAGGAGTTGATTGGGTTGGTGGAGGGCGTGGCTGCTTTAGGAATAATGGGGTGGTTCTTGAGAGGGTGCGATCGCGTAGATGGGTGGTGAGAGGCGCTTCAGGAGGCTTTACCAAGATCGCTTGCCATTCCTAACCCAACAATACCTTGCCCGCCTCGCCAGGCCAAGGAGACAGAGGTCGCCACCCGCGACCGCGCCTGGGCCGACGCCGTCGCCGACCGCGACGCCATCAACGCTGACCTGCACCGCGAGCTCAAGGATGTAGGTCTCCTGTTGTTTTGGAGGACAATTGTTATGGAGAACAGGAAGTTTATGAGTATTAACTAGCTGCCTCACCAACGACCTCCTTCCTGCCCACCCTCACTATAGGTCTCGACCCGCCTGGCCGCGCTCGAGGCCGAGCAGCAGTCGTCCCCCGTCCCGCCCAGCGTCGTCCTGGCCTTTGCGCACGCACGCCGCGCGCAGGCCTCGGCCGCCGAGCTCTACTACAAGCATGCGCACAAGCACACGCTCAAGGCGCGCGCGCTTTCCAGCCAGGCCGCGGAGCACACCGGCCGCCTGTACGCCGCGCACGGCGCGCCCGCGGCGCGCAAGGCGCTGCAGCACGTCCGGGCGCTGCTGGCGCTGCTGCGCGCCGAGTACGAGGAGCACGCGGCGCCGGCCGTGGCGGCCGCGCTGACGCAGGGGCCGGGTGGCCGCGGGCGCGCTGGCGCGCGGCTCGCGGGCCACGCGACGCTCGGCCGGCACTACGCGCAGCTGGAGGCGCTCTTCGCCGAGGCCTCGGCGCGCGGCCTGGCCCTCGGCGCGGCCGGGCGGCGCGCACGCCGCGCGCGCCGTGGACGAGCTCGAGGCGCTGACGCGCCGCGCGCTGGCGCAGCACCCCAGCACGCGCCCGTACTCGGTCCGGCACTACCCGCGATTGATCGTGCGCGCGCTGCTCACGCTGCCGGTCGCCGCGCTGGTCCTGCTGGTGCTCGGCGCGGCGCGCGGCGGCAAGAAGCCCGCGCCCGCGCAAGCCGGCCGGCCGGCGCCAGGCCTCGCCCGCCAGCAGCCAGACCTCGGCGCCCACGCAGCCCAAGGGCGCCACGCCCCACAAGGTACATTGATTGTGTTTTTTTGGGGGGGGGTGGGGGATGTTTATTGGTGGAGGCGGTATGCATGTGCATGGACGTGACAGTATGTTGGTGTTGCAAGGGAGATTCTTCTGTTGTGGAGCAACAGAGATGTTAAAAAATCTGACAACATTATTCTTAATTCCATGTGCAGGGCAAGAAGAAGTGAACTCCCAGAACCACGCCGCCCTTTCCACCCATCCACTTATCATCCCTGGAATCGCGCCGGTAGCTCCATCAACACGTTGCGTTTGTGTTTGGCAGGATCGGCTAGCGAGCAAACAGGTGTAGTCCGCAAGAGCGGCGGCGGGCGAGCGGACGCGCGCAACACCGTGCTCCGCCGCGGCTGCGGCGCTCCCTATCAACGTAGCGATTGCCTTTCCCCTCTGCTATAACTGTCTACACCTGTCCTCTCCTTGCTTGTGCGGCGCCTGTAAGCTGTTGTGCAGAGGCTTAGTAGATGCAGATGAGGGCATGAAACAACAAGGTGGCAGGGATTATGCAATTTCACAGGTGCGCACCTGCAACCATGGAAGAACGACAATATGCACACACCCTCGAGTGTGCACGCAAGCCTGGCGAAAGAAGATATCAAACGAATAAGCAGCCCATCAGCGCCCGGCCGCTGCCTCGTCCAGGAGCTCTTGGATGTCGTCCGGCGAGACGGCCGCGTACTGCACGTGCCGGGGCCCGCCCTTGTCGATGCGGACAGAGGGCCCCATCTTGCAGTAGCCCTGGCACTTGCTGGGCTGGACCTGCACCCCGCGCCCCGCGGCGCTCGCGGCCATCGACGCCAGCAGCGCCGGCGAGCCGCGGCGGCTGCACGTCTTGCCCTGACAGACGTGCACCGTGGCGTCCTGCGTTGCAGCACGATTCAACATCTTCTTCTTGTCCTTCTTCTTGTCCTTTTTCTTCTTGTGCACGAGCCTGGCCTCGTCATCGCGGCTGCTGCTGCTGCTGCTGCTGCTGCTGGAGTGGGCAGGCTGGGCCCCTAATCGGTCGGCATCAAGGTCTCGTCGCGCAAATGAAGCCGTGTACGCAGCCAAAGGCTCCGGGGCGGATAGGTGGGGGGGAGCCGCGTGCCTCGTCCATGTGCCCGTCTTGCAGCGTGGCGTCACCGACACCAGGGACGGGCCACCACTCCTAAATGGCCTGCGACGGGCACGGTGCGAGATTGATACACACAGAATTCATTGTTTATATTCTGAAAATACTGGTAACATAAAATTTTAATAACGTACCGGCTCTCTGGCGTCGCCCAGCGAGTGTCGCTTGTTGAAGTGAACGCTCCCGAAAGTGATCTGACAAGCACGACCATGTTTACCGCCTGTGTAACTCAGGGAGCACGTGCGGATTGTATGCTTTATGTATAGTTCTGTTCGCCTCGATGTGTCGTTCGCCATGCCAGGATTCCTTCAATGTATCGCGGGGGGCCGCTCAGGGCCCGCGGGGCGCCTCGAGCCGAAGCTGGCGAGGATGCGGCATCATCATGAGATGCCGGCACCCTGACACGGGTATACATGACACTCCCGCAGAGCATAATGAAACAATACCATTACACCATCTCTCGCTTGTCTCGATCATTTTATACAGATCCAGGCATCTTAAAACACAATGGTATCCACCATGGAGCTCATGCACTGCACGATATTGTCCGACAGGAGCGTGCGGGCGTTGTTCTCGAGACGCTTCTTGGCGTCCAGCTTCCCCGCCTTGGCCACCACCCTCTTGTCCAGTGAGATGGTGTCCTCCTCCGCGATCGCCCGCTCGTACTTGTCTGCGCGTGGGTAAGGGGAGTGTTTTAGAAGCGACCAAGTGGCGGCTGATGTCTTGGAATTTTGATAAGCATGTCCTCCATTCAGAAGCGCCACACGGCCCAAAGACAATATTTTCCTCACCTGCAAGATCCTTGGTGTCCGTCATGAGCTTGGTGTTGTTGAGTTGTTGCTGATCAAACTCGGTCAGCATCAGGCCCTTGGTCCACGTCCGCTTCTGCCAATGGTTGCGAAGGGCGCGCGTTTGATGAAGAGGTGATCATTTGGGGAGTTGAACCCACATTGAACACCCGGGCCCCCACAAGCACGATCACCCAGCCCCACCTGGAGGTTCAGCAGCATGTTTTCCTCCAAGAGCGTCTTCCGGTAGTTGATGGCAATGCTGTAGTAGTGCCGGTTCAAGCCGTGAATGAGGGCCTGGGGAGGTGTGCATGATGAGGGATGAGGGGTTGGTTCGTGACTGCGTGCCCTTACCAGTGCCAAACGCCTGGCTCTTCCCTCCTTTGCCCCCACCCCACCCTGCCCCCCACACGAGTCACACTCTGCACCTGGATCGAGGGCTTGTTCAGGTGGCCCACGTTGCTGGTCGTCTGCCGCGGCTCCTGGCCCAGCATCATGGTCTGCGGGCTGATGCACCGGAAGGCGTCAATCACGACCTTGCCCTTGACGGACTGGATGGGGTCGATCACCACCGCCACGGCCCGCTGGTTCAGCGCCTCGAACGACTGCTGGGTGTTGACGTCGACCCCGGACAGCCAGCAGCCGAACCCGGGGTGCGAGTGGTACCACCCGACAACCATCTCGGGCCTAGTTAGGGGGCAAGCACAGGCAGGTGAGGTATATGGAGACGGAATATTCTTCTTCTTCTTATCATCTTTATGCCAAAAATTCCATTCGTTGGTCCATCCAAACGGCACACAGTGTCCTCTCCAACCTCTCCACCCCAGTGGCCTCACCTGCCCACTTGCTTGAGCATGTCAAGCATCTTGGTTTGGAACACGGGATCCACGGCCTCCACGCTCACGCCCGTCCCGGATTGGGGCATGGCAAACACGTCCACCACCTTGACCGTGTACTCGTCCACAAACTCGCCGAGCATCAGGCCCATGACCTCCAGGGGCACACCCGCCCGCCCGTGTTTGAGCATCTTCAGCAGCGCGAGGGAAGAGATGTATATTTGCTCACTCGTATCCTGCTGCGGCGCGTCGCTTGGCATGCCACCCGCGCCCATCAGGCCGGCCTGGCCCAGCATCCGCTGCAAGCGATCCATACTGCCGCGCCGGGTCTGGAAGCTCGGAACGGGCAGTGGCGATGCGAATTGAGCTATTGAGCGTTTGAAATGATGATTGTTGACCCAAATGTGAGGCCTCTGCAGGCAGAAGCGCCCCGAGACCCCCGGGCTCCCACCCGATCGATCACCATCTGGTGTGATCGGATCGCGAAAGACTGATCCCGGGCTCCCGCACAGCGCTGGCGTGCCGCTGGAGATGCACGATCTAGAACTCCTTTACAAGAAGATACCATTCCGCTGAAGGTAATACATCAGATTCTGCTTGGAAATGCCGCCCTCGTGCCGGCTGTCCTGCTTCAGCTTGCCATCCACAAAGATGAGGAGGCAGGGCAAGCCGTAGATCTGAGCGGACAAGGTTGGGGAGTGCTGATGTTGAAACAGGGAAACCCACGACGACTATACGGGCACTCAAATCAACAAACTGGGATAAAAAAATCATTGGAACAGCCCATCCCAAACATGTTTGCGATACTCCTCACCTTGTATTTTTTTAGCAAGTCTCGATTTTGGTCGGCGTCAATTTTGACCACTTTCAACACTTCCTTGTACTCCTGCAAGGGCGCACTTTGATAGGGACAACATTGATGAAACTGCCTGTTTTTCAAAGTCATGTTGATTGCGGGACTGCAAGGGTCTTACATACATCCTCATGCCAGCCAAGTTGCGTGCCAGACCCCTTTCGCCTCACCTCTGCAACCTCATCCACAATCGGTGAGATGAGCTTGCATGGACCGCACCAGACCGCCCAGAAATCCACCAAAACGGGTTTCTGACTCTGTAAAGGGATCGTCGTAAGAGCTTTCTTGTGGGGTTGACCTTCGCTTAGAAGAGCCATGGGGGGTCTTGGGCCAAAGCGTTTGTCTGGGACAGGTTCCTCATCACCACCCTAGCCGCTCCTACCTGCAAGACTTCCGCCTCAAATTCACTCTGCCCCACTTGCAACGAAGCATGGACGCGCGTATCGGCCAATCGGAGACGGTCCTGCCCTCTCAAGCATGGCGGCCTGGCGACAAGGCGTGCTGTTGCGCGAGGCCCATGCCATGCCGAAACGGATGTTGCCGAGACAGTCACCCCATTCTGCGGGCGCACTGCCCTGCCTGTCGGCGCGCACAAAGGATGCATGCTCGGCAGATCCTCAAAAATTTTCAATGAGTGCACGAGGTGTGCCATGTACGTGCGTCGTTCTTAAAAGAGCCTGGCCCATCAGAGTCGAGCTGGCCCACGATTTCCGCAAAATCATGGTCTCTGGATTTGGCAACCTGCGCACTGCCCTTCGATAGTGGACAGGGCAAGCCAACAAGCCTCAGCGCGGACACCAAGCTTATACATCAGAACGACATTACGATTTTTTGCACCATGACGCTGTCCAGGGCGGCAAACTTTCGCTACTCCCTCCTGAAGCTGCGCCATGCGGTCGCCGAGGTGACCTCATCCGCTTCCCCCAACATCTCCCTGGCCTCCGCCATCCAGTCAACTTTGGAGGCTTACAAAGCGCGGCTGACCACGGTGATTGCCTTCACGGGGGCTTCCATGGCGCCAACGCTGAACCCGGACGCCAGCTCCAACCCGAGCGCCGTGGAGAGGCTCCTGGTGCGACAGATCGGTCGCCCCTCCGCCAAGAACATCTTTGTGGGGGACATGGTGGCCCTGCACAGCCCCCTGGCCCCGGTGGCCTCCGCCCAGAATGTGCTGGTCAGACGAGTTGCGGCAATGGAGGGCGACGAGATGGTGTCGGACGACCCGGAGACGGAGCCCTTTTCCCTGCCAGAGGTATGCGCGGGGGTGACAGATGTGTGGAAGGAGTTGTCTAGCTGCAGCGCGGAATGCTGCAGTGTGCACAAGGGTGCTGGAGGAGCAATGATCGGCTCGAGCGCCTTCCGTTGAAATTTTTTGGTTAACCATCATCGTGAGTTTTCTAAAATAATAAACCATGCTCTCAATTACCCTTGGCGCAGGGTACGTGCTGGGTACTGGCCGACAACAAGGAGCTCCAGCCGCCGGATGTGATTGACAGCCGCGCGTTTGGACCGCTCAGTCTGGGAAACATTGTCGGCAGGTGAGCAGGAGCTGGGGCTATGACCGGGCGGGCTGCGCATGCAACTGCATCTTGATCACCAGCTTGTAGCCAGGATTCCCTGCTTAAACCTTTACTACCCTTTTTTCTCGACCCTTAGGGTGCTGTATGCGGCTCGGTCGCCCATTGACCACGGGCCCGTGGAGAACAGCGAGTCGGGCATGCGCAGCGATGTGCCGGTCTTGGAAGGGGAACTGGATATGGATCGAATCTGGCCCCAGAGCGAGTGAATGCCCTGACTGTTCGATGGAAAAGAGTGATCCCTGTCGCGGGCTGAATTGGCTGCTTGTCTACGATTCTGAGTTTTGTGCACATAACTGTTAAATTATTTGGGAGCGCCTCCAATTTCTAGCATGTAAAAGAGCGCGCAATTTGTGACGATGAGCGGGACCCCGACCCGGCCGGCATGGTGCGGGAGTCTGTGCCGCGACATCGTGCGACTGAGGCGCAAAGGAGCGTCATGTCCTGCGTCTCACTGACATTTTCTGCCCAATTCCCAGGCACTCTGCGGTCGCGGGTTGCGCTGCGGGCGCGACGACCGTCTTGGCTCTCCAGCCGCTGGACGTCATCAAGACGCGGCTCCAGGGTGGGCGGGCGTGCTGGGGGTTGCTGACGGCTTTGAGCATACCGCCTGTGTTTCTGGGAGCATTTCATACGATAATATACGTAAGTATCCATGTCACGCACCATTGATGCCGCTCTGCAGTGCAAGATGGAGTCAAGGGCGCTCTGCCGGCCTACAGGGGGACTCTGCATGCGGCCACATGCATGATTCGGGATGAAGGGTTCCTGTCCCTCTACTCGGGTGCGCTGGGGATCGAGCTGTGTGCGGTGTGTGAAGGGCATGGTGTAGGGAGTACAATAGGCCTGCACGAAATTTATTGGGACCCTCTGGATAACCTCACAACTGCGCCACGTGAGCAAAACAGGTGCCCCCTGCTCTTCTCCGAACGATTCTCGGCATTCACTTTCTCCTAATACTACCTCGACACAGGGCTCACCCCCGCACTCTTAGGCGCCGGCGTGGCGTGGGGAGTGTACTTTTACGCATACAACGCGGCCAAGCGACGATACAGGCGGCAGACTGGACTGGAAGTGGATGAGAAGCTGCCCCCGTGGCTGCACCTTGCGAGCGCCGCGGAAGCAGGCACCATTGTGCGTCATTGGTTGATTGATTGGTGGGGGGTTGTTAGATTTGGTTACAGAAGCATTTGATAGCCGCTAGTCTCTTGCTTTGAGCTGACTAGCCTATAGCATGCTCTCTAGTTCAACCTCCGTGACGATGTTGCCGGTCACAATCCCTCTTTGCAGGTCTGCTTGGTCACGAATCCCTTGTGGGTGACCAAGACTCGACTGCAGCTTCAAAGACGGCAGCTCGCAAGCGTCAGCACCGCGGCCGCCACTCAGGTGGGTGATTGTTTGTTCGCTTTCTTGATGTCTAGCAATGGATTTATCTGGGGGACTTGGGCGCCATGTCAACCTGAGCATGAATTGATGTGCTACCACCTCCCCACCCCGCCACACCCACTTCCCTCAGGCCCCCTACCGGGGATTTGTGGACTGCCTAGTCCAGATAGCCAAGCATGAGGGGCTTGGTGGGCTGTACAGGGGCCTCCTGCCTTCACTTTTGCTGGTACGCGGCGCTGCGTGTTGGAGAAGGACATGGGGCAGGGATGGATTATGGGCGCTGCGCAGTGGGCTGCGCATACGCAAAGGGTGCCATCGCCGGTGCCCAACGGCATTCCACGCCTCTCACCCCATTGCTGCAGGTGTCGCACGGCGCAATCCAGTTTGCGGCGTACGAGGAGCTCAAGAGCCTGATGCTCAGCCGGCGGGCTCGACCGGCGCCTTCCCTGGCTCTGAGCGGCAGCGGCCCGCCCGGGGTCGGTCGCGCCGGCGGCGCAGCGCTGTCGCAGTCGACTGACCAACTGAGCACCTTTGAAGTGACCATCTGCGGCTCCCTCTCAAAGCTCGTCGCCTCTGTCAGCACCTATCCGTCTCAGGTGTGTGGGTTGAGCGGAGAGACAAAGGATGCGTGTGTGTGCCCTACAGACACAAGGTCAAGCGATGCACTTGCGTGCCCTTATAATCATTGGGCGCCAGACATGCAAGTCAACCCTCCACCCCTGCCCACCCACCTATAGGTGATCCGCGCGCGGATGCAGCAGCGCCAGCCGAGCACGCGCTCGGTGCGGTATGTCAGCGTGCTGCACACGCTTCGCCAGACGCTGCGGCGGGAGGGCGTGGCGGGGCTGTACCGCGGGCTGGTCCCCAATGTGCTCCGCGTCATGCCGCAGTCGGCCATCACCTTTGTGGTCTACGAGGCGGTGAGCAAGGCCCTCGAGCGCGGGCAGAGACGCGAGCAGGAAAGGACGGCGCGATGAGAGAGTAGTCGATGTGCGACATTCTTTGGGGGTCGTAGATTGATTGATCGATCGCTTTTGGTGAGATCGAGTGTTTATTTGACAATGACTTCTTCTTCTTCTGGCGTGTCGAAAGGTGGTCGATGTAACAGACCTGCTGTTGCCTGGCCACTGCAACGTCTTGCAAGTGATGGTAAACGAGCGCGACCATCGGAGAAGTGGGCAAACACTTGGGCATAGCAGATAGAGGGATGCTACTGGTCTCACACGTCGGGCAACAGGGCTCAAGAAGGACACCTCTCACTAATATCAAGGCTTGTGGAATGACGTGCGCTGCAATCGCTGGTAGATCAGTGATGACGATCGATGGCCATCTCAAGAACCTTCTCGTGTCGCCACACCTGCCTAGTCTCCCGTTCTCTGAAGCAACTCCATTAACCCCCTTCTCCCCCCACGGAAACCCCACAAACGTCACTCCTCTCTGCATCTTTCTGCGCTTTACAGACGCCTAGCTGAGAGCCCACAGTTGATTTGAACGCATCGGGCCCCTTCAGGGCCCCTAGAACTTGCCCTCCATTTGCTTCATGAGGGTCTGGAGCGCGCCCGGCCCCCCCATCATCTTGAGCATGTGGGGCGGCAGCATCTTGCTCATCTGCGCCAGGTTTTGCTGCAACGAGGAAAGAAAGGAAAGGTGGTGAACTACTGAGGCCAATAGGCATCTCCGTGCCATGCGTCATGAGACCCGCCACAGCACAGCACCCTCGTTGCCACCAACACACCGACACGTACCTGCATGCTGCGTGGGTCCATGTTTCCCTTGAGGTTCTTTGGAAGTTTCATGTGCTTCATCGCGGCTGCAGAGCGGAGAGGAGTGAAGGGATTGGATGAGTGAGTGGACCTCCAGAGCCATTCCTGAGTCATGCGCCGCGCCGTGAGCATCTGAACACTGCAATGCAGCCTTGCACATGCCACCAGCACACTGCATGATCCCTCCCCCCCCATTATCTCAGTCAAACCACGCACTGGAAAACACTTTGGCGAGACGCTTGTACTCTTCCACCATGAGCTGGACTTCCATAATCGAGCTCCCGCTGCCTTTGGCCCACCGCACAATCCTGTAAAAGGGGGTGGAGGCAAGAAGGAAGGAGGGGATATATCATGATGCAAAGAGGCCCCTCCTCCAAACGTGATCGTGCCCCTTCCATCCCCCTCCCTCCACGCCTCCCCCCTCTCTAAGACCTACCTGGAGGGCTCGGTGAAGATCTTGGTCCCGGTGGCGTCCAGCTCCTTGTCGGTCATGGAGTCCATGATGCACATGAACTTCTTCACCTTCGCCTGGCTCTCCTTCTCGGTGCCGGGCTGCATGACGGCGTTGCTGAAGCCCGGGATCATGCTCATGACCTGGCTCATGGGCCCCATCTTGAGGATGTTCTGGAACTGCTCGTACATGATGCGCAGGCTGAACTCGCCCTTGCTGATCTTGTCCATGAGCTCCTGCTGCTGGTCCTCCTCGGGGATGACGTCCTTGACCTTGTCGATGAAGCCGCCCCAGTCGCCGCGGCCCAGCAGCCTGCTGACAAACTTTCGGGGGGTCAAACACCTCGAACTCGTGCATGTGCTCGCCCGTGCCGATAAAGGTGATGGGCGAGCGCGTGGCCGCGACGGCCGAGAGCGCGCCGCCGCCGCGCGCGTGGCCGTCCAGCTTGGTCAGGATGACCTGACCCACGTCGGCCGAGTCGTGGAAGGCCTTGGCCTGATCAAAGGCCGCCTGCCCGATGGAGCCGTCCATGACAAAGATGACCACATCCGGGCGCGCGGCCGCGGCCACCTGCCGCATCTCCTCAAACAGCGCCTCCTCCTGCTTGTGCCGCCCGGACGTGTCCACGATGATGAGGTCGCGCTTCTCTTGCCGGAACCGCGCGACGCCCTGCTCCGCAATCACCGCCGGGTCGGTCTCGGTGTAGCTCCCATAAAAGGGGATCTGCGCCTTGGTCGCGTTCTGCTTCAGCTGGTCAAAGGCGCCCGCGCGGAAGGTGTCCGCGCACACCATCGCCGGCTTGAAGCCCTTGCGCTTGAAGTGGAAGGCGTACTTTGTACACGTCGTCGTCTTACCGGCGCCTATAGTGTGGAGAGAGAGAGAGATAGAGAGGTGGGGGATGTGGTAAGGTGATAATAGTAACATCAACCCCACCACCACGCATGATGCCAATGACCTCACCTTGGAGACCGACAAACATGACAACGTTTGGTCGGCCCTTTTTCAGCTCCGGCGTCTCCCCGCCGTCCACCATGCTCACCAGCTCGTCGTACACCGCCTGGAACAAAGGTACGCATATTGATTGAGTCAGTGGGCTGACAAGCGGCTGCGTCCCCGTCTGATGCGCACACAGATGCATAGCCCCTGATACATATCTCAACAGCCCTCAGAGGCCCCAGCAATCCTTCTCACCCAACCACCTCCTCACTCTCTCACCTTTTCGATGATGCGCTGCTTGTTCAGGCCCCGCCCAAGGTCCGCCATGTTGACACGCTTCTTGACATTGCTCCGCAACCCAGCGACCAGCCGGACGTTCACGTCCGACTGTAGCAGCGCCGCGGCAATGTCCTTGAGACAGGCATCCAAAACAGCATCGTCAATGACCGGCGCGGCCGAAAGGGAGGCCAAGGCCGCGGTCACCCTCTGGCCGAGCTCCGCAAGCACCATCCTCGCCCAGTGCCCGCGCGGGCCCCCAACAACTGCCGCCCGCTTCTATTGCCGGGACATGCCAGTACACACTCAAATTGTCTCGCAATCGCCACACAAGCTCCGCGCAAAGTGCTGCGTCGCGAGCTGCGTGGCCCGGGCTCAAGGTGCTTCCGATCGATCTGGCCTTGCGGACGGCACACCGCCCGTGCGGCGCGTGCTGGGCGGATGTTTGCTTTGCCGCACCGGCAGCTGACCGGGCTTCCTCATCGAGGCACCCGGCGCGGGCAGACCTTTTCGGGCGCCCACCCCCACGCACAGCCGATTTGCGCATGTTTCTAGGTCGTACATATCGATTTCGGGGCTTGCGTTCATCGTTAAGAGCGGCATCCCGACCACACTCGCCCAAGTTGCTAGCGGAGACCACCAGTCGTTCTCAACTGCCCAGTCCACCAAACCCCTGCGGAGCGTGGGCCATGGGCGCCATGATGACGCGAAACCACCTTGTTTTGGCATTATGCCTCGTGGCGCAGCTTGTGGTGGGCCTGCATGCGGCGCAGGAGGTGAGTTGCGAGGGGAGGTGCATGAACTTCATGCGGCTGGTTAGCAGCACCCACTACCCCGTGCCCGAGGGCACGAATGCCGAGCGCCCGCGCAACCCCTTTCCTGCACAGACATGCGCGACATTCGTATCCCCCGGAACGGTCGAAACCAAGTCGGGAATCGCCATGGACTACATCAAGGTCTCCCCGGCGTTCGATCTTGAGGACCTGTCCGTGACGCTCTCGGTGGCGTACCCCGATGTCCAGAAGCTCAAGGTGCGAGTGTGGAGGACGAAGAGGAGGAGCATGAGGGCCCGAGATATGTTTGTGTCGTTTGATACAATATTGATCGTGAATAATGCTGCGATGTGGGAGTTTTCACAAATTTGCCTGCACCTATGCACACTGCCTTCCAAGACAATCAACAACCCACCCTGCAGATTTCGCTCATGGCACAACCACCGACCGACAGCATGGACTCCCTGCCGTCCAGCAGCCGCACCATTCTGCTCAAGATGAGCGGTGTGGGCGGCCGCGGCTCGCTTCTGCAAAAGACCTCGTTCAATGACAGCGCCTCCATTGGCCTCCCTGAGGATCAGGTGAGGGTTTGGGGGGAGGAGATGCTGGCGGGGGACCCAAGACGAGAGCACTAGGAGCTTGAGCCAGCCCTGACCCTGTCTCACACAAATACCCCTCTCCCAACTCCCCACAGACGCACCAGCCGTTCACGGGCACCTACATCCCGACGCAGCGTCTTGGCTTCATGCACGAGGGCGGCGACGGGACGCTGGCCAGCCAGGGCGGCAGCCAGGGCACCTGGATCCTGAGGGTCGAGGACCCGACCCTGAACGGCACCAAGGGCGACATCGCGCTCAACGGCTGGACGCTCAGGCTGTGCGGCAAGGAGGCCCCGGTGGAGACGATCGTGGACACCACCGTCGGCATGACGGCCACCGTGCAGAGCGCCTCCCTCTCCTCTCCTACTCCCTCTGTCGAGGCCTCGCCTCCTCAGTAAGCGGCTCACGGAGCAGGGCTTGTTGAACTGGGCGATGAATTGGGGTAGTCATAAGATCTTGCTTGATCTTCTGTTTCATCCAAAGAAACATTTCACTGACCAAACCATCCACCTTCCCAAAACTCTCGCAGCCGGCAGCCGACCAGCCTGTTTGGCTGGACGATGGTGGACAAGAACGACGCCGGCGCGGCCACGGCGACCGCCTCCTCCCCCGCCGCCCCCGCCGCCCCGCTCGCCTGGCGCGATCCAGTCGCTGCGCGGCGCCTACGCCACGTACGCGGACAGCGCATTTGGCGACTGCCAGGACGCGGCCTGCGAGGCCGCCAAGCAAAAGATCTGGAAGGGGGCGCTGTTTGCTGTGCACGCGGCGGCTGCCATGGACGGCCTCAAGCAGAGCAACCACGACCTCGAGTTCCTCGTCACCAAGCTCCGCGACTTTCTTCCAGGGGTGCGGAGATGTGGGTGTGCATGAGGGCGGGGCGGGTGTGGCGGTGGAGGACAAGGAGTTCTCCAGTGAACCAGCCGTGGGCTGTGCTCTGCAAACCATGACATGTCCATTCGCACCTACACAGATGTCTCCTCTCCCTCCTTATATCTTAAACCCTTGCAGGACAACCCCCGGCTGCTTGCCTACATCAACTGGCTGCAGAGCAACCAGGACCGGTTCGATGAGCTCGTGAGCTCCATCCGGGAAGCCATCGGCGCCGACTCCCAGCCAAGTATGTTAGCGAGCAGGGTGGGGTGTTTGAGGATGGCAGATCATGTCGGTGAAGAACCAGCTCCAGCAGCCGTTTAATGAGCTGTTAGCCACATTACAAGTACATCATATATAATATTAGCTAACTATCTCCTCCACACAAAAAAAATCCTCTCCAGGCGCCCTGGAGCAAGCGTACACAAACCTCTTCAACGGGCTCTCCAAGTTGCCAGACATCGAGGACCAGAGCCAAAAGGTAGCTCAGTGATTGGTGCCATCGATCAAGTATACACATGCTTACCCACATTTGTTTGTTTGTTGAGGATGGTGCTGTCATCTGAGGGATGCTTGGTGGCGTCCGCCCTTACAGTTACAACGCAATCCATATCACTTTGCATGGCCCCGAAACGACCCGCCCTCCTTCCCCACTTGCAGTTTATGAAGGACCTGAAAAAGTGGTTTACCCTCTAGAATGGGATTCGCAACGGACTTGGAGGAGACTGGCCGACCCAGACTTGAATAAATCGAGTGACCGGGCACGTTCCTCCGGCATGCAATGCCGCATCGTCCCTTGTCGTGCCCTCTGACGCCTGCTCCGCAAGATTGCCCACAAAGTCCCTGTGGCACGATCGCTCGTCAGACTCTCTACCCATTTCATTACTGTTCTTTTGCATTTGTAGATGGCTGTTCTGGCACCGTGGCAGGGTACAGCCTGGGACGCAGCCCACAGGGCACCCAGTCCTGAGAAATTGCAAGAAAGGACGGCGCAAGAATAGCCACGTCAATTGAAGAGGCTTTAGGCCACGGGCGACTTGCCCTTCAGGTATCTGCGAGGTGGAACGAGGGGCGGCGATTGTTGAAGACTTTTGTATGGCCAAACATTATTTAGTAATTGTAGAGGCAGAGAGGCATTGCTTATTTGTAATCAACATGTCCTAGCGCACCTGTTGATGAGCGTGACGGTGGAGGGGATGAAGCCGTCCTTCTCGGAGATCTGGTGCTTATCCACCCGGGCCGCGTGGATCTTTCCGCGAACCTTAGTGGCCAGCACCTGACAGTAACAGAAGGGGGGGCAGCACGTTTTTTGTTTCGGCATGAGAATATGGGCGTCACGCACGCAGACTTCAAATTCGTCATCTCAAAAGCTCCACCCGCTCCCATACCTTGCCGAGCTCGACGCCCCACTGGTCAAAGGCGTTGAGGTCCCAGAGGAAGCCCTGCACCGCCACCCGGTTCTCGTACAGGGACAGGAGCTGCCCCACAGAGAACGGAGTCACCGCATCCAGGAGGATGGAGGTGGAGGGGCGGTTGCCTGGTGCGAAAAGGGAGACGGCAGGTTTGGTTGATGACTGACCAGCATTCGCTCGCGTCTCTTGGTATCATCGTTGAAGTCCGTAATCATTGCATAATTGCCTACGCTAAAAACATTCGTCACCCTCACCACCGCTCCAAGCAACCCTCAAAACGCACCAGTAAAGGTCTTGTGCGGAATCAGGTCCGCCGGCGTGTTCTCGGCCTCGAGCTGCGCGGCGTCCTTGCCCAGAGCCAAGGCATCCGCCTGGGCAAAGTAGTTGCACCTTCAGGTGGAAAGGAGGGAACAGCAGGGGCGTAAGCAGATGCAGGGTGTGCCTGGTAGGAAACTGCAATAATGTATTCTCCTCGTAGATCAACTGATGTTGGTGTCTCAAAAAACTCTAGCTTCCACAAACACAACCGCCCAGCCGTACATGAGCTCGTCGTGATTCGAGACGGGCTCTCCCTGCAACAAGAAGAAAGCGCGTCGCAGTGGTATTGATAGGCGCATCTTTTTCACGGTATCCCGTAAAATGCACAAGCATACATTCACACCCTTTCTATTCCTTTCTAACTCGAATCAAAACGCGCCTTGAGGTAGATGCTGTGCTGGGACTTGATGGACCCAATGAACTCGGCCGGAATAATCCGTCCCTGGACAGAATTGCAAGTGGATGAGGCTTGGTGTGAGGCAGCATCAGGGGTGAGGGGCCTGTGAATCCAGTGCCATGCATCAAAATTAATGTATCTTTATAGTATAAACGTCGCAACACACACCCTACCTGGTGGATGAGCTGGTAGAAAGAGTGCTGGCCATTGGTGCCGGGCTCCCCAAAGATGATCTCCCCTGCCTCAAAGGAAAGCGTGTCCCCATCAATGGACACCCGCTTGCCCAGGGACTCCATGGACACCTGTCGGCGATCATTTGCGACATGTTTTATTTAGATAGGCAATAGGCCGACATGGGTCAAGGGGTCTGGCCAAGGAAAGGCTGGTTGTGTCTTTTGCAAGCTCCCTCACAGTGTCATTACAAGACATCTTGAGCCAAACCCCTTCACCAAACCACCGGCTGCACCTGCTGGATGTGGGCCGGGAACTTGGCAAGGGCCTGGCTGTAGGGCAGGATGGCCACCGCCGGCCTTCCAAGGAAGGTGCTGTTCCAGACACTGCAAGGTGCAACGTGGGACAAGGCCTTGGGGTGAGTGCCTTGTATTTCAGAGTCAAGACAACTGACCTAGCATACTTGGTCGATGCATTGTCACTGCTCCAAATCGCAAATCCAGCCCTTTATTATCACCTCAGGAGGCCCATCAGCACAGGAAGGTTGTCCTTGAGGGGCGCCTGGCGGAAGTGACGGTCGACGTCCCGAGCGCCGGCGAGAAACTCTTCCACTTTCTGCGAAGCCACAGGGCAGCTTTGGTGTAGAGCATTTACTGTTTTGGGCCCAAACTCACCCAGAAATGCCGGTAAAAATTCAGTGTACCCAGATGAAAGCCCCTCTTGCACCAATACGATGCCAGCCTCACGACACACAAGGTGGCGCCTCACTCAGCATCTCACGCATCCCCTCCCCTCCTCCACTCACCTCGAAGCCATAGTGGAGGGCCAGCGGCAGCACGCCCACAGCAGAGGTGACACTGTAGCGCCCTCCAACCCAGTCCCAGAACCCAAACGCGTTCTGCAGTGCCAGGGGAGAAGTGGGAGTGAGCGGGGTCGGTGCATAGGGAAGGAAGTTGTTACGGACGGAGGAGGCACCCCATTATAAAGACCAGTATTGCCATACATTTACCTCACAAATCGTCCTCAGCAACCATTAACAATCGAGACACATCCACCCCCTCTCCAAACACCCATCACCTTGGGGTCAATGCCAAACTCCTCCACCAGCTTGAGGTTGGTGGAAACGGCGACCATGTGCTTGGCCACCGCCGCTTCCCCGAGCTCCTGCACCAGCCACTCGCTGCGGGTGGCAGGGACAAAAGGATGGAGCAAGGGGTTTGGGGAACGCAATGGCTGTTTATCCTCAAGGCACCCAACTCGATCGACCCGTACCGGGCCGTGCGGGCATTCAGCATCGTCTCCGTGGTCGTAAAGGTCTTGGAAACGACCACCACGAGCGTCTCCTCCGGGTTGAGTCCGTCCAGCGCCGTGGCCACGTCCACCGGATCGACGTTTGCCAAAAAGCGCAGCTGGCTGCATGAGATGGATACATGGGGCGGAATAAGTTGGATAGTACATGCAGGGGTCTTTGGGCAATGAGTATCCCAATTTAGAGCGTGTATATCCCATGAATTTTGGGACAAAAAGGTCTTCCGGCTCTTTCCAAAACCTCCCTCCCTCAATCAGCCCACGTCAACAACCCTACTCCGTTCCCCTCTGTCCACCACGCACCGGCCCTGCGCCTGCTCCTGGCAGTCCTTGTCGTAGGTCAGGGCGGTGTGGACAAAGAGGGGACCCAGGTAGCTGCCGCCGATGCCAATGGCGACGACGTTGGACAGCTTCTTGCCGGTGGCGCCGCGCCAGGCCCCGGAGCGGACTTGCTCTGTGTATATGATTCGGTGAGGAGTAGACAAGGTAGTGGGAATGCGAGACAGCAGATGCAGAGGTAGATATTGTTGCACAATATATTTTTATCATGTAACAATACTCTCTCTATAAAACAACTTCCCACTAAACCTCCAGTCAGCGCACCAGAGAAATCCTTGATCTTGTTCAGAACCTCATGGACATCCGGCACGACGTTCTTTCCATCCACAATGGCCTCCTGGGTTGCAAGAAAGAGGGAAAGGGGTCAAAACAGTCAGTGGGCAGGCGTGAACAACTGATTAGTATGCACTGCAGACTGTGCCAGGGCCCCACTTGCTTCCCAGAGCCAAGACAACCAATTGCATACAATACCCAAGGCTAACTTACAAGAAAAACTCCCAGCACAGCCTATCCCACCGATGAAGGGCAAGAACCCATCACCTTTCCCAACCAAGAGCCTACCTCATCCGCGGCGGCGCGGAGGGCGGTGTGGAGGACGGCGCGGTCTTCAGTCGAGTTGATGTGCTTGCCGCCAAACATCCCCGCGATCTTGTCCTCGAGCCCGGCCGAGGCAGCGAGGTCCAGGAGCTGCTGGAAGATCTCGGGCGTGATGTTCTGGCGGGTAAAATCCATGTAGACGCCGTTGTGATCGCGGGTGAAGGCGCCGACACGCTCTGGCTCCTGGAGCTGGTCCTTCAGGTGCCTGACCATGCAAGATTGGGGAAATAAGAAGCTAGGACGACGCAATGCCTGCCAACGTTCTAGGATCAAACTGACACAAACAAATCCTGACAGTAAAATTCACTGCCGTGCGGCATGGCATGAGGCAATGGTCATGCCCAAATGCAGGCATGCCTCACTGCATTCCAAGGTCTGTCCACGTGACTCCTTTCACTCACAGCGACTGGGCCTGCTGAGCGGAGCTCTGAAGAGCGCTCCATGACTGGGAGGCGGCGATGCCAGAGGCTGAGGCGCGGACCCTGATCTGGCGGTGGGTCTTGGTGGGTCTGGAGACGACCATCGATCCCGACGCAGGCCTGCTACCGAAAGGGAGGGGTTCAGGCGGACCCAATTTCACACCCTTCAGCCACGCGCCCATCGACTCGATTCAAACCGAGACTACATCCGCGTGTCCTTGCATTTACAATGTGTACCTGGAGCTCAGGAGCCCTTGGCCCGCCGAGGTCGCCACCCGGGCCTCGGCCCTTGTGGATCCCATCGTGATCATGGTTGCCGTCACTGCGCTGCGCCGTGTACCGTACCGAGTAATTGGCGTACAATTTTACAGTATAATGGCTGCAATATCGCAGGGTTTGGCTGCTATTGGTGGCGCGATGACCCGAAAACGTGGCCAGCATCCGGCACGATCGGGATCCGGGCGTGCACCAGCGCCGGCGGAGCGTGGGTGCCGCCCAGGGCTTGGCAAGGGCGCCGCCAGACAGCACCACAATTTCCAAGACCTGCCGCCACACGCGCTTTGAAAAATGCGCACATTTATCGCTTGACCCACTGGAAGGACTTGCGAGCCTTCTTCCTGCGAGAGTGGTCAAAAGGATGGAGAAGAATGGGTGAGATTGTGTGTGTTAAAGTATGGGCAACACTTGGTGCACTTTTGAGGTGCTTACATACAATGCCTCCCGCTATGAAAAAAAAACAAATCCCACCTTCCCTTTCTTCCCTTCCTCAACCCCTCTCATTCCGCCTACCTTCCGGGCTTCTTCCGCTCGACGATCCGGGGATCGCGTGTGATCAGGCCCGTGGCCTTGAGATCCGGGCGGAAGCTGGGGTCAAAGAGCTGCAGCGCCCTGGAGAGGCCGTGCCGGACGGCCTGGGCCTGGCCCGTCACCCCGCCCCCCCTGACGTTTACCAACGCGTCAAAGCGGCCGACCGTGCCCGTCACCGAAAAGGGCGCCATCAAGTCGTTGCGCAGCGCAAGGGTCTTGAAGTAGGCGTCGTACGGCTGCTTGTTCACCATCATGTGCCCTGGGATGGTGAAGGGAGTATGAGGATAAGGAAAGGTGGTTGATAAGATCGGCGTGCTTGTCGTAGATAAGGCGCCCGATTCCGCCCACACACAAGCCCCCTCACCTTGGCCGGGCCACACCCAGACGCGGGCGATGGAGGTCTTGCGCTTCCCTGTGGCCTGCGCACGCCCCTTGTCGTCCACCACACGCACGTGCCTGCGCATGGCCGCCTCCTGATTGAGGTGGAAGAAAGGAAGAGGATGTTGGTCAGTGCGCAAAGGGAGAAAAGCTCATTGTGCCCACCGACTCCATACTGGTCTCCGCATCAGATTCCCTCAAGCACTCCACTCCCCTATCTATATCTCCAGCATTCCTCTTCCTTTCCAAACCAAATCCCACCTTGAGATCCTGCTCCATCTGGCGGCGTTGCGCCTTGCTCTCCGCCGCCGAGTTGTCAAAGGCGAGAATCTCCATCACATCCGGCATGTCGGGGGTGTCCACTGGGAGCTGCTTCTCGAAGATTTCCCAGGCGCTGTCCCAGTCACCTGCGCAAGACCGTGTGAGCGCACACAGACATCAGCCGCCGGTGGAACCTGCGTGCCAACCATAAACGCAGTTCCCTGCCACCAGTCCACGCACCGTCGAGAATGGCCTTGCCCCACGCGTCGTCCTCGCCATCCACATCAGCGCTGTCAGACGCAGAGGCGGAGCTGGAGGGGCGACCCGACTTGTCGCCAGGCCCTGTCGAGTACTCCCGGCAGGCGAAACCGGGAGTGCAGCTCCAGGCCCGACTCGCCAGCGTCTCGGTTTCGCTCGCCAGCGCGCTCAGACCACCAGAAATCTGGTTGCTGCGCGCCGCGGCGAGCCGCACGAGCTGTGCAGCCCGCAGCATGCCCGCGGTCGCCGAGCCCAGTCACCCGTCAGGCACGGCAATGAACGGCTCGGTGGTGGGGTAGGAATGAGCTCACAGACAAGGCATCAGTCGCGCATTTATTGATTGAGGTGCAGGAAGACGTATGTTTGTGCAATCTCGCTCGATCAGGGTAAAGCGATCGTCGGGCATTGTCCGGCATGCGCACGAGCTTGGGTGGCATTGCATGCCACAGGCGTGGCGGGAAACCTAGTGACATTCGACGAGGCTGTCAGCTGTGGTGTGCAGAGCACACTGCTCTCTCATTTTGAGGAATATCTGGCACCAACTAGACGCCTGATGGCTATACAGAAACCACATTGCTCAATATCACCGTCCAGAGTCTAAAAAGCAGGTGTCTTCGTACATTTCCAGTTTGGGAAGTGGGGCTGGGTGCCGCCCTGCGCCCAAAAATTCCGTATCCTGGCGGATCTCCATGCCACCGCCATCTCCCCATCCCCCATTGGAGGCCCGCGGCGCCAAGAACTCGGTGTCCTCGTGTATCTCGAATGCCGAGGGCAAGCCGGGACTGGGGCTGCGCTGCCACGCGCCTTGCCTTGGTGGGGCTGGGGAGTCTTGAGGCGAAGGTGGAGCTCGCTCCTCTGCGACAAATTGCGCAGTAAGAGGAATGCAAATGAGAAAAAGTGACGTAGCAACCCACACGTATTTCCTCACAATCGCTATTGGGTCAATTCATCCGCCTCTGGAGACGCCGCGTACCCACAAACATGCTCTGGATGGCCTGGAATGCTGCATGCCCCGAGAGGGTCATCGTCGGCTCCGTGACTGCATTGGTCGGCGGCTGGAAGTCGTGCTCCAGAGCCAGGCCTCCCTTTTGCGAGTGTTTTGGGTGACAGAAGTGGATGGAGGGCGTGATGTGCGAGTGTTCCGTCAGCAGCGTCGGCAGCAATACTCTTGGCCAACATTTACAATACTCCCCAAGCAACCAACACCTTGGCCTGGGCTCGCCCCCACCTGGAACATGTTTCCGATGAGTGCAAAGGCGCCGGCGGTGGTGATGGTCATGGTCGGCTCAGGGCCCATGGACTGGCGACGATTCAGGGAGCGGCGCTGGGAGCTCGCTGGCCGCCGCCCCTGCTGGCCGCAAGGCTGGGAGCACAATTGGTCATTGGTATGAAGACTGTACACGGAGCAAACACACACAGGGTCAGTCCACACACTCACGGGCTCTGGAGCGCGGCTGGAGGCATGGGCTTGTGCAACGGGCTGCGCCTTGAGCTCTGGGACTGCGAGGGTTGATGAGCTCCGGCGTCAAGCTTGAGAGCGCTGCCTCACGAGGAGGTGATCACTTGATGCAACTTGATTCTCAGCCCAAATGCATACAGGTTAATTACCCCTGCTGTCCAGGCCTCTTCACACATTTCTTAGAAGCCAGGATCCCTTTGCCACCCACCAGCCAACACACCCTCAACCATGCCACGCACATGGTTGCAGTTTGGGACGTGACAACTTTGCTCTGGCTTCCTCGAGGCTCCTCTCGCCTCCTGTGGCGCAAGTGGGTTTGACAGAGAGCGCGTGTGACGGGCTCGTGTTGTGTGTATGCAAAAATTTAGGACGGCATGCTGAGCACGGCAAGAAGATGCAGGCAGCGGGTCGCCAAGGCAACTTTAGAAGTATCAGTCTACGAACTTGACTCGTCTTGAAGAAGCGTCGTGTCCACGTGGAACGACTCTGCTGGCTTTCCTTGAAGCTTGAGCTGCGTGCGAGTGCGAAAGGTGATGATGATGGTGAGGGGCGGTGGGTTGCATTCACGGCCAGGCCTCCTGAAAGGGACTCCAGGACACTCACACTCTGACACCCAGTGGTGTCCTACAGTAAAACTTTAACAAACTCCCTCCACCCGTGCTACCTTGTGAAGGCGAAGGGGGTCGTTGGCTGCACCGTCGGCCCGTGACTGGCCTGGTCCAGAAGAAGCCCCGAGCGGCCTGGTCCGCGCATCCAGCACTGCTCGGGGCCCAGGAGCAGGCTCCTGCAAAGCGGTGTGCAGACATGCATGCGTATGATCAGGTCAAAACCCGCTCTCAATGATCATATTGTATCACCCTGCTCTGCACAGCCATCCAAACTCCCTTCCACACGCACCGACGGGCGCATCATCTCCTCATCCGCAAAGATCTCCAGAGCGGGCACAGGGGCGGCCACGGGCTGCGGCAGGCGCTGGTCCGTCCAGGGCATGGCCCGCTGCGTGTTTTCCTTCACAGCCGTTGCTGCAGAGGCAAAGCGGCCCCAGCCGCCGCCCGCCGCGGGGCCGGCAGGCGCCCCGGCGCCCCGTTCTCCCGGTCGTCGTCCGCGAGCACGCTGAGCACGCCGCTGGGCGGCCCGGCCTGCGCCGCCAGGGCGCGGGGCCGTGGCGCCAGCCCCAGGGCCGGGGCCGCCCTGACGCGCGGGCCCGAGGCCGCGAGCGCGGTCCCAAAGCGGCGGGCCGCTGGCTCCGCCGCCGCGGCGGCCTGGCCCCACCGACCCGGAGCCCCGCCACCGCTCGCGCCGTCGCGCTCGATGCGCCTCGCCATTCGGTGCTGAAAGGCGACGTGCTTGGCCCGCAGCCGGTCCAGGGGCGCGGCCCGCAGCGCGATGCCGCGCTCGTACGCCTCGTCGGCCTTGGCGTGAGCGCCCTTGAGCTCCAGGCAGCTGGCGCGGGCGATGTGGAAGAGCGCCAGGCGCTGGCAGACGTCGTGCGTCTCCAAAAAGGAAAAGACCTCTTCCGCATCCGGCAGGCAGTCGGCCTGGATGCAGGGGGGAGCAAGGTTGGAAGTATGAGGAGATGTAGAGGCTGCTGCATTCCCTCGGCCCACTCTGCGTGTCCACTCAGCTCGACAGTCTGCCCGGACAACCCGACCACCTAAAACCCTAATGATCAAGCTCCCTAAACCATACACGCACACATGACTCATTCCCGGCACCCGGCTCCACGCACGTAGAGGATCCAGACTCGGAGGTAGCGCGGATCGTCCCGATACCGCTCGTCCTGCTGAAAGGTGCTGGTGCAACGTTCAAGCAGCGGCACCAGCTCTGCCCCGGCCCCGCCGGCGGTGTACGTCTCCTGTGTCCAGGTGATAAATCTGACGGAAGGAAAGAATGGTGGATTACCTCAGATGGCTTGTTTGGCCGTGGCACCAAGCTCAGGAGCTGGCGTACTCAAATATGCCCTTGTTGTTCACAACAGCACACCATCTCCGCAACTCCCCGTCCCCCATCAAGCAGCATGCACTTGACATGTCCCACAGATCATTCATGCTCGTACTTGAGCCAGGTAGCCAAGGGATCGGGCCCCTGGTCCTCGGAGATGGCCTCCCAGAACAGCCTGAAGCAGAATGGGCAGGGGACGGTAACAACAAGGTCGGGTAAGCACGCACAGCGAGGAGGCTGTGCTCTGGAAAAAGGCCCGGGCCGACTTTGATGGTCAGAAAATTTTGCTAAAGCTTACCGTTTTTGGTTCTCAAGGGCAGCCTTGGCCGGATGATCGGTACTGTCTTTGAGGGCCGAGGCACGCCGACCACGACGCAGGGGCTGGAAATTCTCTTTCGAGTTGTCCCAGTCGGGGCTCTGGGGCCCCGATGCGGTCTCCATGGCAGAATGGAATGACGTTGCTAGATCAACAAAGGGTATTTTGGGCCAGGGCATGCCCGGTCATGCAGCATGTGTGCCCGGGACAGCTTCTCGCGGCATGTGATTTTGTAATTTCGGAGGAGCGATCCGCATGTCGTCTTCTGCTTCGGATGCTCCCCGGCTGTAGATTGGAAACTAGTCAGCGCTGGCGTCGCGAGGCGCAAGTAATATCTTATTTCAATACATCAAAAGCGACCGTTAACAGCTCACTGGCAGTAAGAGTCGGGTATTTCCGCCGACAACAGGCTCTGATAGCGGCCACTTGCCGCATGGCCTTGCATGGGCGACCTCATCAACCCATCGCCCGTGGTGCATGAGCGCCGCGAGCTGCGCAAGCGCGTACGTATGAGAATTGGATTGTCGTCTAATGACTTCGATATGGAGCGCATAATTGGGACTGGGTGCCTCCCCGGTCGTGACTGTGCTCTTGCCTCTCCGCGCAGGCGCCTGTTGTGACTGAGACTGGGCGGGAGTGCATTGACGCACTGGAGATTTACGAGCACATTCGGGATGTCCGGGATCCCGAGCACCCGTATACCCTGGAGCAGCTCAAGGTCGTGCGCGAGGAGCACATTGAAGTCGACGACAACCGTGGCCGTGTCAGGTGTGTGTCGTGTTTTTTGGGTGGGGGTGGGGGTGTGGTAGACCTTGTTATCCGCATTGCATGGTCAAGAGCAACAGCGCTATCAATACCTCTGACTCTCACTTCTCTCTCCAATCACCACCCCTTTCTGGGCAGCGTGACGTTCACGCCCACGGTGGAGCACTGCAGCATGGCCACGCTGATCGGGCTCTGCATCCGGGTCAAGCTGCTGCGAGTGCTGCCGCCCCGCTTCAAGGTGGACGTCTGCCTGGCGCCCGGCAGCCACGACTCGGAGGCGGCCGTGAACAAGCAGCTGAATGACAAGGAGAGGGTGGCGGCCGCCCTGGAGAATCCAAACCTCCTCCAGATGGTCAACTCGTGCTGCGCGGCGGCTTGATAGAAAGCGTGGCGCCTCCTCGGGGCTGCGCGAATGGCGGCGGTGTGGCGACGAAACCTTGTCTTATTTATTGCCAGACACCATTTTTTATCTCGGAGTCCTGTACATAAATATATGTGTACTTTACTGGCCAGGCCAGACATTACGTCAGCACGGCACCCTCTGTCGCAGAAAAGTCAATTACAGCGTCCTCGATCCAAATCAATTTCAGGTGGCAAGGAGACGGGCTTTTCCTTTTGTATTTTTTTTCGAAAAACTGTCAAGGCAGTGCCGCGGCAGCGAGCGGGCGCACACTGCTTTGTGGGGGCGTGCACGCGTGTCGAAGAGATGCGTGTGATTGCCAAGAGAGAGAGAGAGCTGCACGTGCTGAGCTTTCATCTCCATGAAAGGCCCACCACCACACCCATCTGCTTCTCCCCTACATAAAAACACCTACGACACCTCGGCCGTGCCGGCGGTAAAGCCCGGCAGCTCGTAGCGGTAGCGCCCGTCGGCGGCGATGCCAAAGCCCTTGGGGTCGGCAAACACGTTTTCCAGGAGCTGCGACATGTCGGGCTTGGGGCTGGCCTCGGCAAAGGTGACCGAGTCCTCCACCTCGGCGGCGACGCCGGCCTCGAGCTCGCGCAGCTCCTCCTCGGTGGCCAGGCCCTTGTCCAGGATGAAGCTTTTCAGCTGCGGGATGGGGTCGCGCGCCGCGTACTTGGCCTTCTCCTCCTTGCTGCGCAGCTCGTCCGGGTCGGCGAGGGAGTGCCCGCGGAAGCGGTAGGTCTCGGCCTCGATCAGCGTGGGCCCCTCGCCGCGCCGCGCGCGCTCCACGGCCTCCAGCGCGACCTCCCGCACTTTGAGCACGTCCATGCCGTCCACGCGCACGCCCGGCATGCCAAAGGCGGGCCCCTTCTTGTAGATCCAGGGCTCCTGGTCGCCCAGCGTGGGCCCCGTGGACCGCGGGTGGTTCATGCCGATGGCCCACAGGTTGTTCTCCACCACAAAGATGCAGGGCAGCTTGTACAGGCTGGCCATGTTGAGGGACTCGTAGAACTGGCCCACGTTGCAGGTGCCGTCGCCAAAGAAGTTGACCGACACCTGGTCCGCGCCGTCCTCGCCCAGCACGTTGCGGCGGTAGGCGACCGAGAAGGCCGCGCCCAGGCCCACGGGGATGCCCTCGCCGATGAAGGCGTACCCGCCCAGCAGCCCGTGCTCCGCATCAAACATGTGCATCGACCCGCCCTGGCCGCGGCACACGCCCGTGCGCTTGCCAAACAGCTCCGCCATAACCTTGCGCGCCGCCACGCCCTTGCTCAGCGCGTGCACGTGGTCGCGGTACGTGGAGCAGATGTAGTCGTCCTTGCGAAGGCAGCCCTTGATCACGCCTGTGAGAAGGGGGGGTGTTGGGGTGGGTGAGCATTGTTGCAACGCACATGCGCAGCAGTAACAGACTCCCACCTCAGGCGCCTGGATCACACTTTCCCACACCCCCCCCCCCCCTTTATCACCTCCCAGACCCAAACCTGCGTACCTGTCGACACGGCCTCCTGACCGGAGTAGAGATGCACGAATCCAAACATCTTGCCGCGATAGTACATCTGCGCGCACATCTCCTCAAACTCCCGGCCAAGCACCATGTCCCGGTAGAGCTCCTTGGCCACCTCGGCGCTGATCGAGGGCTTGCTGGAGGGCTGCGCGGGCGCATCCTTGGGCGGGGTGGCCACGGCAGACAGCGGGGCCACGCCGCGGCGCGGGCGGGGGGCCGGGGGGCGCCCGCCCGGGGCGGGTGGGACCCCGGCCGGAACGAGCAGGCGAGCTGGGGGCGGCCCGTCCCCGCCGCGGCGCGGGGCAGGCAGCCCGTCCTGGGACTGATCACGACTGACGACATTCTTGATCGCTGAATGCGGGTTCCGAGTGGCGTCGAGCTGGCCTCATGAGGCCGGGTTTCCCCGGTCATTGATCCGACACAGCACTGGGCCAGATTGAGTCGATGCAAGATCATTCTGTCCGCATCCAGATCGCGCCGCAGGGAGGCCAGGTCACTCCCTGGTCAGGGGCCGCAGGGACCCGGTCCACTGCAGCTTGTGCGTGATCCCCTCGTACCTGAAGTATACGTCAGAGAAGTGAGTGAACGGTTGGAGAAATATAGGGGGGATCCAAAGGGCCACGCCCTATGTCCAGACCCACCAGCTCGAATAAAAACCTCCCCCCCAACAACTTACCAGTCGGCGTCCAGGGATCGACGATTGATCACGGGCAGGGCGTACCGGCTGGCGCGGCACACGATGGAGGCGCCGCGCGGCAGGCGCATGGCGTGCCGGCCGTCGAAGGAGGCGCGCGCCTGGGCGCGGGAGGCGGCGGGCAGGTGGACCTCGATGACCGAGTGCTCCGGGACGATGAGGGGCCGGAAGGAGAGCGAGTGCGGCGCCACGGGGGTCACCAGGGTGCAGGGCACCGAGGGCGCGACCATGGGGCCGCCGGCAGACATACTATAGGCCGTGGACCCCGAGGGCGGCGCCAGGATGAGCCCGTCGGCCTGCACGGTCGTCACGCGCCGCCCGTCCACGCTCACCTCCAGCAGCACCATGGCCGGCGAGTCGCCGCGGTCCAGCAGGCACTCGTTCAGCACCGTGTGCGTCCACTGCGCGGCGCCGCGCCAGCGCACCTCGCACTGGCGCCGCGTGCGCAGCGTGCAAAACACGGGCTCCTCGGCGCCTCCGCGCGCCAGCAGGCGCGAGAGCACCGCGGGCGCCTCCGCCGCCGAAAACGGCGTCAGGAAGCCCAGCGTGCCCATCGCAAAGCTCACCACCGGCGGCAGCGGGCAGCGGTCGTCCGAAAAGAGGCTGGCCAGGTGCAGCACCGTCCCGTCGCCGCCAAGGGTCACGCACAGGTCGATCTCGGGCCGCGGTGCCGGCGGCGCGTGCGCGCGGCCCTCGGGCGGCGGCGCGTACGCTCGCGCGTGCGGCACCTCCCTTGCAACCGCGTTCTCCACGTATACCTGCACGCCATTCTGCTGCAGCCTTTTAGAGGAAAAGGGAGAGGTGGTTGTTGGGTTGTTGGGTTGAAAACTAATTTGGAGAGGCTTGCGATGCTGCCTGGTAGAAGGGTAGTCGGAGACCAATCCAGCCTGAACCACACGCACAGGAGCTGCCTGAGGACAGACATCCTCGTCCCACACAAGCCGAATCCAACGGCAGGACTTTACCCACGCCTGATCGCCGGATTGAATCAACGGCAAATTCACCGTAAGCCCCTAAAAACCTCATCTCTCCTAGTCCCCCCTCCTCGCTCACCATTCGCTGAGCTCGCACAGTCTGGCCGTGGCCGCGGCGTCGTTGGGCTTCTTCACAAACAACACGGAGCGCGGGCCTCCCTCTCGAAATGCCAGGAAAGCTCGGCGGTGCAGTCCCAACTCACTGTCATCCGCCCAGGCCTGAGAAGAAGGGAAGCGAGGCGGCGTGAGTGCTTGGCGATCTGACAGTTGCTTAAGAAAAGTTGCTTGAGGAATGGTCTTCTCAGAGCATGTAGAGATGGCCAAGAACGCTTCAACTGCCGCTGACAGAACTATTTCGATACAGGCTACAGTCCAACCAGCTAACAATGCCAATCTCACGCCCACATACCACGCGGGCGCCGGCGACCACCTCTGAAAACTCCCCAAACTCAGAGGCTTCACTGTAATACGATCGCGCTTGCGCCGCAACCACGCGTAGAGGCTCCCTACTGGCGACGCGATCTTTTCCAATATTCTGTTTCAGTCCCGAGACGAGTAGGCGGCTTGATCGGGACAGCATGCTGCGCCCATGCACCAGGTGCCACGTACGGCCTGCTGGAGCTTAAACCAAAGCGAGAAGGCCTGCCGCAGCGACGATTGCCGCCCTGGTTTATCGCCTCAATCAAAAAGACCTTAAAAGACAGTTTAAAAAGGCAATGTCAAGTTATCAGGTCTGGAGTAATCAGGGAATGCCCCTACTTTGTGCGGGAATGGGAAGCTGGATCACTTCCGGGCAAAACGGGGTAATCAGACTCACCAGTCAGGCAAATGCGAGAGCCGCCCCCGACGAGGGCGCGGCGTCGTGACACACGGAGCCGTGCCCATGCATGGCACCTGTGTCCTCAGGCAGCGACAAGGTCGTTCAAAACAAAGGTATTCTCATTTATTTTATTTTGCCTCGACTCTTGAATTTTGCGTCTAGACTCGTGCGGGTGCGCCCGGGGGTGGGTTGCTGGGTTGCTAAAAATTGGCTCGAAGGCTTGTGCGTGCTCATGCATGTCCGCTTCGAATGGTGCTAGAATAGTTTTCGGGTCTTGTTTGAGTAAATATGGGTGCTGTGACACTAATTTCATGGGGATGACCGTGTTATTGTGTCTCCTCTCCCATGGCCAGTTGTCGGCGAGGGCTATACACTCTCCGCCCGGAACTCGGCGAGCGACGGCGCTCGAGGTCCCCCGACCTCGACCGAATCGAATCAAAACAGTGCCGGTGCATAAACTCATGGGTCAGGAGATCATGGACAAGGCGGAGCGCAAGCGTCTGAAGAAGGAGCAAAAGGCGGCCGCTGCGGCTGCGCAGCAGTCGGAGGAGGCCGCGCAGCTCAAGACCAAGAAGAAGAAGGAGGCGAGCGGCGCCGCCTCTGAGGAGAAGAAGAAATCCAAGAAGAGGGACGTGGAGGCGAGCAGCGACATGAGCAGCGACACCACGGTCAAGCGGAAGAAGAAGAGTGATGTGGACGCCACCCCCGAGAAGACGAAGAAGAAGACCAAGACGCCTACGGCATCTCAGCCTGCGGCGGCCGCCTCTGCAGTCAAGTTTGCGGCGGTCGGGGACCGCGACCTGGCGCGGTCGCGGCCCGCGCTGACCAAGGCGCTGTACACCGAGTCCGCGGAGGTCAAGAACATGCGCGAGGCGGAGGTGGCGGCCTGGCGCGCGGAGCGCTCGGTGACGCTGGAGGACGCCGAGGCGCGCCCGCTGACGTCGTTTGCGCAGTCGGGGCTGTCGGCCGCGCAGCTGCACGCGGTGCGCGCGTTCAAGGCGCCGAGTCCGATCCAGGCGCAGTGCCTGCCCCTGGCGCTGCAGGGCCGCGACGTGGTCGGCATCGCCGCGACCGGCTCCGGCAAGACGCTGGCCTTTGGCCTGCCGGCGCTGGCGCACATTGCCGCGCAGGTCGCGGGCGGCGCGGCCAGCGGCCGCCGCCCGGTCGCACTGGTGCTGGCGCCCACGCGCGAGCTGGCGCTGCAGATCTGCGCGGTGCTGGAAGAGGCCGGCGCCAAGTGCGGCGTCGCCGCGCTCTGCGTCTACGGCGGCGTGCCCAAGGGCCCCCAGATCTCTGCGCTGCGCAAGGGCGTGCAGATCGTGGTGGCCACGCCCGGCCGCCTGGAGGACCTGCTCCAGGACAAGGCGGTGAGCTTATCGGAGGTCAGCTACCTGGTCCTGGACGAGGCCGACCGCATGCTGGACCTGGGCTTCGAGCCGCACATCCGCGCCATCGCGGCGCAGACGCGCGCCGACCGCCAGACGCTCATGTTCAGCGCGACCTGGCCCAACGCCATCCGCAAGCTGGCGGCCGAGTTCCTGTGCGCCCCCGCGCGCGTCGTCATCGGCTCGCCCGACCTGGCGGCCAGCCACTCGGTGCGCCAGGTCGTGGAGGTGATCGAGGACCGCGACCGCGACGCGCGCCTGCACGCGCTGCTCCAGGGCTATCACGACCGCGCGCGCCGCAACCGCGTCATCGTCTTTGTCCTTTATAAAAAGGAAGCCGCGCGCGTGGAGGCGCAGCTGACGCGCCGCGGCTGGAAGGCCGGCGCCGTGCACGGCGACATCTCCCAGGCGCAGCGCACCGCCGCGGTGGAGGCCTTCCGCGACGCCTCGGTGCCCATCCTGGTCGCCACCGACGTCGCCGCGCGCGGGCTGGACATCCCCGACGTCGAGGTCGTTATCAACTACTCCTTCCCGCTCACCACCGAGGACTACGTCCACCGCATCGGCCGCACGGGGCGCGCGGGAAAGAAGGGCGTCGCGCACACCTTCTTCGTGGGCGCCAACGACAAGCCGCGCGCCGGCGAGCTCATCAACGTGCTCAAGGAAGCCGGCCAGGACGTGCCCGCCGAGCTCTACAAGTTTGGAACGACCGTCAAGAAGAAGGAGAGCAAGCTCTACGGCGCGCACTTCAAGGACGTCGACCCCACGCAAAAGGCCACCAAGATCTCCTTTGACAGCGACGATGAGTAGGCTGGGGCGTGCAAGGGAGCTGTGCCAAGCAGAAAGGAAGGCCCGGAGCGGGGCTGGCGCGAGGGAAGACCAAGGCGGGCGCGCGGGCTTTTCTAAGAATTGGCAACCGTGCCATGCTCTTGGAAGCCAGACTCGCATAGACACACGGGTCGTTCTCCTCAGTCAAGCACTCCCCACCACCCCTCCCATCCATACCACACCGACGACGCAATCCACCTGATTTGATTTTGGCGCGGCGCTGCGCCCGCGGGCGCGTGCCGGCATGTGCACCTGTAAATCTTCAACACGAGTCTCAAAGCGACAAAAGTATGATATCGCTGGCCTCCCTCCAGTGGAGAAAAGCGGACAGAGCACTGACTAAGATTATAAATTCACCAGAAAACTTGAAACAATAATAAGCTTGACATTCAATAAATTAACATTTTCAAAACGTTGTCAACTCTTCCAGCACTGCCTCTCAGTCCGCCGCCGATCGGCTGGCCTCGCCCGGGGTGAGCGTGGGGAGCTTGAAGATGGACCGGGCACCCGCCAGCAGCCCGGGCATGGTCGCCGCCGCCTTGCCCGATGCCCACAGGGCCCGGAGCTGGCGCACTTTCCTCCCGATGCCGGAGGGATCTTCCAGGCCGTCCAACCTGAGTGGCGGAGAAAAATTTAGGATTGTCGGATTGCTTCTTGAGATGAGTGGGATGCATGGCACCAGGGGGAGGCGCGGCCGGGCCTTTTTGCAAATATTCTATGATGCGAGCCTACAGCTACCTTGCTCGGGGACAAAGGCACTCTACCTTCCACTTTAACCAAAACCGACGGTAGGCACCCAAAATACAATGCGCAGACAGTGGCCATCGTCGCCTACATCCCTTCAACCCACCACCTCACAGCCCACTCACTGGTCCGGCGGGATGCCACTACTCAAAAGTCTCAGCTCCAGGGCCTCTATCGTCTCCATCTTGTCCTTGATGTCCTTGTCCAGTCGGCGCATCTCATCCTCCTTGAAGAGCTGCTCCCGCTTGAGTGTGCTGCGGGCGGACACGGGCGGCTTGGGGTAAAGACGACTCGCGACAGCCAGCTGTCATGAAACTCTGGACCGCGGTGACGCTCACCCTACCTGAGCGCCTCCTCCTTCAGGGCGCACTGCTCCAGCCGGTTATTCAGCACCAGCTGGACGTGCTGCGTCTCGTCGTCTAGCCTGGCAATTTCCGTGAGCACGTCGTGCAGTTTGCTGGTGGTCCGGAGGACCAGGGAGTCCCCGCTCATGGCCACCCCGGCCTCGGGCATTGGAGCGAGGCCGGAGAGTGAAGACATATAGTCCGATGATGGATACAAATGACGACTATGTGTCCAATAATGAATACGTAATTAGCTGGTCTCCATTGCGAGGGTTACGCAGCGTCTCGAGCGCCCTTGTTACCATACCTCGTATTGCTGATCTGTCCCTGGAGCCAGCCTCGGGGAAGGGCACCCCCAACACACACTGTGGTTTCCAAGCTCCTAAACCTTCCGTGACAACTCATTCCTTGACCAACTGCATGCGCTTTGAGACAAGATGTGGACGTGTTTCAAGGTTGCACTGCAACAGGGCTGGGCAAGGGAGCGCAGCCATCAGGCACAGCCTAGGGAAAGAGGGGCGCGTAGGAAAAAACAAGCTGGGGTGGCAAGTTGGTGCAGATAGTTTGAGCTGCGCAAGATCCGCCATCAAGGCAAGATCGGGTACACTAGGACGAGAGGCACTGGGTGAGAACTGAGCGAAACTTTCCCGCACGCAGGTGCAGCAAAGGGAGCATGGCCCGAACGAGGGGGAGGCCGTGGGTGCCGCCTAGAAGCCGACAGAGGCACGCAGCAGGCAATGAATGGGGGCATGGGAGCATGCGTATATTCTCGAGAAAAAGGGCTCTCACAGATTGTGGTTTGCGTGTTTGGGGCCTGGGTGTGGGGCGAGGGGTTCAGGACGCGGGGTTGCGCGATGGCGGCAGGCGGCAGAGAGGGTTGCCAGCCCGTCATTGAGCGCGGTGACGTTGGCCAGGTAAGCTGCCGGCCATGGAGCGCGCACGCTCCCAACTCGCAAAAGGGGCGTTGGCGGAGGAACTACGCCGCGTCGCCTGTCGCACTCACTGCCACAGCAAGCGTCGCCCGGCGCCCTTTTCCTCGGCGGTCTGCGCATCGGCCTGCTCGGCCGTCTTTGCTTCCGCGGCCTGCCCCTCAGTCGTCTTGGCCTCGGCAGCTTGCTGCTCGGCCGTCTTCGCCTCGGCGGCCTGCTCGGTCGTCTTCGCCTCGGCGGCCTGCGCGTCAGCTTGCTGCTCGGCCTTGTTCTCCTCCGCCTTTTGCGCCTCCGCTTGCTGCTCGACGGGCTTTTCCTCGACCTTTTCCGCCTCTTGCGTGGCCGCGGTCTGTGCCGCCGCCGCGTCCTGAGTCGCCGTTGCCGCGTCCTGAGTCGCCGTTGCAGTGTCCTGAGTCGCCGCCGCCGCAGTGTCCTGGGTCGCCGCCGTCGCTGCCGCACCACCACCACCACCACTGCCATCGCGCGCGCCTACCAGCGTGTGGACCAGGCTGCCGACCGAGTTGGTCGACTTGCGGACCTTGGCCGAGTACTCCCCTTGTTCGTTGGCCCAACGCGCGTTGGCCAGCGCCCGGAACTGGCGGACGCGGTGGAAGGAGATGCTGTTGGAGTTGTGGTTGTTGAAAAAGTCGGGCAGGCGGTCGGAGGTGTCCTTGGACCAGGGCGAGAAGGAGGCGCGCGAGACGACGAGCAGGTCCTGCCCGTCCACGACCATGTGCGGGTAGGTGAAGTGCCGGCCCAGTCGCGTGTGGTAGTCGACCACGCCGGCGGCCACCCAGTCCAGCAGGTTGGGCGAGTAGAAGAGCGCCAGCGTGCTGCGGTCCACCTCGCACTTGCTGAAGGGCGTGATGTGCAGGCGCGGGTTGAGCGTGCTGGGCGCGCCCGGCTGCTTCCACTCGCGCACCGAGTCGCGGTTGACGTTGGTCACCATCCAGTACAGGTCGGTGGTCGCGTCGTAGACCACGCTCGGGTGCGCGACGGACAGGCCGGGGATGTTGGTGTAGCGCAGGAAGCGAGCTTTCAGGGCCGGCTGGTCGGGCGCGCCTGGCGCGCCCTTTTGGCCCCAGCCCGGCCCAACACTCTCCTCCAAGAAGGAGCTGTCGTCGTACTCGACCACGGCCGCCAGGTCGCACATGAGGTCGTTGTTCACGCGCATGAGGCCCAGCAGGCGGCCGTTGCCGCCGTGCCGGTCCTGCAGCCGCGTGATGACGCCCTCCATCCAGTACAGCGACCCGAACCCGGCCTCAAACGCCTCCTCGTTGTCGCGGATGTTGCCAAGCCGCGCGCCCACGATCGACTCGCGCACGCTGCTGTCGGGGCGGAAGGCCACGTCGAACAGGACGCGCATCTCGTTCGCGTACACGCTGGCCGGGTTGCCGAGCGGGGTGGAAAAGGACCAGGCGCTCGGGTCGGTGAGATCTGCGGACTCATCGGCGCTCATGGCCATGGCAACCCAGTCGACGCCGCCGTAGACGTTGCTGCTGGAGCCGACCGAAATCGCGCGGCCCTTTTCCAACGTCGTGGGCGCCGTGGCCCAGTAATGGTTGAACCGCTCCAGGCGCACGACCAGGCTCTGCCGCGCCTCGTCGACCTCTAGAATGCGGAAGAAGAACGCGTGCGAGCCGTTGACGCCCGCCGGCGGCGGGGCCTTGAGCAGCGTAAAGGGCACGAAGCCCGCGACGCTCTCGACCGGCAGCTCCAGCACGGGCTGGTGCTGCCAGCTGGACGAGCGCGGCCCGCCGGCAAAGGGCAGCGTCACGGGCTCGCGCAGCGTCGTGCCCGTCACCGGGCGCGCCATGGAGGGGATGAACTCGAACGACTTGGTGACACGCCCGGCCGAGACGTCCGACCCCCGTGTTGGCCGCCACCACGCTCCAGCCCGTGGTCAGCTGCGCGGGGCGCGACCACTGCGCGCCCGCCGCGTCCAGCATGCGCGAAATGACCAGGTTGTTGTCGGCCGAGAAGTGGCGCTGCGTGCCGATCACGTAGACGCCGCTGGCGCACTTAAACACCTGGGGCCAGTTCATGGGGCCCAGCGTGCCGATCTGGGACCAGCTCACGCCCTCGTTGTCCGACGCAAACACCAGCTTGGTCAGGCCGGCCTGGTTGGCGCCCCAGGGGATGGACCGCTCCAACACCGTCAGCAGCCGGCCAGACGGCAGGCGCACGATCGACGGCGAGGCCACGTACATGCCCGCGTCCTTGAGGCTCAGCACCGCCACGCCGGGGTCGGCCACGCGGTCATACGGGAAGAAGCGCTTGCCCGCGTCCAGCGACGGCGCGGTCGCGTCGGCCGCGGTCGCGCCTGCGGCGGCCTGCGCCGCCTCCTCGCGGCTGCTCCGGTCCACCGACTCCTTGATCTCCTTGATCTGTTGTGTGGAGGGAAAGAGAGTTGGGTGGCGACGTAGTGAAAAGAATAAGTCTGTGCCGTTCTGATACATGTATTTCTGAAATGTCTCGCACGGTATTGCCCCACCGCGCCCACATGGCAACCCCGCATATCGCACCCCAGCTTCCCGCTCCAACTCCACACGCGTCCAACAATCCTCACGTCAGCATGCAAGCTAGAAAAAGCACCGATTAAAAGCGCCGAGACAAGCACTCCTTTTCTCACGCAAGCCCAGCTTCCTCAGCTGGACACAGCTTCCACCTTCCCCCCCTCTACCCACTCCAGCACCCACTCTCTCCCCATTCTGCCACCCATGCACGCGCCAAGTCAACCTACCAGGCCCTTCATCTCGTCCGTGATTGAGCGGGCCGTCTTGCTAAAGTCAATGTCGCTCAGCACGCGTTCACCATTTAGCTCCTTGACCACTTCCCGCAATGACTCCAGCATCTGCCGCAGACCAGGGAGAAACGACGCGCTCAACAGACCAGGAAAAAGGACATGGATACCACCTGTTTCCAGGCAAGTCACGCCTCCCTTACCCGGTGCTGATCGGTCAGGCTCGACCGCGTCACGTCAAAAAATCGGTAGAGGAAGAGGGGTCCCAGAAACATCAGGGCGACCACCAGGGCCATGATGCCGAGCCTCCACCCCGCGAGAACGGACGATCTAGAGAGACGTTCATGCGGACCCGTCTCCCACGCCATCTTCTCGCTTGTCCGGGCGTTGCGCTCCCTGGCGATAACAGCGCACTTGCCCGTTTGAAGGGGCCCCGCGCTAGTGCCTGATCGGACAGAGCCTGCCCCCAGGCTTGAGCATTTGTAAATTCAAGCTTTCAAAAGGAGTACAAAACCTGCGAGTATCGGCGCCGTCGCTCTGGCGTGGGCCGTCGCGAATTGCGCGTGTGCTCTGAACCCTGGCTCCGTTCGCGTCGAAGCTGATGTGGAGGGAACGGCCTTGTGGCGCCCGAGGCTGTTGTACCGACCTGCCAGCGTGGCATTTCGATGTGTGCGATGCGCGCAGTGCTTCTACAGACATGAAACTTCGTGTACTTTGTGGATCAGAGCGGTTCTTTTTGTGTCTAGGGATCGTCGCCGGGAGAGAGCTTGTTTCAGTATGAGGGCCGCTTGACGGTGTTAAACAAGCCCACCTTCCCTGCCCCCGGAAACTGCCTCCGGACATCCCTGGCTGGCCTTGATATAATTCATTCACCATGCGCGTCCATTTTGATTAAAATCAGGGACTCGCCATCGCACAGTTGCTACCATGCACGTACATGGCTGAATCAAAGGGGGCACAAGGCAATCTCTTTCATGGCCCGTGAGGTGAACCAATGGCACGACAGCTGCCACGCCCACGCGTGCCGTCCAGAATGCTATTGACCTGTGGCCACAATGCGTCAGCGCTACCATGCAGCAAAGATTACCATTAGCTCACACCTGTGCGCGCGTGTGGAGCGCACTGCGCAGCGCTGAGTACTTGGCGTGGGCGGGAAATTGCTCGGCGAGATCCCACACACTCGCGATTTGGTTGTGGCCCGGGAGCCCAGGCGTGAGACAGGGAGGGACCCCTACTTCCACAGGCTGGGGCGTCCTTGTGAATTATTGAGAAGGGTAGATGGCACAGTGACTGGGCCACACCTATTCTCGAGAAGGGCCGTCTGCGCACGTACTTGGGCCAGCAGGCCCGTGCGGACATCCTCCCCTCTCTCCCCGGCCTGGACGCAGCGCTCCAGCGTACTGGGCCCGTCTGCCAATAGTATTCGGAGGCCAGTGCTTCCGTAGACTTGAATCGGCCTCGTAGGCTCGACTTGCGCGACAGCGAGCTGGAGGACACGGTGGCCATCGGGGAGGGTTCGTCGTCCGGGGGGGCGACGTCTCCCGACTCCCGCCTCATGGGCATGCTGCACCTTTCCCGGGCATCATTCGAGTTGAAAGAGGAAGTCCCTTGCTCTTCCAGCTCGCATGTGTCCCCCTCGCACATGCCCAAAGTCCCCACCTCCAGGACCGACGACGCGCAGTTCCGGGAGTGGCAGGTGCGAGGGGCCCGGGTTGGTTTGTGGGGGGGGGGTGTATCGAAAAGGGGGGGAGGGTCACGATGGCTGTTTGGTTGGAGGGAATGAGTGCCTGTGGAGAGCGCGCATGGGCACAGCCGCATCCATTATGGGGCAGATGATCAGGTGGCGTCGGTTGCTTGAGCCCTCCCACCTCTCCTCCTCCTTCTCCTCACCACCGTTCCTGGGCGATGTGCAATTAAAATGGGAACACACCACCCCACCCCACATCCTCCCTCCCCGTTTCACAGGCAGCGCACCCGTGCCCGTGCGCCGAGTTTGATTCGCTGATCGGCAGCGCCGCGGGCAAGACGATGGCGGTCTTCCTCGACTACGACGGGACGCTGACCCCGATCGTGAGCGACCCGGACGCGGCGGTGATGTCGGCCCGCGCGCGCGAGGCGGTGGCCGCGCTCGCGGCGCTCTTCCCGACGGCCATCGTCTCCGGGCGCAGCCGGGCCAAGGTGGAGTCGTTCGTGCGCCTGCGTAGCCTCTTCTACGCCGGCTCGCACGGCATGGACATCGTGGGCCCCAGCGCGGGCCCGGGCGCGGGCGGCGCGCCGCCCGTCAGCTTCCAGCCGGCCGCCGCCTTTGCGCCGCTCATGGCGCGCGTGATTGAGGAGCTGCGCGCCGCCGTGCGGCCCTTTGCCGGCACCAGCGTGGAGGACAACACCTTTTGCCTCAGCGTGCACTTTCGCAACGCCTCGCCCGACGACTTTCCGCGCCTGCTGGCAGCCGTGGAGGGCTGCGTGGCGGGCCACCGCGGCGAGCTGCGGCTCACGCGCGGGCGCAAGGTCCTGGAGGTCCGCCCGCAGCTGGACTGGGACAAGGGCGCCGCCCTGCTGCACCTGCTGGAAAGCATGGCGCTCCGGGACGCCGAGCGCGTCTTCTCCATCTACATCGGAGACGACCGCACCGACGAAGACGCCTTTAAAGGTGTGGGGTTTCGTATTGGGGGGTGGGTGGGGGGTTTTTGTAGGGTATGGGTGGCATGATTTTCGAGATTTCGCGTGTAGCTTCAAGCCTGTGCATGCGATCAAACTCTCTCTCCTCCTTTTCCGTCCATGCAGCGTTGGCGAGGCACGGGCTGGGCGCGGGCATCCTGGTGAGCACCTGCCGCAAGGAAACCGCGGCGTCGTGGTGCCTGGCGGGGCCAGACATGGTCCTCACCTTTCTCGAACGGCTCGTTCAGTGGGGCCGCACGCCCGCCAACCTCTGGCACGAGGTGCGGGCCTGCAGCGGCTGGCACATTGGCGACAACGCGGGCGCTGACTAGACCAAGTGCGAACCTTTCGCTGACGGGACCCCTTGCGGCGACGGCGTGGTGCCAACTACACCAGAGGTGCCCCCCCCCCTCTTGCCGATCTGCATGGCGCATCGCGGCCGCCCATTGCAAATTCCTTGATGACTGCTCACAAAGCGTGTGGGTGCCGGTTCCTTTTGTCGCGTGAACGCCCGGCGATTTTTCCGCTGAGCGCGGCCGGTCCGGGGCGGCTGGGCGCTGGGTCCGCGCTCGACGCGATCGTGAGCGCGGTCCCCGCGCCGGCCCGCCGGGTAACGCCGCTGGATTCTCGCATGCTAGAACTTGACAGCGCACTCCCCCTTCTACGCCCATTCTCTCTTTGTATTGCTCGCCAGAGGCCTTCCCAGCAGCTGTTCCCCTTCTCTCTGTTAAATTTTAATTCTATGTGGCTATTTAATCAATATGCAAATCACTCAACGCGACGCAGTGGTTGAAGAAAAGAAGGAGGAGTATCTGTATGACAGCACACTTTGTGTGCTTTGGAGGGTCCAGAGGCAAAAGTGGAATCCTTTCCTGGCAATCGCGCTCAGGCCCACGGCCGGGAAAATGGTCCCTCGCAATCGCTCAAACGTAATTGGGGCACTGGATTTTGCTGCTCGTCAAGGGCGCTCATCGATGGGGCCCAGCGCCACGGCTTTGACGCTACGTTGGAGATGAAGAGGTGAGTATATGTAATTGACAGTGGAACACAGTGGATGATATCGATGACGCGCAATGCTTTGCGCAAGCAAGGACCCCTGACCCGGTCAGTCATTGCCCATCTCTTCATCTCACACACACGCTACCGAAACATCCGCATTCCCTTCAACTCCCGCGCACTCACTTGGCGGTGCCGCGGTGGACGGTGGGGTCAAGGTTTGGAATGACCCCGGCGGGCATGCGGGCATCGTACAGGTGCAAGGCCTCGGGCCCTTCCTCCGACTCGGGCTGGAGGAGCTTCAAGAAGCCCTCAAAGTCCATCTCCTCCGCATCTGGGGATGGTGGGTGGGCAGGGTGGATTTTAAGGGTGTCGGAATTTGCATGCTCCCTATTGAGGTATGCTGTCACATGGAATCATCTGGTGCTTCTTCCAGCCCTTCGAGGCGCAAGCCATGCACCTCGATGGCACGATCGACTGGCTCCCTCCCATCCAGAACAATAACAGCCACATTCGTATTCCCAACCCCTTCTCCTCTCTCCCCAACTCTCCTCACCTGCGTATCCGGCCTCGACGAGGGCGCGCTCGACGGCGTAGTCGACCTCGGCCGCCGGGAGCTTGCTCTTCAGAACCGCCAGCAGCTGGTCGGCGTTGATGCGGCCGTCGCGGTCGGCGTCCAGGCCCTGGAAAGCGCGGCGCGCGCACTCGAGCCACAGGTCGCGGTTGTCCTGCTGCAGGTCGCGCCAGTCCAGCTGGCTGGCCACAAACTGGTTGGCGTGGATGGCCGCGCCCTCGGCCTCCGGCGCCAGCTCGGCCAGCAGCGTGTCCACCTCGGAGGGCGCGATGTCGTAGCCCAGCTTGCGCAGCGCGCTGCTCAGCGCCTCGCTGCTCAGGGCCTCGCCGTCCCGGAACCGCATCTTGCGCATCAGGCGCGACAACTCGGCGGGCGTGGTCACCTTGGTGGGCTCCGCGTGCGGCGCGCGCTGCGGCGAGGGCGCCGGCCACGACTCGTGCGGCCTGCCCGGCGCCGGCGGCGAGGCCGGCTGCTTGCCGCGCCTCCTCCTCGGGCAGCGGCAAGAAGGTCACGTGCCGCGAGGAGGCCGCGTGCCTGTGCTCTGATTTCTGTGTCGAAAGGCTGCTGTCGTTCTGCACGTCCGGCCCGCCCGCCGCGCGCATGGCGGCCAGCGCGGCCGAGCCGCCGCGCCGCCGGCCGCCGCCCTCCTGCTCCGCGGGGCGCGGCCGCGGCCGCGGGCGCGGGCGCCCCAGAGCTCGTCGGCCACGGCGCGTCGATGGCCATGGGCGCCTCGCCGCCCTCGGCGCGCACCTCGCGTACGGTGGCCGCGCGCTCTCCTTGAGCGCGGCGCCCGCGTCCTCGGGCCCCCTGCCTCGGCCCTGCAGGCCGACCAGGCTGCCCACGCTCCGGCTGCCGCGCATGGCCGAGAGCTTGCGCGGCAGCAGGCGCGCCTGGGTCTCGCGCTGCGACTCGAGCCGCTTGAGGATGCGCTCGTACTCGCCGCCCGAGTGCTTGCTGGTGTCCAGCGCCAGGCGCGCGGCCTTGCGCTGCTCGTCGCGCTCCTCCTCCGACCGCGGGTGCGTGTGCAGGTAGCTCAGCGCCGCACCGCGCCCGTGCTGCGACCCCATCAGCGCCAGCTCCGAGGCCGCGCGCATGACGCGCCAGTAGTCCTCCCCGTCGTGCGCCGAGCCCTCCTTATTGTTGGTTGGGGGGTCTTGGTCTGAAGTTGGGGTGGGTGATGCGGGTGCGGCAGTGGCTGCTGCGAGTGGCTGGGTTGACGCCTGCGCGCCTGCCTGCGCGTCGCCGCCACTTGCCAAGGCGGCAACATTACTACCAGCACTACCACCACCACCACCACCGTCAGTCATCGTCGTGTCCTTGCGCCGCCGCGAGGCCTTCTCGTGCGCGGTCGAGAGCAGGCTGAGCGCCTGGGAGGACGGCGTGCGCGCAAAGGCGCGGCCGCCGTGCACCGAGGCGCTGCGGTAGCGCCCCAGGCTCAGCGGGCCGCTGCGCGCCGAATCCAGCGAGCTGAGGAGGGCGCTGTCGGAGCGCTCGGCGCCCAGCTCGGCGCCGACGCCGTCGCCCGCCGCGTCGGCGTACGCGCCAAAGCCGTGGCCCGAGGCGTCCAGCTGCGGCGGGGCCATCTCCAGCAGCTCGGCCGCGATGAGCTCCAGGATGGAGCGCTTGAGGATGGGCGTCTGGGAGAAGCGCTGCGGGAAAGGGTGTGTGGGGGGGGGGGATTCATGAGCGGCGAGTGCTGTTTGTTGGCGTGGTGCATGGGTCAGTCATGGAAGAGGGGAGTCATACTATGCATTCGTCATCTGGGTAGTTGTGCTGTATTCCTAATTTTCAACACACAACCCTAATATTTCCTTGCATGACAGACAGGCTCAGTCTCTCCACAAATCTCACCCCCCCACGCACACACTTCCCCCTTAAACCAAACAACATCAGCACACCAAACCTGGAGCCGCTGGACGACGGTGGCGGAGAGGGGCCGGACGTTGGTGGAGTAGAAGGAGGTCTGGAGCCAGGGGTGCTCCAGCATCTTGGCGGCCGCGGGACGCTTGGTGTGGTCCTTGATGAGCAGCTGCTTGACGAAATCCTTGCCCTCCTCGGAGACCTCGGCCCACGCCGAGCGCCGGAAGTTGGGCTCCTCGCCCAGGATGCTCTTCCAGATGAGCGAGAGCGAGGGCGCCGAGGCGCTGCGCCGGTCGTCAAAGGGCATGGTCCCGCTGAGCAGCTGGTAGGCCATCACGCCCGCCGCCCAGACGTCCGACACGGGGTATACCTCGGAGGACAGCACCTCGGGCGCCATGAACCAGGGCGTGCCCTCCAGCCCCAGGTCCGTCCGCGGCAGCTTGTCCGGCTCGAAAAAGACGGCCAGCCCAAAGTCGATTGCCTTGAGCGGCGACTCCATCTCCTCGCTCAGCAGCATAAAGTTGCCTGTTTGATTTTTTGTTTAGTGGGATGGAGGAGAACGGGTATGCAAAGGGTACAGGGAATGAGAGAATGAGCCACGCGCCTCGGCCCAGGCACTTTTCCAGCCGCATATCCCACCACAAAAGAAAATGAACAGCATTCCCACCCACCACCACCACCACCACCCTCTATCCACCTAACCCACCTGGCTTGATGTCGCGGTGGAGGATGCGGTGGGCGTGGCACTGCGCGATGGTGAGCAGCACCGAGCGCATGTACCCGGCCACGAGCTTCTCGCTGTAGGGCCGCCGGCCCAGCTCGTGCTCCAGCTCGCCGCCGCGGCAGAGCTCCATGACGATGTGGATGTCGCGGTCGTCCTCCCAGGCGCCCCGCATCTCCACCACGCTCAGCGTGCCGCGCAGGCGCTGCAGGATCGTGATCTCGCGCTTGACATTGTCGATGTGTGCGGCCTGCTTGGCGGCCGAGAGGTTGGGGATGTCCAGGCGCTTGGCGATGCTCTTGCAGGCAAAGTCCTTGCCGGACGATTTTTCCGTGCACACCCTGCGAATTTAGGGGGAGAGGGCGCCATGGAGGCAGTGCCGTCCGCGCACGCACTGGGCTGGTCCCGCTGCACGCCCCAGCCAGGTCCCCACGTGAAACGGCCAAGCTTCCTCCTCGGTCCGCGCGCACCTGACCAAACCAAACCCGCCCTTGCCCAGGGTCTTGCCAAGCGTAAACAGGTCCGGGAAATCGCGAGGCAACCCGGCATCGATGGGCTCCGGCTCCTTGCTGGCCGCGACGTCCCAGATGTCCACCCGCATGGCGCACAGCGACGTTTGCACGACTCGATATCAGAGAAAAAGCGACCTCACACCGGCATTTCTGAGGCGGGATGCGACCGTCTCACTGTTGGCTCGACTGGGAGCATAATAATGCCTGCATACGCGCGCACCAAGCATGAAGGCCGGGGGACGCCAAGTGGTGTCGGAGCACGTGCGATCGGGCACGGCAGCTGATGTGGACACCTGGATGATGGGCGTGAAAGTCACTTACGAGCCGTCACTCAATTCACCCCATTTGTACATCACCACTGGTTGGAGCTGGCGAAATTTAAAAAGGGGTGTATCATAAATAGGAAGAGGCCAGGAGCGAGAACCAGTGCATCGTGTGGGGGTTTGCTCACGAGAGCGGCGGCGTGAGAAACTAACAACTGAACGTGCATCACGCTGCGACGCTCATTGTGTCATTCAGTCGACGCCATTGAGCATCAACAATTTTGGACTCCAAAGTATGCGCCCAAGCATCTACCAGTCAAGGTGAAAAAGGGGAATCAAATGAGGGACCCCTGCGCCGAGGTGCGCACGTTGCCGTTTGTGGAGCCGGGCTTTTGGACGATCAATGTAGACAGCGGGCCGAATGGATCGGCCGGATCCTGTGCCGTGGCCAACTGTTCAGTCGTCGGCTGCGAGAAGCTTCCTGGTCCGCTCAGCGCCGGGGCCTGGCTCTGGACCCAAAAGTCTTCGTCAAGCGGGCCGCCTGGATTGCGTGGCTTGGGAGCGGCAACGGGCTCAGTTTTTGGGTGGCCATTGCCAAGGCCCATGCCCTGAAACGTCTTGGTCATGCCGACGTTGTTGCTGGGAGTTTTTATCGAGGACGACATGGTTGACCCTTCTCGCTGTCCAGGGACCATCCCGCCCTGCCCAGACCAGGTCCCAACAACATTGCCCGGCTGGCTGCGCAGCGGCTTGATTAGCGGCGCCGCATCCTTTGGCAGACCCGGATCAAACAGGCGGCTGGCTGTGTCCGCGTGCGCGGTCGGCGCGCTGGGCGTTGTGTGCGTGGTCGACACGATCGGCGCGGTGTGCGCGGTCGGCACAGTATGCGCCCACGCGCCGCCCATCTTCGACCCTGTGCTCGACGGTTTCGGGTCTGGGGTGGACGACCGCGAGGCCTGGCTCCGCGCGCTTGAGGCGACGCCGGGCAACTCCGGCCTCGCGCCCGCCTCGGCAATCGCGCCCGCCTCGATCACGGCCAGGGTCGCGCGCACGGCGCGGAGGATGCCGGCCCGCTGCGCGCGCGTCAGCGTCGGCGCGACCAGCAGCGGGCTCAGCGTGGGCAGCACCAACTCCGCCGCGAGCTCCGGCCCCTGCTGCCGCGCCGCCGCGACGCCCAGCGCGCCCAGCGCGGCGGCCGTCGGCGCGCTGCGGTCCACCGCCGCGACCTGCACGGCCGTCTCGAGCGACGCGCGCGTCTCGCGTGCGTCCAGGCGCGGCCCCGCCGCGGCCAGCAGCTCAAAGCACGCGACGCGCACGGGCGCCGAGGTTGTGGCCAGGCACAGGCGCCGCGCCGCGGGGACGAGCGTCGCGCGCAGGGCCTGGCCGTCCAGGCCCTCGGGCGCCAGCGCCGCGGCGACGCAGGCCGCGCGCTCCTGCAGCGCGGCCAGGCGAGCGTCTGGCCCGGTCGGCGCCCCGCCCCCGCCGTCGGCCGCGAGCGCGCGCGCCAGCAGGCCCGGCACGAGGCGCGCGGCGTCGGCGGGCGCCAGCTCGCGCTGGAGCTCAGGCGCCGCCTCCACGAGCGCGAGCAGGGCCGGGCCCGAGGCGCGGCGCGCTAGGGACGCCAGCGCCGGCAGCGTGCTGGCGGCCCGGTCCTGGGCCGACTGCGCCGCCGAAAGGCGCAGCACCAGCGGCACCAGCTCCGCGAGCAGCGCCGGCTCCGTGCCCGTCTCCAGCTCGCTCAGCACGGGGGGCAAGACCTGCGAATGATGTGGGTGTTCGTGATGTTCATTGAAGGGTACTCGCCCGCTGAGTTGACATACACCCCTTTCTTCATCCATCGCCCACCCCCAAACCACCCCGCACCAGGCGAAGCTGGACGCGGGCGTCCATGTGCGGCAGCAGCCTGCTCAGATCACGGAAAAAGGCGCTCTTCTCGGCGAGGCTCTTCTGCAGCAAGTCCTCCAGGAAGCGCAGCGCGCGCAGCGGGCGGTCGTTTTGAAAGACGGGGCTGGACGCAAAGGTCTCCACGGGGCAGCGCTGCGCGGGCTCCAGCGCGAGCAAGCCCTCCACCAGGGCCTGGAGATCGCTCGGGACGCCCCGCAGGTCGCGCTCCGGCGACATGCCGCGCAAGGCAGCGTCGTACGCTGTCGTCGTTTGGTAGAGAGGAAAAAAGTGTCGGGGTCTTCAAACGAGAGCGGCAGGTATGCCCAAGCGGCTGCGCCATATCATCCATCCACAGGGTATGCAAGATACGCCCGCGCAAGCAGCCATGCCCACTCATCACCCCACAAAAAATTCACCTGCGACGCTGCTGCTCACGGCCAGCACTTGGCAGTTGCTGAATAGCTCAGCGGCAAGGAGCCCAAAGGAAAAGGCGTCGCTCAGCGTTGACGGCCCAGCGGAGCCGACGTGGACGGTGGTGGTGGCCACCAGCTCGGGCGGCGTGTATGCCAAGGCCGGCTGCAGAGAGAGGGATTGGTTCTGTCACGTCCATCGGCGACGCATGCTCATGTGGTGGCCAGAACGATGCGACCAAGTACCATTACGACATAGATCACCTCCACCACTCCATCCCAACCCCACCTTGATCGCCAGGAGCAGCGGTGAAATCGCGTTGCCAGAGTAGTCAAAGACGGCGGCGCCTGCCGGCGGCGCGGCCCCAATGGGCGCGGCAAACCCCATGCTGGCGAGCTTCCAGCCACCTATATAGATTTGCCAATGGAATCGATCAGGTATCTTAGACTTGAACTAACGAACCTAGAAGACCGTGCAAGAGCCACGCACACATGTTGTTCGACCCCTTCCCATAAGCACACCCCATTCCATAGCGCCCCCCCATCTCCAATGACGCACCAGATGCTGCAACAAATGCCGCCTGGGGGCAGATGCCACGGTGCACGAGCCCAGCCTCTCCGTGCAGAAATGCGATAGCGCCGGCCAGTTGCAGGAGGCCGTGCTTCACCTCGAGCTCGCTCATGCGCGACACGGCCGCGTCTTTCAGGCCCGCGGCCAGGTACCCGCCGAGCGAGCACTCGACCGCCTCTGTCACAAACACCAACTGAGAACGCAGCTCCTCGATGGGAGAGATGACCCGCAGGATGCCAGGGTGCCGCAGGCGCGCCAGCGCCTTGGCCTCATGCTTGCAATGCTCCAGGAACGAGGCGAGCGCGCGCTCATCCCGGGAGCCGCCCTCCCCATGCGTCAGGAGGCTCTTGTCCAAGATCCAGGCGCTGACCTTTGGAAAGGGGGTTCCTGCACAAAGGCGTGCGTGGTCTGGTGTGAGTAGCCAGTGAGTAAATGTGAGCACGACTGGATGTGGACCCGCTTCCTCTTTCGCATCGCATGGACTAGCGCAGCAAGCCAACTCCTACGCAGGCTCAGTGCCATATGCAAAGCACCCATGCCTAGAATAATTGTACCCTCTTTCTAAATTACCCGTCTTCCTAGCTCTAGCCTCGTATATGCGCCACAGGCCCGTGGACCCGGAGGTGGCGACCTGGCCCGTGATAGTGTAGTCCTGCAGACAGCGGGCACCCGCGACCTCGGCCGCCACTGCGCGCGAAGCTTCCACAGCGGCATGCGTCGCGGACTTGGTGGCCTGTCCCAGCGCGGCGCCAAGCGATCGCAACTGCGATCGCACCCTGTCCTGCATGACCTCGCAAGTGATCCCCCGTCGCGGTCAAACGCTGCCCTCACATTGCCACACGAGAGGGACTACTCAGGACCCCGGAATTTCTTTTGACCCCAAAATGTTGGGTTGGGGTTGTAGTTTGGGCCTGGCAGGGCCTCGGGAGGGGCGGGCGGGGCTCGGGAAGGGTTCCCGGCGCACATGGAAAGATCGACGCCCGCACCCCATCGCTCTCATCCGAGGGGGGCCGGCATGGGGCATGCAGCCTCATGAAAGATCTTGATCTGCACTGAACGACAAACCAAGGATTGTATCATATGTTGGACGTATCAACACCATTCATTAGTGCTGCTATATCGCACGCCTGTCTCCCATGGCTCTACCTTGCGGTGCATGTACTGCTCCATCATGGTGAACTTGACGAGCACCCCCCGTCACAGCGGTACCCAAATCATGAAGCACGGATGAAGCCCCAATAATTTGATTATGCATTGGCAGCCATCTCGTTACTGCCAGCCGTCCTGGGCTCATGGTACCCGAAGTCTTGATCTAGACTTGCCGCTCGCTTAACAGCGCCATTGTTAGCATCGGACACCTGTCCAGATTCGCTCGACCAGGGACTTCGCCCGCAGTTGCAAAAGTACATGTGCCACCAATTTACCTGGCTTTTGCGATACTTGGGACATGGGGACGGCACCACGTACCCGAGCATTTCGCCATCGATTATTCGGTCTGACTGGATCGACGTGCTGCTCTCCCACTGTCGGCATGGCGATAATCAACATCGGGAGCTTTCACTCCTCGTGACAGGCTCATGGAGCCCACATGGAAGCATGACAAGCCATCTACATATATATTATGGCTTTACAGAGGCTTACATGGAAATGTCAGTTACAGGAGGGGCGAAATGCGACCGTAAGTGACCCCCACAGCGCCAGCTTCACTATGACCACCTGTGATGGCCATTTCACGTATCGACGGCATCGCTGCCGTCATGCGATGATTGCAATGGACACTTTGCCTTTTATTGTGGCTTTAGCAATTCTAAATACTGCCATAACGCCCTCGCCTTGCTGTGTAGGGCAGCATCCTTCCGTGATCTGGAGGGCAGGACCGGAGGCCGACCGCGGGAGATGATCCAGGAACGAATGCGAACACCAACCGTCCGTTTGTCCCGTCTGTCGAGGTATATTTCGCCAGACACGACTCGTGGGCACTATTCTGCAGTTTCACAAGATTTTCTGTCGCACTCGAGGCCTCTCATATCGACGCAAGTCGCCTGCATCGCTCATCCAAGCACCAGCACTCCCCAGCAACAGTCTCAGTGAGTTTGCCTGGCCTGCCTCGCACGGTGCTGCAATTCCATCCTTACATGGGCTCGCAAGCTTCTAACTTGCCTTTTGAACACCCTACTTTGCGCAGATGGCTTTCATTCACGACGGCTTCATGGCTTCCGAGCTTCGTCTGTCGTCCGTTGGTCCGCATTCGCCCGAGCCTGCTGCGGTCGTCCTGGTGGCGAGCTCGCCAAGCGAGTACCTGATGCCCGGGAACAAGGTGAGAGGGGCTGATTCTTGTTTTTTTGCTGCTGGGTGCGAAAGTTTCCAACGATCGCTCATCCTTGCACACCTCTCTTCCCTCGCAGGGCTATACCATCCGGGAGTGCGTCGCCAACAGCGGCCCCCCGGCTGACATCGAGAAGCACATGGAAGAGCAGGACGAGAAGTACCACGATTTCGCCGAGTTCTACCGCCAGCAATTCCGGATTCTGCATCTGGGCCGCGAGCAGGTACGGGGCTGCCTGTCTCGCCTTGCACTGCATTCTCCGGTGTGTATTTTTGCTCATCGCGTCCATCCCGCTTCCCCTGCGATTTTCAGGCCCTGCGCAAGGCCAGCGACGCCGAGGATAAGCTCTTCCGCATCATGGATGAGTACCAGGACAAGCTCCTGGAGGCCTACCGCGAGCTGGATGCCACCAAGACTCTGTTGGCGCGCGCGATGGAGGCCGCGACCATCCCCGCAGCCCACTGCTCTCCGGTCACGCCGCCGATCGAGGCCAACTCAAAGGTGAGGGTGCCCGCTTAGGGACCTGCGCGTCTCTCATACGATTATGCAATCAATGTGATCTTTATTTTATTCTATTTTTTGCAGGTTGCTGCGCCCACGTCGCCCAGCTCCGAGGCCCGCGCCTCGCAGACTCCCACCAAGGCCAGCCTGAAGCAGTGGCTCGCCAAGATCCAGCACTCCGTCAAGGCGAAGGCCGCCCTCAAGCCCGCGCCCACTACCTCCAAGTCCGCAAAGGACGCCAAACTTCGCCTTAAATCTCTGTTCCGCATGTTGAAGCGCGCATGATCTGACTCGCATCTCTTTCAATCCGCTCGTGACTTTCGCACTAATGCGTAATGCCCACGTGACCTCTCGTCGAAGACTCCGACCAAATTCAACGCGACCGACCGAGGCGCGCCCTTTACCCAAGCCCCAATACTGATTCAATTGATTTATAAAAAATTCTGTAAGGAACTCGGAGTCGTTCAGATAGTCGGAATGGGGCAAAGGAGAGATTGCGTATGTGTTGCGCCGGCGACGTGCATTCCAGATCAGCCCTCGTGACGACGACAGGAGTGTGGCAGACACCGAGCCTGCGTCATGCCTTCGACGGAGACACTCTGCACGCTGGGGTAAAAATGGTCTACTGTATATCATTTTGCTAGTCTCCTTTAATGTGTGATGTCCAGCGCACTCGTGATCGTTATGGCTGGGCTGCAGCCTGGTCGGGGCCGATCTCAGCTCTCTGGTATCGATCTCTTGATGTGCGCAAACGGGGCCGATCTGCACCAGACAGAGCTGTATACCATCATGGCCTGCGTTCATAATATTATTATTGATATACCATGCTATTAAACACCCATAACACATGCCGAAATCATCCCTAAGCGATCCGAAAGCCTTCGCAAGGGTGCCCGGGGGCCCTTGTTACCGGAGAGGATCGCCGATCAGATAGTAGTCCGGAACACAGATAGCAGCGCATGACAAACCTGTAAGCCACACAATCAAATATTTAATCATATATGACAAGCTTATATGGCAAATTCGAGCACCAACGCGTCTTGTCACGACCCATGCGACGAGCATCTGCGATACAATTGGCGCGCATGTTTCCCAGGGACAAACTTCGAACTCGAGCTGACAGGAGGAAGGTTGAAAGCAACGGACGGGCCAGAGAAGCACCAAAACAGCACTATTCGCCAAGATCCCAGAGCTCTTTCGCCAGCTGAAGCACAGCGTTCACTTCAAGATGTTCTGCCTCGAGCTCTACATGCCTCTCTTCCACCATGGAGTTTACGGGACCAACGGATGCTCCTCCGACGTCTACTCGGAGCTCGAGGTGCGTCTGGGCAGCCTCATAGCTTGTCTTACTGTCTTGGAACTATTCTAGAAGTCTTTGTTCATCTATTTTCAGCTTGAGGTCCCCGACTTCGAGGTCTATACGCCGGTCAAGGGAAGTCCCATCAGTGACAGTCCGGTCGAGGAGTTCGAGCTCGTGAGCATGAGCTCTGTGTTCCAGGACGAGGTGAGGGGGGTTCTGGGTGCTGATTTTGGAAGATGGATGAATGGGCGCCGGACTGATCGGGTGGGCGTGCGCGGATCGGGGCGGGGTTTTTGGGTTTTCGTGCCTTGGACACTCGTGACTCACTGCCTAGCCGCACCACATCCGCAGCTGGCCAGCGAGCCACGTGTCGCCTTGGACGACACCGCCCCTCTGGAGCCCACTGCCCCGGAGGAGTTTGACGATTTTGAATGGGTGGAGGCCCTGGAGACGCCTACTGAAGAGGAGGACCTCGTTGTGTACGAGGCTACCACCGAAGGTGGACCGCTTACCCAGGGCTCTACGTCCTCTGGCAGTCGGGCCGCCGCCGTCCCTTTGCCGACCGTGCTCAACGGCGGTCCTGTCATCGCGCGGCCTCCCACCGAGCGCACACCCACCGCTCGGAGCGCGCGCGTGCCCCTCCAAGACTTAAACAGCGCCCGCCTGCCGGTCGCCCTCAGGAAGCCCTCATCTTTCAAGCTGGTCAAGGCCAACGCCGCCTATGCCGTCTGCCGATTTGCCCAGTGTGCCGAGCGCGCCGTCACAGCCAGGGGCCGCCGCAACCCCAGGCTGAACGCCGACGCCTTGTACTTCTCCATGCTGCGCTGAGCGCCGCCCTATGAGCTGACGCATGGGGATTCTCATACTGACTCACGATTGCTCTTGAATGGCTGGGATATGCCTCTAGATTCTGGCTGGACAGTGCGCCCACCACATCGAAAGTTGCCCGCTCAGTGCTGCTGATATCCAGTGCGTGCCATGCATAAAGGCACTGCCATGCATAAAGGCATTGCCATGCTACCAAAGCCAGTGCATAGCCACATGATACCATTTTACGATGCAATGAATGACCATGTAAAAGAAAGCAGTAGTGGTGTGAATGTAGAGATTGGTCATTGATCAAGGACAGTGCGCGCTCCAGGCAATGTCGGCTCGATTCTCTAGCGCTTTAACGTTCATGGGCATTTTCATCGTTGCTTACACGAAGAAGAGTCTGGAAAGAAGGGGGCTGATTGTCAAGCTTGGCTCTACGACGATGACTGCAGCATCGCCCGGCGTTGAAAATTCCGTGCCGACGACCTACTGGGGTGGATGCGCTCGAATCAGCGCACCGCCAGCGCCTTTGCGCCCAGAGACAAATGTCCCCTCACTCCAACGTCCCCCTTGCTCATACGGGCTGCATGAGAAAGGTCGCGACGTCGGAGAGGCTGACGATGCCCTCCACGCGGTGCGTGGAGGCCTCGACGACGATGAGTCGCCGCACGCCCGGCACGGCCAGGCGCTCGGCGATGGTGCGCAGCGTGTCGTCGGCGGTGCAGATCCAGACGCGCTGCTTGGGGCCGCCGCCGGCGGCGGCGGCGCTGCCCCAGCCGCCGCCGGGCGCGGCGGGCCCCAGCGGCGCGGAGGCCAGGGTCAGCGCCTGGCCGACGGTGACGTCCTCGGCCTGCAGCCGGCTGTAGGCGTTGCCCTTGGCCAGCATGCAGATGTCGGCCCGCGCGTAGACGTCGAGCAGCGTGCGCGCGTCGTCCACGACGGGGAGGCAGCTGACGCCCGTCTCGATGAGCAGGCGCAGCGCGGTGCTCAGCGGCGCGGTGGGCTCCACGCAGGCGAGGTCGACCGTGCGCCGCCCGTCGCCGAGCGCGGCCAGCGCGCTGTGCGCGTCCCAGGTGCCCACGGGCAGCTGGCGCAGCGTGCGGCCCAGCAGCGGCAGCGAGGAGGCCGAGGCGCGGAAATGGCGCAGCAGGCAGGCCAGCACGCCGGCCAGGCTGGCCGAGTGCAGCACCTCGGGCGGCGCGCCGCGGCCCTCCTCGCGCGCGCCCGCGTCGCCCGGCAGCGGCGCGCTGAGCACCGGGATCGTGTGGCAGCGCGCCCGCACGATCGTGCGCACCACGCTGGCCAGCGTGTCGCCCACGCAGACGTAGACCAGCGGCCGCGGGACCTGCGACTCGGCCGCCAGCTCGTCGCGCACCACGCGGATCGTGTAGTCGTCCATCTCCTGCTCGCTCAGCGCCGCCGACGAGGTGTGCACGATCAGCCGCAGCCTCTGTTGATGAGGAAGGTGTGTGTGCGATGAGTGAGTTGAGCAACGGAGGAGTGATGGTAGTACGAGGGTGCGACCACGCAAGATGGCTCATACCGACACACAGACCCCTCGTATGTGAACCCCCTCCCCTTTTCTTCTCTTTGCTTTTCATCCCGCAACAACGTGCCTGAAGCATAAATATAAAGTCAGAGGCGGAGATGACGCCCACGACGCTCCCGGATTTGGAGTCCCACAGCGGCGCCGAGGCTATGCCTGTCGATGCATCGAAGGAGTGTGTTTTAGGGGGGGAATATTAATTGGCGCCAAGTGCAGCTATTCACGTGAATTTCCGTTCAAACAAGGTCCTGAACACGCTGAGATCAATACAAGAATAGCGTACAAACAAAACCCCCCTTCTCCCCCCCCCCCTTCTTGATGTACTACCCGCTTGCCTTGCTCATGCAGCGCGTGCAGGGCTTGCCGCATGGGGAGGTCGACATCCAAGACAACCACCTTTCCGCTCTCCGGGATGAGTTCGTAGGCCGTGTGCGCCTCCAAAAAGTCCTGCACGCTGCGGCAGGTGTTCTCGGGCTCGGCCTCGGAGCGGACCGAGGGCGGCGCCTGCGACCCGGCCGCCGACCGCGACTCGGGCAGCGGCTGCTGCGGCGCGCGCGCGCGCGGCCGGCGCGCCGGCTGGTGCGGCATTCGTCGCCGCCGCGGGCTCCGCAAAGGCCTTGGCGCCGGGGTGCGGGCGCCGCGCTGTGCGCGGGGCTGGCCGGCTGCGGCGCCGGCGACGAGGGCTGCGCCAGTGGCGACGAGGGCTGCGGCGCCGGCGCCGCGGTCACCGCCGTGGGCTGCACGGGCGCGGGGGCCGCTCCCCGTCTCGGGCTTGCGCACAAAGAGCCAGTTGTTCACGTTGCCCAGGGGGTCGGGCATGAAAGGCTGCGTCTCATCGTGGCGCCACTCGCCGTCCACGATGAACTTGTACTGGTGGTACCTGCGGTGCGAGTGGCAGGCCGAAGAGGAGGAGCATGTGAGCATCGGCAACCAAACAAGGCCCTGCCTGGACTTGATCTCGCCTGCGTGCGGTCGCCAGACCCATTCTAAGACCAAAAACCACCCTGCGTACCCAGGGGGCAGGTGCACCACTACAGAAAAGGCGCCCTGCTGTCCCTCGACGGGCGTCATGGGGACCGTCTCCACCCATCGAGTGAATGAGCCGCAGAGATGGACCTGCGCAGCAGCGTGCGGATGGATGGGCGTACAAAGCCTGCGGCGCTCGAGGCCAGGGCGACGACACCGATATGCAACCGCCTCGCACCTGAGTGCCCCCGAAGCGCCAGACAAACTTTGTCGGGACGAAAAAGCTCATGGCGGGCTCGCTACCGGAAAAGGACTAGATCACCGGCAGTATCAGTCTGAACGCATCCATTCCTCGAGCACGGCCTAACAAGAGCTGCGGGCGATGGAACCCGCTCTAGTGAGGTTTCCGACACCTCGGCCAGCAGGTGACGAGCGTTTACGGCGTATCACCCCTTGCCAAGTGATTCTTCTCTTGACATGGACGGTGTGATCACGGCTTGAGGGCCCGTGATCCGGCGTCAGTCGTGGCCTTGCGGCGAATCTCGGGGTGCCGACGGGGCCTTCCTGCGAGGAAGCGATTTTGCCGTCCGACTGAGCTGAGCGGCCCAGAGGCGGATGGCCCTTGCACGCCTTGCTCACGGTCCCTGCTGGGCACCCTTGCTTACAGAAAGTTGACAGACCATCTAAGATGCAACATTCTGGAGTCATCGCTTGCGGAGAGGGCCAGTGGAGAAGGCCCAGGTCACGGTGATGGGTTTTGTGAGCAGCTCCTTCCCATTGAGATCGTCAATGGCAGCCTGCGCCTCTTCACGCGATCCAAATTCGATCAGCGCATAGCCCTTGACAAACCCTGCGCGGCGTCCGGGGTAGGTGGGTTTGGATGATGAGCCAAAGGTTGGTGTCTGTGCAACAAGCATTTTTTTCTGGGGCTTTCTGAGCCTCGCTGGAGGTGTCAGCGAGTCCAAGAACCGGGCCAACGAGCGTCTTGTCGCCTCGGAGATACATGACATGTCCAGTACAACCATTCCTTTTCTGGCAGCATGATACATGCAATGTGCACCAAAAAAAGTCTCCTCCCAGTTTTCAGACCAGATAATGCTCCTCTGCCAACCCCACGTCCTCGGCACACCCAGCCTCGCGCACCTGTTCTCCGGTCGAGGTTGAGGTGGATGTCCTTGATGTCGCCAAATTCAGCAAAGGCCTCGTGCAGGTCCTCCTCCTGCGCCTCCTCATGGATGCCCGTCACGAGGAGCACCCACCCCTCCACGGCTGGGCAAAAGAGTCGATCGGACGGGTTGAGCGTGCAGAGTGGACAGCTTCGGAGCATTTCACGCAAGCACAGAAAGCACGGATAACACCACCACACTCGGCCACACTCCCGCAAGCCAATGCTCGGCCATCTCACATTTCTGCGGACCGGGCCCCGATGTGCCTGCGGGCAAGCTCTCGAAAGTGACCGTCCCCAGCCTGTCCGCGATGCCGCCGCCCGATTGGAAGCCGCGTCCCTGTGCAGACGGTGATGTTGGGAATTGATGTCTAGTGATGCAGCGGCAGCAATGGGCATGACGCTTCGCCACCGTGCGACGCCCTCACCTTTTGGGCGGTGGTGCCTTCGACCTCCATGATGGCCCACGCTATGAAAATACCGTGAGCGGCTGGTCTTAATAATGTATTCTATTGGATGAGCGTAATGCATCCGCTGGACAAGTGTTCAATATCTCCTCAAGCGGGGATTGGACTCGCGAAATGGTGGGTCCGCTCTGGAACAGATCGGGATTCTCCTCCCGACCATCTCACTGGATGGGCGCCCGGCTTCCCTTATTGACTCTTTCCCTCTCTGCAACCAGTCACCCAGGCTTACACCGGGTCCTCAGCCTTGACGATTTTTCGAAACGTGAGGTTGATGCGAGGCTCGATGCACCTCGCCCTCTTGGGGACGCAGTGCACCCAAAAGTCCTGTGTCCTTCCCCCCATGACCAGGACTGAGCCGCCGCCCAGAGGAAAGGAGAGGCGCCGCTCACGTTCCTCGTTGTGCCGGAGTATAAAGTCTCTGGAGGCGCCGAACGATACGGAAGCTGCCGTGGTGAGCGAGAAGAGATGCGTGTGAGGGAGAGCGTCGGATAGGAACTTTGTTGACCGAAGCGCACCACCCCGCAGCACCGTACCGATCACCGGCTCTGAGCCGTAAAGAGGCTCGTTGTCGCTGTGCCACGCCATAGTGTCTCGACCGTTGCGGTACAGATTGAGTAGGCAGCTGTTGTACGTCTGGGACGTCAGCTGCTCCACTTTCGCCTGACGGGCGTGTGTGGGAATTGATGGGGTTCCGACTCGACAACGATGGTGCCAAGCGGGCAAGGCTGCACCTCATTGCAATTAATTGGCCAAGCTCCCTTTCCCTTTGACGCGAGTGCTCACTGGCTCAGAGCTTGGGAGCCATTCAATTAATCAAACCCAGCATACCTTGATCTCCGCCACAACGGGGTGCCAGGTCTCTGGTCGAAGCTGCTGGCGACTGTACGTGTAGTACAGCTCGGGCGCATCCGCCTCGTACGCAACGAGGCGGGGCTGGAGCACGCGCTTGCCCAGAATCATAATCTCCTTCTGGTCCCAGCTCACTTCCTCCAGCAGCCTCTGCGTGAGCGTTGCTGCCTCAGCTGCGCTCCAGGCAGCGGGCTCGTGCCGTACCCAGCAGCCCTGGCCCAGATCTACCAGGGCGGGCAGCTCTGGTGGCCTTGGCGCGGCACTCTTGCTGGCGGGACGCACGCCATAGTAGTCGGTGAGGGTGCTGGGACGCTTCAGCTTTGAGGACGACCGCCAAACTCCAGCCAACATGCACGGACACCAAGATGGTGTCACTGTACGATAGTTTTATTATATGCGTTTTTGTTGCGGGTGTAGATGCACTTGCCGTGTGTGCCTATGGTGTAATGAGGTCGCGGAAAATTCAATGGAGTCGTAGCCCGTGAGATTGCATTCCGATTGAGCATCATATACCGGAAGCAACCTGAAAGATTTCGATCGACTCCCCATGACGGCATGTTAGTGATATTTAATATCAATTGTACTCCAAAATCCTCTTATGTTGTAGCACCTTCGATTGTAGTCGCGCAATCACCGGTCATGAGCTGCCCAGCGGCATGGCAGAGCTCGCGGCCGGCCTTGTTCCGACCCTTTTCCAGCGGGCGCATTGGGCCATGTGCCATCGCCAGATTGCCTCCGCGCTTTCATGATATTCCATTGGGTAAGAAGCCAAGCCCAGAACGCCGATCACGCAGTTGGGGGGTGGCTGCGTCGGGCAAGGCGACGCCGTCGGATGACACACACCACCAAGCACCCAAGGGTTTGGAGGAGGAATTCGACGTTGTCGGCCCCAAGGTGCGCAGAGAAATACAGAGTAGAGGTAATATGTAGATGTAGGTCTTTGATCTTATAGCGCAGATTTGTCTTGAACCGGACAACCATTATTCCACAGGCCATTCTGCTGGTGGGCATGCAAGAGGTGGACGGCAAGATTGTCCAGAACTGGGTGGCGCAGATGGCCCCCGAGTACCGAGTGTGGCCCGTCAGGCGGGACCAGCTCGAAAGGGACGTGTCCCTGGAGTCCATCTTGCTCAACCCACCAAAGGCAGAGGAGAGCTGGCCCGTGTACGATGCGCGGACCCCGCCGCTGGTCGTTTTTTCAGGGACCACCGGCCTGGACATGATTGCGGTCATTGCGCATTGGAAGCAGTACACAGGTGAGTCGCTGTGAGAGGCGATTTTGAGTCAAGCGCAAGTCTGGTCTGGGGTAAAAGCGTTGCGACTCTGTCTTGGACCACTCCAGAGCTGAGTGTTGAAGGCCCGCTGCTCTGCAATTTGCCTTTTTATATAAAATCATCTGTGATCCTGTGTTCAAAGTACCCACCTCCCTCCCTCCTACCAGGCCTGGAGCAGCCGGCGTTTGCGAGCACGTGCAAGGCCAACATGAGCAAATCGCTCCGGAAATTGATCCCGGAGATCATCCGGTCAATGAACATGGCCCGCATGAGCGAGCAGAACCCGGGCCTGATCAAACTTCCGGAGGAGGAGCACGCCGCCGACGCGGCGGAGCGCGCCGCCGGCGCGGCGGCGGGCAAGGTCCCCGACTTCATGGGCGGGCCTGGTAACAAGGCCGAGCCCATCTTCGTCAGCTCGGACGACGACCTGGTGCGCCTGCGGGAGCAGCTGCGCTCCAAGTTTCAGAACCGGGACCAGCAGCGGCACCTGCTGAAGAAGCGCATGATGGAGGACGCCAGCCGGGAGCGAAGGCAGCGGCACGAGGCTGAGGCGGAAGGAGGGGAAACTGAGTCTAGTGCTTCCTCGCCGCCCTCTCCCAAGGGGTTTGGACGCTGTTAGGAGGGGAGCAACTGATCCTCTTCTCTGCTGGCGTGAGAGGGCCATGCATGGGTGTGCTGGTGGGCTGAGATTCTATACACATTCTGACCATCCCGAGCGAGGCCATGTATGAACATGCCTGTCTGAGCAGCCCACTACACATCATTCTCCTCCTAAAGAATCCCAGCTAGGTCGCTGCTACAGGTATGTGGTACACTAGTTTGTGCGCAGATCAAACAACTACAAGGAGCATCGGAACAATGTGGCGCAAAGGTGCCATCCGGCGATCCCGCGCCGCCATAAAAAATAATACGCGCGGCAAGGTCTACGATGGGTTTGAGGAATTTTGGAAAGGATCTTAGGAGATCTTTCTGTCGATCTGGAAGGCCTTGACAGAATTGGGCACCAGGGTGATGGGCGGCGACGGCACCAAGCGTGCTGGAGTGCGGGGACTCTGCGAGGGTGTAGGTGGGGAGGTGATAGGTCGGATAGTATCGCGCCAGAGTATCGGTCGCCATTTCTGTGCGCGTGCGTGCGCGACCGCACCCAGCGACTACAGAGTCTGCCATTGCCACACAAGACCACATAATCGCCTAGCTCCTCCCAAACTCTCAACCTCCCGCCAATGCAACGTACCTTGAGGAGCGGGGCGGGGCTGCGCGGCTCGATCAGGATCTTGGCGGCGCCCCGCAGGATCTTCTTGAACCACAGGATGTTGAGCGTGAAGAGCAGCGCCGGGACGCCCAGCAGCAGCACTCGTGCGGGCCAAGTGACCTGAGTGCATGAGAATGGTCAAGCGACACCTGAGTACGTGGCACGATGCAAATACAGGCACTAGCACCGGGCACGCATTACAAAACCTCATGCACTCCACGCACCAGGGGGATCTGGTAGGCGTGTCGGTAGACGTGCTGGAAGAACGCGAGGAAGAGGAGTATCCGCCCGACGAACCAGGCGCACAGGAGCGCGACGCCGTTGATCACGTAGACGCGCGCCTCCCGCAGCCCGGCGGCGTCCAGGAACCAGCGCGCGTTCACAAAGGGCGTGGTGCACTCGGTGGCCAGCAGGGCCAGCGTGTAGTTGTGGCCCTGGCTCGAGAGCCCCGCCAGGGCCACCGAGGCCAGCGCCGCGACGTGGTGCGCTCCCATGTCCAGCCCGCCGTACTGCGCAGAGGATTATGGAATTGTTGTGGGCATGTGAGGGGAGATGGGAAAGGATGTGCGGCGCGTGCGGTGCCTTCCGGAGCTGCCATTTGTGCCAGCTATCCGGCAAGAGATCCACACGGGTGCCGATCCAGCGGCCTCTTACTTATCCCATAACTTTTGAACCATAACCACTTACCCACCCCTCCCTCACAGCCCAAACATACCACTGGATAGTGCACTATGAGAAGGAAGAGGTCTGTAGCAAAGTAGCCCATAGAAAAGCCGAGGGACGCGGCGGTCACGGCATCCGTCCGCAAGATCACTGGAGAGTCATCCTGCGGGGTACATGGTGTCAGAGAGGACGCTGTAAACAAAAACAAGGCCTGATCGCCACACAGTAGCATTTTGCCCAGGCATATATACCCAGATCACGCAATACACATACTGACCTTGAGATCGGAAAAGATGTCGGAGAAGAAGAAGAGGTAGCACGTTGAGCCTGTGATGATGGCCGCGTGCAGGGTGGAAGGGAATCTGCATTTTGAAATAAGAGAGGGGCATGCTCTAGTGTGGTGCACCATGGTGGCCGGGGAGAGGGCGATGCGCATGCTGTTCGCATGCCACGTCCTAGGTCTGTACCAGAACGCAGCCTCCACCATGCACTTTCACAGAGCAATTTTCCTACGAGACTAAACCCCCCAAAACCACGTACCTCGAGTCCCATTGGAGCTGCTTCTGGGACGGGAGATCGCAGTAGGTGCGGCTGAGGTGCGGCGAGACGAGGGGCGACAGGCGGAGGCTGGCCAGGTAGGAAGCGCAGCCAATCAGGGCTGCGCAGCAAGACGGGGCGGCGAGTAAGTTAAAGATCCATTCTTTGCATTACACCCCCATACCGCGCGCCAGCGAGCGCACACTTACAGCAAGCTAGGGCTATGCCGCTCGGACCGGCGTCCTCCAGCCAGGTCGACGATGCCCTCACCACGTCCATCTTCAAGGCGCGCTCGATGCACACACCATACAGTGAAAGGGCTCTGTCACAAATTTATTGGAGTAACTGATGGGCCTGCCAGACCAGCTCTTTGCGTCCTTGCTTTGCAGCGTGCCGCTGGCCAGTGGTGGGTGGACCTGAGCGGCCCCGATCGGCCGACCGATCTCTTGGACGGCCACTACAAATCTGGATTCGAACAGCCAGCGACGGATCCAGCTTGGCCGCATCCAAATTGTCGAGACCCGTTTGCTGCGCATGAGGCCACTCCTGCGCCATGCCAAGCCCTCGATTTGTCTAGAACAGCATTTCATAGCCCAAGGCATGTAGAGGGCCACTCGCCCTCCCTGCGCTCCGATGGCTGACAACGTCAGCCCGGGCACCCCCGAAAACTTGACGCTGGTGAGGGCCCGAGCCGGGTGCCTAGTCGTGTTTCACTGATGTTTCCTTATCCAGACGAAATCTATTGAGATGCATGCGAACCAAGTCTCCATCATTGCATACTTGTCGCAGGGCGTCTCGCGCTTCGGCTTTGTGCACGGCGATCATCATGTGGACGATGCCCAGCCCCGGTCGACCAGGCCCTCCGTCCCCCGACTCCCCCTGACTCCTCTCAACCACCAGGCGACGCCTCCACTGTCGAGCAGGGCAGCAAGGAAGCCCAGTTTCATTTCAAGGACGCCCGGATCAGCCACGCCGAGCTCAGGCAGACCGCCTCACGAGCCGAGGGATGCAACACCAGGGCAGCGCCTTGGGTACCGGCTCGCGAGCCCTCATGCAGGTGCCCTCTCCACCCCCCGTGCATCCGTGCGTGCCTCTACGCCCCGCCTGGTGGGCGGTAGTACACCGAGGGAGGCGCTGGGCGCCATGTCTCGCGCATCGCCGTTGCCAGCAGAGCCTCCAACCCTGACCGACTTTCATGCCACGCAAGTGTTTCTGGGAATAGTGGCTTATTGCATGTGATGCATGCATGCTGTTTTTTGTGTATACTTGCATCTTTAAATTTGCTTTGCCCACAGACTGCCTACGAGCGGCATCCGACATTCATCGCGCCTGATCCCCCCCCGCCCGCAGATCCTGGATGGACCGACAGGAGGCCGCATTCACCGCCTGGCTCAACGCCACGCTGGCGCCGCCAGATCTTTCTGGCGCCTCCAGCGCGCTGCACCAGCGTCGCCTGGGCGCCCGGATCACGACCCTGCTCTGGACGCTCTACCAGCAGGATGCCGAGCTGCAGGAGGCCATGGTCAAGGTGGAGGCCCGCATCAATGGGGGCTTCCTCGGGGTCCAGCCTGAGGTGCGTGGGAGAGCCAGGGGCAGGTCACTGGAGAGGGAGAGGGTCTGTGAGCTGGATTTGGGTATGTGGAGGCGCCTCTCACGTGTACGATTTCTTATCTCCGCTCCCCCGCAGTCCCTGAAGAATGTCCGCAACCAGGCGGCTGCCCGCGCGGCCCTCCTATCCTGCCACCCCCTCTGGCTGCTCGCGGCGCTCGAGGTCGTGCTTGGCCGACCCGCCGACCCAGGTGTGGGGTACTAGAAGTGCATGCCAAGGGTTTAGCGTCCGCGCGCCCATTGTGCGCGAATCTGATATTGCAGGGGCAGTCCCTACGTATCGTCGCGCAAATCGAGCTCTATTACACATTTTTCCGCTCTCCTCACACACACTCTCTCTCTACCTCTGCAGCGGTGTGGGACGCAGCACTGGAGAGGCGGCCTCAGAACGCCCCCCCGCCAGCGCTGCTAGAGGCGTACCTGAAGGAGCACGTGCTCATGGTCGGTGCGGGTGCGGCGGCATCCTCCGGCCCCGCCGGCGCCCCTCTGTCGGCGCGGGGAGATCACACCGCGAGGGGCGCCGGCGTCGCCCGGCGCCCCGTCACGGCCCGCGCCGGTCCCGAGAGCCAGCGCCTGGCCGCGGCGGGGAGGACGATGCTCAAGCGCGTGCTTCTGACGGTCATCCTCCTGGACCGGGCGGTCGAGGGCGGGCCCAGTCTGGACCTCCTGGGCCCCCTGCTGTTCCTGCCCACCGCCAAGTGCAAGAGCACGGCCGAGGTATGGTCGTGGGATGTCCGGGTCAGCGTTTGGATATCTATTTGATTGTGCCGCTCGTCCATGTCTCGTGCGCAGTACACACTTTGTTGAGAAGCCAGCTCCACATCTCCACTGTTGCGCCCTTTCAACCCTCAGCCCCCCTCTTAAACCCCGCCCTGCAGCTACTCACGAGCATGCTCAATCCCGTGCTCGACGGCGAGTCCGACATTCTTCGGGCGCTGTCGCGGCAGGGCTACCGCCTTCGGCACGTGCAGCACCCAAAGTCCGAGCTGGACTGGGGCGTGGCCTCCCTGGCCACCGACCTGCGCGACGGGATGCGGCTCTGCCGCCTGGCGGACGTGCTGCTGCAGGCGGCCGGGCCCCAGGCGCCGGCCGTCTCCGCGCTGGTGGCCGCCTGCCGCTTCCCGGCGAGCGTGCGCCCCGCCCGCCTGCACAACGTGTCGCTGGCCCTCGAGGCGGCGGTGCGCGCGGGGCTGCGGCTCCCGGACAAAGCGGACCCGGCGCACGCGCCGGCGGCCTCGCCCCGCGCCGGCGTGCACCCGGCCGCGCCCTGCATCGTCGACGGCGACCGCGCCTGGACGCTGGACCTGCTCTGGCGCCTCTGGCTCCGCTTCCACCTGCCGCGAGCGCTGCGCGGGGGCGCCGACCTCGTCGACGAGGTCCGGCTGCTCGACAGGAGAAGGGCTGACGAGCAAGCACCATCCATCCCCGAGCGCCTCGCGGGCGAGGCCGGGCCGGCCGCGGGCCTGGTCAAGCTGCTCCTGCGCTGGGCCACGCTCTGCGCGCTGGGCCAGGAAGAGGACTGTGCGCAGCGTGTGCGATCAAGTTTAACAACTGTCACCACAACCATGTGTCCTTGGGCCGAGCAGGGCGCCATCGGCTCCAGCTTCGGCGATGGCAGCCTTTTCTGCCGCATCCTCGCGCACTATGGCCTGCTGAACTCGCGCTCGGAGGTCTACACCCCGGACCGCAGCGCGCTGTCGGAGCTGACGGGCACCCGCGACGCGGCGCAGATGTCTTGGGCGCTCGCGTGCCGCGAGGACGGCTGGGCGGCCGCCCACCGCGCCGGCGTGGCGCGCAACCACCGCCTCGCCGCGGGCGCGCTGGCGCCGCTGGCCGGCGACCCCAGCGCGGCCGCGCGCGCGCTGCTGGAGGTGTGCGGTGCCAGCGCCGCCGCGCACGGCGCCGACGACCGGACCGCCCTGCTCGCGCTGTGCGCGCTGTGCGCGGCGCTCATGGCCGTCGGGCGCGAGGGCCGCGCGGTGCTCGCGATCCAGCGGGCCTGGCGCCGGGCCCGGGCCGCGACCGCGGCCGGCGACGTCGATCACCCGGGCAGACCGGGGTACGCGCGCCGCCACCTGCGCTCCTGGATCGCGGCCGCGGCCGTCGTCCAGCGGGCCTGGCGCGCGCGCAGGGATCGCGCCGAGCTGCAGAGGGCCCTGGCGCGGCTGCGGCGCGGGGCGTGGGCGGTCGCGCGGCTGCAGGCCGCCTGGCGGGGCCGGGGCGACAGGAGCTCGTTCCTGGCCAAGCGCGCCGCCGCGCTCACGGTGCAGCGCGTCTGGCGTGGCCGACAGGCCCGCCAGGAGGTGCACGATACCATCCTCGTGCCGCGATTGCTGGAGACTGCTCGCCAGCGGGCTGCTGCTCTGGCTGCGCAGAGGTGGGCGGCGGCCAGGGTTATTATTGGTGTTTGGTTGTGGAACGTTTTGGAGAATACCTGGATCGATTGGGAAGAATTTTTGGAAGGCTGGGAAGACGTATACTATCTATATATCTTTCACTCCCACCGCTGATGCTCATCTTACTACTCCCAAAGCAAAACTTTGTACCCGTAACAACCTCTGTCGTCCTTGCGCAGGCTCCAGGCCAAGCAGAGCTCGGCCGCGATCTGCATCCAGGCGGCCTGGCGCCGACACGCGGCGGTGGCGCGTTTCCAGGCGGTGCGCGGCTCGATTACTATCTGCCAGGCGGCGGTCAGGTGCTGGATTGCGCAGAGGCGGCACCGCGCGGCGCGCGGGGCGGCCACCGCGATCCAAGCGGCCTGGAGAGGCGCGTTCGCGCGGCGCGAGGCGCACGCCAGGCGGCGCGCGGCCGTGGTCATCCAGCGGGCCTGGAGGGGCACCTGTCTGCAGCGGCTGGACAAGCGCCGGTTCAAGGAGCTGAGATGTGCGGCGGTGCTCGTGCAGAGTCTCTGGCGCGGCCGGCGCGCGGCGGCGGGCCTCGACGCCCAGCGGCGCGCGGCGACGTGCCTGCAGAGCCTCTGGCGCGGCCGCGCGGTACGGGCCGAGGTGCGGGCGGCGGCGGCGGCCGCGACGCGCATCCAGGCGCAGTGGCGCGGCGCGCGGGAGCGTGCCCGGTACCTCGCGCTGCGCCAGGCGACCGTGGTCTGTCAGCGGCGCTGGCGTGGCGTTCTGGAACGGCGAGCGGCGAGGAGGCGCGAAGCGAGCGTCGCGATCCAGCGGCACGTGCGCGGATTCATCGTCCGCCGCCGCCTCGCTCGCGAAGCGCTGGCAGCGATCGCCATTCAGCGCGCGTTCCGTCAGCACCTGGAGCGGGCCAGGGCGCAGGCCATCGACGCCATGAAGGCCCAGATGCAGGCCCTGGCGCGGACCATGCAGGAGTACAGCCGCCGAGAGGCCGCGTGCCACCGCATCCAGGCCGCGTGGCGGGGCGTGCCTCGCGCGGCGCGCGGCCCGCAGCCAGGCGGCGGAGGAGGTCGCGCGGCGGCGGGCGGAGCGCGCCCGGCGGGACGCCGCGGGGGCGCGTGCTGGCCTCGTACGCGGCCATGTTCTCGGCCAGGGTTTCTTATGTGCGCCTGCGCCGCGCCGCGCTGGTGGCGCAGGCGCGGTGGAGGCTCTTGCTGGCGAAAAGATCGGCGGCGGCCCGCGCCGTGCAGGCGATTGCGCGCGGTTGGCTGGTCAGGCGGCGCCTGCTCGCGCAGCAGCGCGCCGCCACGCGCATCCAGAGCGCGTGGCGCGGATGCGCCGTGCGCGCCGGCCACCCGCGGCGCAGGCGCCTGGCCGAGATCCGCGCCTCGCTCGAGGCCGTCACCGCCGCGGCGTGGTCGGTGCCCCTGGAGAGCCGGGCCACGCTGGCGAGGCGCGCGGACGCCGCGCTCGCGACCCTCGCCTCGGTGCCCTTTCCCCAGATGGTGAGGGAGTGGCGTGGAATGTGCATGGGCGAGTTGGTGATTGTTTTGGATCGAGTAGAGGTGGTATCTTCTTCTTCTTCTCTGCCTCACGCAATGCCCCTCACCGCTTCCTCCTTTCCACGCCAGGCCGGCACCGCCTGGTCCACCCTCGCGACGTGCTGCGCGGCCTCCACAGAGTGCCGCAGACGGCTGTACGGGGAGGCGGGCTCCACGCTGCTGCAGGCGCTCGCGGGCATCGTGGCGCCCGACGGCCGGGCGGCGCAGGAGACCCAGGTTTCCGTGCTCCGCTGCGTCGCCAGTGTCGCGCGGGACAGGTGAGGGGTGGGATTGTCTGCTTTTCTGTTGGAGATCGAGTAAAGAACTTGAACAATAGTGTTTGTCTGGGGCTGGGCTGTTGAGTGCATTGTTTTGAATATACGTGATACTGTTGCAAAAGCGTATTCGGCAGACAGTCCACGCTCTACAGTCTCGCTTTCGAGCACACAACACGATTCCACCTCTTGTTTGCCACCGCGCAGAATCTGCGGCGTCAGCATGTGGGAGGAGCACGATGCCGCGCTGCTCGACACGCTGGGCACGCTGCTCCAGAAGAGTCGGGAGAAGGAGGTGAGCCTCGTGGCAGGTTGAGCAGGTTTTGATCTTTTGGCCCTGTAGCGCTGGGCTTCAGCTGCATCGAAACTTAAAAGTAGCGGTCTCGCAGTTGCACAACCTATTAAGCCGAAAACCACACATATCCGCGCAGGAGCTCTTCCAAGCGACCGTCTCGGCGCTCAGGGCGCTCTTTCAAGACACTGCCCGTGCGCACCAGGCTTCCAGGAAGCCGGCGTTTGTGGCCCTCCTCGAGGGCGTCGGCCGCATGATCGCGCTGCGCGTGCACAATCACATGAGCACCCTGGACAAACTGGAGCGGCAAAAGGTGTGGTTGGTTTTATCTTCTTAGGGTGCTTTGAGGGTGCTTTGAGAGTATGCATGGCAGTGTGAGGAGGTGCCCGGTAGCGACCCGCCGACCGACGCGCCAAGCTCCTGGATCCAGTCCCTTTCATCTCATTCCCACTGCTCCTCCTCCTCCTCTCAAAAGGGTTCGGATGCCTCGGCCAAGCACCTCACCATGGCCATCGTGACTGCCAACCGTCAGCTCCAGGCCCTGAACAAGGTGCTCCGACAGATTGGCCGCCCAGCGGCCACTGTGGCCGGCCTGAACAGCGATCCTGCAAAGGGCGCCGTGGCCGCATCCCCGGGAATGCTCAAGCGGCTGGGGAAGAACACCATTGTTCGAGGGGTCCTTCAAGCCCTCACAAATCAACAGTGATGGCATGTCTTACGTATACTTGGCAGGGTTGATAGGCTGCATTTTCTTAACTGTCGATGTCATTCACAGTATGTTGTCCAAGAATATATTGACAGGGAGATGGAAAAGGGAATAAATAGAATGCGTCGAGCAAGCCCTTCTCTCTCGACGCCCTGCCTCACTACGACACACTGAATTCCGCGGTCTCACGCGGCCCCAAAGACCAGCGAGTCCCACTCGGGAGCAAACGGGTCCAGGGAGAGCAAAATGTGCGTCCAGTGTGCGACCGCGTCGCTCTCTCCGCGCCGCTGGTGCGCCTCGGCCGCCAGGCGAATGAGCCCGACCCAGGCGTCCACGACCGCCAAGCTGTGGGCCTGGCAGTAGAAAGGCGAATGATCAGGTCATGGAAAATCAACAATTTGCCAACATGTCGCCACCAGCCTGCTCCCCTTGATCCATCCCGCCACACCTTGGGCCCCAGGGTCGGCTGCCACTGCGCTTCCACCGCACTGCTGGCGTCCACTGCTGTCTCGTCCCTGACCAGGCACCACCGCTCTGAGCTAGGCACGTCCGACGGCAGCAGCCCCTTTGTGGATCGCACGGGCACCGCACCCGCAGGCATCCTGGCCGATCGCAGGTTGGCTTGGAGGCCAGCCCGCCAGGCAATGGCGCCCGCCGTCAGGTTCATCAGCAGAGGAGCCCCGGTGTGCCCTTGCAGAACGGAAGAAATCTTGAGCGGGTCGACGCCCACGTACGCCCAGTCAAACGGAGCGAATCTGATGGCTCCCTGAACATGCAGATCCTGCTTGATCGATCAAAGAGGTGTGTGTATGAAGCAATCGTGAGCATACAGGCCCTGTTTCTGCACTGTTGATCAAGAACAATAATTAGTACAACTTGAAAATTCCCAAAATTCTACCCGACTCCTTGTATTAAATTTTCTTACCTCGACAAACTGCAAGAGACTCTTGGTGTCGCCAAGGCTCGAGGCCAAACTGGCCATGCGCTCGTCACACCACGGAATCCGCGCGTCGAGCGCGAGGGCTTCCCGTGGAACGTCAAACTCCACCGGCAAACTGGTGCCCAGGCCCTCCAGCTCAGCCTCCTCCAGCTGGCGCTCCAGCAGGTGCGCGCCAGACTCGATGGCCGTCATGGCGGCGGCTGCGCCCTTGCTGGGCAAGTGCAGATTGGCCAGCTGCTGCCATTGGTGCATCGCCTGCAAGCGGGCGAGCCGATGGTTTTTATACGGATACATGCGTGGATTTGCTGTTACTTTTTACTCAAGAAAACCCGCACATATGCAGACAAAATCATCGGCGCAACCTGCGACTCCAGATTGCAGATTCCCATACCTGAAGGGTGGGTTCATCGGCCTCCTGGAGCAATTCGAGTTGTTTTTCCAACCGACCCAACACGTGTCTCGATGTTTCATTGAACTTGGGCAGGTCGGTGTTGGAGCTGGAGCGGAGCCCGTCCTCTAAGACCGTCTTGAGCACCCGGACCAGGGCGCACCCCCGGCCAGCAGGCCAGCCGGGGCCAGCCTGCTCGGTGAACGGCCTCAGCACGCTCCTGAAAATCATCCGAGCATTTGGAGTACGGTTCTGGATCGATCGCATGCCATCGAAGCGCCCTCCCCAAGCAGCTAGCTGATCCAGACAAACTCGAGTCAGAAAGGGAATCCATGTCTTATCCTAAATGGTACCGCATACCGGACTGGATACTGCAATACTTCGCGCGTTCGGCGGCCTACAGAGGCCCCAGCCAAGGCCTGGGGCGGTCTCTTTCGACGCGGAATAGACTCGAGCGGATACAGTGCATCTGCTCATCATGGCGGACCAGGTACGCGAGGACGTGGGCCTGCGGCGAAGGATCGGCCCCCGTTCGGGCGGCTCGTTTGGCTGAGGTAGTCCGTTTTCCCCTGGATGTTGCAGACCGAGAGGGCGTTCCAGAGGCAGCTGGGTGCCCAGCGTGGGTGAGTACTGGGCTCATTGCAGAGAGGGACCGTCGTGTGCGCTGCGACGTGCCTGTGGCCCGCTTTTCGCGGGGGAACCTGCCGACCGAACTCGGCTCGTGTCGCGAATCTCGGGCGCGACTCGCCGGGAACGCACGTCTCATCCTCTCGAGCTCCCCAATTCCATTGCAGCTACAACAAGAAGGCGAAGAAGACCCCCGGCAAGGGCGGTCTCCGCTTCTACAAGAATGTTGGTCTGGGCTTCCACACCCCCAAGGAGGCTATCGAGGGTGAGGAGATAATACCATGAGGAGATATCATGAGGTGGCCAGCGCATGAGAGCTGTTGCATGTGTGATTAAAGCCTGGAGCTGGGCGCAAGAGGCATGAAAGTATGTCATTCACTGGAGTGAGTCCGCTACTCCCACTCTTACTTGGCCCACCCTTCTCACCCCCCCACACACACAGGCAACTACATTGACCACAAGTGCCCCTTCACCGGCAACGTGTCCATCCGCGGCCGCATCCTGGTCGGCAAGGTCAAGTCCACCAAGATGACCCGCACCATCATCCTGCGGAGGGACTACCTGCACTACATCCCCAAGTACCAGCGGTACGAGAAGCGCCACAGCAACGTCGCGGCCCACGTCTCCCCGTGCTTCCGCGTCAACGAGGGCGACACCGTCATCGTCGGCCAGTGCCGCCCCCTCTCCAAGACCGTGCGGTTCAACGTGCTGCGCGTCATCCCCGCGGGCTCCACCGGCAAGAAGGGCTTCTCCAGCTTCTAAATGGAGCGCACACCACCTAGTCCCCTCTGTATGCTGTAAGAGCTTGACCCCGCAGGCGACCAGCGCACGGTGATTGGTTCTGTGACTACAAAGAGGTGTAGGGGGACGGGAAGGGGTCTGGCGCGCGGGAAGGAGATCGCGGTGGTCGACGCCGGTGGGGCCTATCTAAAGACACCGGGGCGACCAGATCCGTTTGTGGATCCGCTCTGGTCACAGAAATGCATGTTTAATATAGGATCGCAGTTGAGGCAGGCTCTACCAGGCTCTGGCCTTTTCTTTTGTTCTTGTCACGTTGCGCCCGTTGCCTTGCGGCGACGGGAGCGCCTAGGCGTTCTCTGCCTTGTCCTCAGCCTTGGCGTCCGTCGCGAGGCCGAGCGTGGCTGTGTGGGGATGAGACGAGGCAGAGACGGTTTCGAGGTTTTCTTTGGAACTGGAGCAGAATCACCAATGCATTATCAGGTCAAATAGCGCACATATTTTTCTTCCTTTTCTAATAAAATTACTCCTCACCTGTCGCGTCGGCGTTCTTCTTGGGACGGTTGTTCACGGCGGGGCCCTTGCGGCCCTGGTTGATGGAGGGGCCGCGCCCCTTGGGCGCCTTGACGGGCTTGGCCTGCTGCTTGGGACCCTCGCCGGGCTTCTCGTCGGCAGCTACGGTGGCGGTGCCCTCAGCGGCGCGGCGGCGCCTCCAGCGCACCAGCTGCAGCGGAGCAGGGTTGAGTGTTGAGTTGGCAGACTAATATAGAGACAAAAAGCGACTTGTCTCTGGATACACAGAAAGGCACCGCTTGGACACATCTTGCAGTCAATGCTCGCCCAATCAATCGACCATAAGATGTCACACCCGCGCCATACCATGACGATGCCAAAGATGACGAGCGCGCCGCCCAGCAGGCCTCCGATCACGCCGCCGACAATGCCGGCCACGTTGGACTTTTTGCCGCTGCTGCCGCTGCTGGCGGGCGGGGAGGGCACGACGTCCGTGGGCGAGGGGGACACCCCGGGCGGCGGCGGCGAGTAAAAGGCGTCGTTGTACTGCGCCAAACGGAGAGAGGGGAGTGTAGGTTGCGTGCCAGAGATCAGTGTCCATGATGTACCCAGTTCTAATAACATTCCAATCATATTCAAGCCCCTCCTTATCACTGCCCGCGGACCGTGATGGAGTCGGCAGAGACGGGGATGGCCTCCACGTCGATGAGGCTGGCCGCCACGCTGGAGGGCTGGTCCATGATGGACTGCAGCAGCTCGGGCTGCGCGGTGGTGACGTTCATGTTGATCTGCACGCCGTCGGTAAGCAGGCGGCGGCTGCCGGAGACGGTGGTGACGCTGAGCACGGCGCAGCTGGCCTCGGGCTCGTCCAGCATGGTCAGGATGCTCTTGCAGATGGTGGGGCCCGTCGCCTTTTCCGCCACGTCCGTCGTCACCGCTGCAATGGGAGAGCATGGTGAGTTGGTTGGTGTTTGAGGTGATAGGCACGTCTGTGCCAGCGCAACCATGGGTGCCAGGAACGACCGTGGCGCGAGAGTCCCAACACTTGTCCCAGCGCGGGGAATCAATTGCCTTGACAGCATGCCCCCAATTCTGTGTCCCCATCGGGCCCAACCCTGATCATCCACTCACCGAGCACGGTCATGGACACGGGCATGGATGTCATGTTGGTGTCAGGCGCAGGCGAGGGGCTGGCCGTGTTGGAGGTGATGATGGGGTAGATGTCGCACAGGGTCAGCGTGCCGTCGGTGGACACGCGGATGACGCTGCCCTTGGCGGCGCAGGGAACCACCACTGCCTTGCCGGCGGTCAGCTGGTACTTCTGCTCAGCAGGGGGAAGGTACACAGAGAGAGGTTGGTGCGGAGCCCATAGACTCTACAACGCGCTTGTTGCGACAGAACAATCGTTTGCGCCACGCAACCCAATTGACGGCGCAATGCCCTCCCAAAACAGCACCCTTGCCGCGCGTACCGTGGCGCAGCTGGCACCGCCGATGCCGCCGTTTGCGATAGACTCGCCGACGCTGATGGAGATCAGCACGTCCCAGCTGGAGACGATCGAGACGCCGGACATCTTGACGGAGCTCGGCTGCGGTTCGGTTTGTCAAAAGAGACGTCAAGCAATCGAGCTACCCACTCGATGAAACTGCGCTTGGCGCTCCCACATTTGTGCTCTACACATTCAAATTTCCCAAAACATCACCACGCACCAGCTCAATGGTGAAGTAGCTGACGCCGCCTTGAATGGGCGCGAGACCGCAGGTGGTGCAGGAGCCGTCCAGCGCCTTGATGGCGTTGCTGTACCCCACGGCGGCGTCGCTGTAGCCGCTGATGGCCAGGCCGGTGAAGTTGAGCAGGGAGTGGCCTGCGAGGATGGAGGGTGTGTGAGTGATGATGAATATCGGGGCTCTCTATGTTGACAACTCCTCCTGCAGAACAGGCTTCGCAACCTTACACCGCCCATCAAAACGCACCGCACTGGGCCTCATTCAGGACCAGGTTGGGCGTGACGGCCGCGGCAGGGCCGCTGGCGGGGCTGTCGGCGGGGGGCGGCGGCGGGGACGACACGGAGATGGCACTGCACATGTACTCGTTTGCCGTAAAGTTGAAGGGCTTGACCACCTGCAGGACATGCTCGGGGCGGCTGTGAGCATGACGAGGTCGATGCCCTTTCCCCCATTCTATTCCCCACCCACCTCTCATCAGCGCCACGTACGGTGCACGAGCCCGTGGCGTCCTTGCAGTAGCCCTGGTTGACCGAGTTTTCGCTCTGGCAGTCGCACGAGCAGGTGTTGGGGTTCCAAATACCCTGCGCGTGGACGTGCTCGCAGCTGAGAGGCGGCGGCTGCTGATCATTATCCAAGATACACCCCATTGTGCTTTCGCCTGAAACAACCCTCCCTCTCTCCTCGCACTCACGTAGTTGCAGCCGGTGTTGGGCAGGATGCAGACCTCGATGTCGGCCGGCAGCTGCGCCAGCTGGTCGGCCACGCTCGGGCACTCGGCGTTGTAGGTGTCGACGCTCTCGGGGTTTTGCATCCAGTCCAGCACCTGCGACATGGTCACCACCCAGGTGTTCTGCTGGTTCAGCGCCCAGGTCAAAAAGGTGTTGAGGTCGTCCACCATGCTGGGGTTGGCCATCAGCGTCGCCGCGTGCAGGTAGATGCCCAGCGGCGCGCGGTTGCCGTTGTAGCGCGCCGTCAGCGCGTTGGCGTAGATGTTGGACAGGCCGGACGTGGCCACGTCGATGGGGCCCGCCTGCGTGCCGCTGGCGTCCGCGGTGGTCCAGGCCGGGAACTCCCACAGACCCGCGTACGACTCGCTAACGGAGCAGCTGCCGGTGGCGCAGGTCTGGGCCACGCCGTGGTCGAGCGTGTAGGGCCACACGTACTTGGAGGAGCTGTCGGGGCCAGCCACGATGGACGCGTCAAACCTGCGCGCGGCAAAGGCTGAGTGGAGTGTGGGTTGGGGCATTGGTGCCGAAGATGCGTACTGAATGATGCACCGAGCACACCCGGGACAGAAGACCTGCGCCCGGCCATTCACCGCCTGTGATTCAACTCCCAAATCCAACGCAATCATCGCACCGGAAGCCATTGTTGGCCAGGGCAGCGCGCTGGGCTGGCTCGGAGATGAGGAAGGGCGCACGGAACCCGCGAATCTTGTCAATGGGCAGCAGTGCCGTCTGCAAGGGAGCGAGTAAAGAAGCATTATGTTGGCCTCGGCTGCGCATGACGAGATATAGTCGCGTCCTTCTCAACGTGCCACTCCCTCGTGACAGCCAAGGATTCTCACCTGGTTGAGGTACTCCTTGGCCATGATAATATCGGTGGCTGTAGGCTGCGCCTCTCCGTACATCTGAATGGAAGAGTCGTGATTGTCTGAGCTTGCCATGGGATGGTACGCATCGTGCACTGAAAGTGCCCGGACAACCATGAACTCATTTGCCTTTTCATGACGAGTTCCCTTGCATTAAAGGCAGTACAGCCCACCAGCCTCTTTATCCAACAGGAAGAAACCACAACACTCTGCCACACTCTCGCACCGACTGGATGGCAATTTCGTGGCCCTGGACAAAGGCCTGCTGAGCCAAGGAGGCATTGGTGCTCCCGGCGTTGAGGAACCAGCTGCCGGGATCGGGGAGTGTACGGGCGAGTTTCGAGGAGGTGGTCCGCCGCTCTCGAGAGCTCTCCCTAGCGACATGTACATTCGAATCACACATGAAAACCCGTAATCCAACCAAAGTACTTACGTGGCCGGCACGCCGCAGCCATTGCGGTTGTAGTTCTCGGTGGTAATGGAGAGCACTTGCTTCATGGTGTAGGGGGTGATGGGGTCATCAACGGTGAGGACGATGAACTGGGGCACGTTGGCGGCCTTCATGCCGCCCGGCACATCCGTCGTCGAGCAATGGCAGTCTTCCGTGAGCACGCATGATGTCGGACAGTCTGTAAATGGGGTATCATGAACATCTGTGAGGTCTCGTGCAGGCAATAGAACGCCATGTCGCAAACGTCCAACCGCGCGGCACACTAACCGTAGCTTGCCGACAGGGCACCAACGATCAGCCCGAGCATCGCACATAGCGCCAGCAGGCGCGGTACATGCCGTCCCATTTTCTATAAAAATATAATAGAGACTATCAGTGAGTGCTTGTGCCGCGATCATGTCGTACTCGCCCATCGCGATCGGCATAACAATCCCACTAACGGTCGCCAGTTTCCACACAAGTCCGCCGCCCCCCCGCAACGAGCGCCGACAGACCTCAGCAAGCGTACGACGAAAATTAGATTAAGAGAAACCTTATACAAAATGACTGGGGGATGGGGAGATTCGTTCGACATTTGTACATCTGCGCAGTTCGGAACGGCGATACCGACTCAGCTGTCTGTAGTCACGTGGGGGGCCGGGGTGTCCTGGCCGGGCGAGCCCGAGATCTCGCCAATACCATTACACAAGTGCTCAACGTTGGTGACGGACATGTGACATCTGGCCCGTCACTTTTTCTTGCCAATGGCCCCCAGCTTGCCTTTCTTGGGTTCAGGGCCGGCCTTGGCCCCGGCCTTTCGCTTTGCTGGGCCACTGTCCGCCTTGGCGCTGCCACCCAAGGGCTGGAAGAATGAGTCCAGACGGCCTGAGGCAGGTCGATTGAGGGGGTGGTGGTGGGTTGTATAGAAGATAATATGTGTCGAAAATGTATAGGACAGACGTTTACACAAATTCGCAAACCGACTGCGGCCTCTCCGAGCCTCCGCACCTTGCGTGCTCTTGCCCTTGGAGTTGATCACCCGCTGCACGGCGCTCCGCACGCGCTCCTCATTGAACGACTTTTCCTTGACCAGGAACTCCAGGAGTCCATCTGTGGCGGGTGAGTATGCGAATCTGAGTGAGCATTGAGCGAGCCATGTGCGTGCTTGCCGTTGGAACCATGCCAGATCTCCTGCCCCTGTGTCTACCCTACCAAGGTCAGGGTTTGTCCACTTCAAGGGCGGGACGTCCTCTGGCGCCAAGACCTCGGGTTTCTGAAAGAGCTCCCGCGCCTCCTTGAAGGGAAACGGGCTGGGAATCTGCAGATTGGATGGGAGTAGATGAGGTCGTTGTCGAACAAGGTCTGGCCAAGCCGGTAAATTTGGTTTGTGCGCAGCAAGCAAAGTCCTTACCTTGTACTTGTCCGGGTCTAGAGAGTCCAGCACCGCATCCAAGCTCCCATGCTTTGTGATGAGCTGCGGAAAAGAATGCGAGGGTTTGTACGAGATCCTGCGTGCGTCAGGCTCTCTCGTGGGCGATCCGACCAGCGACTGCGCAGCATGCTACACCATTGCCGCACCTGCAACGCCCTGAAGGGCCCGATGCCTCCGATCTTTTCTGTGTAGTCGCAGCCGCAGAGGATGCACAGGTCGATGAATTGGTCCCTCGTCAGCTTGAGCTCCTCCACAACCTGGAAAAGATGCGGGAGCATGGCACCGCGGTGAGCATGCTCGATCAGGGAGCGTCACATACCCCAACAGCCATGCCCGCACAATACACACAGACCTTGTCGTACTCAAACTCCATCACGGGCTGCTTTGTGGAGGCGGGGGACATCAGGTGCCGGATGAGCCGAGGGGTGCCAAAGGTGAGGGCATCCATGTCCTCAGTGGCGATGCCATACACAAGGCCTTGCTTGCACAGGGAGGCGCACTGCGCCTCCGCCTCCGAGGGCGCGTCGATGATGGGGACTCCCAGAAGCTGAAGAAGCCGCCGGCACTCTGCATTGTGCTCGCGCGTCACTCGCACTGTCCGCTTGGAGTACTTTTCAATGTCTTCCTTTGTCCCCGTCTGGCGAAGTTAGGAAGGAGGGTGGGTGTGTGGATGAGGCTTGGCGAGAGCTGTTCGAGGCACGCTAGTCCCAAAATTTTCCCGTGACACGACGTCATTCTGCTTGTCAGCTATGCCAGAGGAAGTGCACTGTCTGTTGTTAAACCGCCGCCAACCCCAAACCATCTCAATTCCTTGCCTCTTTGGCCTCCTCGAGGTCTGTCGCAGCGCCAGCCTTTTTCGACAACCGCTTCGCCAGCTCCTCAGACTTGAGCGTGGGTGCCTTGCCATCAAAGACAAACCTGTTACGGGGGAATCAATGAATAGGCAAGCAAGGGTCAGCGATCTCCTATGAGTCTGATTGGTGCACGGGCCACCCCGGGTGTCCCATTCGATCTTTCATTTGCATGTACACCTTACGGGCACCCCACCCTACTCTCAAGTTCCACAAAAATAGGCACATATCAGCACTTACACTGGCTTCATGCCAGACTCCAGCATCTTCACGGTGCGGAAAAACATGCCCTGGAGATGGCTGCACGGCGATATGGGTGGAGTTCGAACAATCCGGACATGAAGTCTACTCGAGATTGCAGGCGTGATACATTCACAGAAAAATACCAGTGTTCCCAACAACTCACCTCGTCACATTGCCAGCCTCGTCCGTCAGGGTCTGATCTCCCATGCGGCCGACGACCACCTGCCATTGGCAGGCACAATAGAATACGGAGTTTGCACCCAGTCAAGCCTTTGAGATACGCCATCAAAGGCACAAACCCCGTCCCTCCAACTTGTCGCACCATAAAGGCGTAAATGTGCATCGAGGCATCCACGGCAATCTTCCTCCCAAAGTAGTTCTCCAGCTTTTGCTCTCGCATGCAGCCCGGCGCATTGTCCGCCAAGAGCTTGGTGAGACCCTGCCAATGCAAACATTGCAGGCAATTTCGGCATTCTGTAATGTACAGCCATTGTCGCACAAGCTAAATTCTGCTGCAGCCAAAAAAACGCTCGACCGCTTCTACCTGGATTCCCATGACGACCACCCGACACTGCCGCCGAGGGCTCCCAATCAGTCGATCAGCAACGTCGGTGCTAATCTCAAGCTTTACGGTGTCCAAACGCTATTTGAAGCCCTGTCAGGCGCACACAGCTCGTGTGCAGGGCCCCATCAGGCTCGAATCCACGTTCAAACGATCGAAAGGGATCTTCCGACGGACCGCCTGTCGCCGGCCCGATCCGGCGCGTGGAAGGTATCCATTCGCCCAAGACCAGACCGTGTCACTGCCAGCGGGCATCCCCGAAAGCCATTGGTTGCGTTGAATTAGGTGGTCGCATTGGCTGCCCCGCAGCAGCTTACGAGGGAGACCCACCGCGAGAGCCCTCGAGGATTTATCGGCCCAGGGCCGTGGGACACCTGTGTGGGCTTGGGACTAGTTGTTCCACTCGCCAGACTTCTACCATGGAAGTGGAAGGACTTCATCGTCGGACTCCGCACGCGGGCAATGAATCGGGAGTCGCGACGGAGAACCATGGCGCTGGTGCGTCGTCCCACCACACCTCGGAGACTCTGCAGACGCTTGTAAAGGCCTACCACCGCGTGGCTCGCCCGCAAGAAGGTGCGCAGTTGGTAGCACAATTAATTTCCATTGGTTGTAGGGGGGTTTGCATGGTTGCGGCGTCTCTATTGCTTGGCCTGCTAACTGCGCGATTCTCACCAATTCCCCTCGGCGTGCAGCTGAGACAAGGATAACGTTGGCATTCATCATCATCGCAGCCGCCATCTATGGATGTAAGATTTGCAAGCTGATTTATTTGATACCATGTCTGATCCAAGTGCCCGATCTGTCTCATGCTTGTCTAATGCCAGAAGGGTAAAAGCCCTGCCACATCATGCGCGTTCTTTGCTACTTGCCGCAGTCTTGTACTTTTGCATGGGCAGCGTGTTCCTGCCCGGGCATGCGGCTTGGTGCACGCTTTTACTCTGGACTAGCGCGCAGATTGGAGGCTTCATCGCCTACCAGCTGCGCCTGCCGAGAGTCATCGGCATGCTCTGCGCTGGTCTGCTCATGCGCAACATTCCCTGGTCGGCCGTCGACGCCTTTCCCCCTCGATGGGGAACCCAGATGCGTGCTGCGGCGCTGGGAACCATCTTCCTGCGCTGCGGCCTTGAGCTGGATATCAATGTAGGCATGCTTGTTGACACATGTTGGGGTGTGGGGGTTTTGGACTCAGGGTGGGCAGGAACAACAACGTTGCGTGTCCAGCACATCACACATGCCTCGCATCGACGACTGTGCATCGAGCATGCACGCGACCGACACCTATCATCGCACTCCCATCGCGCAGACGATGAAACGCTACAAGATGCCTGCCATCCGCCTGGCCCTCATTCCCGGTCTGGTCGAGGCTTTCTACGATGGCGGCATCGCCACGGCCCCTGGGCTGTTTGGCATGCCCGTCCTGCTAGGCTTCAGCATGGGCTTCATCTTGAAGGCCGTCGGACCGGGGCTCGTGGTGCCGGCCATGTTCAAGCTGCAGAAGCTGGGATACGGCCGCGACCAAGGTGGGAGCTCTGGTGCTGGCTACAGGGGGCGAGTTTGATTTTACGAATCGCAATTATGGATGTGAGGATGATTTCTGGGCTGGCGCAGGGATGTTACCAAATTCTGATCCATCCCGCCATCCATGTACAGGGATTCCATCCACCATCGTCATCAGTGCCTCATTCGACGACATTGTTGCCATCACCGGGTTTGCAATCTTTTCTCACATTGCCATCACCGGCAGCGGCAGCAATTCCAACCTTGGATGGGAGATTGCGCAGGGTCCCATGCAGGCAAGATGCTGGCAGTCGTATGTTTGGGCAGAACTTTGGTGGGGATGGTCTCTGGGTGTTGCTTTTCAAACCCACCTGGCATGACTGGACTGACATCGTACATCCCTGTGTGGCAGGTGATTTTTGGTCTCGTGGGCGGCCTCATCGCGGGCCTGGTGCTGGGCTGCACGCGCATTTTCCGCACCAGGCTCTACCGATTGGTCGGCATCTACAGCGGAGGTACGGTGGCGGTGGCTTGCCCATTCTCTATCGAGCACGGTGTCACATGCATGCAACATTTGCACACCCCTCGCCCGCTTCTCACCTTGTGCACCCTCTTCTGCAGCCATGCTGCTCATGTTCTTCCTGGAGTACTATGGAATGCTTTCCGGCGGTGCCCTGGGAGCCCTGATGGTCGGGCTGGCCACCTCCAACTTTTGGGAGCGCGGCTTCCCGCACTTTGCGTCCCTGGGACCCAGCTTCAACTACTCGCCTGAGGGTGCGCGGTTTGATTATCTCTGCATTGCGCCTGGGACAGTGAAATTAATGATACCACAGCTGACACACTTTGTCTCCTCGCGCAGTCGAGCGCGTCCTGGCCATCATTTGGTCCTGGGTCATGGAGCCGATGCTGTTTGTGACCATTGGATCCTCCATCTACTTCAAGACACTTCCATCTGGAACCATTCCCAAGGCGCTCGCCATCATCTTCTCTGGTTCGTGATTGGGAGTATGAGTTGTGTGATGGAAGATTCAGGCATAGCAGAGGCCCGCATGGTTTCATATCAACTCGTCTGCTGCCCGTCTCACCTCGTTCTCCCTCTTTCCGCTGACAGGTCTCGCCATTCGTATGATCATGACGTTCCTGGTCATGAGTGGATTCGGCTACAACACAAAGGAAAAGCTCTTTTACGCGTTTGCGTGGACGCCCAAGGCCACCGTGCAGGCCGCGCTGTCGGGTGAGTTTGAACGGACAATTATGGGCGATGAGTACGCGACCTTGATGCATGCATGCATGCTTTGCTGTGTATCTGTGTTTGAGATCGTACTATATCTGCACACCACTCATTCTGAGTGTGAGCGTACGCCTCCCCACTCTTTCACAGCCACGCCCCTGGCGATGATCCAGTCCGTCAAGCAGGGCGAGCCGGACTATGCGCAGTGGGAGCAGTGGGGCTATGACATCCTCACGACGGGGATCTTCACCATCATCATCTGCGCGACGCTGGGCCTGCTCCTCATCCACTTTACGTCCACTCGCTTCCTGGAATTGGTGCGCACGCTGCTCGTGTTTGTGGAACGGTGCGGGGTTGGGAAATTATTAAAAATACGCAACGTGTGCCACTGCGACGCCTCGGCCTTTTCGATCGTCGACGCAGGCATCCGAGTCTGACGCGCACGAGGTGCCGCACGAGACAACGGCTGCTGCCACCGCCGTGCAGCGCGTTGACTCCAGGCGTCACCAGCCCGTCGACGCCAAGCACGCGGCCAGCCCGTCGGGCGCGTACGCGCACGAGTACCAAGACATGGGCGTCACGCTGGAGGACTATGAGGTGGTGGCCCTGTACCTGGACGCGATCAGCGAGCTGTCAAACCTCGTGTGCTCCGGCAGCGCTGACCGCGACGAGCTCAAACGACTCTCTGACTACGTCATGGTCATGAAGGCGGTAAGGATGTGGATCTGGGTGTGGAGAGGGTTATGGGACGCTGTGATGATAAGCCAGGTGCCGCATGCCATGTAATGGTCGCCTTGCCCTGACCAGCGCCTCCCTCATGCGCCACGCAGAGAGTGGAGCAGGAGGTGGGACAGCGCGAGGTCACGGTCCGCGAACTGTTCAGGTCTGCGTCCCTACTGGCCGCCAACAGGCCGGTCGTGTTCCGCCGCACCAACTCCCTGCCCAGCAGCAAGGGCGGGGCGCCCGACGACGAGAAGAGCGCTGTCTAGGACGCACCAGGGCCGCTTGCGACCATTTGCTGCTTGCAGCGATGAATAAACCCTTGCTGATTGACACATTCGCTTTGCTGTACCCATCGTGCCCACCCCCAAGGTGCCAGACTGCAATAATACATACCCGCAGGCACCACTTCTTCAATTTGCGGCGAATTAACTCCGCCTTGGAGTCTGACTCGATGCATGCTGTGTGCCTAGTGTTTCATTTCTTACAACAGGGCTCATTTTGATGACCCAAACCCTCCAAAACCCATCAGTGCCTGGAGCTCTGCATCATCCTCTTCTTCCTCCTCAGATTCTTGTTCACTCTCTGTGAGTTGGAAAGAAATTGAATAGAGAGCTTATTTAGGTGTGCACGGGCACGGAAGGCACAGCAGCATGTGCTGTTTTCGCTAACCCCGTGTCTATGACCACATCATGACCTCACGCTGTGCGCACCTGGCTCATCCTGCAATCGCACAGCAGACTTTGGGATAACCTCCTCATCGACGTCGGCGTCCTCGTGGGCATCGGGCCCCTCCAGAGCCGCAACCGGGATAACTGCAGGGGGCATTGTGATGTCCTTCATGAATAGTGCGGGATAATGAACCAGCATCGTCAGCGACTCCCATTCCAGCCGCGCACCGTCGGGCGCGTCGCTCTTGATGACGCTGGCGCTCTCCCTCTTCTTTTGCTTTGCCCGTTCCAGAGCCTCCTTCACCTGCACCAGCACAACTGCTCTGTCACAGACTGCTTGGAGACTAAAAAGCGCTCAAGCAGGCCTCACCAAGAAGCCCAGTTCCACATACCTGCTCCTTGGTCGACCGCTCCACCTGCATGTTCATGCCCAGGGCCCGCTGGTGCCACTTGCCGTTCACATGATCGAGCATGGACAGGCTGTCCTTGAGGACGCAGTCGCACACTGGGCAGTAGTACCCGGCCTGCTGCGCGAGCGGCATTCCTACAGACTGCAACTGCGTCTTGTTCAGGTTGGCGGTCAGGTCCAGCTTGTGGTCACGGGCCTTCAGGTTGGCTCGCTGCACGATCAGGCCTTGGTGCAGCGGGTCGCGCTCTGCAACAGGGAGTGCACGGCAGCAGGTTGAGACGTTCTGTCCCTCTACCATTTGCATCTTTGCATCATTGCCCTGCTCTCGTCCTCACCTTGTCGCCTGCGCTTGCGAGCGTCAAGTCCCTTTTCGTCATCCTGTGCGGCCTGCGCGCGACGAGGGCGATGGCAGCACATTATTCATTTAAAAAAACGACTCTGTGCTTCCCTAAATAGACACGCCCTTCAGCACACATGCCCACTCACCTTGGTTTCCCTCTCATCAGCCTTCTCCTTGTATTCCAGCTTGTCCCATGTTCTCCTGGAAGTGTTGTCCACACCAGCCGCCTTCTTGCCGCTCATGGCGCACAAATTGGGACCAACAGACTCTTCAAGCTATCAGTGGCCCCAGCCTGCGCTTTGGGCGCAACTCTCTGTGTCGGTCGTTGTTCACAGGCTCTGCATGGGCCAGCAAGGCCCCCTTCAAGCCCGTCCTCCAGCAATTGCGACCTGCTCGAAAACCAAAAATTTGCCGCTAGTCCATCGTGCACAAAATAATGGGGCATGCTTTGTTGCGTGGCTCAAGCGCCAGCACCTCCCGAATGCCACAAATGCTGCTCCCTGCGGATCTGTTCCGGCCAGGGCGCCTGATCCATCCCGGTGGTGCTGCCATTATCCCCGACAGCAAACTTACAACGAGTACCCCATCCCTTGATTTGCTCAGGATACTGCCCAAGCATCCTGATTGACGCCACTAGATCGTGACGATTGGCGCGTCGGGGTACCGCGACGGTCCCAGCAGCATGGGGGATGCCAGTGGGCAGTCCAAGCGCGACAAGCTCTTGGAACTGGCCAAGCGCAAGCGCGAAGAGCAGGTGATACATTGAAAGTGCGATGCGTCATTAATTGGGCACGCATGAGGTGCGTGGAGGCGCTCATCGCAAGCACTCGACATCTCTGGCCAGGAGGAGCTCCAGGCCAAGGAGAACAATGCCAAGGGTCCCGTCCCTGACATTGACTTTGGCGACAGCGAGGAGGAGGATGAGCCGGGGGCATCCACTGCGCAACATGAGGCTCAGCAGAGACCCGCAGGTAGGTCGGCGTGGTCTTCTGGATGCTGGAATACCCGTGCTTGTTTGATGGAGCGGTGTGGGTATGCTTGAGGGCAGTAGAGGTCAGCAGATGCCGATGCCGGCGCGGCGACACCTGCGTTCATCAAGCACGAACTCACACTGGCTTGCAGTGAACATGGATGACTTGTTTGGCGACGATGACGAGGATGAGGGTCCCAGCGCTCCCACGGAGGAGGATCGCGCCTTCATCGACGACTCGGGTGTCCGCCCAGAGCAACGCGTCGACTTCGAGGATGGTGATGATGAGCAGGTACGGCCCATCAGGATTGCACCATTGTTTGGCATGTCAAGCACAGTTGCACAAATTGATCAGGATCTGCAATCGTGTTTGTTCCAACTCTCTCCAGCATGGGGGCCCGCCACCTAAAGATACTCAATCCATGACCTCATACCACCCACAGTACAACAAGGACGATGAGGCAGAAGAAGCAGACATTGAGGATGACCTTGACAAGCTCTTTAACAAGCGGCAACGACGGGAGAGTCAGGGGGAGTATGAGAACAAGGCCCTTGTGGACAGTTTCCTGGCCCAGATGGAGGTGGCGGTCGAGGAGGATATGAAGGACTACGAGCAAGGTATGTGGACGCCGGTGTGGGCTCATGTTCACCAAACTTTTTCCCCTCCAACTGCTCACAACTCTCCCACGTGTCCTTGTCATACAGGCAAGCCAGCGACGCACAAGCTCAGGATGCTGAACAAGGTCCAGCAGATGCTCGCCACCAAGAGACTGCACAATGAGCTATTGGATGGCGGGCTGCTGGGTGAGTTGGTTCTCAGTTGCTTCACCGTTCCAGTACTGTGAGCTCTCGGATGCCTGTAGAAGAGTTTTTATATGCAACTCGTGCCACTTCTTCACCCCAGGTGTCCTCAAGGCGTGGATAGACCCGATGCCCGACGGCACCCTCCCTAACAGCACCATCCGATCCGCCATCCTCAAACTCCTGGATGAGCTGCCCATTGACTGCGCTTTGGAGGACCGCAAGGCCCAGCTAAAGCGATCTGGGCTGGGACGGACGATTATGTTTCTGGCCAAGGTGTCAGGTATGTCGATTTCTTGGAATTCCGAGAGGGCTGCTTGTGTCCATTTGCTCATCAGAAGGTCAACGCGTGTGGCTCCTTCCCATTAATTTCTGCGTGCATCTCTGACGCTGGTCCACATCTTCTACAAAATTCAGACGAAACGTCGGCGAACAAACGGCTGGCGCGCGTGCTCATTGAGAAGTGGAGCAGACCAATCCTGGTACCAAAGCACTCGGTCACAACGGACAGCCTGGAAGAGCAGCAAATCATGGCCGCACGACAAATGCGCCTGGCGGCCACTCGCCCAACAGAGGCATGGCCGGTGTTGCCTTGCAGAGGAGACACTCAGAAGACAAATCCGTGTAGCCAGGCTAAGATGCTAATAACGATCCTATTACATTGTCTTTTGCAGGAGCAGCAGATCGACCAGAATGGGAGACCTGTGGCACTCAAACCCGGCGATCCTGGTTTCAGGTGGCATGCCGCTATTCCCGAGCCTGCATCGCTTGACTACGTCAAGCGTCCCGAGTCCAAGGCTTACGTTCCAAGCAGCGGGCGCCAACAAGGTCGCGATAAGCCAGGTAGGCACACAGAGAGTCTTTGCATGATTGTGTGTAACCCAAGGACGTCGCTTCTCAACGAGCACATGCAAATACCAACTCGGAACTCTTGACGTGCGCAGCGGAGCATAAATTGAGCAAGAAACTCAAGACAATGTCGAAGAAGAATCAATTTGGCCGGGCAGCCAACGTGAGCGTGGAGGGCCGAAATGTAACTTTGCAACATTAGGCCCTGCGGCTTGTATTTGTATCATCCCGGGTATCACGGTAGCAGCTCCCGCAATTGCCTTCGTAATGTCGTGTAAGACACTGAAACAGAGCCTCCTAAGAGTTTGTAGCGTTGTGCGGGTAGTGCTCTGTTATTCCACGCCTGACGAATGTTTTTGCAGCGGTTCCAAAATCAGATAAGGGGAGCTGCATGGTCTTGGGCTTTATTTACAACGTCGTACCCTAATCTAGGTCTCTAAATATGGATATTGCGTAATTGTAAAAAATCCGCAAGATTAAATTACGGGAGGATGCGAGCTCTTCATCCCACATATTCGTTGAGACCCAGGCACGGAGCCTGCCTGTTCCACACTGCAGAGCGATATGTGGTCTGACTGTCATGCAGCAAGTGCCTTAGGTCGCCGGCAGGTATATGGTTGACTCGAGGGCAGGGCTTTGGCCAACCGAGCTTTGGCCAACCTCTGCGATGGTTGCACAGGAAGATGTGTAGACTGGATCTATCAGATTGAAGGAGGGCCGGAGCAATCCCATAGTGTTTGGCATTGCATCCAATCTTCAAGGCTTCGTTCATTGACATTGCTTGGAGAAGAACGTTGGTTGCGACACCAGTCCTGGCCTGATAGCCATTCCAATGCGCATTTATCATTGTGCTACAAGTTGAGGGTGACCACAGAGTTGGACTCCGCACCCGCCCACTCAGATCACTCAATGTCACCCAGTTTCTGCACTCCGAGCGACCGATGGTTGTAAATTGATGAAACCCTGGGTGCAGCTACATTCATGCCCGTCGCCATAACAGCGGCTGAGCAGGACTCCCACAAGACAAATTGCGCATAACATGCTCTGCCAACATCCAGACAGCGAGGATGTTCAATCTTGGCCTGAAGCTCTTGATGCATTAGGAAGTGGCTGTACTGGCGCGTTATTGAATTGCACAGTCCTGTCTACTTTGTCGTAGAAGTGGATTGTCCCATGGCAATGTAGACTGTTCACACAAATTTCGCTGGACGTCTATCGGCAACAGTCTATTCGCCAAGAATTTCAAATACAAGGTGATCGGATGTCGCGCTCATAGCTGTCTCAGGAAGTCGGTCTTTGTTGTCAATTAGTATCGATTGTGCTCCTGAAGGATCGGACGTTGCGAATAAGCAGATGGTCTTGTCAGAAAATTGCACATGGCCTGCGCCATTAATACCCGCATATGATCGCGCAATATCGCGCGATCGAATGGTTATATCCCCTGGCAACCCACTGCTCATGCCACGTCTACTTTTATTGGTGGGGCACCCAGGTGTTTGCCCATTATCTCGAGCAGCGCTTTGCATATTGGGCGTTTAAAGACGTCAAATCACATACAATAAGCGCTTCCCTCACTGATCCTTGTAGAGATGAACCAACCTATTCTATCGGCATGAGAGCACCCAAATATGTATAATGCCTTCAAGTTGAATGTCCTGCCGCCACTCGTTAAGCAGGCAATGGGCTATGCAGATGGCAGCCTGGTATTCATCGTGCGTAGCCTTATTTTACGTGTGCACGAATCGATGACATTCCTAGGACAATTGGCTGTAATTTATGAAATGCTGCTGGTTGATCTGTCTGCACCCAAATTTTACCGCCCAAATATTATCCAACTTACAAATTTCGCCGTTCTAGGGCATCAGTCGAGCTCGTATCCGATAGTGTGACCTTGGCAGGCGACCTAGGAGGGCTAGACCTGCCGATTGATGTATCAAATTTGTAGCGACATAACATCAGAGGCCATGTGGATCCCGCGGCTTGACATAAGGGAGCCGCCAGCCAACAAGAAGATACTGGCTCGTTTCTGTGCTCGCATAGATTGTACACTGTTACGGGTTTTGCCTGGATATTCGGCGCTAGCAAGACAGCCTTGAAAAATACAAGCTTAATAATTTGAGCCGACGTGCCCACTTAATCCCCGTCATTGGTGCAAATACGCGCCTGTCACTCAAATGAACTGTATTTCTTCACCAGTTACACTTGAGACCCCCAAAATGAGAACTCATGCAAGGATCTCAGCCAGCTCGTAGCTTTCGATGATCTTCTTGAGGGCACCCTCGTCATCGCGCTCAAAGCTGGGGAGGTACTTTTGCAACTCCACGTTGGCCTCCTGGACACGGGTCTTCACTGCTTCAGCGCCTTCCTTGCTGATCAGATGCCTCAGCATAGAAGCCATGACCTACAGGATGGGTGGGAAGCGCTGATCAGGACACTACATCTTTTCTCATGGCACAATTGCAATTTGCATTGCATTGTATCGGATAGCCCTACAGAAAAAATCGTACCTTGACTGCATTGCCAGAGTCTACCAGCTCAGTATCTTCGTCCTCAGCAGGTTCGTTGGCATCGGCCTTCGCAACCATATTACTGAGCTCCCCAAAGGACAGCAACTCCACGCTCACAAGCGCACCAAGGAGCTCGCCAGTCTGCAACGGCAGCCGTGGGACCCAGTCAGGATTGGGTCGGCAAATACGCTGCCAACCCGCGATCCAAAATATACCGCACCATCAATATCCCTCGCCCCTACCTGGTTAACAGCGACAGGCTTGTCTTCCAGTCTGTCCACCAACTTGGACAGGAACAAATAAGCACCGTCCTGGAAATATGCCGTGCTAAGCTTCTCCCTGCAAAAAAGATGAAAGCGGCACACTGAGTATAAAAATGAGTAGTCCTGTTTTTCAATATTTCGTGCCTTTAGATATGCATTACCTGACGAAGCCGCTGGTAAAAAATTGCAGCGATGGCTCCAGCTGCACTCCCTTCTGGAACAAGGGTGCATTCATCAGCGCATCGACAACAAGCTTGCCAGGGATGCGGCGCTTCTCCAAAAACTCGCTGTACAATTGTTGAAACGGGAAAGAGGAGTTCTTTAGTTCGAGTGTCTGTGACCCACAGTCTCTCCTCGCATATTTTCCAGCTGCGCAAGGTCCATACAACATACCTCAAGCTCAGGCTGGCTTCAGTCTCGTCGTGCAAAGACTCCCACTCTTGCAGCAGGGTAGTCGCTGCCTGCTTGATTTCCTTCTCAACCTCCTCAGACACGTTCTCGGGCTCGGGGCTCGGGGCTGGCGGTGTGGCAGCCCTCTCAGGTGCCTTGGCAGGCTGCTTCTCCTTCTCAGCTGGGCGCTCCACCCGTGGGCCACCCCTGCGCACAAATAGTTCAATTCATTGGAAGGCAATGCGGTGGACGTGTAGTCGTGCCTCCGACTTATACAGTCTCCCAACGCCACGATTCCTCTAGCCTATTTTATCTGCACTTACCTAGCTGGCCCGCCAGGAGCCGCACGGCCGTGCGGGCGGAAGCTCTGGTTGCCGCCCATCGCATCCTGAGAGCTAACCCTCTGCATGGTCCGGAACGGACCTTCCACCCTGTTGTCCATGTAGGCGTTCCGCCTGCTCATAAATTGGAGGATTGTGGATTCAGCCACAGCAAGCGTTCGTCAGAGCGATCATGTCCATCACTGCTAGCCCATCAGACTTCATCGCCCCAGCCCCACTCACATTGGCGGGCCGCGCGGGCCATCACGCATCCCCCTAGGAGCCTGCCTATCGGCAGCAGCGCGCTTGCGGGCCTCCATCTCCGCATCTCTGTGAATGTCGTCGATCTTCTTGGGACCCTCAGCCTGCCAAACGGTGAAGGGTGCTTGTTAGTTAAGCGCATACAGCAGTCTTCAGTCTTGGTAGAGCCCAATGGCGCAACCATCTTGCACCAGAAGCCAGAAAAAAAAATCTGAGATCCCCACAATACCTTCCGGCGGAGAACCCAGTTGTTGCGACGCAGCTCAATCAGGTCTTGCAGCATGAAACGATGCCGGGAGTCAAGAGCCTTGTTCTGCGACAGCAGCGAGATCCTCTGGAAGTACATCTGCAGAAACAAATTGTGTTGCGCGGAAATTGTTAGTAAGAACATAATGATGTGTTGCCAAAGGCATCAGGGCGATACATAGACAAAATGCCATTGCTCTTGCGCTTCCACACTAGACCTACATCCATCAGCTGCTTCGGCGAAACCATCTTTTCCTGGCCCTGCGCAGTGTGGAACCTCTGCATCCTCGTAGAGTGATCCAGCAGGTTACCCACGGTCGTCATGAGCTTGGACAGGCACTCCACATCCTCGGGACGAGGCTTTTCGGTCTGCAGTAAGATTGAATGTCAGTAGAACAATTTGGCGTCGCGGATTTTGCGTGATATAAGATACAATTGAGAGGGACTACCACAGACTGTAAATGGTAAAGGCAAGTCCTTTTCCTCGCATATTTTCCCAGCCCGCCCGTACCTCATCCAGCAGTTGTTGAATGCAGGAGTGCATGACCTTCTCCGTAAGCACACCGCGGCAATAAAGCTGCCCAACGAAAATAATATTTCCAAGCATGCGCTTGCGTGCCTCCACCTCCCTCTTGGCGGCCTCGCGCTCGGCCTTTCGCTGCTCCGCAGCTGCAATTCCCGGGATAGGATGGCAAGCAGTCAGTGGCTGGTTGCAAGTGATGTTGCATTGTCCAACCCACACCCAGCAGGACACAATTGGCAGAAGACACCCACCGGTAAGCTTGCGCTCAGTGCCTTCCTCCTCGGGAGCGGTCTCCTCTTGCTGGATCTCGCCTTCTTCAGCATCCTCAGGCTGAAAAAAAATAAGAAGTAGGGTGCAATTTACGACACGTCCAGATGCTGTCACACGGATCCGGCGCGTGTGGCAATTTTCCAAATTCAATGCGACCACCAACACTTGCCTCTTCCTCGGCGGGCTCGTCATCCTTGTGCCGGAGCTCGCGCTCAGCCACAGCCTTCATGGCGACAACACCTTCCTCGAACTCGACCTGGCACTTGTTGAGCAGGGCACGCCGGAACTCAACCTCTTCGCCATTGTCATCAACGAGCTTGGGCAGCTTGTCCTTCAATCTGCAATGTTGATGTGATAGATTCTTAGACAAGGCGCACGGATAAGACATATTTCCCAAGGATGAGCGGAGCTTGTATTCATATAGATCCGTGGCTTTTCATATAAAGGGAACCACGCGAGCTCTGCCCAACACCACTGCCTCCACGTACTCTTTGACCAGGCTGGCATAAAGCTCAGAGAAGTTGACCTCCGTGAGAGCCTTGTCGAAGATCTGGTCAATGAAGCTCTGCAGAGTCCTGGCCTTCTTGCGCTCATCGACTGTCGCCACAATTTGGACCTTGATGCGGTCAAAGTTGTCGGGCGTAATCTTGTTGAGCATGGACTTGAGAGCCTTCTGGGCCTTTTCCTCCTCGGGATCCTCGGAGAGGCAGGCACCGACCTGCACAGAGTGGATGATTAGTTAGCATAGCTCCAATTGGCCACGGACGCACATGAGGTGCTGTAACCAGCAGAAAGGGCAACAACAGTGCGCCTTGTTTTCACAAGCAATCCCCTTAACAACCCGGCCAACAAAAATAGACCGAATCTCTCTTGAAGATTACCTTGTAGGCACTCTCGGTCTTGTGCAAGTTGACAGCAGGTCCACCCCGACCGCCCCGCGGGCCGCCGAAGCCTCCGCGATCTTGGCGGTGCTCCTGGGGCATTGGTGGAAGAGCCTGTCCGCGCGCCCAGACATCGCCATCGGGGCCAACCGGAGGGGGCCGGCCACGCATGCCCCCGCGGGGGCCGCCGCCGCCGCCGCCACCCTGGTGGGGCCCACCGCCGCCGCCGCCGCCGCCGCCGCCCTGGTGGAAGCCACCCGGTCCACCCCGGTGGCCACCCTTTGCCCAGGATGGGCCGGGCCGATCGTGATGACCCCCGCCGCCACCACCAGTGGTGCGGGTGACCGCCAGGGCAAAGGCTGCAGGCTCGAAACCGGCAGGCGGATCCGGGCTGTATTCGCGGAGCGAGAGGAGAGCCTCCTCCGAGTACACCTTGCGCCCCTCGGGTACGGGGACATTCGGCCTCGGCTGCTCCACCTCCTCGCCGCTGTCGTCATCGTCCTGCTCAGCGTCATCCGTGGCGTCTTCAGCACTCAGGGAGGAGACCCTGGTCTCCGTCTCCTTCTGGGAAGAGGCCGTCTGGCTATCGGCTTGCGCAGGCTTGGACACAGAGTCGTCCTTGCTGCTGCTGTCCGTGGAGACCGACGACGCGGGGACCGCGGGCACAATGGGCTTTGGCGTCTCACTCGCGCTGGGGGTGGTTCCCTCCGAAGAGGAGGCCTTGCTCACAGTCGAACCGCTCGGCTCAGTCGCCGACACAGACGCGGGGGCGGCCGCAGGCTCGCTCGCGTCTGACGCGCTGGGCTTGGGCTCCTCGACGGTTGCGGCCTTGGCCTCCTCGACGGGCGCGGCCTTGGCCTCCTCGACGGGTGCGGCCTTGGCCTCCTCAACAGGCGCGGGCTTGGGCTCCTCAGCGGGCTTGGCCTCCTCGACGGGCGCGCGCTTGGGCTCCTCGGTCTTCTCAGCCGGAGCCTTTGGCGCCGCGTCAGGCAGACTCTTCGCCTGCTTCTCAGCCTCTGGCTCCGGCGTCTTTTCGGGAGACTTGGCGGGACCTTCGGGCTTGACCTCGCTAGCGGGCTTGGCAGGCGCCGGCGCAGCAGCCTTGTCACTGCTCACGGCGGGCACCGCCGGCGCCGCGGGCTTAGCGGGCGTGGCCGCGCTGGGCTGGGGGGCGCTGCTGGCGGGCTTGGTGATGGGCTTGACATCGCTCAGGTCCACCGCCTGGTTGGTGGACGGGTCGACCAGCTTGAGCACCTTCTTCTCGCGCTTGGCAGGCGTGATCTTGGGCACCGCGGAGGGGACCTGGGGCATGTTGCCCTGGACCTGCGAGGGCTGCGCCATGCCTCCCGCGTAGGGGACGTGCGCGGGGGAGCCGCGTGCCACCGCGGCGTTGGGCTCGCGCAGGTGCTGCGCCGAGGGGCTCTGGCCGTGCAGCGCCTGGTCCATGTACATCTGGTACTGCGGCGGGCCGCCAGAGTACTGCTGGTAGAAGCCAGCGTGGTACATCTGGGGCGCGTGCTGCCACCCGGCCTGGCCGTACTGGCCGGCCTGCGGGTACGGGATGCCATAGTGCGGGTTTGCGCCCGGGAACTGCTGGTGCAGCGGCACCGGCGTCGGCCCTCCGCTGTGCGAGCCCCGGCCGCCCGCGGGCAGCTGGCCACGCGGCACGGTGCCGGGCACGAACGAGCGCGGCGGACCGGCCCCGGGGGTCCCGTGCGTCGGCGGCGTGCGGTGACCGGGGTGACCGCCCGGCTGCGTCGGGCCGCCGACCACCGGCGAGCGGGGCACGGCCTCCTTGGGGGCGGGGCCCTGGAACGGCTCTGGCTGGGGCGCGCGCGCGCGCGCCCTCGCGGGGGGCGACGGGGCCGGGCGGGGGAGGGGCGGCCGCACCGTTTTCCACCTTGGGCAGCTCCGCCGCGACCTTGCCGCTCGGCTCCTGGACAGGCTTTGCCGGCTCCTGGTTCGCAGGCCTTGGCGCGGCGACGGGGGCGTCCTGCTGCAGGGTATGACATAATTATGGGAGTCAGCACAGACGCCGAAAGGGTATCCGCACCCCTGGTCACACACACACCGCGCGGCACACAGACTCCCCCAAATCCCTTGCTGGCTTACACACCTTGGTTTGGACGGCCTGAAGGTCCATGGGCCCAATGTCCCCAAACTGCATGGGCGGGACGACGCTGGAGTGCATGGGGACCAGGGTCGGGTTCTGCACGGGCATCGCGATGGCCGGCATCGGACGGCCGCCCTGGGGCACCACGGGTCCGCGGGCCACTTGAGGGCCCTGCGCCACAGGCTGCTCCGGGCGGGCCGGCGGCTGGCTGCCGCTGGGGACCCGCTGCGGCCTGACGGGCTGAGGCGCAGCACTGGCGCGTGCCGCCCTCTCAGCCCAGCTCATGGTGACCGGCGCATTTGCAGCTTGAGGGGCACCTGCGAGCGGGGTATAAGATCGTTTGGAGTTAAGATCCTCCGCGGAGGCGCGCCGCATGCGGAGGCCTGACGGGTCTGGTCGCCCGACAGTCGCACCATTCGGGACGGTCTGGTCCTTGGAGGTCGGTTTCTGGACAGCATGTGTGGGCCTGCAATGAGTAATGGATCGGGGAAGGCTCGAGGGTGAGACACAAGCGGTCCGCTGACGCTGTCGTCGCCCGGGCGGCACGGGAGCGGCATGCCCCTGCACTCACATCGTCTCCGTGATGCCCGCCTCCCTGGTGGCAGCTCCGTGCGCAACCGGCTTATCTCCGGCCTGCGCAGGCGCCGGGCCCTTGGCGACCTGCCGACGGGCCCCCGGCTGCTGAGCCGGGCCTCCTCTGCCCTGCTGAGGGGACATGGCGTCCCGCCTCGAGCACTCTTCTTTCTGTTTGTCCAAGCCCTGTTACACTTTGCTGCTGTGGGTAACGGGGGGATGGGGAATGTTGGGACCTGCACAGCTCATCGTGCGTATGTAAGATGGGCAGTGTTGTAGAGGATTCTCCCGCCAGGGTCGACGTCCAAATCAGCCGGGACCGACGGCGCTCCATATGGTGGATGGCAGCTGCGTGAGTGCTATTCTTTTTCCGAGGAGCATAGGCGACAAGGTATCAATTCTTCCTCTGGTATTCAGTCATTAGCTCACATGGGGCTTGCTAAATGTGCATGGGACACGCATGGGGAGAAAATTGTGAGGCAGTATGCATTGCAGCTTGCAGGTGTGTATCTGGTGATGGGGCATGTGCGGGATGGGGTCCCGACAAGGTGCAAATTAACTTGTTCAAGTGTCGGGTGTATCCATTGAGGAAGTAATTATTGGAAACAGTGTCTTGTGTCTGAGCAGATAGAGTGTCAAGTTGGCCCAGGGTGAATTGGGAAGTGGACCTGCCCACGGCACAGGCTCGATCGTTCAGCACGACAATGTCGCTCAGACCATGGAAGATTACAGCCCTTGCAAAGCTCCTCCCTGGGCTGGAGCTCAGACCGTGGATGGGCCTTGTTCGCTCTGGCGCAGCCAACGCGTCACCCGCGCCGGACCCTCTGCAAGGGCTTCCAGGCGGTTCAGCTTGGTATGCATCCTCTGTAGCTCTTCTTCGTCCCGAATCCTGAAATTAGGAAACATAATTTGGAGTGAGTGACTGCTCTGCCGAGCTGTGGCTGAATGGTGGCCCTGTTCTTAACTACCTTGGTGCATGGCCACATTCTAGCGCCTAGGCCCACGCAATATTGCGCACAAGCGACTTGTGAGCCACCTGCCCACCCCTTCAAACCCGCATACCTCCTTGCTTCCAGCCTACGCTGGCCCAGCTCCTTTCTCTCCTGCCCAATAGCGATTTGAGCCCTCAACATTTCCGCCTCGCGCAAATGTAGGGCGTGATCATGCTGCAGATCGGTCAAGCGGGCCTTCCGGTCGAGGAGCGTGGCATCCAGAGCCACAAGATCCCGCTCCATCTCATCACATTCTGCACATGGCCGTAGAAAGGTGCTGTTAATGCGCTCCAACAACGCCAAGCGTGCACCTCCCCGACGTACGTTGGTTGGTTTCGTCCCGTTCCGCTTGGGCGGACGCCAGGGCCGCCCTCTCGAGGTCTAGCCGCATCGTCAGCTCCGCAATCTCACGTTCATGTCCTAGATATGGTGTGTGAATACATTAGTCGAGCGGCAGCATGGTGACGTTGGAGACAGCCCTTGTGGTTCCCCGCGTACCCACGAGGAGCTCCCGTGTCTTCCTCCACTCCCCCCGCTCCCCCTCGTCCATATCGTCTGCCTGGCCCGGACAATTACACACGAGCTGAGCGCGAGAAAAAATAGACAGAAGGCCTATGGGCTCCCAGTAATATTTGAAGCGTTCCCTCGGACAGCTCTCGGGATCCACAAAAGGGGACAGCTGTTCCTTGTCAACAATGATGGGTGCATGGATGGAGGGCGTCGGGTGGGACCTGAGTTGGTGGCACTCAGTAGCCAATTTCAGCGGCCAGTCCTCCATGCTTTCACTCGGCCTTGGTCTCCATCACGACAGTGTCTGAGAGCACCTCGATGCTCCGCACCGGCGGCCGCTGTTGTGCCGTTGATGTCTGACGCGCAGAGCGTTGTTTGGTGGAGGCACCTTGTCGGGCCGACTTGCTTGCTTGCGGCGGCGGGGTGCCCTTTTTCGCGACCGCGGGCTCTGATGCGGCGCACCGAGAAAGGATGTATGTGCCTCCAACCTGTGTGCAGCGTTATAAGGGGGCAACTGGGAGGCTCCAGATCATATTGTGACGCTAGTGAGGATTGCCAGACATTCAACGCAAGACCACGCGAGCGCACCGAGACAATGTTGGCGTAGAGTATCCTCTGCTCCGTGGGCACAAAAGCAAAGTTGAAAATGTGTGCCGGTATCCAGAGTTTCCAGGAGGCTGAAAAGGGAGCAGAAGGTAAGCGTTGTTTGGGTCGGCCATCGCATGACGTCGGTCATCACATCAACGACACGCCAGCAAGAGGTCATCAGATCACACAGTCCACACAGTTCATCTCCAGGTCCCAGCAAGGAAGCCCTCCAACACCAGAAACATACCGAGTGTGGTGGGACCCCATTTTTGTCGGACTTCCACCGCGGCATCCCTGCAAAAGTACCAAAGATAAAGCATCACTACTCATTCGCTCAGCCTGGCAGTAGGCAGCGCATGTGCACCAACCATTGCCACTGCACAACCCATCAAGCTGCCGCACCTTGGCCGCCCCTCTGCAAAACACTTGTACAAGTAGAAGAAGCATGTGCACAGTGGTGCCCACATCATCTGGTCGATGAAGAGCTTGGACAGCACAGCCCCCAGCGACGTCGGGTGGTGGGGCATGACGCTCTGCCGTGCAAAATGGGGTGCTGGTGATGAGAATGCGGTTCGGTAACGTGTCCTCATGCCACGCACAGCAAGCTGGAAATCAAGCCTCACCGAGTCCAGCAGGTTGTAGTACACGTGGCCGAGTGGGCCCATGATGGCCCCATTGAAAAAGGCGAGTCTGAAGGTCCGGCTCCAGTCATACGCCCTGCAGATAGCATCCGGAGCACGCATTAGCCTGGCCGACAACCTTGATCGCAGAATTCATTCACACCGTGCACAATTGTCTCACCGGCGACCGGGCGTGCCGGGCGTGCGGACGAGGTGTTGGGCTAGGGCGTCGCCGATCGCGGCGGAGACAAAGGACGTAAAGGCCTTTGTCTGCACCGGATGCTCGCTCAGTTGGTGCATATAATAACTCCACAAATAGGATGGTCCATGTCCGACAAGTGCTTGTAGCGACGGCGAGTGTGCCAGCATGGCAGGGCCTCGCTCGTTAACCCCGTGCCGTGCCGACCAGTCCGGGTGAGGGCTGTGGCGTGCTTAAGAACACACAACGACAGAGCAAGAACAGACTGACAAACACGTATGTGGCCAAGAGCAAATTGCTGGGATACTGCTGCTGTGATGGTGAGCCTCCAGCGACCGGCGCAAGACGGTGCCATGCCGTTTCCTGGGGCCCGCCTTCGGGCTAGCTCACCCGGGGCCGGGAGCCGGGCACTAGTCCCACGGACCAAACAACTTGGCAGTCCTGTCAACCAGCTGCCCAAAGTACGCTACGAAATACTGCCAAGTGCGACCACCAACTCATCGTCTTAAAGTATCTAGCCAAGATTACACCTGGAAGGTCTGTCTCAGCTTTTGCGCAACGGCCGGGCTCAGGCTGCGGAGCGCAGGCTCCCACTGGCTCCGCGCTTCGAGTGCCGCCTTGAGGGCGTGCACGAGCTCGCCGCACTCTTGCTGCACACGGCCGTGCTCCCCAATTTGGTGCCAGGAGACCAGGGCCGCGCACAGCGGCGAAAACGCGGGGATGGCCGCGTTTGCGTCTTGCCGGAGGACGGCGCAGAGCCCCCAAAAGGCGTGCTCCTTCTCCTCCCCATCCCGAACGCTGCCCAGTGCAGAGCACCTGTGTTTTGAGAATGGCAAGGAGATGAGACAGAGTGTCGCTTATTGTGCTGTTCAAGCCGAGACCGCACAATTGACTGCACAATCGTACTCCCATCCACAGCTCCGTACCATGCTGCCAAAAAATGGGACAGGTGCGGCGCGATGGTCGTCGGCACGATGAGCGCGCACCGGCCCAGCGAAATGGCGGCATTCTCGCGCAGGCTGCGGGGCAGGCATCCCGGCGCCGCGGCGAGGATGGAGGCAAAGCACTCGAGGAGGGGCAGCATGACCTGCGGGGCCAGGTCCTCTGGCCGGCACCGCACCGCCAGCTCGCCGAACGCCCACGCCGCATTGTTGCATGCGGCCATGGTCTCCTGCGCGATGGCGCCGGGTGCCAGTTGGGCGGTCACCGCCGCGGCCAGCTCGGTCAGGCGGGGGAGCAGGTGCGGCGCGCAGGCGCGCGCGAGGTCCCCGGTGGTCGCAAAGGCCGATTGCCGCACATCGGCCGGCATGGAGCCCTGGGACGCGGCGAGGAGCAGGTCGACGATGGGGGAGGTGCTCACCAGGGACTCGATGCTGGGGCCCAAGCCCTCGGCCAGGGCCGCCACATAGTCCAGCGAGCAGGCGATGACCTGCGCGGCTTCGTCCGCGTCGAGCGCGCCGCTGCGAGTGTTGGGTCAAGTTCAAGGGTGAGGAACGGTTAGGAAGGGTAGGAGTGTTTTGTGAGACCGATTCACCAGCATGTTTGATCACAATCCATCCAAAATGTAGCAAAAGACAAACTCTACCAAATCCGTGTAAACCACAATAATAATCATCCTTCCACGCCGCCTCTTCTCTCAACTACAACCCACCTCCTCATTCCCTCTTCAGCGCCAGCGATCAGCTGGACGCACTTGGCAAAGCTGGGCTGCGCCCAGGGCTCCACCGCGCCGCCCGCGACCTGCGCGACGGCGGTGAGGCACTCGAGCAGGGGCAGCAGCTCCGGGTCGCCGTCCGGGAGGGTGGCCAGGCGCTCAAACAGGCGCGGCACGAGGGCCCCCGCCACGGCGGGCTCGGCCATGCCGGCGCCGACCTGCTCCGCGAGCGTGGCCACCGCGTCGTACACGTGCCGCATCGTGCGCCGTCCGTAGCTCTGCAGCGCGGCGGCCAGCGCGGCCGCGATGGTCGCGAGCTCGCTCCCCGGCAGCGCGTCGCCGCCGAGCTCGACGAGCGTCGCCAGCGAGCCGCACACGGCCTTTTGCACGACCCAGTTGCGGTCCGCGAGGCGCGCGGCCAGGGTCTGCACGACCACGGTCGCGGTGCCGCCGCCGGCGGCGCCGCCGGCGGGCGTGCAGTTGAAGAGCCAGCGCGAGAAGCGCGCGAGCGCCCAGCAGGCGATGCATCGGACCATGGGCCGCGGCGAGCTGGTGGCCGGGAGCAGCATGGCGACGAGGGCGGGCAGCTGCTGCGCCAGGCCCGCGGTGCAGCCCTGGCTGATGGCGCCCAGCGCCAGGATGGCGGCCTCCTGCGCGCGCCAGTCGGGCTCGGCCAGGCGCTGCGAGATGGGCGGCAGGATGATGGGCAGCAGCTCGTCGCCAAACACTGTGGAGAGCATGTCCAGCGCCGAGGCGGAGCAGCGGCGCAGGTTCCAGCGCGACACCTCTTCCTCGTCCTCCTCGTCCTCCTCCTCGGCCGCGCCCCGCGCGTGCGCGCGCCCGACAAACGGGCGCAGGCCGTCGGCGGGCGCGTCGCGCCCGGCCTCCTCCTCGGCCGCCTCGGCCTCGGCCACCTCGTCGCTGTGCTCCTCAAACACCATGTTGCGCAGCAGCACCGGGAGCAGGCGCGGCAGGAAGGGGCGCAGCACCGCCGTGTCGTCCACGCTGTCGCACAGCGCGCTCCAGAACTCGCAGGACTCGATGGCCACGCCCTCGTCGCCGTCCTGGTTGCTGCCCAGCATGTACTCGATCAGGTCCGGGAGCGAGCCCTGCAGCCGCTCCGGCGCGAGCACCAGCGCCTGCACCAGGCCCGCGCAGACGTCGCGCCGCACGCCGGGCGAGGCGTCGTGCGCGAGCGCAAACAGGCCGCGCAGGTAGTCGTCCACGTGCGCCGCGAGCCAGGCCGGCATGTTGGAGGCGGCCAGGTTGAGCGTCGCCACGGCCGACGCGCGCACCGCCGCGTCCGCGTGCCCAAACAGCGCCAGCACGCAGGGCAGGAGCGCGTCGTTGGGCGCGGCGGCCGCGCCGTCGGGGCCGCGGTCCTCCATCTGCGACGCCTGCTCCTCCGTCAGCTTGAACAGCGTGTCCAGCGCGCCGTCGACGGCCGCCGCGGGCGCGCCCGGCTCCAGGCCGCGCGCGATGCACGTCACCAGGTCCGGCCACGAGGCCAGCCCGGCCAGGCCCACCGCCGTCACGGCGCAGGTGCCGGCCGTCTGCCGCAGCGGGCGGGACTCGTGGGCCAGCATGCCCAGCAGGCACGCGCGGATGCTGGCCCAGACCTTGGGCGCGGGGGGCGGCCCGCTCGGCAGCGCGTTCTTCAGCAGCAGGCCCGCGGCCTGGCGCACCTCCACCGGCAGCCGCTCCCCGCGCGCAAAGACAAAGGCCAGGTAGCCGCAAAACTCGGGGTTTTCCTTGGCCTCATTCAGGCGTTGCAGGGCCTGCGCGCATGCGGAGAGGTGGTTGGAGAGAAGAAAGGAAAAGATAATACGGGTCCAGCTTGACAACATGATGCAGGAAGGCATTTGGAAAGACCCTTTTCATTGGAGAGGCATGTCTGTCCAACATCGAAGTGGGCCTCGGCTGCAACCACAGCTCTGGTAAAAGCACACCCTATTCTCGCCCAGCCAATCGAACGCTCATTCGATACTCGGTCTACATCAGTTCACATCACCCCCTGACAGACTCATGGCTCTTCAGAACCCGTCCTCTTCAAGCCATCATGGCCCTACCTGCGCCTGGTTGGCTCCCGGGTTCTGCAACTGCGACAGGAGGGCCACCAACTGGCTCACACCCTCCTGATGCGGCTCCCACACCGACGCCATGTTGTGCACGGTTGCAGGTCAGGGAAAATCCCTGACCTGCCGCGACTGATCCTTTCTGCCACGCGCAAATGCCGCACGCCACTGGCCCGACTACGTCGACACCATGCACGCCGAGACGTGCCCAGCAATCTGCCCAGCCTCTTCCAATTTCAAGCCTGAATGTCTTCTCTAATGCAGCCACAATTTATTCGGCTTCAAACGTGCGCTTAAGCTATTGGCCTGACGCCAAGCTGCACGACCCAAATTAGGCGCGCACGATTCGATGGCCACCCAGCAATCGCCTGGCCCATCGCCATGAAGCTCGCAACATAAGGCTCGTACGTGCCCCCACCCGGTCCTTTTGAACGTCCATGCCGCGATCGAGTGCAGGATGACGGCGTGAGCACGGGACACACGCGCAACGTCTGACGGGCAACGCTCGTCGTGGCCCCTCTTGTGACGCAGTCTGATTGGGGAGGCTTGCTGCGGACTGTTGCCCACTCCATGGCAGCCGAGCAGGGCTCGGCGGCTGCGCCTGTCGCCAATGGGTCCAAGCTGAGCCTGGCACAGAAGAAGAAGCTCAAGGCCAAGCAGCGCAAGGACGCCCGGCGTGCGGAACGGTGAGGCGATGGCTCTTGACGCACGGGGAGTTTTTGTCGGCACCGATTAAGCCGTCTCTCGGCAAGTACCATGTCAGGTATTACAATTTATTTATCTTATGTCACAGGGAGGAGTTTGAGCGGCTGCGCCAGGGATCCGCCAGGAGCCAGGCCGAGCAGGTGAGTGTCTGAGGGGCTGTGTGTTGGAGACGTGATGATTTACAGGCACGACGCATCCAGAACAAACTTTTTCGCATGTATTTAATTCATGAATCAGGAAAAGGAGGCGCCGGAGGTGGAGGTGGAGTACGTGTCGGCGCCGCTGGAGTTTGAGATCCCCAGCCTGGTCAAGCAGGAGGAGGATGGCGCCGCCGAAGATGAGGAGGAGGGCGCGTCGCTCGCAGCCGAGTTTGCGCGCATCGCGGAGCGCTTTGGCGCGGCCGGGGACGCGGCGGAGCGCGATGGGGAGGAGGCCGCGGCCGTGAAGGAGGAGGAGCAGCGGGAGGCCTCGAGCTCCGGGTCGGACAGCGACGACGAGGGCGCCGGCGGCGAGGCCAAGCTGTCGAAGAAGAAGCTGCGCGCGCTGTCACGCATGAAGATCGCGGAGCTGAAGCAGTCGTGCGTGCGGCCAGAGGTGGTGGAGATCTGGGACGTGACGGCGGCCGACCCGCAGCTGCTGGTCCACCTGAAGGCCACGCGCAACACAGTCCCCGTCCCGCGGCACTGGTCGCAGAAGCGCGCCTACCTGCAGGGCAAGCGCGGCGTGGAGAAGCCGCCGTTCAAGCTTCCCGCCTTCATCGAGGCGACGGGCATCGGCGAGATGCGGCAGGCCTACCTGGAGAAGGCCGAGGCGCAGCGTCTCAAGTCCAAGGGCCGCGAGCGCATGCAGCCCAAGATGGGCAAGCTGGACGTCGACTACCAGGTCCTGCACGACGCCTTTTTCAAGTACCAGACCAAGCCTAAGCTGACGGGCATGGGCGACCTCTACTACGAGGGCAAGGAGTACGAGACGGACGTCAAGGACGCGGCGCCGGGCGTGGTGTCGCCCGAGCTGCGCGAGGCGCTGGGGCTCGACCCCGGCGCGCCGCCGCCCTGGCTGGTCGCCATGCAGCGCTACGGCCCGCCGCCCTCGTACCCGACGCTGCGCATCCCGGGGCTCAACGCGCCCATCCCGCCCGGCGCCGAGTTCGGGTACCACCCGGGCGGCTGGGGCAAGCCGCCTGTGGACGAGGAGGGGCGCCCCGTCTACGGCGACGTCTTTGGCGAGCAGGCGGACGAGGCGGAGGAGGACGAGCGGCCGTTCGCGGTCGTGCACTGGGGCGAGCTGGAGGAGGCCGAGGAGAGCGAAAGCGAGGAGGAAAGCGAGGAGGAGAGCGAGCCAGAGAGCGACGAGGAGCTGGACGACGGCACCGCCTCGGTGGCCTCGGGCTACGCCAGCACCGTCACCGGCGGGCTGGAGACGCCGGCAGAGGTCGACCTGCGCAAGGACTCGGGCCCGCGCCAGCTGTACACGGTGCTGGAGCAGGCCAGCGCGCCGGCGGCGGGCGCGGGCGTCCTCATGGGCAGCGAGCACACCTACGTCATCCCGGGCCAGGAGGAGGAGCGCAAGCCCAGCATCGCCGCCGCAAAGCGGCTCGAGGCCCTGCGCAAGGAGATGCCCAGCGACCTGGATGTCGCGCTCGACCCCTCGGTACGTGGCGGAAAGAGGGTTGCGTGGAGGGGCTGGATTTGATTGGAGAGAGGGTGTGTGTTCTCATAGTATTGGGATCGTAGACGTTGTTGTGTGGCCTGTGGCAACACTCGTGCCGTCAAGCGGTCCCGCCTTCTCACTCCACGCCGCTGCCCCCTTCCATTGTTACCAGGAGCTGGAGGGCCTGGACGACGCTGCGCTGCGCGATCTGTACGAGGCCCGCGTCGCCGAAGCCCGGCAGCAGGGCGGGCGCGAAGACTTTTCAGACCTGGTCGCCGCGCGCGCCGCGGCGCAAAAGCGCAAGGCGGCCGAAAAGGCGGCCGCCAAGGACACCAAAAAGTTCAAGTTTTGATGGACGACTGCCCCTTGGTTTCTCGCTCCTGCTGCGTTCTGGGATGCTATCCACGCCAGGCCTCACTGTTGTACATTCTGCTGTAAGAGAGGCTGACCTGTTGCGTGGTGCGAGCACATGCTCGGCAAGGTCGGCGTCTTCGCTTCGGATTCTCCATGGCGCGAGCCGCGCACCTCTCGAGCCTTCATCAACAATGTCGCGCCGGCGAGCGAAGAGAAGCACAGGAGTCACACGTTTTAGTGATGCATGCTCTATAGATTTCTGGTCAGCACACCAGACATCAAAGCAGTCTCTTGTAAGCAGGGCGTCCGACTCTCGAGAAGAGGAGGCGGCAGGCTTGGCTCCAAGACAGCGCGATGAGTTACCTGCTCCCGCATCTGCGGAGCGGCTACGCTGTGGATCAAGCAATTCTGGCGGTACGATTGCGTGGAGGTGTCGAGGCGGATGCGCTGGCGCTCGCTTGCGTAGTGTCCACGGTGACATCGGGCTCATCCTGTCCCGGCTTGCAGGAGGAGAATCGAGTGGTCGTCATTCGTTTTGGCCATGACTACGATGAACAGTGCATGCAAATGGACGAGGTAACAAGTGTTGGGGGTGTGGAACACTTGGCATGCGCGGCTGCAACTCCTAGCTCCTAGACCTGCTACCACTGCTCCATTCTCACTGCACCTCCAAACTCACAGCTCCCCCACACACCTCTCCATCCAGATTCTGGCCTCTACAGCGGAAAAAATGAAAAACTTTGCGGTCATCTACCTGGTGGATATCAGCGAGGTCCCGGATTTCAATGCCATGTATGAGCTCTATGACCCTTGCACCGTCATGTTTTTCTTCCGCAACAAGGTGAGGTGATGAGCGGGGGCTGGTAGTAGAGCAGAATTCCTTGTCGCAAAGATAATTACCCTATTGACGGAAGGTTGTCTTCCCTGTGTCTCGAGGGCAGTCTCTTTGCAACATGAACATTGGGTGGGCGGACGCCGCATTTGATGCATGGGCCTCGTGGCATTGCGCGCCCGGCTGTCAGCTTGCTGAACGCTGGGTGTGCTCGCATACCGCCATTAGTACCTTGTCCACTCGCCTGAGACATTCTATGTTGTTTTTTCTGTCTGACCACAACTGCAACGTGTCCTTGCAAGTGCCGCTGCCTGTCTTGACACCCACCCCATCTTCTGCACCATTGCTGCAGCACATCATGATTGACTTGGGCACGGGGAACAACAACAAGATCAACTGGGCCATGAACGACAAGCAAGAGTTTATCGACATTGTGGAGACTGTGTACCGCGGGGCGAGAAAGGGCCGCGGTCTCGTTGTGTCGCCCAAAGGTGAGGGCAGGGTATGGGTGATGGGCAAGCGTGGAGCTGCCACTTGCGTTGAGCCAGCGAATATTTTTTCACCGCTCCACAATCTTGTAATCACCAGAGCTCCTGACACACGCACTCCTCTCTTTCTTTCGCAGACTACTCTACAAAGTATAGGTACTGACTCCTCATCTCCCACACCAGCTTGGGCGCACCACCTCAGGCTTTGCTCACCTGCCTCCAAAACTCAATTTTGCCTGTCCCATCCACTGCCCAGACTATTTATTGGCATCCCAGTATCACATTCTCTTGAAAAACTTGACATCATGTACGCTACTCCCCACACACACCAAGAAGTGGTGGCCATATTGGATGTTACAGGATGATATGTCACAAGTCAGGGGAGCCTAGGGGGTAGGGTTCGTGGTCAGTGACTGTTGTGCGGCAGCAGCAGCAGTGTAAGAGGGTTCCCCCGGTCGCAGGGGGCTTGCTTCATCTACTACTTGTGGTGACTCAACCCAGCAGCGGCGGCCGCGCCCGGCTTGTGCAGCCGGGCCGGCAGGCGCTGCCACAGCGGGTGCGCTTAGCCCGAGGTGAACTTGGTCACGGCCTTGGTGCCCTCAGACACGGCGTGCTTGGCAAGCTCACCGGGGAGGATCAAGCGGACGGCGGTCTGGATCTCGCGGCTCGTCACCGTGGGCTTCTTGTTGTAGCGGGCCAGGTTGGCGGTCTCGCTCGCCATCTTGTCGAAGATGTCGTTGATGAAGGAGTTCATGATGGACATGGCCTTCGAGGAGATACCCGTGTCGGGGTGGACCTGCTTCAGGACCTTGTAGATGTAGATCTTGTAGGTCTCGGCCTGCGCGGGGTGCCAACGACGGGGTGTGACCGACCAGCTGTCGAAATTTCAAATGCGACTTGCGCATCGCACAGTCGTTCTTTGCGAGCTAGCACCCGGGGACCCCAGCAACAGCCACCAAATTATAAATTCAACGAGCAGAGCAGGCAGGCAGGGCACGCGGACCCAACGGACAGGCGTCGCCCGGGCCAAGGCCGAACGGAAGGGCTCCCATGCTCACCTTGCTGACTTGCTTCTTGCGGGTACCCGCGCTGCGCTTCTCCGCCACCTTCTTGGCGGTTTTCTGCAGGATGAAGAGGGAAAGGGGAGCGGCTGAGGCTCATCTGTTGGTCGGGCAGGTTGGTCGGGATCGCTTCCCGTCCCTGGTCCTCCATCCCACCTTTGCCGGCGCCTTCTCTGCCTTGGGAGCCATTTTGAGTTCGAGTTTGGTGACGATGCGAGACTTGGAATGCAGGAGAGAGTTTGTGAAAAGCCTGGCTCCCGGAACGTTTAACATTCGCGGTCGACCTGTCGCGAGGGTTTAACGATGATGCCCGCATCAGGGTTTAGGCTCCGAGCATTCCTACTTTCCAGCGATTGGATCGGATTGGCAAGCCCTTGTCTGTCCCCCCTGCCGCACGAGTGTTGCGCGGTTACAGAGACTTTTTTCTGGACCAGACCATGGGCTGTGCGTATTTTCAATGACAAAGCTCCCATCTCGGCGCCACAGATCGGTTGTGAGGGAGGGCGCGCCGGGTGGCCCTCGCCCCAGCGTGCCTGGGCTCCTCAGCGGTACTCCTCCTCGAGCACCCGGAAGCTCTCCTTGATCTCCTCGCCCAGCGCGGAGAACTTGGCGCGCAGCTTTTCCTCGCCCTCGGCCGGGTCCTCGAACTTTTGCGAGGAGAGCTTGTACAAGAGGTCGCCCAGCCGCGTCTTGATGACGTTGAAGGTCAGCTTGTTGCCGTCGGCCGCGCTGGCCGCGCTGCGCTCGACGGCGCCCGTCGCCGCGTTGTGGAAGGCGATCATGTTGCGCAGCATGTCCACCGACTGCGTAAGAAGGAGGAGGAGGAGAGAAGAGGGGGGTTGATTATGAGTAGGCATAGGTAAAGGGCGCGTGTGTCTCTGGCGAAACACGCGTATCCAGCAAATCCGCCGCCAACGACCGCTCGCACCCTCCTCTCCAACTAACAAATGCCCTACCTTGAAGAAGGGGCAGTACTTGTCGTAAGGGGTGAACGAGTTTTGCTGCAGGAAGTCGTCCTTGATGAGGCGAGCCGTCTCCAGCGTGATCTTGTCGCCCTCGGCCAGCGCATCCTGTATAAGAGGTGGAGAGGGAGGCGTGTGTCAGCTGAATGAATACTTGACGAGCAGTTTAAAAAAGGAGCAAACAGGTGGAGGAAGACGATGACGAGGTCGAGCGCGCCGACGCGCCCCGCCAGAAAAGAAGGATCTCCTTCCTTCCCCCCCCTCCCCCCCCCCCCCACCTTGCCGACGAGCTGGACGATTTCGTTGAGGTCGTCCTCCTTTTGCAGGATCTCGCGCGCGGCCTTGCGCACGGAGACAAAGTCCGGGTCGAACTTGTCGTAGAAGGCCTCGAGTCCCTTGGTGTACTTGGAGTAGGAGATGAGCCAGTTGACGGAGGGGAAGTGCTTGCGCTGCGCGAGCTTCTTGTCGAGCCCCCAGAAGACCTGGACGATGGAGAGCGTGGCGGTGGTGACGGGGTCGGAGAAGTCGCCGCCTGGCGGGGACACGGCGCCCACGATGGTGACGCTGCCCTCGCGCTCGGGCGAGCCCAGGCACTTGACGCGCCCGGCGCGCTCGTAGAAGGAGGCCAGGCGCGCGGAGAGGTAGGCCGGGTAGCCCGAGTCGGCGGGCATCTCGGCCAGGCGGCCCGAGATCTCGCGCAGCGCCTCGGCCCAGCGCGAGGTGCTGTCGGCCATCATCGAAAAGTTGTAGCCCATGTCGCGGAAGTACTCGGCGAGCGTGATGCCGGTGTAGATGCTGGCCTCGCGCGCGGCGACGGGCATGTTGGAGGTGTTGGCCACAAGCGTGGTGCGCTGCATGATGCTCTCCTCGCGCCCGTCCGGCGTGGTCATGGTCAGCGCGGGGAAGTCCATGAGCACCTCGGCCATCTCGTTGCCGCGCTCGCCGCAGCCGACGTAGATGATGCCCTCCGAGTTGCTGTACTTGGACAGCGCCTGCGAGATGACCGTCTTGCCGCACCCAAACGCGCCCGGAATCGCGCACGTCCCGCCCAGCACGCCCGGGGAAGAGCGCGTCCAGCACGCGCTGCCCCGTCAGCAGCGGCGTGTTGGCCAGCAGCTTCTGCGCCACGGGCCGCGGCGCGCGCACCGGCCACAGCTGCAGCATGGAGTACTCCTTCCGCGCGCCGCCAAACTCGACCTCGATGATCTTGTCCGTGATGCTGTAGCTCCCGGCGGGGGCGATGTAGGAGATGGTCCCGCGCGCGCCGGGCGGGAGCAGCACCTTGTGCTCCATCAGCGTGTTCTCGTGCACCACGCCGTAGATGTCGCCGCCCGTGATGCGGTCGCCCACCTTGAAGCTGGAGACGGGGTCAAACTCCCACGAGGCCTTGCGGTCCAGCGCCGGCACGTCCACGCCGCGCGGGATGAAGCACGAGTCGCTGTCCACCGCGATCGACTTGAGCGGGCGCTGGATGCCGTCAAAGATGGTGCCCATGATGCCGGGGCCCAGCTCCACAGACAGGGGCTGGAGGGGGGTGGAGAAGGAGGAGTATAAGGGGAGAGGTTGAGAGAGGGGTGATTGAAAAAATCTATGGACCACCAAAGCATGCACCAACTCTCACACACCTTGCCGGAGCGGACAACCGTGTCGCCCACCGTCAGGCCCGAGGTATCCTCGTACACCTGGTGTTGGAGAATGAATAGCGTATAAGCAACAATATGTCAGCAAGCAAAGGCCCAGAGGTTGATGCTCGACGTCTGCTGCCCCTCAAATGTCAGTCCTTGACTGCGAGCCCATGGAGGGTTGGTGTGACCCATACCACTCACGCAGCCTCCCCCGCCACCTCACCTGGATGGTCGCCGTGTCTCCCTCGAGGCGAATGATCTCGCCAATCAGCTTGTCCGCGCCCACGCGGACAAGCTCGTACATGGCAGACCCGCTCATGCTGCTGGCCACCACCACCGGGCCGGAGACCTTGCGGACGTACCTGAGAGAGTCGAGGGCGCCCGCGTGAGGCATCCGCGGCGGGTTGCCAACAAATTCGCCACGCACCCTGCCTCGCACCCACGGCCGCGGGTGCCCCGAGCAAAGACCCCGGCCATCGCGGCGACCCGAGCCCTGGCGCTAGCCCTCCCCATGCACGGCCGACTCACCCATAGGCCCGCTCGCCCGTCTCGACGTCGCGACCCATGCTTCCCGACTACTTGAAGATAGGCCCTGTGCAAGCGATGCTGCGAGCTCGAACAAGCCCCGCCACGCGACAAGGGTTTGCGGACTCGGAGCGATCCCTAGCGACCCCTGCTTCGGACAGAAGCACCGGGTAGCAGAGCGGCAGAAGGAATTCTGGACCGGTACCAAGGATATTTGTGTGGTATGGTTTGACGCTCCCCTGGGCCAGCAGGTTGTGCTGGTGGTGGGCCCACATCCCGGGGAGAGATTCTTCCCATCGCTCGCGGGGGTGATGAGATGCGGTCGGGGATTTCGGTAGCCCCATGCCGGTTGACCTGCCCTCCGCAAGCGCTAGGGCCGGAGGGTGGCATTCCAGAGCACGGAGGTGCTCGTTGGGGAACTTGAAGGAATACGGTCACTATCATGAACGATTATATGGTAGCATAATGGTCTGTGGTATGAATCGCGGATGTCCTTGTCCGCGACATGTCTGGCATGGGCTCGCATAGTGGGCAGATGATTACACATTACAAGGCACGTACAGACTGCTCAAGAGTCACAAAATGAATATAGTAGCGATTTCAACAGCGCAGATTGCGCGAAAGCAGAGGTACGCTGTTTGAGCAGCCATACTGATCTGGGCTGGTAACATCTTGCCCTAGTGAGCAGCATGCCCGGGCTCGTTCCAGCGACCAAAATTGCCAAGCTCTTGAACTGAAACCCTTCCCTCAAACAATTAGAGCGGCGTTGGAGGTGATTGAGGCTGAGAATGAACGGCTCAAGGAGCAGCTCCTCCTGGAAAACAAGCTCAGCGTGCACCCTCCGACCCCCAGCGGCTGGGCACTGCTGTCCTCTTTGCAGGCCGAGGCCGATGCCTTTAGCAGAAAGGTGACTAACTTGGTCTAGGAGGAGGCGGTGTGGGAGTTGGTGCACAAAAAGTCGGCTCTCACTGGCCTCTTAAGGATGTTAACACACAAAGTTGCAAGTGTTTGCATCATGATGAATCTTCCCGAATTGGCCCTCAGATCGGCGAAGCCCAGCGCCAGCGTGCGGCGCTGGCTCGTGCCATCACGGTGCTGGAAAGAAGCGTGCGGGAGAAGCGGCGGCAGCGAGGGTCGCTGGACAGCTGTTCGCAGGCCGTCATCCAGGTGAAACCATGGCTGGCAAGGATTTCGCAGAAGATGAGGCTCGTGGTTATTCTATTCACTTCATGCCCCCCTCCCTCACCCTTCATACTCTGCCAGGGCCGGCGTCGACTGCGGCTGCTGGAGGACCAGTTGGAGGCGGCCTCGGTGCGGCAGAGCCAGATGATGCTGGCCAGGTCCCAGAGCCGCGACCACGTCAGGACCCTGGACCAGGAGTCCTCCCTGATGCTCCTCCTGGCCGCCCGGACGAAGCAGTGGCTCGGCCGGCGCAAGGCCGACCTCATGGACCTGGTGCTGGACATCAGCGACGCGCACGAGCGCGGCGAAAAGGCCAAGGCGCTGGCGGCGCACGCGCGGGCGCAGGCGGAGCGCGAGTCGGGCGCGCTGGAGCAGGAGTGGCGGCGGCTGGCGGCGCTCATCCAGCAGGAGCGCGCGACCAGAGACGCCGATCGCCGCGCCGAGCGCGCCGCGCGCGAGCAGGAGATGGCCCAGCTCTTCTCGCAGGACTACCCCGCCCCCGCCCGGCTGGACGTGCCCGGCGGCGCGCCCCGCAGGGGCGAGGGCGCTGGGCGGCGCGGCGGGCGCCGCCGAGGCCGGGCCGGGCGCGGGGCCCTCCCTCGACGGCCAGGGCGCGGCCTCGCCGGGCGTCCACTTTGCGTCGCACACGCAGCGGGAGCAGGCCATCACCGACGCCTTCCAGAAGATCTCCACGGCCACGGGCTACTCCAGCATGGAGGAGCTGGTGGCCAACCTGGCGGGGCTGCAGGAGCGCAACTTTGCTCGGTTCAAGCACCTGGTGGACGTCCAGGCCTCGCTGGCGGCGCTGGAAAGGGAGCGCGAGGCGCTCGAGGCGCAGGCGGAGGCCGCCGAGGGCGCGGCGGGCGCGGCCGCTGCCGCCGAGGCCGCTCGTGGGCGGGCGGCGCAGGTGCGCAGACAAGGGTGTGGGGTTGATTCAAGAGAGTGGCCAACATTGCTGATGCTCTGGAGCATCGCTTGCATAGTAGACTCTGGGTGGTGCCTCAATAATTTGAGCGATAGGCAAGCCTGCAGCAGTTGCACGCATAAGCATCCTACCGCCTCTGCGCACACGCATCATCGTCACAACATCACTCTCCCATGCGCGACCTCCTCCCTCCAGGAATCTCGAAGGCGAGCCGCGGAGACCCAGCAAGAAAACGAGGTCCTGGCCTCTCAACACGAAAAGCTGCTCGCTGAGCTCGATGGGGTGGCCAAGACCGTCTCGGCGCTGCTTGCAGAGCTAGGGTGAGTGATCTAAGGCAGCCACCGCATCAATCATGCGTGTAGTGCGCTTATGTTCCTTTTTCTTAGCTGCTCCCTCGTGGTATGCGAAACTGTATAAGACATGCATCGAGCGCACAACACACCAATCTTTGCGCCCCCCTTCCGCCACCCAGGAGGACCGATGCCGGCGGCCAGGAGCCGCAGGGGGCTCAGCACCAGCATAGAGGCCTGCTCCACACCATTGGCTGCCTGGAGAGGGAGGTCCTCGACCTGGTGGCCCTGCTCTCCCCCGCCGACGAAAGCTCACATGATCCCGGCAACCGAAAGCGTGCCAGCCTGGCCAGTCAAAAAGAAAGAGAGGGCCCTGCGCTGCCGTCCCTCTACCGAGGACGGCGGCGGGCCATGCGCTCGGCTGCACGTGTCCAAAAGCAACCTCGAGGTGCGTGCACGGATGGCGTGATCTTGTAGGTTGCTTTAAACTGCGAGTCAGGGGGCTTGTCAATGGCTTGCTGTCCTCATGGAATTATTACTGGCAGAACTACAAATGGCGCCTGAGCAAATGCCACCCAACTCAGTACCTGGTGCCATTCAGCACCCTCCAAATCAACAATTTGTTTCTCTATTCCTCGTTTCAGGCCCTGCGGCCGCGCACACAGTGCCACAGAGCGGCGATACAATCCGTACCAGGATATTGGCAGATGCCATGATCCTCCCCGACAGGTGCTAGCGTTGCCGCTACATGTTCCCTCTCAAATGCATCTGAGGCATAGCTGATCTCGATCAGTACCCTGCCTGGAGTCTTCTATCGTGTTTTAGAGATGCTAGGATAGAGATCCACGGTGCCAGTGAAATGCAGTACATGTGATCTGCTCATCCAGGGGTCGCACATCGAGGCCACGCCGATCTCCGAGATAATAAAGCAAAGACGAGGATGTATTAATTCTCTTTCAAATCTTGTGAAAATGGTCCAAGGTCTATGCACACAGAACAAACAATTATTTCACACCGTGCCCCAACCCCACTCTATTGCCCACCCCGGGGTCCGTGAGGACCTGCCCTGCAGCTGGCCACGCGAGATGCCTCCCCACCATCACCACAGCTGCCAGACATCAGCACAGCGTCCGACTGGAACGTCATTCCAAAACACAAATCCGAGAATCGTCACTGCATCGGTGCATTGCTCGCCTTTCCTTTTCTTAACTGGTACGCGCACTGCCATTGGCTGCGGGAGGGTCGCTCTGCTTGCTCGACGATCATCATCGATCGCCATGCGGCCGGGTTTTGCCCTTCTCACCACCGAACACGGCACGCGAGCTCCTTGATCGACCATCAACACCGCGTCACAATCTTTTGCAGGTTGCTGTGCCGCAATGCAGATGAAGCTCTCCGCCCCGACGCTGTGCGCCACCCGGCCGAGCCTGGCCGTTGTGCGCCCCGTGGCCGCGCGCGTGGTGCCCCGGGCCCACAAGGAGAAGGCGGAGGCCATCACGGGCGTGGTTTTCCAGCCCTTTCAAGAGGTGCGCGTTCGCGGTTTGGTAGTTGTGGTGGAGAGGCAACGTGACAAGAAGGTTGACATGGGTAACAAGGGCCCGAGCTCGCCTGCTGCGGAGATGATCGATAGTTGCTGCTTGTAGAATAGGGATCTCTAGGTCATTTTTATAAACCATAAATGACACAATGCCTGCAACCTGTTCCTTCATCCCTCCCCCCCACACACATGTAGGTGGCCCCCGTGCTGAAGAGCACCTCGCAGACGGGCGCGCTGAATGACCCGCGCCCCGAGCACAGCTTTGCGCGCTACTCCACCTGGACGGAGGCCATCGAGGCCGCGGTGAACGAGCAGATCAACGTCGAGTACAACATCAGCTACGTCTACCACGCCATGAGCATCTACTTTGACCGCGACAACGTCTCCCTGCACGGCATCGCCGACCACTTCCGCAGCGAGTCCGAGGGCGAGCGCGGCCACGCGCAGCTGCTCATTGATTTGCAGAACACGCGCGGCGGGCGCGTGAAGCTCAACGCGCTGGTCCCGCCCGAGATGAACTACGACCACCCGGAGAAGGGCGACGCGCTGTACGCCTTTGAGCTGGCCCTGGCGCTGGAGAAGCTCAACTACTCCAAGCTCCTCGCGCTGCGCGACGCGGCTGAGAAGTTCTCGGACGCGCAGTTCACGCAGTTTGTGGAGGACATGCTGCACCAGCAGGCGGTGGACGTCAAGGAGAACTCCGACTACGTCGCGCAGCTGCGGCGCCTGGGCAAGGGCCACGGCGTCTGGCACTGGGACCGCGCCCTGGCCGAGTCCAAGGTCGCCACCCGCGCCGTGGGCACTCCCTGAGCTGGGTGGGAGACGTGGCGCGCGACGTTTGTTGTTCTTCCTCCTCCTAAGATGTAGACGGCGTGCCTCAACATACTGGCACGGCCGCGCTTTCCTTTTCGCACGTTTGGTACCGCGCATGCGTGTGCCCTTGCGTCCTCCTAGACCGTAGAATTCGTGGCTTGCCACAAAGTCTCTCCCCCTATATTTTCGACCCCCCCCGGGCCCTGTTTTGAGAAGCGACACCCATTGAAGAATCTGGAGCCACCGAGCTCTGTCTTTTCTAGATGATCTGTAAGTAATACACCGGCCTACGAATGAACGCATGATAAAATAAGCAACACCATTTTCATCTGACGAGTGGCCGCAAGGACCTTGGTGGGCCCACAGGCAGCACCCCTCTCCCCCATCTCCAGCATATTCCCACTTTCCATGATCCGGGAAACGCAAAACACAAACGCCGCGTCGCAGCAGCTGCCGCCTGGACCCGGTTTCATAAGCGCACCCGCTCTCGCGAGACAGGTTTCTTTTGCTCAACCCAGGTAGGTGGGATTGGCGTCCGCGACACGTAGAGAAGAGCACGACCGGCCCACACGGGGCACCCAGCTCGGACATGGGCCTGCTCCGCATCGCGAGGCAGTCGGAGATCGGGGAAGGACAGAAAGTCGTCAAGGTAGGAGGCACTGCAATGGGTAAAGAGCGGTAAATACGACCAGATTTGACCCTTGGAGATCACAGCCGACCCGACACGCGCGCGACAGGAGGCTCGGGGCCGGAAGCTCCTGCTGGTTCGGCAACGAGGGCAGGTCTACTGCACAGATGCGCACTGCTTCCACATGGTAGGCGACGAGGTCTTTGTGAAGATATATTGAAACCATAGCGCATGCCGCGACACAGATTTGCATCCGAAACGACCGTGCAGGGGGCGGCCCTAGAGGGTGGCGACATTGAGGACAGCGGGACCAACCCGTGCATCGTGTGCCCTGCCCACCGGTACCGGGTAGGCTGGTGCTGAGCGTCGGTAACCTGCCCTGAATCCGACCTTCTGCTGCCATCGCGAGCGCGCCGGGAAGCGGTGCTCTGCGTCAGGCCACGCTCTCCTGTCCATGGGCCACGCTGTTCCCTGCCACGCGCAGATCGAGCTCTGCTCCGGCCGCAAGGTGGACACGCGGCTGGACGGCAGCGTGTGCAAGAGCGCAGACCAGAAGCAGCGCATCTACGAGGTGCACGCCGACCCCGACTATATCTGGTGCGTGCTGGCGGTGTTGCTGGGAAAGGCCTTGCCTTGGAAGGTTGGCTGGTCGACTCCCGTCGCTCGTCCGATACGGCGCAGTCCCTCGTGCCCGTGCCCGACTCCTTGCGCGCCGCTCAACCCACCCACATCCACGCTGCAGGGTGGCGCTGCCCGACGGACCCTCATCGCCGCTGCCGAGCGACACGTACAACCAGGTGGCGGCGCACTCGCCCCAGGCCCGAGGCAACTTTGGTCTGTTTGGCAACGTGCCCGGCATCCTGCGCCCCGTGCTGGACCCGCCGACGCCGCTGCAGCCCTACGCTGGTGACAGCGCCCGCGCCCTGCTGCACTCGCCCTCCAGCATGGACGAGGACGCGGGGCTGCAGCTGAGCCAGGAGAGCGACGCCCCGGCGCGGCCGCAGCACGACGGCGTCTCGCAGCGACTCTTTGCGGGGCGCGTGGATGCGCCCCACGTCGCGCGACGAAAGGCGGCCGTGGCGGCCATCCGGGCCAAGGCCTACAAGCCACCCACGGCCCCCGCACAAGCCTTGTCAACGGACACCGTCACGCCCGTCCGGCAAAAGACGCTGTTTGAGACGTGGCAGCTGCGGTCTCAGCAGGACACAGACATGGACATCATGTGACCGCGCGTGCGCCTCTCGAGTTATCTGACCTTTGATTTATGATTTCATTCTTTTTTGTGCCTTGGCCGTTTCATGTGTAAGAGCTGCGGTGTTTCGGATCTTTAGCTTTGCGTGCGGGTGTCCCGCATCGTCGTGCCGTCGACCCGGGGGCATGAAGGCTGCTAACAACGACACAACAGCAATAGCCAACGACGGCAGCGATGGGCATGACGCTACAATATGCTATACTGCCATCTTTAATTTGACCGAAAATTGGTGAATATCTACATCGACGCGAGGCGCAATGGACCTATCGCTCATTTCATCCGAGCTCCGGACGGCTCTCAAGTGTCATGAGGCTGCGCCGGAAGACGCCATTGTCATCCAGGTGCGCAAGTCGGATTGTGACCAGGCGACCATGTATGACCATTCACATGCAAGTATTCAATGAACACCCTTCTCCTTGTGCGTATTCCAGATCCACCTGGACCAGCTACATGATCCAGCTGACAGGGATGCCCTCATGTATCGATCAGGTGGGATAGACTCTTCGTCTGGGTGGGTTTAATTCCATACAGTGCCGATCTCATTACAGAAACCAACACATGTTATTATCAACATGCCATGTGGCAGGCGTGGTGCGGCTGCAAATAATCGATTGGCTGAGCAAGCATGGAGTTGAAAAGCAAACTCCCGTGTGGCTGCGTGGGAGGCTCCCACCCAGTCAGCCACCACTCACAATGAGGCAACTCCTTTTGGCCAAGCAAGGGCAGCTCGTGACAATCCACGGCGTTGTTACTGGTGCTTTGCCGATAAGCAAAATTGTGTGAGTGCTTACTACGTCTGAAAGTTGTGCTGGCGGTTGTGGGTGCCGAGGTGATGGTCGTGAGTTTTGCATTTCAGGAAGTCGTCTCCCCCAACTCGGCCATCCGACCTCCTCACAGATACTGCTGCACAGTAGTGTGCCCGAGCTGTGGGCGAGAGGAGATGCTCGTGCACGGCGAAAGCGTGCCTGAGTGCTGTTGTCTTGGTCCCATGTCGGAGGACCCGGCAAAGCGAGTGCTGATTCAGGTGAGCCGTAGGCGGATGGTGGATTGTATGTCTTGATGGGTGGTGCCTATAGTCGACCATCGTGCTTGACAATCATCTTAGAAGATGCCTCTTTCAACATTCAACAGTGCATCATTCGTTTGACAGGCAAGGCAGGTGCAGGTGGCGCTGGTCGATCCTTTGGTGGCCGGAGACCCAACGGCTTGGAGCCATGACTCTGCTTCCTCTGGCTTTGGGCGTCGAGTGCACGTCTGGCTCCTGGACGTACTGTCACGCGCTTGCCACATTGGCGAGTGGGTCGCAGTGTCTGGGACGGTGCACCGCGGGGAAGCAGCCATCGTGTCGCCGCTGCCAGAGGCCATGCGCACCCACGGCGTGACCACCTGGAGCACCCAGGTAGGACGAGTCTTATTGTTACCCGTGTCATGTGTGGAGATCAAATGGCAACAACGTGGTTGAATCGGGGCATGCGGCAAGGGGTGACTGATGACGGTATACTTTTGGGCACAATTAGTAGAAACATACACCCTCAACATGGCCCGGCGTAGGTCATGGCCACGGAGGTGCAAGCCTGCTCGCCTACAGTGCGCCTTCCTTCGATGTGCCAAAGCCAGTCGGGGCAGACCCAAGGTTGCCTGGACACCCTGGAGGACGTGCTGTCCCTAGCAGAAAGCTGCCTGGGATCGGGCGAGAGCTACCGGCTGGCAGTCCTGTCCTTGCTCCTCAGTCTGGCGGCGACTGGGCAGGGCTGCGCCGGAAGACATTTGGGCTCCTCCAGGTCCCAGGTACGGGTGGAGTAGGTGGTTGACATTGGAGGAATGGAAAACCTTGAGGCTTTGTCGTCACATGCCGCCCTCCTTAGCTGCCCTCATGCGCCATCCCGCAGGTGCACGTCGCCATCGCAACGCCGCACCACGACCCCACCCTTGCCGGCTTGGTCGACGAGCTGCTACAGCTGAGCCGGGAAGCGGGCTTGCCGGTCGTCGAGGGGCGCCTGGGACGAGAAGCCTTGCCACGTGTGCGTGCAGCTTCCACATCAGCCACAGGAGGCCCCTGGGTGGAGGGTGGGCGATTGGTGGAGGGCTCGGGTGGCATCGTCCGCCTCGAGGCCTGTCTCCTGCCGGGGGCCACGGGCAGCGCACTCGGCCGCGTTCTGATGGCGGCCCCGGCTGGCGTGCGCCTGGTCCCGGGCTCCGCAGACGTCGACGTGCACGTCAGCACCAGTCTGTGGCTGGGCGTGTGCGGCGCAGGTGGGTCGAGGAAGGCCAAGCTTGAAATGCTGGCAGAGGCGTGCTTGGGTGACGGACGTTGCGTTTGCCATTGTTGCTGAAGGCAGCAGCGACTGCAACGCTCCTGCATCCATGCGGACCCTTGACGCTTCCCATCACGCACTTGTTCCAGACTTTGCAGCGGCAGGCAGCTTTGACTCTCCAACGCTGGCAGAGCTGTTGGCAAGGCGATACGGCCCAGAATTTCCCAGCCTGCTGGATGTCATGATCATCTGCGATGGCGCACACGCCGTCAAGAGGGGTGAGGAGGAGGGTTCCATCAACGATTTGCTGCACGTGCTACGCACATCCAGCGAAAGCAGCGCAGCTTCCAAGGATCGCTGCGCCCGTGCCCGACAAGGACTCGTCGACAGGCTTGTGCGCGCGCAGACGATCGCGGCTCCACGCATGACGCCCGACGCGCTCGAGGTCCTCACCGCCTACTTCACCTGCCTCCGTCTGGGGGAGGAGCGGGTCCCTCAGTCGGCGCTCCTGGGTCTCGCGCGGCTGGCCTCGGCGGCGGCGCGCCTGCTGGGGAGGGAGGAGATTGTCGTGGTGCCGGACGCCGCAGTGGCCATTGCCCTGATGGAGGAGCGCCTGCAGGCCCTGGTGAGAGGGTGGCGATCTGAGGTGGTTGGTGGGGTTGTTTGACGGAGCACAAGGCAGAACACGCAGGCGGCAGTAACATCTTGACTGTGCTTTGCTGCTCGATCGATTTAGGGTTTTAAAAACATGTGAATCTCACTCGGACACTTCAACGACAACAAAAATAGACACACACCCTACGCCCCCATGCTTTTGCCAGGGCTTGCTGGCCATGCGGTGGGAGAAGCACCAACTGGCCTGGCTCAAGGAGGGCCGCGAGCTGCACACCTGCCTGGCCTCCCTCGTGTCGGACATTCAGTCCGAGACGGCAGCCTGGATGCTGGAGAGCGAAGAGTAGACAGGGACACGCAGGTGCAGGGGTGCCCTTGCATGGCGTGATGTGTGGTGTGCGAGGCCAGGTCGATAGAAACGCCCAGGGCTCACAACACGCCACGCCCCCAACTTTTGTTCTGTTACAGGAGTGATAAATACGCCATGCGCGATGGCCACAGAAAGGTGGAAGCTTATTTGGGAGCCAGCATAGGGCCAGCGGCATCGATCGGCTGAGAAGTGATGGGCAGGATAACGAGTGCGGCCAGTGGGGTGAGAGCAGAGCGGCGTGCACGCTGCGGCGGCGAGCAGTTGTTGGCCGTGTGCCCTGTTCCTCACCCGCCAGCGCGGACACCAAGCATTACAGTTCACGAGCGTCCGTCTCAAACGGCCAGCAGCGGCGCGCGGGGGTCCAGACCCACCTCGCCCGAGAATTTGCGGCCGACGGGGGTCTCCAGGTCGGCCTCCCAGAGCGCCCGCAGCTCCCCCCTGGCCGCCGCGAGGAGGCAGGTGGTGCCCAGCACGCAGGGCACGAGGTAGAGCAGCGCCGGCTGGCCCGCGTCGCCAAACCACTGCAGGCGCAGCGCGGTGTACGTCAGCGCCAGGCCCGCCGCAAAGGCGGCGATGGCGGGGGCAGCGTAGCCCCGCAGCGCGGCGCAGCTGCGCGCGCGGTGCGCGGCCAGCGCCGCGACCGCGTCCCAGCGCGCGAGCAGGACGATGAGCAGGCCCGGCAGCGCGACGTCGCCGAGGCCCAGGACGGCCATGGCCGGGTTGTCCCCGGGCCCCGGCTGGGGGGCCAGGAGGACCATGGGCAGGCGCGGCCCGGCGCCGCCGCCGGCGGCGACCTCCACCATGACGCTGGGCCCGCCCGTGACGCGCGGCTGGATGAAGACCCACCAGACGTCGTAGACAAAGGCGAGGGGCAGCAGGATGGCGGCCGTGGAGAGGTCGGGGAGCAGGCAGCTGCGCAGCAGCGTGACCAGCAGGCAGAGGGAGAGCAGGTCCTGGAGCGCCCAGTTCCAGGGCGCGTCGCGGTGGAGCAGCCAGGCGGCGCAGAGGGCCAGGGAGGCGGCGCCGGCCGCGGCGCTCAGCACGCGCACGCCGCCCAGGAACCAGTCGGAGAGGCGGTTGGCGTGCAGGGCCTCGACCGCGCGCTGCGCGCCGGCCGAAAGGCGGCCGGCGCGCCAGGCCAGGCCCTCCAGCACGTGCTTGACCGGCTGCCAGGCGCCCAGGGCAAAGACGAGGGACAGCGCCTCGACCACCCACTCGCCGCGCAGCCAGAAGAGGAGGAGCAGCGTGGCCGAGGCGACGACGATGAAGGAGGCGGCGGCGTGGCGGGTGAGGAGCACGACGCCGTCGTCGGCGCCGTCGTCGGCGCGCGCGCCCGGCGCCTCGCTCGCGCCTTTGCGTCGGCGGCCGCGAGCGCGCTGGCCACGACCACGCAGCCCACGGCCAGGCCAAACAGGAGCAGGGTGGACCAGTCGCGGCCGTAGGCCCCCGGCGGCGGGGCCGACAGCGAGACGCGCGATTTCCCGAGCCGCGCGAGCGACGCGAGGCGCTCGCCGGCCGCCGCGGTGACGGTGACCAGGTGCAGGCTCACGTTGCGGGCCGCGGCGGTGTCGTTGCTGGACATGAAGACGCAGCCGCCGGGGGCGCTCTCCGTGTCCTCCAGGACCATGGCCTCGTAGCCGGCGGCGGCCACGCGCCGGGCCTTGGTCAGGAAGTCGCACGCGCCGCGGCGTACCAGCGCGGCCCTGCCGGGCGCGGCTGATTCCAGTATGCCGCAGCCATCGGCCGGCTCCACTGCGTCCAGCACCAGGGACTGATTTGACCGCGCAGGGATGGGCAGCCCGATGTCGCTGGGGTAGCCGTACAGGTGCACGTCTTCCGCCGGCCCTCCTCCTGAACTGGAGCTGCGCACGCGCACATCCACCTGCGGACGGAGCGCAAGCAATTTCAATACTCCCACATAAAATCGTGTGTCGAGACGCCCAGGACCCGGATCAGGGAAGTCGATGTAGAATTGGTACCCCTAAAACGCACCCAGGCTCCGTAGCAGTCCTGCTTGACGCCCAACGCGGTGTCGAAGCCCAGCCCGGCTACCAGGAGCACGGCCCAGACCCAGGCCGACGGAGCGCCCATCGAATTGCGCCACAGGGTGCCGATCCAAATGTAGAGTTGAAAATGGCAGACCTGTGTGCAATGCACGGGGGGCTGTACCGGCCCGCTGGGACGCTGGGCCCGCGATCAAGTGCTCCGGGGAACGAGATGATTGCAGGTGCGCGCGATCACTTTTGGGGCTCGCACATCCGGTGTGCGAGCTGCAGGAATCCGTGCCCAGCCAAGCGGAAAGTGAGCTGTCGATGCATGCATTCTACTCTGTCATTTACGATGCCTTGTTGAGCAATGAATGCGTCAAGCCTCATGCCCGCTCGGGCCCTCCCGGGCGGCCAGACCCCGTTTCGGCCCGCGGTGGTGGCCCGGCCCGGCCGCTTCCTTCTACACGGATCGCCCAGGCCCAGCACGCAGCTCAGGGCCCGCGAGTACCAACAGTCGGGAAGGGGCCGCAAATCAAAGGCCCCCGGGAACGAGCGGGGTGGAGGCGGGTCCGGCACGAGAGGCCGGGGCTGGCCTGCCCCAGGCAGGGGCCGACCCTACGGCGGCCGCAGGCGAGGCGCAGAGGAGGAGGACGATGACCTGAGCCTTGCCTTTTTGCGTCGCAAGATGAACGGCGACTACATCGCCCAGGAGGAGGAAGAGGAGGAGGAGGAGGAGGAGCACCAGTACGACGACGACGACGACATTGTGCCTGAAGGGGAGGAGGACGGAGGACGACGAGATGACGGAGGAGGAGTACCGGGCGCGCGCCCTGGCCCGGGCCGCGGCAGAGGACAGCGACGAGGACGACGACATCGTCGAGGACGACAGCGACGATGAGGAGGACGAGGCGCCGCCGAGCGTCGACGAGCGGCGGTGGGTCCCCGTCGCGTGGCTGGGCCGGCGCGCCCCCAGCGAAGAGGTCGGGGACCTCGAATCCATCCTGGAGGACGAGGATCCGGTGGTTCTGGATTATGACCTCAGCACGCACCACAGGGACCCGCGGTACCGGGCCTGGCTGGCGGGCGAGGGCGACGACGACGACGACGAAGAAGACAACGAAGCCGCGAAGAAAGCGCGGGCCAAGAAGCCGCGCAAGTACGAGAGCGAGGTGGTCCAGGTCCGGCGAGTCACCAAAGTCGTCAAGGGCGGCAAGCAGCAAAAATTTCGGGTTGTGGTGAGTGTGAGGCTCGAGTCTGACTTGTGCGGGTTTTCCAGATGAGCCTATTTTGGACGAGTTTGCGCTTTATTCTTTTATGAACTCTCACAACAATCCACCTCGTCCACCTCTGTAGGTGGTGGTTGGGAATAAAAAGGGCAGAGTCGGCGTGGCCGTGTCGTCCTCCAAGGAAATGACGGATGCCGTCGCCAAGGCCTCGCTCAAGGCGGAGCCGCGAGTCATCCGCGTGCCGCTGACCAGGCGCACCGGCACCATCCCGCACGTCGTGTCCAGCAAGTTCAAGGGTGCCAAGGTGTGAGGAGGAGGGGACTTTCGGTTGGGTTGCGGAAGGGCAGCGTGAGTATATTGCTGGCAATGTGGACCATTGACTGGCGGCGGTGGCTGCTGAGAAACAAGGCCTTGCAGACATGTGCTCAAACACATCTAAACTCACACACCCGCTCCTCCACATTAGGTGACGATTCGACCCGCGCCTGCCGGAACAGGGGTCATCGCCGGGGCAGCGGTCCGGGCCGTGATGGAGATGGCGGGCATCCGCAACGGCTTTGGCAAGCAGAATGGGGGCAGCAATGCCATGAACAACGCCAAGGCTGCGATCCTGGCGCTGACCCAGCTCCGCACGCCCTCCTCCTACGCCCGCATGCTGGGCGTGCCCGTGGAGGAAATCCTGGCGAGGCAAGGGCCCCGGCGCGGCCGGCGCGGGCGGGAGCCCCGCACAGGCCCTCGGCCCGACACTGTGCCTCCTGCCAGCGACGATGAGGAGGATGAGGCTAGCGACTCTGAAGACCTTGACGCCGAGGAAGGTCTTCTGGAGCAGACTTTGTGAGGATCCGATAATCTTTTGCAATGCAGCCTACCGCCGACGCGCATGCATTAAGAGATACTTCTGCCCCGTCGCTGTTGCTTACAAGACAAATCACACAGTGTGGGGCAAGGCGTGCGGCACCTCAGGACAGAGCAGCATCTGTGTCAGAATGAATGGCTTGACGGGGAACTGGCATGGGGCTGCGCCAAAGCCGGCCGGCTCAGCCGACGGTCGTGACGTGCTTGAGCAGGAGGTCCAGGACGGCGCTCTTCTTCTCGGAGATTGCCTTTTGCACCGACTTGACAGAGGCGTCCGCCTCGTCGGCCATCTTCTTCGCCAGCTCCTCCGAGCTCGTCGTGTCCTGAGAGCATCATAAGGGAGGGTGGGTGGGTAAATGGGGTGAGTACTGAGGGTGAGGTGCGGGCAAGCATCCGGACAGGCAGGGACTCTGGCGCACAGGGCATTAACCATGATACCACGCGAGAAGGCCCAGCACTGCCATCGCCGCACACTCCTCTACTACTACTTCCAACGCCACCATCCCCTAGCCCACGCACGTCTGTCTGCAGGCGCTTGAACTCAGACTCGCGCTGGGCCTTGTAGGCCTGAACCTCCCGGTCCGCCTCATCCTTTGCCTGCTTCAGCCTCTCTGTCCGAGCTGCGAGATGAGCGTGCATGGAACAGGCTCTCAGTACATATGAAGCTCTCTCTTGGCGCGAGTCACCCGCCCTTCAGGCCGTGCACGCCGTATCAAGGTCTCTGGCCCGGGCCCTTTCCCCCAACCCCAAGCGCACCCTGGCGGGCCTTGGCGACGATGGCCTGTGCCTCCTTTTCCGCAGCGAGAAGGCGCTGAATGCCGTCCTGTCCCGCTGGCACCTCCATGGCTGCGTGTGTGAGGAACGGACCGACGATGCCCCCGGGAGGACGACCCTCCTACTCCAACCCAGGTGGAGACGGGACGATGGGCAGCTGCGCAAACCACGGAGGCTCAGGAGAAACAGGTCAAGGGTCAAGGGTGCGAAATCAGAGTCTCATGCTGCGCGTCGCTGCCCGATGACCAGGGCCGGGGGCGGGTCGCTGGGGTTTCCCCAGGGCAAAGGGATCGAGGATCTCTTCGCGCGTCCGAGAGCTGGGAGGGATCGGGCTGGGGGTCCGCAATCTTGTATGATCCCGGGACGAACGGCGACCGTGCCCCAGCCGCCCGGTACTTTGCAGGCCAGGGCGTCAGGCTCTGTCCTTTCCCAATCGGCTGGTCATCATGTCGCACCGCAAGGTAGGAGGATGTTGTGGGTGCAGGGGGCGGGCGGCCGAGCCCGTGCGGCGGAGCTCGCGCGCGCGTGGGCGGCCCGAGCTGGCCGGCTGGCTGGGAAAGCTCGGATTCCTCTCGCGACGCCGCGCTGGAATCGAGATGTTTGCACTAAAAATGCATGTATATGCGTCTACGAGAAGCATAGAGTCAGTTTGCGTCCCCTGCACGCCCGCCGAATCACCCCCCGAATCTCACGCTCCTTGCCGCAGTTCGAGGCTCCCCGCCACGGTCACCTGGGCTTCCTGCCCAAGAAGCGCTGCAAGCGCGGAAAGGGCAAGGTCAAGTCTTTCCCCAAGGATGACCCGGCCAAGAAGCCTCACCTGACCGCCTTCATGGGCTACAAGGCGGGCATGACCCACATCATGCGCGACGTGGAGCGCCCCGGCTCCAAGCTGCACAAGAAGGAGGCCGCCGAGGCGGTGACGGTGATCGAGGCGCCGCCCATGGTGGTCGTTGGCGTGGTGGGCTACATCAAGACCCCGCGCGGCCTGCGCTCGCTGGGCACGGTCTGGGCCGAGCACCTGTCGGAGGAGGTCCGCCGCCGCTTCTACAAGAACTGGTACAAGAGCAAGAAGAAGGCCTTCACCAAGTACGCCCAAAAGTACGCCGACGGCAAGAAGGAGATCGACGCGCAGCTGGCGCTGCTCAAGAAGCACTGCCCGATTATCCGCGTGATCGCGCACACCCAGATCCGCAAGACGGCCGTCAAGCAGAAGAAGGCGCACGTCATGGAGATCCAGGTCAACGGCGGCGACGCCGCGGCCAAGGTCGACTTTGCGGTGGGCCTGTTCGAGCGTGAGGTCCCCGTGTCGGCCGTGTTCAACCAGAGCGAGATGATCGACACCATCGCTATCACGCGCGGCCGCGGCACCGAGGGCGTGGTCACGCGCTGGGGCGTGTCGCGCCTGCCGCGCAAGACGCACCGCGGCCTGCGCAAGGTCGCCTGCATCGGCGCCTGGCACCCGGCCCGCGTGGGCTGGACCGTGGCCCGCGCCGGTGCGCTGGGCTTCAACCACCGCACCGAGATGAACAAGAAGATCTACCGCATCGGCGTCAAGGGCGAGGCCAGCCACTCCGCCACCACCGAGCACGACGTGACGGTCAAGGACATCACGCCCATGGGCGGCTTCCCGCACTATGGCGTCGTCCGCGAGGACTACGTCATGGTCAAGGGCTGCATCCCGGGGTCCAAGAAGCGCGTCATCACGCTGCGCAAGTCGCTGCTGACCCACACCAAGCGCTCCGCGCTGGAGGAGATCACGCTCAAGTTCATCGACACCTCGTCCAAGTTTGGCGCCGGCCGGTTCCAGACCTCGGAGGAGAAGGCCCGCGCCCTGGGCCGCGCCACCAAGGCCTGAGCAGTGCCTTGTTGCTTGGGTGGCGGGCGGGAACATTGGTGTGCGCGTTCTTCTGGCATCTTGCCTGAATGATAACAATGTGCGCCTGTTTGTTTCCAACTGGTCACCCATGCGTTCGTTCAGCACGTGTGTGTAACACCACCGCCGATGAGGACAACAAGGGGATGACAAAGTAGAAAGGGCATGGCAGTACAAAGCATTCCCAGAGGATACAATCATATAATGCCAATCTTGAGTAGTATTACAAAGGCAATAATTGTCGAATAAATGCAGTAGTCGACTCCCCTGTCGTCTCCTCTACTACTGCCAAAATGACTGCCACCCGCGTAATGGATGCTGCCCCAGATCGATCTGGGATCGCGCGTCCGTCCGTCAGCACGGCCTCTTGCATCGAGCCACGAGTGAGAGGCAGGTGGCCACCTGCCTCACTCGAATGCAGCGCGCATAATGGCAGCGACAGGAACAATACCCGCTCAGCAGCGTGCTTGACCCCGTTGGCGACGAAGGAGGCCGGAAGGAGCCACGGAGCCTCAGATACGGCCCCCGGTCTCACCATGGCCGTCTCCACCTGAGCCGAGGCATGGCAGCGCAGGAACGAGTCCAGTCCTTTGAACTGGACCTCATTCAAGACCCCCATGACCAGCTCGGCGGGCCCGTGAAGCTCGCAGGCGAGCCCATGACACTCCAGAGCCGAGCCCGGCAGATTGCCAAGGGCCTTGCCCTTGTGCTCACCTGGTACGGGGAAGTGCGCGTGATTTGTGTGGGTGGGAGGGTAGAGGGAATAGTGTTGACGGTTTTGGGGAGAGTGAGATGGCCTGTTTGCCAGCGAGAAGTGACGCACATAAATGTGGGAGCGCTCTGCTGGACGAGACAGGGCGGTTGAGGGTTGTGCAAACGAGGGACAAGCACCGAATGCTGCACAGGCCAGCGCACTTGGATGTGCATATGGACGAGTACATAAAGCTTTGTGTGTGGCGCCCAAAACCCAAATTGCAATTTTCAAACCTCTGCTGCGCAGGTACGTCCTTTCGACCTCCTTGAGCCTTTGGAATAAGATGCTCGTTGGGAAGGGTCGCGGGCTATTTGGAAAGGGCCCGTTTCCTGGTACGCTGCGGCAGAGGGGGAGTAGGTGATTTGTTTGGGTATATAATGATGGTGGTGGGCATTCCATATTGAGTGCCGAGGACTCTGCGTACTTTTCTGGGTACGATCCTGCCTAACCGCTCGTCCCCTCTCCTCCAGCCCCCATCATGATGTCGAGCATCCAGTTTCTGTTCCAGCATTTTCTTGCCCGCTTTTGCCTCTGGACGAGGCTGGTGGAGCGCCGAAATGCCGACAATCACATCTCCTGGAGCGAATACATCAGGACAAGTGCGCAGACAGATTGTTGTGGTGTTGGGAGTGGGGGCGGGGGGCGCGGCTGGGTGCCCGCGAGAGGGTGGTGATGAAGGAAGCTCTTCGTTCATGTATCTACATGACTTGAGCATGCCTCTTGCACGCGTTTCAAGTGGCACTCGCTCATGCCGACTCCGCTTCCCTCGTGGTGCGCCCGCAGTCGTCCCCAACGGCGTGGCGACAGGGCTGGACATCGGCTTCTCCAACTACTCCCTCGTGTTCATCAGCCTGTCATTCTACGTCATGTGCAAGTCCACGGTGCCGCTCTTTCTTCTGGCCTTTGCCATCGCCTGGGGCATCGAGAGGTGGGTTTATGAGGGGTGTGAGTAGGTGTCTGAGTTTCTAAAGCTCACCATCTGCCCCTTGCAAACAAAAAATCGCCTGCAACCCTCTTTCAACCCCCTTCGCCGCTACCGCGCAGGCTGACGTGGGGCCTGGCGGGCGTGGTGATGGTCATCTCGGTGGGCCTGCTGCTGCTGGTGGCGGGCGAGGTGGAGTTTGACCTGGTCGGCTTCATCCTGGTGATGACGGCCTCGGCGCTGGCGGGCCTGCGCTGGACCATCACACAGGTGCTGCTGCAGGGCAGCTCCACGCACGGCGCCGCGGGCGGGCCCGTGGAGGTCATCCTGCAGCTGACGCCGGTGATGAGCCTGGTGCTGGCGGTGGTGAGCCTGGCGCACGAGCGGCTGTGGAGCACGCTGCCGGGCAGCCCCTACTTTGCCTCCTTCGGGCACAGCATGCTGACCGTGCTCATCATCGTCGCGGGCGGCCTGCTCGCGTTTGTCATGGTCTGGGCCGAGTTTGCGCTCATCTCGCACACCTCCGCGCTGACCTTTATGGTGGCGGGGACGTTTAAGGAGATTGTCACCGTCGCGGCGGCCGTGCTCTTCCTCGGGGAGACCTTTACCGCGGTCAACGCGCTCGGCCTCGTCGTGCTCATCGCGGGCGTGGCCCTGTTCAACTGGCAAAAGTACCGCAAGCTGCGCGAGCAGGAGCGCGCGCGGCTGAGTGAGGTGCTGGAGGACGGCGTCGAGGCGGGCGCGGCGGCCGACGACGAGCGCGTCCGCCTCGTCTCCTCCCGACCCAGCAAGCTGCGCGACGGCGGCCGCGCCGCAGACGCGCGCCTCTTTGTCCTCCAGGACGACGAGGACGACAGCGACAGCCTCAGCGCGGGCGAGGCCGGCCGCGACGCGCAGAGTGGGGTTGCGAGTCTCGCCGCTGGCGAGGTCCCGTCGGTCGCGCGGGACGCCGCGGGCCATCCGCACGGCGGGGCCGCGCGATCCGGTGCAGATCCTGCAGCACGAGGGCTCCACCCTCGGCACGATCTCCTCGCCCAACAAGCGCAGCGTGAGCAGCCCCGCTTCCAGCATGCGCCTGCTCTGACGGCCGCCGCGCCCATTTCATTCTAGGGGGGGTGAGACGCATGTCTCGACCTCCTCTCCACCCCAAGCGCTGCACACCAAACAGCAGCTCCTTTTGTTTCGAATGTCCTCCTGTTTGCGTGCCGCTGACACATAGTTGGCTAATTGGTCTGTCGTTTTGTTGTAGCTGCTGCTATTGTAGTCGTAACATCTTAGACAGATGTCGAATGAACAACAGGAAAGTGCGTGGGTGGGAGGTGGAATGTTGCCGTGTTCTGATTAGGCGCTAGCATGTGTTTTGAGTGAGAGAACACACCCTTGCCTACTTGTGCTTTCCCTCATCTGATCGCTTTGTTTAACCATCTGTATAAATTGATTGTTAAAGATGCACTATTCTTCAAAATTTAAAGAGGCAGTCCCTGGTGCGGCCCACGAGGAAGTCAGAGCGTCAGGAAGCGCCCATCAGGGCGCTCAAAGCCGCCCACAACTTTCAGAAGCGGTGCAGATCAGGGAAAGGGCTGAAGGACAAGAGCACGCGCGGAAAGCAGCTCCTCATTCTTCCAGCCGACTCTTGACAAAAATAGGCCGGTGGGACTGGAGGGCGCCCCACAGCAACAAGTATTGCGAGCCGAAACAACGGAAAACCTGGGGCGTGCGACGGCAGAGGTTTGTGGCCCACACCACCACAAGCATAGATAATTGGGAGGTGGGTGGAAGAGCGTGGGTGCTTCAGCAAAGCCTCCACATCAGCATCCGCCCATCACCGCGTGCAAATGCACCGCTTAGGCGCTGGCGGCCTTCTTCTGGCTCTCGCCGCCCTGCTCGTAGGCCTTGCGGAACATGTCGATGATCTCGTCCTTGGAGGCGGGGCGGGGGTTGGTGAAGCCGCAGGCGTCCTTGAGCGTGTTCTCGGCCAGGATGTCAAAGTCCTCGGGCTTGGCGCCCAGAAGCTCCAGGTTGGCGGGGATCTCGACGTCGCCAGACAGCTCACGGATGGCGGCGATGACCTTGGCGGGGGCCTCCTCGGAGGAGAGCTGGCCCAGGCCCATGGCCTCGGCGATGTCGATGAAGCGGTCGGGGACGGCCGAGGCGTTGAACTCCTGGATGACGGGCAGGAGCACGGCGTTGCACACGCCGTGGGGCAGGTTGTAGAAGCCGCCCAGCTGGTGCGCCATGGCGTGGACGTAGCCCAGGGAGGCCGAGTTGAAGGCCATGCCCGCCAGGAACTGGGCGTAGGACATCATGTCGCGCGCCTGCATGTTGGAGCCGTCGTGCACGGCGGTGCGCAGGTAGGCGCTGATCAGCTTGATGGCGTGCAGGGCCGAGGCGTCGGTCACGGGGTTGCTGATGGTGCTCATGTAGGCCTCCACGGCGTGGGTGAGCGCGTCCATGCCCGTGGCGGCGGTCAGGGCCTTGGGCATCTTGACCATCAGGGTCGGGTCGTCCACGGCGATGGTGGGCGTCACGGCGCTGTCCACGATGGCCATCTTGACGCGGCGGGAGGAGTCGGTGATGATGCAGAAGCGCGTCATCTCGGAGGCCGTGCCGGCGGTGGTGTTGACGCTGACCAGGGGCAGGATGGGCTTGGTGGAGCGGTCCACGCCCTCGTAGTCGTGGATGCGGCCGCCGTTGGTGGCCACCACGGCCACGCCCTTGGCGCAGTCGTGCGACGAGCCGCCGCCAAAGGAGACGATGAAGTCACAGTTGTTCTCCTTGAGCATCTTCAGGCCGTCGGCGACGTTCTCGTCGGTGGGGTTGGGCATGGCGCCGGGGAAGACCACCGCCTCGATGCCGTTCTCGGCCAGCATGTTCTCCACGGCCTTGACCGCGCCAGACTTGGCCATGCCGCCGTCGGTGATGATGAGCGCCTTCTTCAGGTTCAGGCTCTTCACGATGCTGCCGGCGGTCTTGAGCGCGCCGGGGCCGATCAGGGACTGGCGGGGCATGAAGAAGGCGTAGCCACCCTCGGGGGCGGGGTTGTGGTAGTTGACGCCGTTGGCGCCGCTGGGCACGGACAGGGCACCGGCCTTCTGCGAGAAGAGTGGAGGGAGGGGTATCGTACATGAGTCGACTGGTCACGTGGGTGCATTCGTGTCGAGCCCGAGGCCTCCAATACATGCCCCGATCACGTCGGGCACGGCCAACCCAAATCGTACCATGGCAGAGGTGGTCAGAGCGCGGATGGCGACCGACTCGGTGGTAGCGGCGGCAGCAGCCGAGGGGATCAGGCGGGCGGCCACGCCACGGGCGCGCACGGCACGGGAAGCGATCTGGCGCAACATGGTGCTAGATGGGCTTTGTGAGAATGCAAAGATGGATCAAGAAGGTTGAAGAGTGCTTCGGGAGGGTTGGCGAAGAACTGATGACCTTTTCCCGTTGGCAGGCTGCTTATATGGGGTCACGGGTCCCGGCGACGTCGTCATTCTCCTGCTCAGAATATTGCAGCTGACGAGGACCCCGACCCTTGAGTAATCGTCCGGAGCCGGCCGACTCGCGCGTGGAGCGGCCCCGAGCTCGCAGCCGGCCTTTCAACTCCCAAATTTGGATCGCATGGATGTTGTATATATTGATAAGAGTTTGGGTGCGGACATCGGGCCCGTCCGTGGCGTCTGGGCTCAGCGGAGGCCGTGGACACTCCGAATCAGACGTGTCGGAACAGTGGACATTTCGCGGATGCGTCACGGGAGCGATCTCGGGCCCAACTCCCACCATGCATGCTCGGAACGGTGCCATTTTGCAGCGTCTGCATGCCCTCGCATGACAAACTGTGCCATTCTGGTCTCTGGGTTGCCTGTGTGTTTATGCTGCAGTTTTTTTGCCGTGGAGAGCGCCGCGAAGCGCGACGATGTCTCGTCGCTCGCCGGTGTAGTTGTACTGGGTGTGGGCCGCGCAGAAAACGTTGTACGCCAGGAAGCTGGGTCGGTAGCACCCGATGGCCGGGTTCTCGATGAATGGAAAGGATATATGTGGGTCAGTTTGTTGCTCGGGAGGCTCCTGTGGCTCCGCGGAGGATCGCGACTGGTCTCGAGGCCTTCGCATGCAAAAAACTGATCGGTCGCGTGGCCGACGACGGCGCCGTGTTACATGCTTTGATCAAGAAGACACAACACAGCAAAAATAAAATTGACAAGAATAATAAGCAAGTTGCATGACGCAAGGTGGACAGCAGTGCAGCAATGCGTGTTGTTTCGGAATCAATCAGAGAGGCAAACAAAGAAGGAACACACACAGACTGTCACCCAGCCTCATCAGTGGCTGGCCAGGGCCGAGTAGGCTCCATCGGCCAAGAGGGCTTCGCCTCCCGCCCAGAACCAGTAGACGACGGCCCCCAGGGCGTACATGAGGGCGGCGAGCCCGAAGAGGGGCCCCCAGGACCCAGTGGCCTCCAGGAGGAAGCCGGACACGGGCACGGCCAGCAGTCCGGCCGCCGTGGCGGCGCTGGACCCGGCGCCCCAGACGAGGCCCGCGTGCCGCGGCGCGGACGTCGAGGTGGTTGGCGCCCGCGCCCGCGAGGGTGAGCCCCGCCGCGGCGGCGCCGGCCGTGATCCAAAAGGCGGCCGCGCCTGGCCCGCGGCAGGCGGCGGCCGCCAGCAGGCAGAGCGCGGGCCAGGCCATGCCCGCGGCCTGCAGCCCGCGCCGCACGCGCACGACCGCGTGCCCGCGCGTGAGCAGGCGGTCGGCCACCCAACCGGCGCCCAGACCGACCAGGCCCTGCGCGAGGTAGGGCAGCACCGCAAACTCGCCCAGGCGCGCCAGCTCGACGCCGTAGCGGTCGCGGAAAAACGTGGGCATCCAGCTCAGCAGCGCGTACGCGCCCCAGCTGCCGGCAAACTGCGCCACGCAGATGGCCCACACCTCGCGGCGCGCCATGAGCGCCGCCGGGCCGCGCGGCGCGTCGGCCAGCCGCGCCTTGTAGCCGGTCGCGACGCCGTCGCTCCACTCGGTGCCGGCGTCGCTGGCGCCGTCGTCCGAGGGCGGCGCGCGCCGAGCCGGGCGTGGGCGCGGCCGGCGCCCAGCCCGAGGGCCGCAGCCACGCGGCCAGGCGCGCCGCGCGCCCGCGCTCCTCGTCCTCCTCCTCCTCCACGATCGGCGCCAGCGCGCCCTCGCCCGCGGGCGGCGCGGCGCCGCGCACGGGCGCGCGACCGTGCGCCAGAGCGCGCGCAGCGTAAAGTGCACGGGCCGCGGCCCGCCGGGCGGCGCAGCCGTGCCTTGCAAAGAAAGCGCGGCCCAGGGCAGCAGCCAGGCCGCGGCGGGGCCGCCGGCCAGGTAGAAGGCCAGCTGCCAGGGCGTGCGCGCCAGCAGGGGCGGCACCAGCAAAAACACCGCAGCCGTGCCAAACAGCGTCGCGCCCGTCACCGCCGCGACGGCGCTGCTCTGCCGCGCGGGCGGGCAGTGCGCGGGAGAGGAGCGAGTGCGCGGCGGGGGCCGCCGCGCCGTGGACCACGCCCAGCAGCACGCGAATGACGATGAGGCCGCCGCGGCCGCCGGCGGCCGCGACGGGCGTGAGCACGCTGGCCACGCTGGAGGCCAGGACCCCGGCGGCGAGCGGGCCGCGCCCGCCCCAGCGGTCGGCCAGCCAGCCGCCGGCCAGCTGGCTGCACAGCTGCCCGCAAAAGTAGGCCGACAGCAGGATGCCCTGGGAGGCCTGGTCCCAGCCCCGCAGCGAGGCCAGCGGGATGATGGCCACCGCCAGCAGCGCCTGGTGCGTCGCAAACACAAAGCTCGAGGCGGAGACCAGCACCGTGAGGCCCCGCCACGTCAGCGCCAGGGACCAGCGCTGGGAGGCGAACGGCACCCGCAGCTCCCCGACCGTCTCGGTGCCCCGCAGCACGCTCTCGTCCGGCCCCGCCACGTGCAGGCTGCCCATGCCATCTGTGCGGAGTTTGGGTGCAGATTCGTGAGTGTGGAAGGGTCAATGCGCTGTTGAAGCAGATGAGAGCTGGCGTGGTAGTAGACATACCTAAGCATTGTCTTTTTCAAGGTATCTTGGTGACTGAGACGCTTGGCCGGAAGCTCAGACCACCCCTCATTCAAGCACACACACACACACTCTTCCTCTACTCTCCCCATCAAACAACGTGACGCACCCAAGAGCAGTCCGGGTCGGCCGAGGCGGAGCGGGGGGCTCATGGGCGGACTCAAGGGCGAGGACAGGGGCGGAGATTGTGCCCGCTCCGGCCTAAAGCGGGACGGCGTTCCCGACATGCCGCCCAGCAGACTGATCTGCCCCGGTCAGACAACCGTCACGCGGCAAGTAGATCAAGGGCTGGAATGTTTCAAAGCATTGCTTGCAAATAGGAGAATGTGGTCCTGTCGGCGACGCGCACCGTCAGCCGCAAACAGCGGTCTTCTCCACGACACTTGTTCTTTCGAGCCCTGACCGGGTCCCCACGAGGTGATCCGAGCCGTGTGCGCCCAATCGAGGCTTGCTCTACATCGCAATGATTAACCTCATGTCGTAAACATTTTTCAGTCTGATTTCTCAGCGTGCTTGCCGCTCGGAGGCGCGCCTGTGATCGCGGACCTCCGTCGTCGATCTGGGGATCCGCCACGGAAGTCATCGCTTGATGTTGTTGGAAGAAGCCTGGACGTGTCCTGTCCCGTCCCGACGGCCGGCCAGTTGTCCCCAAGAGCTGGGAAGCCGCAGTCGCACACGAGCAAACAAGCACACTTTTCCTCTGTAGTAATTCAAGCATGACTATTATAGCAATATAGCTTATTGCCTGCCCAACTGGATCAAGAAGGTTACAGAGACTTCAAAATTGTTGGCACCACCAGGAATCAGAAGATTGTGTGCCGGGGTGTTATTCTTCAAAACGCATTCCAAAATTGTGTGCAGTCGGGCGCGGTTTGGGCGCCGGGACGACCCGAAAATTGTGTGATTTCTGCGCAAATACATAGAAGGGGAGAGAAAATTGCGCGGGAGAGGGAAAGGCGACGAGCCCGTCAGGGCCCCAACTGTGAGAGAGAGAGACAGAAGCGGAAAGGTGACTTTTGCCTTCCTTGCCACAAAAAACTTGGGCAATGGTGGGTGGGCAAGGCGTCAACGCCCCTTGGGGCAGCCCATTCGGCCTCTTCAGGCAGCCGCGGCCTGCTTCGTAGGCTGGCCCTCGCTGCCCTGCTCGTAGGCCTTGCGGAAGAGTTCGATAATTTGCTCCTTGGAGGCCGGGCGGGGGTTGGTCATGCAGCAGATGTCCACCTCGGTCTTGTCGGCCAGGAGTGGAAAGTCTTCGGGCTTGACGCCCAGGACCTCGAGGTTGGCCGGGATGCCGATGTCGGCCGACAGCTCACGCACGGCCTCGATGACCTTGCCCGGGGCCTCCTCGAAGGACAGCTGTCCCAGGCCCAGGGCCTCGGCGATGTCGATGAAGCGGTGCGGCACGGCCTCCGCGTTGAACTCGAGCACGATGGGCAGGATGACGGCGTTGCAGACGCCGTGCGGCAGGTTGTACACGGCGCCCAGCTGGTGGGCCATGCCGTGCACGAGCCCGACGCTGGCCGAGTTGAAGGCCATGCCGCCCAGGAACTGGGCGTAGGACATCATGTCGCGCGCCTGCGCGTTGGCGCCGTCGTGCACGGCGGTGCGCAGGTAGGCGCTGATCAGGCGCATCGCGTGCAGCCCGGAGGCGTCGGTCACGGGGTTGCTGATCACGCTCATATAGGCCTCGATCGCGTGCGTGAGCGCGTCCATGCCCGTGGCCGCGGTGAGGCCCTTGGGCATCTTCATCATCATGCCCGGGTCGTCCACGGCGATGGCGGGCGTCACGCCCGCGTCCGCGATGACCATCTTCAGCAGCCGCGTGGTGTCGGTGATCACCATGAAGCGCGTCATCTCCGAGGCCGTGCCGGCCGTCGTGTTGACGCTCACCAGCGGCATGGGCGCCGCGTGCAGCCGGCCAATGCCCTCGTAGTCGTGGATGCGCCCGCCGTTGGTGGCCAGCAGCGCCGTGCCCTTGGCGCAGTCGTGCGACGAGCCGCCGCCCACCGAGACCACAAAGTCGCAGTTGTTCTCCTTGAGCATGGCCAGCGCGTCCTCCACGTTGCGGTCGGTGGGGTTGGGCATGGCGCCGGAGAAGACGACCGCCTCGATGTCGTGCGCCTTGAGCGACGCCAGCACCGGGTCCAGCGCGCCAGACTTGGCCAGCCCGCTGTCCGTCACAATCAGCGCCCGCTTCAGGCCCAGAGACTTGACCACGTCGCCGGCCGTCTTTAAAGCGCCGGGGCCAATCAGCGTCTCTGTGTGTGTGTGTGTGTGTGCAATGATGAGTGAGTGAGTGGGTGGGCGGGTAAGTGGCAGTTGTTCAACCTCCTCTCACATGATGCCCTACTATAGGATGCCCTCCACAACCCCTTTCCACGACATCAAACTCCATTCGCACCAACCCTGTTCCCATAAACCCAAAAAACGTACGGCGAGGCATGAAGAAACTGTAGCCGCCCTCCATGGGCGGGTTGTGGTAGTTGACGCCATGGGCCTCGGTCGGGATGGGCAGCGCGCCGGCCTTCTGCGGTGAGGATAAGAGAGTGCTTCCTCGATGAGCAATCCAATTGTGTTTGAGATATGTATTTCCCATGGCATACAACATACCAAAGTGCAAGCGCGACCAAACCTAAGACGCTTTCCCCGACCAATGATCCGCAAAACTTCTAGGTGATGTTTCACTGCACTCCGACACCTGTACACCCACCGCCCGCACGCTCGACGTACCAGGCTAGAGGTCGTGATGGCGCGAAGACCAGTGCCCTCTGCAGAGACAACACCAGCATTCAGCAGGCGAGACGCGATGCCCCGGGCCTGGCGAGATCGGGAGAGGGCCTGGCGCAGCATAATGGATGCGAGATGCGCGACGCCGGATGCCCACGGTCACGTAGAGACCCTTTACAGGAATGCCTTGATCAACACGCTAGAGTTGGATCTTAGGAATGAAATTGCTGTTCTACGGCACAAGATGGCCTGGGCTTTTGTACTGGAGGGCACCTGTCCTGGTGCTGGGAAGGTCTGACGCGGATTGTGGGCACAAAGCGGTATGGCTTGCCATGGCCCGTAGCCGGGCCACTCCGACGTGGCTCCGGTCGACGAATGCGATGGACGACTGCCATCAAAATGGAGCCTTCCTGGCCGGGTGTACAGATTGTTTAACCCTCTCATGGTGGTAAGAAAAGTCTTAAACTCGAGTTCTACGTGCTGCCTAGTGAATAAGTGCGAGCTTCGTTCCGGAGTTTTTGGTGCGGCTTATAGCGTGATCAGAACTGATGATGCGGAAAAAGGCCAGCGCAGACACCATGCAGGAAGCGTTTCTCGCGGCTCATGAGCATGAAAAAAGCATTCATACGATCATTATGTAGGATCGCAAAAACCCGGGGTGTTGCATGGGGCTCTCTATCTAAGAAACGCGCCGGTGCGGAGAAGGGACACTTTAACCTAGTCGATCGCGGAAATATTAGGAGAAGCCCCCTAGTGATCGAGAGGTGTGCTTCTCGAAAGGCCCAGCGTACATCAATTTGACAACATATTTGTACATATAGCAAGCTTTTGGCACGGTCGGGGTAGCTCTGCATCCATCTCCTGCCATCATGTTGGGAGGATCCTGCCAACACCATTGCTTCCCTCTTCGCCAGTGCATCGAGTTGAGAGCATGGTGGATACAAAAGATGTGGCAGCAAGCGCGAGTTGGACACGACCGTTCCGAACCAATCTCGCAAGAGCCCCTTTGGAACAAAACTAGGCTAGCTGCCTGGTGGTCAAGGGTTGGCAAGGAGGCCGCTGAGAGAACTTTAGCGTAACAGGTTCCAAATGATGGCATGCTATGTGGATAGCTCCCTCAAGTCAATGTGCACCATTGGAAAAGACTTGAAAGAGGTTCACCAGCCCTCAAATGTTGCTAGATGGTGCCGGTATCCCCAAGCCGCTATGCTAGACGGGTCGCACTGACAAAGTCTGGTGGTCAAGGCAGCAAGCAGTCCCAGCCCAGTCGAGTTGAAAGAGCAAGGCACCCAAGCCCCACCAGGCTGAAAGAGATTTGCTGACTGCTTCAGGCCTTGTTGGAGGCTCCTCGCCTTGCCTCTATACCTTTGTTTCAACAATCGGCTGAGCAGGGAGACTCCTCGTGCAGCATCAGTCCCCAAGCCCTCGCTGAAACCTGGCTTGCAAGGAAAGTTGTCACCGCCACAGGTCCTATCACCAGGCCCAAGCAGACACAATACTGAGCCCGTGCAGCTTCCAGGAAATGAATCGCGAGCTCACAATCATGATGAGGCGGCTGATGCATTGCTGGCTCTCGGTACCTTCCTTTCTGTTGAGGATGCTTGTGCAAGCAGGCCCACGAGATTTCTTGTCGGTCGTCCAATCTTTTTAGTCCAGAGAACGAATCAAGAGAAAAATTGCATCTAGGTATATATTTTGTATCATTCCTTCCGCCTTCATGGTTCGTTCATACCATCCAGAACATACCCGATCCCATTAGACCTCGGCAGTCAAGCTGGATTGGGCGAGAATAGTACTGCGGTGGGTGACCACGTGGGAAGTCCTCGTGACGAACTGTTTTGCTTTTTTTTTTTGGCATGGGCACAAGTTTCGCGATCTGCTTCTACACCTTGATCACGACGACCTGCATCGATACTTGAACTTTGAATGACACTCCCCTGGACTTGTTTTTCGTCCGACTGCACTCGGTGTTTGTGTCAAGCGGGCCCTTGTTGCTGGGCCGGGTTCCCGACGGGTCTGGCGTAAGGTTCTCCAATCATCCGCCCGACCCAAGGCCTCGCTCCATGCGAGTGAAATCATAAACATAGCACACTATGGTGGCCATTGAGCTGACGGATCGGTTCCAGGAGCTCGTGGACGAGATCCAGACCCGACAGGGGGCTTCCTTGGAGGTGCGGGGACGCCCGCACGCCGACGGATGACACTGCCCGATGGCGAGGAGCGCCTAAAATGTTAGCTCAAGCGATCATTCTATCCGACTTGTTCCAGGAATTGCATCAGAAGCAGCGGGCGGCGGAGCTCCTTCGGTCCTTGGCGGCTCGAACCTCCTTCACCAAGGCCGCTCATGAGATTGTGAGTGGGCATAAGGTTGGCCTGGTGCATTGACGCTTTGCGCTTCGATATTTAAATCCCTTCCCACCCACACCATCCGCAGGCGGACGACTTGCGGGCGCTGCGGCGCCTGCTCAAGGAAAACAAGGGCGCCTACGCCAGGGCCAGCTTCATGACGGAGGCCGAGGGCGATCGGCTGGAGGGCGAGGTGGGCACGCTGCTCCGCGCCTGCGGCGCCAACATCGCGCGCCTGCAGGCGCTGGCCGAGGCGACCGTGGCCGACGGCGCCGCGCACCGCGTGGGCGTCGTGCTGTCGCTGTCTGAGCGCCTGCGCGCCACGACGGCCGCGTACGACAAGCTGCGCGCGCTCCGGCGGCAGCAGCTCGAGCAGGCGGCCGCCTCGCGCCGCAGGCGGCAGCCGGTTGCTATCGAAGGGCTGCGGAGGAGACAGGCGCTCGAGGAACAGGCTGGGGGGCCCCGATCGGGCACGGCGTCGCCTGTGAGGCGCCTAAAGGCGGCGCTCTTTCCTCGCGGCGCCGGCGGGGATCGCAGCCCGAGGCCGCGTGAGGGGACGGAGGCGACGCAGCAGGGACCTTTGGGTCACGCGACCGCCTCGCCCCGGTCGAGGCTGGCGGGGCGCGCGCTCGTGCCGGGCGCGGACGCGAGCACGACTGCTCCTTTGCCAAGCAGCTCCGCGCCGCCTGCATCTCCAAGCAGACCGCCAGCTCAGCAAATACTAGGCGCCCGCTCGCCGCTCTCGTCCCCGCAGACGACGACGCATCCTCCCCACCACCACCAACAAAACCAACTCCTGGTCGACCCGGTGGCGGCCGCGCTGGAAAGGGAGCTGGAGGAGCTGAGCGGCTCGGTGCGGCACACGGAGACGCAGGTGCGCGAGGTCGCGGCGCTGAACCAGGCCTTTTCCGCGGCCGTCTCGCACCAGACGGAGCAGATCGAGCGGCTCTACGCCGAGGCGGTGCGGGCCACCGGGCACCTGGAGCGCGCCAACGTCCAGCTGGACAAGACGGCGCGGGCGAACCGGGGCGGGCACTGGACGCTGGTCGCCTTTATGCTGCTCGCGACCCTGGGGCTCCTGCTCATGGACTGGTGGCACAGCTAGCTAGGTATTATATAAGAGGTGATTCTGTCATACCTCCTTTCTTCGCACACCCTTTTCTCCTTTGCGCCCTACCAAGCACGACTCTACAGTGCAACGGATCCGCATAATCGCAGAAGACTACTGGCGAATCGTAAACGGCACATGGCCAAACAAACAGTGAAATAAGGGGGCTGCCCTGCGCGACAATGCCGGGCCCGAGAATACGAAGAAGAGTCAAGCAAGGGGGTGGCAATTGAGTTGACTACCTTGAGGTGAACGCGCTGCGCCGTGGGATAAGGGTCTCGGCTTCTTTTTTAATAGGGGGAGGCGGTGAGGAGAGGGGAGGGGGGGGGCTAGCGATGAGCCGGCCAGCTGACTCAAGAAATAGAGATGTCAAGGAGGAGGACGATCCAAATGGCCTGGCCAGCAAATTTGCTCGCCGCCACTTGGTTCTTCATCATACCAGCTCTCGACTCTTCCTCCGCCACCATTGCCAGCTAGAAGAAGAGAGGAATAACTCCGCATTCATCAGACGACCTCTCTCTCTCCCTCTTTTCAAGCCTGCTGTCCCGGCATGACGTACTTGGAGGGCCTCTTGAGCACCTTTTGCTGCCAGAGCTCGCGCACGATGGCGGTGGTCATGAAAAAGGCGACGTCGGGGCGCAAAAAGTAGGTCTTGGGGCGCATGTTGGTCATGACCTCGGCCCACTTGGTCATCATGGCGTCGCCCTGGCGCTGCGCCTCGGCCGCGCAGGCGTCCATGATGATGGGGAAGCGCCAGAGCAGGGCCGCGCCCTTTTCGCTGAACTTGAAGTCGTGCCCAAACTTGTCGGTCCAGCGCAGCTCAAACAGGCGCGTGGAGCGCGCCGAGAAGTCGCCGGCGTCGCGCATCTCCAGCAGCGTGCGCGCCGCGATCTCGCCGCCCATCATGGCCGTGTGGATGCCCTCGCCCGTGAGCGGGTCGATGTGCCCGGCCGCGTCGCCGACGATGAGCAGGTGCTCGCCGTACGACTTGGGCACGCCCTGCGAGCCGATGCGCAGCGACCCCGCGCGCATGCGCTCGATCTTGGCCTTGGGCCCGACCGCGCGGCTGATGAAGGGGTCCTTCTTCAGCGCGTCCTCGTGCAGGCGCTTGAGGTCGTCGGCGGTGACCGAGCCCAGCTGGCCCGCGGCCTTGCCGGGGCCGCAGGGGATGAGGTAGTAGCAGAAGCCCAGCTCGTCCTTGGCGTGCTTGAAGATGGCTGCGTAGCCGGGCAGCGACCAGCGCGGGTAGAAGCACACGCCGTCAAAGTCGGCGTTGTGCGTGCCGCCCTCGATGTAGGCGCGGCTGGACACGCCCTGCGGCGGCGCCGTGCAGAAGCCCAGCTGCGTCGCCAGGCGCGAGGTCGAGCCGTCTGCGCACACCAGCACGCGCCCACGCACCGTCTGGTGCCCGTCGTTGCTCGAGACCGTCCACAGGCCGGCGCCCTTCTCAAACGCCACCTGCTTGCCCACCTCAAAGCCCTCGCGCAGGTCCGCGCCCGCGCGCTGCGCGGCGCGCGCCACGCGCTCGTCCAGGTGGATGCGCTTGACCGCACCGGCCGCCGCGGTCCCGAGCTTGTGCTGCGAGTTTCCGATGTAGGCCAGGCCCGAGGGCGAGACGAAGCCGCCGTTGTCCGCCAGCTTGATCTCGTCCGCGGCCACCAGCTCGTCAAAGACGCCCATGTCCTTGAGGATGGCCAGCGCCGGGGTCACGACCGCGTCGCCGCAGATCTTGTCGCGGGGGAAGTGCTCCTTGTCCAGGAGCGCCACCTTGGCCCCGCCCTTGGCCAGGTAGTAGCCGCACACGCTGCCAGACGGGCCTGCGTGGGTGGGTGATGGATTATGTAAGAGGGGGGGTGGGGGTTGATGGGGGGCCAAGGGGGTGGACAGGTGGGTGAGTGGTAGGAGTTTTTTCTTGAGATGGCCATTCATGGAAATGGTATCTTTGGGAACATAGATGTATATTTCTAAATTTGAATAATTAAATACAAATGCGTAGTGTCTTGATCGAAGACCGCAGATGAACGCTTCGTTCAAGTGGCACACGGCTGCTGCGCACATCACCCCCCCTCATACACACACACGCTTCCTCCCCCTCCGCTCATCCAACGTCCGTCAAATACTGCAGCCAGCCCCGACGACCATCCCGGCCGCGGGTTGACACAATCCCTCCACCCTCCCGAAAGTGAACATGCGGGCCCATACCAGGCAATGCTAGGCAAAACAAACCACACACATCACAGTTTCAGTGCCCAGATCGCCCCGCCCGCCAGTGTGCCCCACCGCACCTGCGCCGACGATGATCACGTCAAAGGCGTCCGCGGGCAGCGTGTCGGGCGTGTAGGGGCCCTTGAACGGCTTCTTCTGACGAAGGGCGCGCTTGGCCAGCAGGGCACCGCCCAGCACGGCCGTCGCAGCGCCAGCAGCATAGAGCTGCGTGCGCCGGTCGCCGAGGTCCACAGCAGGGAGAGCGAGTTGCACCATGCTGAATTGTTCGTATTCGGTCTGGTGTGCTATGCAAAGAGTCGAGGAGGAGTGGACTGCGGCAAGGGAGGCGGTATTGTTTGAATAATGATGGTCTAGGGTCTGCGGGGCGGGCAGCGCGCCCAGGCTGGTCAGCCACATGCTGCTCCACGATCGGGTCTCGATCGGCACTGGGGAACCACCCGAAAACCCTTCCCTGGCCGCTCGAGACGCTCATGGGCCGGCCCCAAGACCGCCCTTGACACAAACAGACCCTGAAAACCATGCTTGTGGACGGTTAATCGCGATTTTGACGTTTCGGTGGCGTTCAGTATGGGCGGTCGTTGTCCTGACGCAAGATGCATGACGTGATACGTGCTGTTGAGTCATTTTTCGGGTGTGCGGGGAACGTCTTTCACATTGTTCCGCCAGCCACCTGCTGGACATACCCGACCTGAAGCACAGCGATTGAAAACGCCGGGTGAGGGGCAGGCCATGAGCAGCGGCGCGTCGAGTTCCAGCTCGCCTGCGACCGGAGGGAGGAAGATTGGTCGCGGCCTGCGAAGGATCCTGAGCATCCTTCGCCTGAGCTTTGACCCTCCCCCCGAGGCGGACCCAGAGCCGGATGAAGCGGCCTCGCTCCCCAAGACGGGGCGGGAGGAGACGCCCGTTGTGCTCACCAAGCTCCAGAAATGGGTACGCTGAGCTGGCGAGGGTGGAGGGGCGGTGCAAGGAGGCGGCCAGGGATTTGCGTGGCTCCTTGTGATGCGTGACTAGCTTACCAGAGAGTTCTTGTACAGTCCCTTACCCTCTAAATATCCCTCTCATCCTTGAATCGCAGGGCGATTACCCGGCCATCGGGGAGCCGGTGGCGCCCACGCGGTTTGTGCCGATGAAGACGCCCATGTCGGAGGAGATTCTGGAGTCGTGGTCGCTGCCCCTGCCCTGCCGGCACCCGCTCACGGTGCAGAGGCTGCTGCAGGCCTCGGCGTACGCGGGGCACCCCATCAGCGCCATCATCGACCTCGCCAACCACGACTGTTTATATGCGGCCGACATCCCGCCCGAGCTGGAGCACGTCACCGTACGACTGGTTGCCAAGGTCACACCCTCGCGCGAGGCCGTCGACCGCGTCGTGGCCGCCGCGGCCGGCATCTGGCGCCGGCGCCCAGACGCCTTCATCGCCATCCACTGCGCCTACGGCTTCAACCGCACGGGCTTTGTGCTCTGCGCCTACCTCTGCCAGGTGCTCGGCATGACCGTCGACGAGGCCCTGGCGGCCTTTGCGGCCGCGCGGCCGCCGGGCGTGCGCCACGCCGAGTTTGTGCAGGAGCTCCGGCGGCGCTACGGCGACGAGGGCGCCAGATGGCGCCCGCGTTGGCGCCGCACGGCACGCCCCCACCCCCGACGCGAGCCGGTCGCCCCGGGCGGAGCCGAGCGACTGCGCCAGCGGGCGCTGTGCCGGCGGCGCGGGGCCGGCGCACAGCCCGGGCGCGCTGCCGCCCTTGGCGCCCGGACTGCCGCGCTTTCCTCGGCCGGCGGTCCAGGCGTCGCCCATCAGCGGCCTGGGCCTCTCGAGCCGCACGCCCTCGGCCATCAGCTCCCGCGCCACGAGCATCGACTCGGAGATGCACAGCCTGGGGTTTACCTCCCGAGAAGCCCTCCAACAGCTCAGGTGGGCATTTGTTTTTGTTTTTTTTTTTTTTTTTTTGGGGGGGGGGGGGGGGTCTTTGGGTGCGTGCTTGTGCTGACTACGTCGCATTATACTTCTGAGCGTGAAATGTTGTGGGGTGATGTCCATCTCTTCAGGAGATCATTGCTCTGGTCTCTGCAATTAGCTGCGTGAGCAGGGACTTCCTTGCGCCCGACTCAGCACACCTTCCCCTCCACTCCCCTGCAGGGATCGCGATGGGGAGAGCCACGAGCAGCGGAGCGCCGGGGACCGGCTGTCTGCCCTCTTCCATCGAGACGAAGGGAGCTGACCTGGCGCTACGAATGCACACGCTGCCCCTGGTTACTCGACTGCGAACCCCAGCGGGCGCATCGAGGAATGAAGATCCAGTCTTACCCTCAAACCTTCTCTATCATCCACGCCCTGTACTGGACCCGACCGGCGCACATTTTATTTGCTTCATTTCTTGATTGTGCTCCTTGCATGGCGGTTGTAGTGGTACGCGCCAGCGCTGTCACAGATGTTCATCGCACCGCCAAGGATGGGCAGCCCCATTCAGGTCATGCGGATCCGGAACCGCATCCCACCTCCTCGGGCTTGTGGGCGACGCATCACCCGAGCACGCCACGATGCGCTCGCTGAGGCTACATGAGCTGATACCAAACGCTCCAATCGTGCTCTGTGACAGCGTTCCGCCAGCAGGCGAGTGACTTGCACAGAGTATCGGCAGAGGTGGTTTGGTCGCCCGAGGACTGATCTGGGCGTAGTCCGTCGTGAGCCGTACGCGCCTCTCTCGCCGGATGCCACGGAGCGCGGACGTACGAATTTTCTCTACAAGCGTTCTGGCACAAACTGATCCCAACCACCTTGCACTAATCGCCGAGTGAGAGCGTGCAGAGCGTCGTCCCTATGCGCCCGCGGTTTGGGCCGGGCGAGGCCGAGCTCTCCAAGGCCGCGACGACCAGCGGCTCTGGCCCGATCGGGACTGTCAGGAATCGGAGCGAGGTCTTTTTCAGATACCGTCGCAATGCACTGGCCAGCCGCAAGCCCCTTGTGTCCCCTGGGGGAGGCCAGCAAGCAGCGTGCGTGGGTGGTGGTGGTTGACTGATAGCTGGTCTTCCAAGTTTGTGCGTGGAGGCGCATGCGGTGTGTTGTGTCGTTGTTTTTAGTAGTATTGCGATCCTTGCATTGAAAACAAAAATATAAATCTCTCCTTGCCCCTTCCCTTTTCACAGGAGTGAGACGGCCCGCCTCATGGAGTCTGCGCTGGGGTCATCATCGGACGTCGAGGCCGGGGAGCCTCAGCCCGAGTACGTCGCCTTTCGCGACGCGGTCAGGGGCGAGATGGCGTCCATCCGGGGTCAGATGGCGGAGCTCAAGGGCCTGCACGGCCGCGCGGCGCTGAGCCGGTTTGACGAAAGCCCGGACGACGAGATCAAGGTGGAGGTTTCGACCCAGCAGATCACCAAGCTCTTCCGGCGGTGCGAGGCGCGGCTGCTCCAGTTTGGCACGACGCGCTCGCCCACTGAGGCGGACGAAAAGGTAGGTAGAAGGAGAGGGAGTTAGGTGGTGGTGGTGAGGGGGGGGGTTGAGTGATCTGGTGGTGGGTGGCGCCCGGCTGAAGGAAGCGAGCGGAGCCGCACAAGGGAGGAAGTGGCGCCCCTCTATTCTGCAAAAAAGTCTCCAACAATCGACAACGAGTAGCGCTCTCTTGCAGTATTGTCTTACCCAATATTACGCACCCCCCTCCCTCAGCTACCTTCTCGACCACCCACCCTCTGCAGATCAAGAAGAATTTGCAGAGGACGCTGGCCGGGGAGCTTCAGGAGCTGTCCCGCCAGTTCCGGAAGCAGCAAAAGGCCTACCTGGCGCGCCTGCGCACGCGCGAGGCGAGCTCCGGCGCGCTGTCCGGCGGGCGGGACGACACGTTTGACCCCGGGTTCTCGGACCTGCAGCAGCTCAAGGCGGACACGCTGTCCACGCTGGTGGACGACCGCGACCGGGAGGTGCAGAGCATCGTGACCTCCATCCACGAGCTGGCGCAGGTCATGAAGGACCTGTCGGTGCTGGTCATCGAGCAGGGCACGGTGCTGGACCGCATCGACTACAACATGGAGTCGGCCGTCGCGCAGGTGGACCAGGGCGTGGCGCAGCTGGAGAAGGCCGAGCGCAAGCAGCGCCAGGGCCTGGCCGCCACCTGCATCATGTTCCTCCTCCTCGCCATCGCCATCCTCGTCATCTTCGTGGTCATCAAGATCATCGTGTTTTAGAGTGGTGTTAGAATGGGACGGACCAGAGGTGGTTGCAGCGTGCTGGAAGCTGATGGGCCACGCCCCAGCTGCAGCGGAAGCTTAGGGTTTTTATGAAAGGGAGCCAAAGTCTTGCTGACCACTTACCAGTGTTGCCCACCCAGATACTCAAACGTTTGTCAGACAATTGACGGCACCGAGAATTCTCTAAATTATCTTTATCCGAGCACCCATCACTCAATAAAGCAGTACGCAAGCTGGAGCCGAGCTGTACCCCGTCGTTCAAGGATGGCAGCCTTGGCAAGGTTGGGACTCGGTGCCGCAGCTTCGCGCCGTCACCGATGTGCTCGACCCATCAGGACCAGCCATCACGTGTACTTACTACATGAATACACCACTGAATAATCTACACCCTGCTTGCTGCTCATTCGCAACGCCAGGTGCACCAGACAGCCGGCGTCGGAATTGTATAAACGACAGCCGCCCGCGGGCCGGAACCTCGTGCAGGCTGGGGGACACACCCATGACGGGCTGATCGCCGACGGCGAGGGGCCGATGGTCGACCATCGAGCGATTCTTTGTGTCAAATATTCAAGACAAATGTAATCTATTCAAATAGAGCAAAGGAGGAGCGCCCTCCCTTGCGCCGATACAATGGGCATCGCGTCCCGCTGGGAACGGGACTGCTAGATCGCAGCGCAGCCAGCTGCCCAAACCGACGCTCAACTCCTTTTGCGAGCGGGTGCCCAAAACTATCGCTCTTCGACCTATACGACTCCTTCAATCCAACGACATATAACTTCTACATCGATAAGAATTTTACCAAGCCCCCAAAATCAAACAGAATGCCAGCATTGCTGCCTGCTTCCGGCGTATCGCGAACCCGGTCCTCTCACGTGCCGCGGGGCGTGCAGGCCTGAGCGACAGGGGGACGGGGCGCGCCTACACCCCCCCACAGCCCAGGCCGGGCCGCCCATCAGGACCAAGGCCTGCGGGGCGCAGTAATTTTCCTGTGCGAACATCAATCCACAGGGCGCGCATACAATGGAGACGGACTATGTAAAAGCGCAATTATCCGGCTATCGAGGGGAGGTCAGTGTCACAGGGTTTCCGACGAGGGGTCTGCCATTCGCCCGCCCCAACCCCCCGCCACGGCGGATTGCACGGCGCTCACAGTCTAATTTATGTCTTTACAGGATCGTGTGGTGGCCGTGCACCGCGCCTGGCCCCTGGACGATGGCAACGAGGTGTCGGTAGTCGGGAGCGTTCAAGAGTCCCCGACCAGCAACTTCCTGCAGGCCTGCGGGGCCCTGGAACCGGATGCCAGCTCGAAACAGTGCGTGGATACGGTTTGAGATGACGATGCGCATAGTTTATGGGGATGCGACAGGGGATGCGCACGGTGTTGCGCCTTGCCTGCGCCTGCTAGGCAGCCCTACCCCCGGGCCTTGCGCGAGGGTCTCGACCGATACGAGCCCCTTGACGCACTCTCTGTTACCCTTCCCACGCAGATCTGCGCCCGAGTACTATCTTTTTGCGGTGTTTGACGGCCACAATGGCGACGCCGCTGCGACGTTTGCGCAGAGCAGCCTGGTCCCGATTCTGGAGGCCTACCTGCCGTTGCCCGAGATGGCGGACGGCATAGACGGCGCCGCGGCCTGGGCGGGCGCGGTGCAGGAGGCCATGGTGAAGACGCTGCTGGAGATCGACCAGCGCTTTGCGGCGCGCGGCTCCGCGGGCGGCACGACCGCGACGCTTGTGCTGCAGGTGGGCATGCTGGTGACCTGCGTGAGCGTGGGCAACTCGCGCGCTGTGCTGGACACGGGGTCGGCCCTGATCCCGCTGACGCGCGACCACGTGGTGGCCACCAACGAGGCCGAGCGCGAGCGCCTGCTGGCGGCCGGGTGCACGCTGGCGCGCATGGACGTGACGGGGCGGGCCCCGCCATGACCCCGGGGCGCGAGCGCGGGCCGCTGCGCCTGTGGCCCGGCGGCGTCACGCTCTCGCGCGCGCTCGGCGACTTCACGGTCGGCCCAGCCGTGCTGGCGGTGCCGCACGTGATCGCGGCCATGGTCCCTCACGCCGGGGCCCGCGTCGTGGTTGCCTCGGACGGCTTCTGGCGCGCGGGCGGCGAGGAGGCGGTGCTGGGCGCGCGCTCCGCCGCGCTGCGCACGGCGGGGCACGCGCTGCTCAAGGCCGCGGCGCCCTCGGCCAACGGGCACGACGTGTCGGTCATCGTGGCCGACACCGTGCCGCCCGGCGACAGCTTTGCGGCGCTGGCCGAGCGCCTGCGCGCGCCGGCCGAGGCGGCGGCGGGCGTGCCGCGGCCCAAGCGCGCCAACTCGTTCGCGGTGCGCCAGCCGTCGGCGACCAAGCTCTGGGCGCTGCTCAAGGGCAAGAAGGTGGAGCGCAAGGGCGCCGACGGCAAGCTGACGACCTCGTTCGTCGCGCCCGCGCCGCACCCGAGCCCGCACGTCATCACCGACTGCGACGTGGCGGTGCTCATGGGCCTGACCCCCGAGACCCCGGGCGAGGACGACCCGCAGCCCATCTGGTTCGAGGAGTGCGTGCGCGCCGACCTGGAGGGCGCCATCGCCGACGCCTGGCGCGTCTGGCCCATCGCGCGCTCGCTGGCGCTCAACGCGGTGCCGGGGTCGCGCCGCGTGCGGCGCTCGATGAGCGCCACCTCGGAGACGCTGGCCGCCAGCGGCGGCGCCAGCCCGCTCGTCGCGCAGGTCTCGGCCTCCTCCAGCGGCAGCGGCGCGCCCGACTTCCAGCGGCGCTCCATCCTCAAGCAGGCCGGGCTGAGCGAGGGCGGCTCCGCCTCGGACGACGCGGGGCAGACCTCGCCCTCCAGCAAGCGCGTCTCCTTTGCGGGCGAGCAGCCGCCCATCGTGCAGCGCCTGCGCCGCACCAGCAGCGAGATCGTGCTGCCAAACAGCGCCACGCCCTCGGCCAGCATCCTGCTCGGCCAGCTCAGCACGGGCTCCGAGGCCGCCTGGAGCGACGCCGGCTTCAGCAGTTCCGGCTCCGTCATGCCCCAGCCCGCCGGCGCGCGCTCCCTCAGCGTCCCGGCCGCCGTGCGGCGGCCGCCCAAGCCCTCCATTGCCGCCGAGGCGGCCATGGCCCTGGGCAACAGCCCCACCTCCCGCTGGCGCGCCAGCTACCTGACCACGGCCGCCGTCTTCACGAACAAAGGCTCCGCGCGCCAGCGCGACCGCATCCGCCTCTCCTCCTGAGCGCGCGAGGGCGGTTTTGAAAGGAGCAGGCGCGCGGCGGCTTCTGGCCGTGCGCACCGACACCATCGTCTTGAGTCCCAGACGGGCGAGCGAGCGACGATGCCTCTTCCCCTTGCTGCCGACCGAGGACGACAGCTGTCGCCCTCTTTCAGCCTCCAGATCCGCTGGCTCCCCCATCTGGACCGTAAACACACATCACTGACTGAGCGAGCGAGCGAGCGGCTATCGCCAAATCCATTTCCACTCGTTTTTGTGGAAGATGGCAAGCGCGGCTATTTCTTACTTACTAATGGGTAAAGCCGCCGGCGTTCTTTTCTGAGGGTGCGTGGCCCACTACCAAGGCCCCTTTTGTCCACGGTTTGACAAATCATGGACGCCCCTCACCTCCCAAAATCAGCCACCTGATCACGTCAGGGACGGGCCTCTGGTCCTTCCCAACGACACTGCTGGTCGGTGGCATGATCGGCGGGGTCCTCCAACTTGCATCTTTTTCAATAAGCTCGCCTGTGGCTCCATGGGACTCGCTGCGTGAGGTGTGGAGACAAGAGTAGTCTCTCTGGTGGTGGTCGCGCCGGCCTCGTGCCATGCAGCGCTCCGCACACTATCGCACCCTACCTCACCGCAGACACAGCATCCGTTCCAGCCAGCCTAAACCTTGTACCCCCCCTTCCCCATTTCATCATCACCACGTTTTGATATTGCGCATAGCATCGCCTGCTGAAACAGCTAGTGTGTGTTTTCCTTTACTTGTGCGCTGCCTGCTGCCTCATTCTTCTTGTCGGAACCCTCTGCCCTTTGTAACCCGATTCTGCTATAAAAATTGCTGGGAAATGAATCAGGTAGTTGGACCAGTTGTATCGTTGTGGTGGGTCTGGGAGGTTGTGGTCTGTCTAGCCTTGCTACACAAAAGAGTGGCGGTGCTGGCGGCAGGAAATTTGTTCAGTGCGATGAGGCCCTCGCTTGCGGGCATGCGCACGCGAGGAGCAAAGTTGTGAAACACTCGAGGAGAACAAATCAAGCATTCGCAAATTGTCTGCATGTAACAATTAGCAATGGCGCGACGGGGCGTGCTCCTCACCTAAGGGCTCACAGTCGTCGCCTACATGCAGGGCGGTTCCGACACCAGCCGTCGACAGAGAGCTGATCTGACGTGGGCCTGCCGCATCAGATGAATGCGATTGGCAAATCGATCAGGCCATCTCTTTCCCATGTAGGATTAATTCTGGGTTTGAAGTTGAATAGCGCACACAATTTCGGAGTTTCTGTCCAGTTTGTGGGCGCGATCGGCTGCTAGAGTCCACTGCACAGAAAAATCCTCGACGCCATGACGGACATCGTGACGGTCGCCTGGAAGAAGTACCTGTATAGCCTGCATTACAAGCCACTGCAGACCAAGGTGCGTGGGTGATAGTTTGCGGCGCGAGGTCGTCACCAAGGGCTCAGTGTGAGGTCGTGCGTGGGCGCCGTGCCCTCGCATGCTCCCGCACCCGCACTGGCCGTCACGACCGCACCGTCCGCTCCACCAAACACAGGCCCTCACGGCCGGCACGCTGTCGGCCCTGGCCGACCTGGTCTCCCAGAAGCTCGGGGGCGCCAGCCCCATAAAGTGGCGCCGCACGATCCTCCTCTTCCTGTACGGCTGCGTCTACTCTGGCCCGTGCGCGCACTACTGGCAGATTGCGCTGGAGAAGCTCTTCCCCAACAAGGACGACCCGCTGCGCGTCCTGAAAAAGGTGGTCGTGGACCAGCTGGTCTACAGCCCCTTCCAGAACATGGTGGTCCTCACCTACCTGGCCAAGGTGGTCGAAGGCCTGTCCCTGGACACCGCCCTCACCAAGGTCTCCCTCCAGTTCCCCGTCGTCCAAGCCATGGGGTGGCGGGTAAGTGGGAGGAGTGGGAAGGGGGGAGAAGGGGATGGATATTGATTCTGTGTTGCTGAGGCTGGGTCGGGGGTGTCGGTCGAGCGCGTGGCAGGGGCAGCCAGATGCGTTGACCGACCCGAATGTTTGATCGGCAATGATACTGCACATACTCGGGTCCATGCGCGCTTTCTTCTTAACCCATTCCATTCCCCTCTTTCATCCCCCCTCTAGTTCTGGCCCCTGGCCTCCTACATCAACCAAAAGTACCTCCCCATCCAGCTGCGCGTGCTGTGGATGAACGCGATCGCGTTCATGTGGGGGATCTTCATCATGATCAAGAGCCGCGCCGCCCCCGCCGTCGCCGTGGTCAAACGCGTCTGACCTCCTCAGTCACCCTGTTTTCCAATTTTGGTCACCTCACCCCCATCGCATGCGCCTGCCACCTCTGTTTCTTGCTCGGGAATGGAGCGAGGGCCTCGTCTCTCATCGTCTGCAGGCGCCCCGTCGGCGCCCCCGAACTCATCTCACTCGGCAGATCACGATTGTACATCATTTCTTCAGTAAAGCGAATGACATTGACGAGAGGATCGCGGTCAGAGTTGACGCCGATGAGAGGCGTATGGAGCCAGTGACGCATACAGCTCATTCTACCGACATCGCCCTACTTGATCGTCGAGTGGAGCGTCCCTGACGCATAGCCGTTGTTCCAGGGCCGGGACCAAGGCGTCACGCTGTCTGCCTCTAGGACTGGCGGCTTGGCTTCCGGCTCCGTGGCGGCATCGGCCCTGAGCAGTCTGCGAGAGGGTGGTTGGTGGATTGTAAGGAGAAGACATGCGATGGGATGACTTGCAAATGGCCAATACACAAGGCACCATTTAGTTAGATGCAGCATTACCACGCGGCCAGGCACAGTCGCCCACCCAGCCCCCAGTCCATTCAACACGACGTACCCCTCCACCCACTCCAGGAGGCGCGGGGCGTCCTTGAGAGAAGGCACCTCGGCTACCGGCGCGCAAATCTTTGCCTCGCCGCCGCTCAGGTATGCGACGTGCGTCGGCCAGTCGTCCAGCCCGTCGAAAATGTGCGTTGCCTGTGGATGAATGGGCGGGAGTAAGAAAGGGACTGTCTGGGTACAGGACAGCATGGCTGACTGAAGTAGACTCCACTCTTGTGCAACTGGGCATCCTCAGTGCGCCGGTCCATTCGATATAGCAAAAGCGTACATAGATGACAGTGCATCCCCGCGTCTCTGTCTCCTCCTTGAGAAAGTCCAGCAGACTGGATCGAGCCAGCACGTCCAGATCCACCGTGATCTCGTCGAGAAGAAGGACCTGATGGTGGATTTGCCCCCGGCGAGGAAGATTGTTGCTGAGATCCACAGGACACGCCATCTCAAAACGATACACACACACGCCCCCCATCCACCCACGCCAGAGCCGACCTTGAACTCGTGCAGCAGACCCATGGCGATCTGCACGCGGCGGCGCTGGCCATCCGAGACCTGGTGAAGCCGCCAGGAAGGTTCAATGTCCAGCACCTCGATCAGGCGCTCACGCCGCTCGGCCGAGACGCCCCTGACGTTTTGGAGCATCTGACCCGCCGCTATGTCTCCCTGTGGGATTGTCACAGTTTTAAGAGGACAGTAGTGGACGTATAGATGTGTATTCAAGCAGATGACGTTGTGTGACATAGATTTGGTATTCCTTTAAATATAGAGGCACCCCGCTTTCAAGATCACACAATGCTACCCCTCAAAACCTCGCTCAGCCACCCCAAAGTCCGCACCACCATTCAAATTTAAACACCCACCCACATTACTCACCGCAAGGGGCACTTTGTACCCGCCAAAGGCGACATCGCGCTCCCACTCGCCGCCGACATACCCCAGCTGGTGGCTCGAGGTCAGGTGGGTGGCGTGGAAGGGCGACTCGCCCAGCACCAGCACAGCCTCCTCGCTCACCATGTGCTGACCCCCAATCACTTTGAGCAAGGTCGTTTTACCGGCGCCGTTTGCACCCAGCAACAGCACGCGCGATCCGGCAGGGAACTGGCACGTCAGGTCCCTGACTACTGGCTGGGTCCCCGGCCGGGGCTTGCCATCTGGGCGACAGAGCAGGGAGACAAGTGAGGCAATCCTCTGCATGAACTTCATAATGCAGGCCATTTACATGACACATGCGAGTGGGATCGCCCCCTAGCACTCGAATCGCACCTGTGGTAGGGTACCAGAAGCTTAAGTGCCTCAGCTCAACCTGCTCGAGCGCCATGCCTGCCCGAGTCACGTTCAATGGACCCGACAAACAACAATGAACGTTTGTTTGTTAAATTGAGCGTGCGGAAACAGCCTTCTTTGGCTTTGATCAGGAGTTCTGGAGGGGCTGCCGACCATGGTCCCGGATTCCTGCCACGTGCCGCTAGCATTGAAGGCCCAAAAGGGGTCTTTGCCAATAGGGCGACGCACTGTGGCAGTCACCAGTGCTACTGGCGTCTGTTCCTCGAGTGCGTAACAAAATGCCGTAAATAAACAAAGAGAACCTTTTCTACCGTCAAGTCCTCGCACTCGCTGGCAGACACCAAGAGAAACAGGTGGCAATGAGGTTGACCACAGCCCAGACTGTCAACAACCGCCCCATCCCCGCTCATGTATCATCAAACTTAATTCCATCCCTTGACCACCCTACTTGAAAGCAAGTATAATCCGTTCTGTGTATGTGTCATGTGTCGCTCACTCTTGAATGTTTCATCACACGCATCAAACGGAATCAAATCATGGTACCCTTGACTGGAGGCGGCGCGGTCGGCGCAGTCTTGGCGACGACTGGGGCGGGCTCCTCGGCCGCCTGGGTCTCCGCGGGCGCTGCCAATCGCTGCTTCGCCTCCAGCAGCACCTGCTCAATGCGCCGGCCGAGCGACCAGCTGCTTCCGTGCATGGCCTGCTCAAGATCGGCGATCAGCTTTTTTTGCTGCCACGTGAGCTCCTCCACCCTGGCATCCTCCCTGGGCAAGAGAGCGGGGAGGCGGAGGAAGAATTGGTTCCGTTGCAAGGCATGCCAAAGTGGGTCGATCCACATACCACATTCAGACGTCGAACGACGCCTTTCGTCATAAGAATTTGCTGCATCACAAGCACTTGGATGCCCTGCCGTCGCCACCAGCTGCGCACCTTTGCCGCTGCCCCTCCAGCGCCCTGCGTTCCCGGTCAGTCTCCGATCTCAATGCCTGCAGCAGAGAAGAGATGGGGTGTGTTGCAGATGCTTATCAGAAATAACAAAGAGTCCAAGCTTGTGCAATTGAAGCGTCACCAAAAGCAAAGCCTAAGAACACACAGTCTCCTCCCTCCTTAACCCCACCAACAACCCATTTCCCTCTTCACCACCCGCACCTCCATCTCGTATTTCTCCTGCAGCCTGGTCCATGCCATGCCGCACAGGAGCCCCGTGGTCACAACCCAGAAGAGGCCTGCGCCATCCCTGTTCAGGTACCGCTGCAGCCTGGCCGCCCAGCCAGCCTGGGCCTTGCTCCTCTGCATCTCCTCGATCCGCTTGATCGCCGCCGTGTGGCTGGCAATGTCCTGCTCTATCACCGTCTCCACGCTCTGCTCAATCTTGGCGCCCTTGAGCTTTTGGAGGGCCTCATTAGAGGTGGCTATGAGCTTGTCCAGGTCCGCCTGGGAGGGGCCCGCCATTGTTCTGCGCTACTGTGCACTCGATGCTGGTCTCTCCCAAATAAGGGATATGCGCACGGGCGGGGAGGGGTTTGGGGGCCCAGCCACGAGCGTGCCGTGGCTGGGCGTGCCGCATGCCAGCGCGCATGACGGAACGGATCGGGACACGATCTTCCCGTCCGCATCCGACATGTGCACGCATGGACGTGTGTACTTCTACCTATCGCATTTCTTGATGTTTTGAAAGGATGCACATGGTTAAATCAGTGAAAAAAACGAGCTGAGTGCCCGCGACTCTCGTGCCTGGGCGTGAGCCCGCAACTCGGGTGCGATGGCGGAGGACCAGCCTGGCGGTCTCCAGCTGAATAGGGACCACCATGTCTTCAAGGCACCATCGCCAAGGACCTCCATCTTGGGTGAGTTGGGAAGTCTATGTGAATGCCTATGAGGTCAGAGGTAGGGTGGCCTACCCATAGTTTTTGCTGCCAATGTTGGTGCCTGACTAGAGTCGATTGTTGTTCCCAATGTTTAAACAGGCCTGGACCGTCTTGCCGCTGAAAAAAGAACGGAGCAGGCCTCCTTGCTTGGTAAGTAGGGCCGGAGTGGGAAGAGATGGTGGCTCTGAATGATCAAGTGGGGGTTGGGGCCTTAGGGCAAATTCTCACACGCTCTGGCTATGGACTAGATTTGAGCATCGTCAATCTAGAACAGCGTGCTAGATCATCAATCGGCGTATCAATCTTCTTGCATCACGATGACCACAGGAAAGCGCCCTGCAGTCTCTATTGGCCAAGAGGATGACGACGAAGGCGGGGCCTCTGCGACCGTCGGGCCCGCGGGCGAGGCCCACCCCGCAGCCGGCAAGTCGTATCGTTTGTCCCGGATGGAGACGCCGTCGCGGCCGGGCGGCCCTGACGTGGGCACGGTGCGGCGGCAGCTCGAGGACCAGCGGCACTGGAAAGTGCGGCCGAGCGGGTCCGAGGCGCCGCACCGCCCGCCGCGCCCCGGCGACCGGGGCGGCGAGCACCGGCGACGCGATCGGCACGATCGCAGGGAGGACGAGGGGCGGGGCCACGGCGACCACGGTCGGCGGTCATCCTCGCACCGCGCGTCGTCCTCGAGGGAGCCCAGCCGCGATCGTGGTGATCGTGGAGATCGTGGGGATCGCGGGGATCGAGGCGATCGAGGCGATCGTAGCTCCCGTGGCTCACACGCCTCGCGCGAGTGGGAGGCCACGCCGCGGCGGCGCGGGGGCGAGTGGGAGGCGACGCCCGCGCGCGAGGGCGAGGCGGCCTGGCGCGGGAGCACGCCGCGTGCGACCCCCGGCTCGGGGCGGCGGCTGGGGCGCGGCGGCGGCGGCCCCAGAGATTGCGCGCGCGGGCTCGGCCGGCGGCGCGGCGGCCTACCAGCCTCGCTCCGGCGTGCGCTTTGCCTCGAGCCGGGCCGGCGCGTCCCCCGCCGCGACGCCCAGCTGGCAGAGCAGTGCCTGGAACCGGGGCGCGAGGGGAGACGCAGCCCCTGCGCCGCTGGAGCGGTCGCCCGACCTGGGCGAGGGGCGGCGCGAGTACGACCTGGACGGGGACCAGGTCGATCGCGACTGGTACGACCGCGAAGAAGGCGGCGAGGCCGCGGACGAGGCGCACAACCCGTTCCTGGGCGACGCGGAGGCGGACCCGCTGCTGCGCCGGCGCGCCGAGGCGGCGCAGCAGCGCCTGACGCGCCGCGACGGCTCGGTGATGACCCTGGCACAGAGCAAGCGTGCGAGCGAGCTGCAGCGCGACATGAACGCCTGGGAGGAGAACCGGCTGCTGCAGTCGGGCGTTGTGCGCGCGCGCGAGGTCGACGGCGACGCGGACCTGGACGCCGAGGCGCGGGCGGTCCTCCTAGTGCACGACACGCGGCCGCCCTTTCTGGACGGGCGCTTTGTGTTCACGCGCCAAAAGGGCCCCGTGCTGCCGCTGCGCGACCCCACCTCCGACATGGCCGTCATCTCGCGCTCCGGCTCGCGCCTGGTCAAGGAGGTGCGTGAGAAGAAAGAAAGCGGGCGCAGCCGCGCGCGTTTCTGGGAGGTGGCCGGCTCCAAGATGGCCAGCGTCACGGGCATGACGGGCGCCGAGGAGCAGGAGGCCGCGCGCCAGGCGGAGATGCTCCGCGGCGAGCAGGGCAGCGACGGCGATGACGACGAGGAGAGTAGTGACGCTGAGGATGACGACGGTGATGGCCGCGGCGGCCAATCCAATCAGCAGCGCCGGAGAAGAAAAAGGAACAAGGCGCAGCAGTTTCGGAGCCACGTGGACAAGAAGAGCGAGGCGGTGTCGGAGTTTGCCAAGCACAAGAGCATCGCGCAGCAGCGGCGCTTTCTCCCCGTGTACTCGGTGCGCGAGGAGATGCTGCAGGTCATTCGCGAGAACCAGGTGGTGGTCATCGTGGGCGAGACGGGGTCGGGCAAGACCACGCAGATGACCCAGTACTTGGCCGAGGACGGCTACACCGCGCACGGCCTGGTCGGCTGCACGCAGCCGCGCCGCGTGGCGGCCATGAGCGTGGCCAAGCGCGTGAGCGAGGAGATGGGCGTCGTTTTAGGAGAAGAAGTGGGCTACACCATCCGGTTTGAGGACGTGACCAGCAAAAAGACGGCCATCAAGTACATGACCGACGGCGTGCTGCTGCGCGAGACCCTGGTGGAGCCCGACCTCGATCGATACTCGGCCATCATCATGGACGAGGCGCACGAGCGCTCTCTCAACACCGACGTCCTCTTCGGCATCCTGAAAAAGGTACTGAGGAGTTGTTGTGGGAGAGGAGGAGAGGGGGGGAGTTATTTGGTTGGGGTGGGTGTTTTGGATGGTGATCGATGAAAGGATGGAGCGCATACAAGAATGAAAGATGGAGACACCGAATGATGGAGAAACTCCCCCTCACCTTCCCCCCCTCCTCCCACCCTCCCTCCACAGGTCGTCGCCCGTCGCCGCGACTTTCGGCTGATTGTGACGTCGGCGACGCTGGATGCGGACAAGTTCTCCAACTTTTTCGGGTCGGTCCCGATCTTCAAGATCCCCGGGCGCACCTTCCCCGTGGACGTGCTCTTCTCCAAGACGCCGCAGGAGGACTACGTGGAGGCGGCCGTCAAGCAGGCGATCGCGGTGCACTTGGGCCACCCGGCCGGCGACATCCTGATCTTCATGACCGGCCAGGAGGAGATCGAGGCCACCTGCTTCTCGATCGCGGAGCGGCTGGAGCAGCTGGGCGAGGGCGTGCCGCCCGCGCTCATCCTGCCCATCTACTCCCAGCTCCCCTCGGACCTGCAGGCCAAGATCTTTGACCCCGCGCCGCCCGGCACGCGCAAGATCGTCGTCTCCACCAACATTGCCGAGACGAGTCTGACCGTGGACGGCATTTTGTATGTCATCGACACCGGCTACGCCAAGATGAAGGTCTACAACCCAAAAGTCGGCATGGACGCGCTCACCGTCTTCCCCGAGTCGCAGGCGGCGGCCAACCAGCGCTCGGGGCGCGCGGGGCGCACGGGCCCGGGCACCTGCTGGCGCCTCTTCACCGAGACGGCCTTTCGGCAGGAGATGCTGCTGGCCACGGTGCCGGAGATCCAGCGCACCAATTTGTCGAATACCGTCCTCCTCCTCAAATCGCTCAACATCGACGACCTGCTTTCTTTTGACTTCATGGACCCGCCGCCCCAGGAAAACATCTCGCACTCCATGTACCAGCTCTGGGTTCTTGGCGCGCTGGACAACACGGGCGCGCTGACCCCAGTCGGCCGCCAGATGAGCGAGTTCCCGCTCGACCCGCCGCTGGCGCGCATGCTGCTGGCCGGCGCGGCCATGGGCTGCGCCAACGAGGTGCTCACCGTCGTGGCCATGCTCAGCGTGCCCAGCGTCTTCTTCCGGCCCCCGGACCGCGCCGAGGAGTCGGACGCCGCGCGCGAGAAATTCTTCGTCCCGGAGTCCGACCACCTGACCCTCCTGCACGTCTACCAGCAGTGGCGGGCCAACGGCTACCGCGCCGATTGGTGCTCGGCCCACTTTTTGCAGTCAAAAGGTCTGAAAAAGGCGAAAGAAGTGCGCGCCCAGCTGCTGGACCTCATGCAGCAGCAGAAGATCCCGCTCACCTCCTGCGGCAGCGACTGGGACACGGTGCGCAAGGCCATCTGCTCGGCCTACTTTTTCCAGGCGGCCAAGCTCAAGGGCATCGGCGAGTACGTCAACTGCCGGACCGGGATGCCCTGCTTCCTGCACCCGACCAGCGCGCTCTACGGCCTGGGCTACACGCCCGACTACATCTGCTACCACGAACTCGTCTACACCAGCAAGGAGTACATGCAGTGCGTCACGGCCGTCGACCCCGAGTGGCTCGCGGAGCTGGGGCCCATGTTCTTTTCCATCAAGGAAACCCACTCCTCCCGACTCGAGCAGAGGCAAAAGGTGAAGAATGAGAGGGTGGGTGGGTGGGAATACACACGCGCATATTCTCTGAGAGAGAGAGAGAGAGTCCGCATCATTTACAACATCTTCTCTTCTTCCTTTCTTCTAGGAACGCGCGGCCAGGGAGGCCATGGAGAGCGAGCTCGCGGCGTCGCAGGCGCGGATGGAGGAGCTGCAGGCGGTCAAGGAGGCGAAGCAGGCCGCCGCGCGCGAACGCCAGCGCAGCTCCATCGTGACCCCGGGATCAGCCCGGCCCTTTACCGGCCAGCGCCGCTTTGGGCTGTGACTGTCTATTGGTGTTGTTGTTGTGAAGAAGGGAGCCTTGGGTGCGTGCAGATGCCTTTGCCGAGATCAATCTGCCTTTAAACCTTCAAATCACACTATGCGCTTGTCTGTTGAGCTCCGTATGCGTTCTGATACACAGGCGACCGGCACAGGATGGAAAGCAAGGTGCTTGCTTCAGAAGGCAGCAACAACAATAGGACGGTTGTAGCATCGGGTTGGTTTTGATTGAGGCTGGCCTGCTGCTGCTGAGCATAACGCGCTGGCGTCGTGAAGTGTGAAGAAAGGGCGAGCTTCGGGTCGTGTGTTCTGGAGAACAGCGGCGCCTCAAGGCTCCACGGTCCAAACCCCACTTTCGTCATCACCAATCCATCTCGCGACCACCAGTTCACATCAGAGCCCCCCGCAGTCCCCGGCGGCGGCGGCAGCGCGGGCGGCGCGCCGCCGTGCGCGGCGCGGATCTCCTCGACCAGCTCGGCGACGCCGATGACCATGATGATGCCCAGCGCCGCGACGACCAGCCAGGCGAGCGCGCGCGGCCCGCGCCGGTCGTCGATGTAGGCGAGGCCCTTCTTCGAGATGGCGTCGGTGCGCCAGAAGTAGACGAGCAGAGAATAGGCGCACATGACCAGAGCCACTGGGAGTAAAATGATGGCGACGAGCTGGACGGAATCGGGCGCGTGCGCTTCCGGGTGCTTCTTGGAGGTCGTGGCCCCCGAATACCCCAGCAGCGCCGTCGCGATGGAGCCGATGGTGACGGCCATGTGGAGCCAGGCGAGAAAGGTGCGCTCGTTTGCAAAGTAGGTCTTGGGCTCCATCTTTTGCGGCAGCGTGCCCGGGGGCAGGGGCTTGTGCGGGGCCATGGCAGGCTTTCGAAACCACCAGTCGACAAGCGAGGCGCTGGCCGAGGCCTCGCGCGCGGGCCCGCCGTTGGCGCTGCCGGGCATGAGGCGCAGCGTGGGCCGGTCGCCCAGCAGCGGGTGCCGCAGCTCGGGCTCCGCGCCGCGCCCGCCGCCCACTATCTCGCTCTCCTGCTTGCGCGATTTCGCGCGGCGGCCCATCTTGAGGTCGCGCGCGCCGGGGTCGACCTCCTGCGGCGGCTCGGGCGCGGAGAGCAGCATGCTCGCGCGCACCGTCTCGTCGTCCACCCAGTAGGGAACCGCCTGCACCATGTCGGCAAACAGCGTGGCCACGCCGTGGATGTACTTGCTGAATTTTGATACTTCGGTCAACAATCCAGTCTCCAGCAGCTCCTGCACCCAGGGCGGCGGCGCGTCGCCCTTGGCCAGGGTCAGCCGGATCTCCAGCACCGCGTGCGGGAAGCGCGTGATCTCGGTGCGCTGCAGGGGCACGCCCGGGTCGCGGAACCAGCGCCCCGCGGACAGGCAGGTCGGCCCGTCCTCGGGGTTTTCCTTGAGCATGGAGACCGTCGTGTCCAGCGTCACGTACACCGAGCTGTCAAAGGGCATCTGGAAGCGCGTGCGCATGTACTGCGTGCGCAGCGTCGGCTGCAGCTGCTTGGCGTCGACGACGCGCTGGATTTCTTCGAAGACGCGGCGAAAGGCCGCGACCGCGTCCGCGTCCGGCGCGCCCTCGCGCGCCGCGCGCCAGTCGGCCTCGGCCGCGTCGACGTCGTACTCGGCGTCCAAAAACGCCACCACCTTGTCCGCGGGCAGCGTGATGGAGTCGGAGATGGACTCTTCCCCCTGCCAGCTCTCCTTGTGCAGCTTGCGGTCCAGAAACACGGTCTTGCCGGCCTCGGGGCCGTCCCAGCGCAGGCGCAGCGCCAGCGCGTTGGGCCGCTTGTCCAGGCGGCCGTGGTAGAGCTCCAGGCTGGAATTATCCAGGTAAATGCTCTGCACCAGCTCCGCGTCGCCGCTAAACTCCTCGTGGTTGACCTGCATCACCGGCAGGTGCTGCAGCAGGTTGTGCTTGACCGTCGACACGTCGCTCATGCGCACCCAGAACTTGGAGGTGACGGTGTGGATGCCGTGCGAGACCCCGGCGTCGACGACGGCCGGCACGCTCTGGTCGCCGCGCAGCTTGGAGTAGACGCTGGAGAGCACCACCAGGAGATCCGAGTAGTTGCCCTGGACCCAGGGCTGGTTGTGCAAGTGGGCGATGTAGAACTGGCGGCAGGGCGAGGCCGGCAGCATCTTGTCGTGCTTTTTAAGGATCTTGTGGAACCCCATGTAGTTCAGGTTGACGTACTTTTCCAGCTGCAAAAACTGGTCGCCGACCTGCTTGGCCTCCTCCAGCAGGGCCGCGGTTTCCTCGGGCCGCACCGCGCGCGCGCGCTCCTGCACGGCGCTCAGGCGCTCGCGCAGCCCGCTCACCAGCTCCACCGTAAAGGCGCCAACCTTTTCCACCTCGGCGTCCAGGCACTTGAAAAACTCCTCCTCGGAGAAATCGCGCCGGTTCTGGGCGCGCTGCACCGTCAGCGACGTCATGCGCGGCGAAAAGCTCGGCAGCCCGCTCTGTGTGAGGTAGGTATAGGGTTTTGGTGAGCGGGACATTTGTGAGGAGAGTGATGAGAGAGAGTGCAGACAGAGATTTGGATCCAAAGCTGAACAACGCAGCCTTTCTGTTGTTGGCATGCATGCTCATGCGACCATTCCTCTCTGAGGCCCCCATGAATGATGAGGAGGCAACCCCATCCACCAGGGCCCCATGCAAGACGTCGCCATCCAGCCCCAAATTGCTGCTCCTCCCACACCCACCAACACGCGCACCTGTTCATACTCTTGGGCGCTGGCCTTGATGAGGTCCTTGAGCGCCTTGTAGTCGACATACTTGCCGGCCCACTCGGGGCGGGACTTTTCCACAAGATACCTCCCAAACTGCGGTCGAGGGTCGGGACCGTGACGTGAGGACGCCAAACGGGGAGCAGCACCGCATCATGCCGCGAAAAAGGCTCCAAACATCAATTCCGATAAACATCGCGCGCCATCGCACCTTCATCCCGGCGTAGCGGGCTCACGACCACGGCGACGAGGCTATATTCCCCGGCCACCCAGGCCACCCGGCAAGGTTTACGACGGCCGAACGCCTGTGGTCCGTCACACTCCCGCCAATGCACTCTCTCAAACCGTCATCAAAGGCACTCCACCTTCATCTGCGCCCGCGAGTGCCCGGCCCTCGTGCCTCATGCGCCAGGGTGCCGGGAGTGCTGCCCTCCACCAGGGAGCATCTTTTCCAGCCGCGGGCGGAATCTCGCCAGCCTTGGCCAGGGGGTTTCTCCCGGCCATCCCGATGCTGCGAATCTATGCATCACGCCCTCGACGGGCACCTACTTGTGCATCAGGAAAAAAAGTGTGCGGGGAGTAACGGGGCATTCGAATCTGCAGGGATTATCATCGCGCAGAGTCCCGGCCATTCCTGCCCTTGTCGCTGCAGAGTTTTGCGGTGGGCATTCCCCATCGGACCGTGCCCTGCCGGCGCTTGCATCCCGTTAAGAACAGTTCGGCGCCTAGGTCATGACGTCCCAAGCCGGTCTTCGCCGCACGGAGGCCAAGGCCTTTTTCGGTGCGTGGCCTGCCACCTGTGTGCTTGCGGCGCCGGAGAAGGGTTGTGCCATCTTTGAGACACGCTTGCTCTGGCATGCCGCACTCGGCATGAACGTGGATTGAATGACAGAATAATTCCCAACACATTCGCGCGCAGCCAATGAGCGTACGTTTCTGCACTGGATGAACATGGCGGTCACGGTCGGGAGCATCTCGGCAGCTCTCCTCGGTATGTGTGCTGAGGTGGTGCTGCCTGTGTCTTGCAGGTCATGACAAGGCGTGCGTGTGGATGCGATGAGCTTGAATGCATTCGATGGATGCGGCGGTGCATGCCGGTCGCGTGCAATTCGCAAGACAATATGTGCATCCACAACTCCACCTGTGCGCCCTCACCCCAACAGGCGTGGCCGGGCACGCGCACAAGCACTGGGGCACCGAGCTGACGACGAGGACGATCGCCATCCGGGTGCTGGCCCTGCTCATGATGGGCGTCTCCATCGGCATGGCGCTGTACGCGGCCTACAACTTCAAGCGCCGCGGCGACATGCTGCAGCAGAAGCTGGACGGCCCCTACGACAGCCGCACCCTGCCGATCGTGCTCACGGTCGTGCTCATGACCTTCCTCCTCCTCGTCTGGGTGGGCGCCATCGTCTCCTACGCACACCCGAGCTGAGGACCTGGGTGGCGCGAGGGAGGGAGCCGGGCGGCGGCTGGGTGTCGTGCGACGCCGATTGGCGACGCGCTCGACAGCACCGCGCCCACGTCCCCTCCTCTCGGCACGCCTCCCTAAACAGTAAAGACCCCTTCTTCTTTCTCGATACTGCTTGCTTGTCACCGCCTTGCATCGGTCTTATTCCTTGATTCCTTCTGTCCTGTCAGAGCAAACAAAACTGGATCTACTTCATCAGAGCGGGAATAGATCGTGATGGCTTCAGATGATGATTGTACGTTTGACAAGAAACTGCTACCTGTAGTGAGTGAACAGCAACAGCAGGGTCACGGGGCGGCCACGCAGCGCGGCTGGCTGTGCCGCCGAAACGAATCAGCCGACGGCCGGAAGCGTGCATGGGCCACAACAGCAATAAAGGAGCGGGTACCTATCCGATGCAAAACGCCCCTACTTGTAAGATCGAAAGGCGACAAACAAACAAACAAATTCATTGTGTCCATCTGGGCAGGCAAGAGGGTTTCTTTTCTGGCGCACATATAATCCATGCATCCGTCTATTCAATCTTCACATGCCTGGGATGCCCAGCGCGCGCGCCGTGGCCGAGAGCGGGGAGCCCAGGAACCCGGCCTTTGGCGCCGGCGAGGCCGCCTTGGGCGCCGGCGAGACGCCCGCAGCGGCCTCCTCAGCCGGCGCCGACTCGTCGACCTGGCTGGCCTCGGCGGCCACGCGGCGCGAGGCCGCAAAGCGCGCGAGCGGCGAGGCCTCGGCCGAGGCCGCGCGGATGCTGCGGCGAGGCCTCGGCGCCGCCCTCGGGCCGCGGCTGCTGCGTGGACAGGCGGTCCGAGGGCACGGGCGAGCCCTCCGAGGCGCCGGCGCCCTGGTCGTCCGAGGAGACGGCCGCCATGGCCGTGTGGCGGCGCGTGGGCCCCGCGGGCGGCGGCGCGTGCCCGCTCTTGTAGGCCGCCAGCTTCTTGGCCAGGTCCAGCTGCTTCTCGCGCGCCCGCAGCAGCTCGCGCCGCGTCTCCAGGTAGTCGCCCTCCAGCTCCGCCATTCGCACCTTGGTCATCACCAGGTGCTCCATGATCATCGAGTTCTCCGCGCGCGCCGCCTGCAGCTCCGCGTCGGGGGTTGCTGAGGAGGCAAGAGATGCTGCTGCAGTCGACGTCGCCGCGATGGCCACCGCGCCGGTCGGTGCGCCAACAGCGTCCGCACCCTTGACCAACTCCTCCGAGCCGCCAGTCTCAATCCCTTCATCCGCGCCCTCGCGGCTCGCGGGCCGCGACCCGACCCCCAGATTCTTAAACATCTTGCCAAGGGTCAGGCGCGGGCGCGCCGCCCGCGCCTTTTTGGCGGCCGTCGCCTCGGCCGCCTTGAGCGGCGTGATGTCGCCTGGGGAATGGAGGGGAGGCGGAGGGGGATTATGATGAGAGGGATTCAACGAAATTAAACACCCTCCTCCTCCTTCATATCAACACCCCCCCTCCCTTCTCTTTCATCCATAAAAACCTACCCGTCTTGACAGCCGCGTCGACGCGCGCCTCCATGTCCGCCTGCTGCTCGCCGGCTTCCCGCAGCTCGCCCGCCATGCGCGTCATCTGCTCCTCCAGCAGCGCGCACCGCGCCTCGAGCTCGGCCTTGGCCCGGCGCAGCGCCGGCAGGTCGCTGCCGGCCGCGTAGTCGGCCCAGGCCGCGTCGGCGGCCGCGCGGTCGGCCGCCAGGCCCGAGGCGGACAGGCCCGAGCTCTGGCGCGAGACGTTGCCCGGGCGCGGCGAAGACGACGCCGATGGCTGCGTGGCGGTCGTGTGCGGGGCCAGAGCGGGACCTTGCTTCCCCACCTTCTCCTCCGCCTCCTCCTTCTCGGCCGCGGCGAGCTCGGCCAGCAGGGCGTTGCGCGAGATGAGGCTGGCCAGCAGCCGGGCCTCGGCCGCCTCGCGCCCGGCCAGGTCGTCGTCGTTGGCGGCGTGAGCGTCCAAGGCGGCTCCCAGCGCGCCGTCTTCAGCGACCACGTCTTCGGTGTCAACAACAACGCCACCAGCATCCACGCTCGTCGGCGCCTCCATCGCCAGCAGCTTGCCCAGCACGGCCTCCTTTTTATCGCGCAGCTCCGCCAACCGACCAATAATCTCGTCCTCGTCCGGCGCAATCTCCGCCTCGCCCTCGAGCTGCACGGCCGCGATGGCCTCCTCCACCGCCAGCAGCTCGGCCTCCAGCGTCGGCTTCAGGGTCTGCAGCAGCGCCGCGGCGCCCTCGCGCGCCTCCAGCGCGCCCTCCACGGCCTCGGCCGACGGCGCCCCAAGGGGGCAGCCGCGCGCGCAGCGCGCCCAGCGCGGCCCGGCGCTCGCCGTCGGCGGCGGCCAGGCGCTCGCGCAGCGCGCCGCCGCGCGCTGGCGCGCGCGCGCTCCCACGCGGCGGCCGCGCCCGAAGGGTCGACGTCGTCGGCGTGCGCGAGGGCCGGGGCTGGGACGCGCGACGGCGACAGCTGCCTCCGCGTCGCCGCCCGTCGCCGCGGCCAGCTGGCCCCGCAAAGCGTCGCGTTCCTGCAGCGCCGCCAGCAGCCGCGCGTTGAGCTCCTCCAACCGCGCCGACGGCGAGGTTTGATCGCTGGCGGCGGCGACCGAGAGCCCGGCCGCGCCGGCGGCCAGAGCACCACCTGGCACCCCACCACCTGCCAAAGCACCACCACTACTACCCTCCCCTCCACGCTGAGCAAGCGCGCGCGAGGGCGAGGCGCCCGCACCGGTAGCGCCCACGACGCGCGCGCCCGCGCCCTCAAACTCGCCCGGCGCGCGCGCGCTCGCGCAGCTCCAGCTCGTGCAGGCGCGAGGCCAGGCCGCGGCGCTCGTTCTCGCTCTCCACCAGGCGCGCCTCCAGCGACACGATGCGCGCGCGCCAGTCCTCCGTGTCCTCCGCGTCCTCGGCCAGGCGCAGCTCCGCCCGGACGCGCTCCAGCTCGGCCTCCAGCTCGCGCCGCGCCTCCGCCCACGCCTGCTCGTCGCGCTTGTACCGGATCTCGCGCTCCGCCCACGCCGACGGCGCCTTGAAGGTCTTGCCAAACATGGTCTCCGTCAGCGAGGCCACCTCGCGACGCAGGTCCTCGTTCTGCGCCTCCAGCTCGTGCAGACGCTGCGAGGTCGAGGCGGGGGAGCCAGGCGTGCCCGGGGCCGCGGACGACGCGCCCAGGCCGGGCGCGGCCCGCACGGGCGTGCGCATCGACGCCGAGGCCGCGGACGCGGCGCCCGACGGTCACGGCGCCGGCAGCCACGGCGCCCGCAGCGCCCGCAGCGCCCACCGCGCCAGCCTCCTCGGCGCGGCGCTCGGCCCGGCGCACGCGCCCCTCCAGCGCGCCGTTCTCCTCCTCAAGCTCCAGGATGCGCGCGCGCAGCGCCTCGGCCTCGCGCTTGGCCCGCTCCACCTCCTCCCGCCGCGCCGAGGCCTCCTCACGGTCAAACTCGTCGGCCAGCGAGGCCAGGCGCTGCGACTCTGCCGCGGCCTTGGCCACGCTGTCCTCCAGCTCGCGCTGCGCAAGCCGGTCCGCCACGCCGTCGTAGGCGTCCTTTAGCCTCTGCGCCTCCTGCACACCGATGATGCATTGGGTTGAGTTGGAGAGGGTTGAGAAGGGCTCATACACCAACATCAATGCAATACTGAGAAAAAACCTATTCCTCTTAAACATTGTCAATAGCAATACTAACAATTCGGCAACCGTGTGCTGGCGCCGCCCAGTTAGTCGTGCTCCGTCCCAGCACCCATGCCCGTAACAACAGCCCAACTCCGGCACGCACTCGAATGGCAGTCTCGGCGTAGGTCCGCAGCTCCTCATTCTCCGTGCGCAGCTCTTCGATGAGGGACCGTACGGTGGAGTAGTCGTCGTATCCAAGTGAGCTCTTCAGACCATCGAGGGCGCTCACGAGCCCGTCCAGCGAGGCGGACACCACCTCCCGACCGCCCTGCCCCGAGCGGGGGGTGGCGCTGCCCACGCTGGGCACGCCAGACACGCCTGTGGACAAGGACGCAAGGATTGGTGCGTGTGTGCAGGGGTATGCAGGCCGCCACGCCTCCAAACCCCCGAGACCCCAGCCCGCGCCGGAATGGATGCCCGGTTGCAGGCAACGCCCGAAAGGACCTACCTCGAACCAGGGACATGACGTGCGACAGCGAGGGCTATCGATGCAATAAATTAAAGGACTTTACTCTGAATTTTCTAGTGTAGCGCCACGGCGATCATAGACGCGCGCTGCGCCCCGGCCAACCTAGATCAGGCCGACTGTACCCGGCCGACTAGCGGGGCATAGCACGATCAACGGATTTGGTGGCACATACGGTGAGTCTCGAGGTATGCATTGGAGGCGGGCGGGGCTGAGGTGGGGGACATGGCCCTCAGCTCGCCAACCACTCGGCCGTGCGCGTCGTGGGTCGCTGCAACAATACGGTCGGTGAGATTCGGGACCTGATCTCGGCACGCGTTTTGGTGCTCCACGAAAGAGGGGTATTACTATATTGTGTCTGCGTTTCACCATTATTATGTACGTTCTAAATCTGCTTGACCATGCCTAGCATTGTTCTACACGAATCCATCTTAGCCTCGGAGCGAGCAGGACCGCAACTGTCATCAACGAGACTGCCTGTGGCTCACCGCAGGTGAGAGAAAAAATAGCAAAGTCAGACACAGACACACGCACGCACACATGTATTCTCATATCGTCAATCTAGAGCTGGCCAGCGTCTAGCTTGACGTGCATGGGAGGGGCGTCATTATTCAGTACCCTGAGGGGTCGCCTGCGAGCGCGGCCAGACGCCAGGCGGCCGGGCTTGCAGGCTGGAATTGCCCTGGAAACATGGGTTTGGGGCGGGGGACCGCCCATTATTTGTTCTTGAAAAAGGTCCCAAGCAGGAGGTTGTCCGCAATCTGCAGCCGCCCCTCCTACTTGTCGGCCTCTCGATACGACTTGGACAGCTCCACCCTCACCAGCGCCGCAATCAGGCGCACATACTTGGTGAGGTCCATGTCGCACAGGCTCAGCAGTTCCTGTTTGGTGTGGGGGGAAATGGAATTGAGTAAAGGTGGGTGGAGTCAGATGAGGAGATGAGCAATCATCTGTATACATGGTGTGCTGATGAGAAAAGAGAGAAGCTGCTGCACGCACAGCAATCATCTCTTAGCCACACCCTGTTGCTAAGAGTCCTTGGTCCAAACAACGAAAAATACCTTTGGCGGAGCGCGGATGTCCAGGAGACGGGCAGCCTTGAGGGCCTTTTTGTCCGCAAAAGGCGCCAGCTCTTCCCACACAAGCTGCCAGTGGTGGGCATGAGCGCGGTGTTGGTTTTGAGACCACTGTGCGACCATCCTTGCAGAGGGCATTCCCAAAGGCAAGTAGCAACCTCGCCATTCTCATTACTACTCGCCTGCACCTCACGGAAAAAAATGTCGACGCCGCCATCGCCGACGCCCCGAAACTTTTTCAGCAAGTTTCGCTCCTGCATTGCGCAGGGGAAGGAGGGTGCACGTTGGCAAGGCGAATCACTGCGAAGAATCACAAAGCAACACACACACACACAATTCGGATGCAAAAGCAACATTTCTTGCCTGGCCAGGGTCGCGACGGGCCACCTCTCTGAGAACGTTGAGATCGCCGCCGTACTGGGTGAGGAGCTGCCGAGCGTCGTCCAGCAGGAAGCTGGCCGCTTTTTCCTCTGTGCAAGTGTGCATGGTAAACGGTATGCTTTTACCCACCGTACACAAGTCCGAGTGTGGGTTCTTTGTCTATCCCGCTCATCACACCCGGCCGCAAAGAGGGTGCACAGACACCCACCCTGTGTGCCACCGCCCCCAGCCACGACCACCCACCATAGCGATCGTAGCCGTTTTGGGCCAGGATCATCTGACACTGCTGCCTGGTGATGGTGAGCATCGCCTCGGGGCTGCCCAGGCCGGTATTCATGAGCGCCTTGCACGCCGCCGCCCCTGGGGTGAGGTTCATGTCAAGGGTTTCTCGGGGATGATCTCAGAGCTTTAGTCACCAAACCCTCACGCTTGCCTCAGGCCATCCCCAACACTCTGCACACCTGCTTTCGATTTAATTCTTGTGCCAAACAGAATGGCGGCGCAAAACCATTGCCAAAGGGCATCTTTGCTGCCGCTCCTGAGGTCAATCTGTGCAAAGAACAAGCGCTGCTGTGAGGACCCAATTTTCCCAACATTCCCCCCATGCATCACTCCCCTCCACACCCTAGCTCACCCCGAGTTCCTCGCAAAAACTACTTCCTGATCGCTGTAATAATCTATCAATCTTCTGGATGGTCTGGGAGGCTCGGGGGGACATGGAAGCCTCCGAAAACGAAGCGCTCGGCGTGTCATCGCCGGTCTGATGCCCCGGACCGGACTCGGTCGCCACGTCACGAGAGGTCTCCGTGGGGGTGCTGTCCCCTCCACGCCCCAGCCGCAGACGCTTCAGGATCGGAATGGCGGGATCGATGCGCCGCACACCAGCCGAATCGCTGCTCAAAGCGCTGCGGAGGGGCTCGTGGGCACAGACATTGCTTGAGTTCTGATCTGGAAGCCTGTGTCAGCCTGTCCGCCCGGCGCCCATCCCCAAGCCCCAAGCCCATACCTGATGACAGGAATCATGGTCAGCGTCACTTCACTGAATGTTGGCATCAAAGCCGCACCTGAACTCGTCCCTGACTTGAATTTCTGATCTCATGTCAGCCGGTCGGGCCAATTCGAGCGGCGTTTGTTCCCTCTCGTTCTCGACACGCACGCGAAAAAGCGACGCCCAACAGAACGACAATTTTCACTACTCGCAAAGACAGCGCGCGACAGTAAGGTCATCGGAGAGAACCGCCAAGCCTCGCGGGAAGGACTGTTCTGCGCTGCGGCCACGCAGGTTCTCTGCAGCTGACCGTTGTCGGAGCCGCAAGAAGATGTCAAATATTGGGCCAAACAAATGTGGTACTGGAAAGCTCTTGAGGCGCCCGTCAGTCCACTAAGAGAATTTGAGATATCAACCACTGTCGGCGCCTAGTTTCGTTGCTGACGGTGGAGCGTGATGCAAGGCTCGCGATCGGGTCTTCTCGGCCGTGAGAAGCTTTAAGAGGCCCGAGCAGGGAGCGATCGTGCTCCGGCATGTAATTCACTTGTACAGGGTCGCAAGTTACTCAATTTCAACCGATGCAGGCATAAAGTAATTTATTGTCAGACTAAGACGGTGCCATCTTTGCAAGTGAAACGCTGGCGGCGTGGGGCAATGCGCCAGGTTTGAGTCGTGCCGGCCCCCGTCTGTCAGGGTTAATCTTTGGCCGGGGACGATCAACTGGGCGGGGGCCACTTGTCGGTGAACCAGCCTCGCTCGTCCCACAGCACCAAGCTCCAAACCCGCCTCTCCAGCGGATGCGCCCAAACGATTCTCGACTGTATCTTAGGACCTCGCATTCTGTGAGCATCGCGGCAAGGTATCGTCTCAAAGTGTCCTCTGGGGGCCGGGACTCGGCCGGGGCTGTTTCTGGTGCACGCCCAACATGCGCAGGCTTGCACCTGGAGTCTATATCGCCATGGGCATGTACTTAATGCATATTTGTCATCTCCGTAATACGGTATAGGCCGCAACAATCGTTCCGCCGCAATCGAACCTCCGGGTTGGGGGTGCTGATGGCGCTTTCCGAGCAGCCAAGGTAGCGTCTTGCCCGGGCAAGGATGCGGACCGCATGCGTGCACGCGACCTGCTTGATAGTGATGTGCACATGTCTGCCTTTTATGTTTGCGACTCGCACTCATCACCACAAACGCAACGGGTGCTGTTAGGCCTTGTGCCTTCGGCTGAGATCTATACCGTAATGACCCGGACCAGTTAACACTGCGTCGGGGATGCGTGCCCCTCCCGCCATGCCCGCAGATGTGAGACGCAGCAGCTGCCCTCGCTGTGCGAGGACGGCTGCTGCTGGCAGCTGGAATCCGAGTGGGCGGCCCTGGGGTCCCTATGTGACCTTTCCCCACGCACCCCCTCCTTGAGCATCGATGACGCCTGGGACCAATACCTGTCCCTCGAACCCTGCGAGCCGCTGCTATGGACGGGTACTATAAGGGTGGCTGTGGAGGCACAATTGCATGCTTGATCGGGGGCCAGGAGAGTTGTGTATGCATTAAGCATCCAAACAGGATGCTGACTTGCAGAGAGTCGCTCGGTTCTAGACACCCACTTCCCTCTCCACCGCGCCCTCCTCAGGGAGCGAGGCGTCGGAGGCGGGGCCCAGCGAGGCGTCGTGGTGCAACGCTTGCTCGGAAACGCCAGAGTGGTTGGGTGGTGAGGGCGCCAGTGGGCCGCAGCGGGCCCAGCAGCAGCCGGAGCAACCCAGCGCCTCCACGAGCTCAGTCTGCAAAGGAGCGACTGGGGACGATCACACCGGCCCCGCACGGACAGGAGCGAGCGCCTCCTCTCGGCCCGTGAACCACCGAGGGACGAGGGGGCCCCGGCCAAAGTACCGCTACGCCTCGAGCGCAGAGGCCAAGGAGGCCCGCCGGGAACGCAACCGCGCCACAGCCCTGCAGTCCTACCACAAGTGCGCGCGTAAATGTGTGGTCAATGTAGACAGGGTGGTACTTTTGATTATGAATTGGTAAGCAATATTGGCTGGGAACACCATGCACGCATGCTCACGCAAGCACGGGCGTGTTCCAATCGTTCACAGGAGGCAAGAGCGCCTGAGTCAGCTGCGGGAGACAGTCGCGGGCCTGGAGAAGCAAAGGGAGGCCCTGGAGATGCTCCTGTCGACCATCCAGGGCACGTCCGTCGTGCCGGAAGTAGCGCGCTCGCCCGCAAGACTAGAGCGGTGGCTGGGCAGTCTGACGGGGGCAGCCTCTGATGACGCCCGGGAACAGTGCCAGCAATGAGGTGGCACGAGCCCTCGGTGCTCTCGATCATTGTCTTGAGGATGCTTATTCCAAGATTCTTGCAAGAGCATGCGAGTACATTCCTTGTTAACGAATTACTGATTCACATTTCGCAGCCGCCTTTGCTCTTGAGCCTTGCCTGCTCGGTTGGATCCTCTACCCAAAGCTTTTACTTGTCTACAAGAGGTAGCCTCGTGCGCATACGGACCGGCATTTGATCGCGCAGCGGCCCGCTTCGAGTGGGCATCTGACGCAGAGCAGCAAAGGGCATAAATAATGACAGGCAAAATCGTGCTGGCCTCGGCGGCAGGCATTGTTAAGCACCGGAGTGCGTGTTACCCAGATGGCTGGCAACACGCATGCATTGGACACTAGACAACAAGCTAGCAAAAATTCAATGTGGCCTGCATACCACAGGCCATGAAATGTTTACTAAAACACGAGCCCACCAGGACATCCACCCTTTGCTTCCACTACCACTAAGCCGTCTTGATGTGGGCGGCGGCGTCCAGGCCCAGTTCCTCGATGGCCTGCTTCCGCATCAGAAACTTTTGGGGTTTGCCGCTCAGGGTCTGCGGAAAGGCGTCCACAAACTTGATGTAGCGCGGCACCTTTTGTTTGCTGATCCTCGCAGCGCACCAAGCGCAAATGTCATCCTCCGTCACTGGCGTGTGGTCCCTGCGAGAGATAGAAGGGGATTGGATAGAGGCTAACCTGATAGCACAATCCACAAGCCTATTTACAGGCCCAGCAGCGGCTTGGCAAGTCACCCGATCGCACAATGATTCGTCAGTACCACCCCTCTTTCTCGACGCCCGCCTTCCACACCAATCCAACTCACCAGGTGCGGATCCAGGCGCAGAGCTCCTCGCCGTAGGTCTGATCCGGCACCCCAAACACTTGGACCTCTGCCACGGAGGGGTGCGTGTGCAGGAGCTCCTCGATCTCGCGAGGGTAGAGGTTCTCGCCGCCCCGAATGACCATGTCTTTGATCCTGGAGACGGACATTTTTTGGGTGATTGAGCGGAGCGCTATTGAAAGTGCGAAAGACGCCTGCCCTAATTCACCACTCACCCACACAAATACACAACACCAACTCACCTTCCAACAATGTTGCCATAGCCCTCCATGTCCAGCGTGACCAGGTCGCCCGTGTGCATCCAGCCCTCTTCGTCGATGGCTTTCCCGGTTTCCTCGGGGTCGTCGTAGTAGCCAACCATGACAGAGTACCCTGCTCAATTGAAGGGGGTGCACAGTCCCGGTGCTGAGATGGAGTGCTATGATTGAAGGATTGAGGCGGGTGCGCGTCCCGCCCGCCAGCGCACAGCCGATGCTGCAGCCCTATACCACCTGGTGCGTGCTGCGCACACTCCAAGGCGCGGCCCCCTCCTCACCCCTCTAACCAACGCCCACCTTTGACGCAGAGCTCCCCGACATGCCCCCGGGGCACAATCTGGTTGGTGGCAGGATCCACGAACTTGGCCTCCAGGTGAGGGTGGATTCTGCCCACCGTCGACACCCTCTTCTCCAGCGTGTCTGCATGGGAGTAAGTACATGGTGTGAGGCTTTCAAGCAGTTTGTAATGAGAATCTGGTCCCTCCAAATGCACTGTGTGTCCACTTGGTAAAGCGTGACACCCCCCCCCTCTTCTTCCCCCCACATATTCCCGCCCACCATCAATGCTGGTCTGGAAGGACACCGGACTCGTCTCCGTCATGCCATAGCAAATGGTCACCTCCTGCGGGGTTGGAGATGGGCAAGGGGAAGCTACATTCGTACAGCACGCGCAAACAAAGCGCCAGCCTGGTTGTTGGGCTCTGCATTATCTGGCCACCAGTGCGACTTGAAGCAAACTGCCCCCCCTGTGCAAGCTCCACGCAGGCACCTTCATGTGCATGTCGCTCTGGACCCGCTTCATGACCTCGACGGGGCAGGGGCTGCCAGCCATGATCCCCGTCCGCAGACTGTCCAGCTGGAAACTCCGAAAGCTGCACGTGTGCGTGCGTGGGAAGAGTGAATGCAATCATGTTGCGTGCAGAAGGGGATGGGCGTAGTGCTGTGCGCAGTTCACGCTGGCATACCGATCCACGGCCGCAGCTCCTCAAGGACACCCTCTCCCAAAAGATACCATACGACTACAACTAAAACGTCAACCCAACATACTTTTCGAGCTCCAGTTCTCGGATAAACATGGTGGGCACTCCGAGGAGCGAGGTGCACCGCTCCTGCTCGACGGCCGACAGCGTTGCCACGGGGCTGTACGATTCTGGAGAGAAAGGAGGCGGGCGGGGGTGGATTTACAAAGGGTGACGGTTAAAAAGGACACAAGAAAGCACGCATACAAGAGCTCACCATTCCCATTCTAAAATCCACCAACACCTCCATCCTCACCAGCCGGGTAGACGATGGTGCCGCCGTGCGTGAGTGTCGCCATGTTCCCCAGCACGGCACCAAAGCAGTGGAAGAGCGGCACCGGGATGCAGACCCTGTCGTCCGGGCCCAGGCGGCACCCGCTCCCGATGAGGTACCCGTTGTTCAGGACATTGTGCTGCGACAGCAGCGCGGGCTTGGGCCGGCCAGTCGTCCCGCTGGTGTACTGGATGTTGTACGGGTCCGTGGCGGAGACGCCCGCGGCGTGCTGCGCGGCTTCCTGCCGGCTTCCCTTGAGCGAGGCCCGCTCCCTAAAGTCGTCCCAGCTGAGAAACCCTGGGGGTTGGAATGGGTGTGGATGTTTCAAGACGTTTATAGAGACCATATATATTTGAGCATTGGGTTTGGTGTAATTTTGCAAGAAGAAAGGCTGACCTCACATTTCGTTCGAAAATTCCAAGCCTCACTCACATACCCGTTCCTCCCTCCCACTCTCTCAAAATTCCTCAACCCCACCCCCTCAACATTCCTCACCGTTGTGGACCAGGCTGCCCAGGACGACGACGTGCTTGAGACAAGGCACCTCTCTTTTGACCTGGTCCAGCAGGCCGACGTAGCTGGTATCGCGGTAGCCCTGGCCCATGACGAGGTGAGACATGCCGCACCTAGCCACGGCGTACTCCAGCTCGTGCGCGCGGTAGGCGGGGTTCATGCTGACGAGGACGCCCCCGATCTTGGCGATGGCGACCTGGAGGACGACCCACTCCACGCAGCTGGTGGCCCAGACGCCCACGCGGTCGCCGGGGCGCACGCCCAGCGAGACCAGCGCCGCCGCCGCCGTGTCCGACTCCTCCCGCAGCCCCGCGTACGTCAGGCGCTGCGCCTGGTGCAGGCTCACCACCGCCTCAGTCGTCGGCTGCCGCGCCGCCAGCTCGTCCAGGTAGCGACCGATGCCCGCGGTGATCAGGGGCGGGCTGGAGGGGCCGGCCACGTGGCTGGGCAGGTCGGGGCCGTCCAACGCGCCTGGGCAGGAGGAAACATTAGTGTAGATGAGTCAGGCGTACTTTTTGTTCTAGTTTGCGCGGCTGTTGTGTAAGAAAAACAACAAGGAGTTTGCTGCGTTCTCACACCAGGCTCCCTTCCAGCTTCCTTCACTACCATGCCAAACTTGACCCTCATTTGCCAACCCATCCCAACACACTGCAACTCAAAATCATCTTCACACACAATCATCTTGCAACGTACTGAAATCGGGGACATCGTCAAAGTAGATGGCCTCTGGCAGGGAGGCAACCGCGCGCACCGGCCGGCCAGGCGGTCCGCGCACGCTCGCGGCCCGAAACAGCCCGCTCACAAGTCTACGAGCCCTCATTGTGCCGCCTCGTCACCCCGAGTGTCCTTCAAGTGCCAGTCTACATGCTGTTTCTGTGCATGATTTTATGCGCACCGCCCTTGCGTATTGGGCCCGGCCAGGTGCTGTGTCGGAAAGTGCTTGCTGACGGGGCATATCCAGGTCCCGGTCAGAGACGTTCTGATCGGCTGCAGGGACTGGCACAGTCGATCGGAACAATGGGGTACTTTCTAAATATTAAAAGAATGTTACAACGCAATAGGATATCCGCATGTGTGCAGAAGTGATCATTGTCGTCAGGCAAAGCCCGGCGTGGGCTCGACGTCGTCCGGGACCGGCATCTCGCCCAGATCGCCAATCACCAGCGCGGACACGATCGTGCCCTTGACCAGCACGCCCTTGCGCTGCAAAAGGGAAAGGAATCCAGTGTTGAATATATAAAAAGTGTGTGGGAGACATCATCTAGAAGTACGCGGGTCCCTAGCAAGTCTAGGAGACAAGAATCCCCACCCCTCTGTCTCTCTCCTTAGGGTCCTACCTTGGGAATTTCGAGGAGGAGGTTGGCGGATCGCATGCTGAGCAGGCGGCTGCTGACCTGCCCGCCCGTGCTGCTGGCCACCAGCTCCCAGCCGTGCTCGCCCCGGCGCCAGGCCCCCACCGCGCGGTGGTACTCTGGCCGCACCGGGTCCTGCTTGATGTCGCAGTCGAGCCGCGCGTGCACGCGGCGCAGACTCGGATCGGCCCAGCCCTGCATGCGCCGCAGGGCCGGCCGGACCACGAGGTTGAAGGTGACCAGGCCGCTCACCGGGTTGCCCGGCAGCCCAAACACAAACATGGGCGCGCCGCCCGGCCGCGCGACGTCGGCAAAGGTGAGCGGCTTGCCGGGCTTCATGAGCACCTTGCCAAAGTGCACCGTGCCAGCCTGCTCCAGCAGCGGCTTCACGTAGTCGCGCTGCCCCATGGAGACGCCCCCCGTCACCAGCAGCGCGTCCGAGCCCTCGTCCTTTGCGCGCGCAAAGGCCGCGCGCGTCGCCGCCTCCTCGTCCGGCGCGATGCCCAGGTCCAGGACCACGCGCCCCGGCCTCGCTGGCCGCGGCCGCCAGCATCGCGCGGTTGGCGTCGCGCACCTGGCCGGGGCTCAGGGACCGCGCCGCGGGCTCCCGCACCTCGTCGCCCGTAGAGAGCACGGCCACGAGCGGCCGGCGGTGCACGCGCACGCGCACCGCGCCCGAGCCCGCCAGGATCCCGATCTCGGCCGCGCCGATCCTCTGCCCCGCAGGCAGGATCCGCTCACCCGCTTGCACGTCGCTCCCGATCTGGGTGATGAATGACAAGGTGATTGATTATTTGATGGTGAGTAATAAATTTATTCTATGTATATGAGTATATATGTTTTGTTGGAATTTAAAGCCACATTCAAGTGCACAGCAGCTTGAGCCGAAGAATATCTGTCTTCCCACACAAATACAACAGAGCAGCCACCAAAACCTTGCCCCACATTCGCCGCCCCCCCCTGCGCACCTCGCGGACGTCGTGGCCGGGCTTGAGCCCCTCAAGCAAAATCTTGACCAGGCGCCGACCCTGCTCATCCTGGCCCTGCTCGATCGAGTCCTCGATCTGCACCACGGCATCGGCGCCCTCCGGGAGCGGGCCGCCCGTGCCGATGTAGGCAATGCAGCCCTCTGGTAGGGCCTCGGGCGCCTGGCCCGCAAACGCCTCGAACGCCACGGGGTACACCCCGGGCCCGTCGGTCGATCGCACCGCATACCCGTCCTGCAAGAAAGAAGGAGGGGATGCAAGAAAGTGGGAGGTTGCGCACAGGTTGAGGCATCATTTACGAGCACACACATGAGCACAGAAATCTCAATCACACACGGGCGCCACACTCGTGTGTCTCGTGAGTAGAACCTTTTCTCAAAATAAGCATGTACGACGCCTCCCTACCACCTCCCTACCACCTCCCCCGCCCACCTTGATGCTGGCGCGGTAGGCCGGGATGGGCTCATCGGCCTGCACATCGGCCGCCAGGACGCGGCCCAGGGCCGCCTCAAAGTCCACCTCCTCCGCCTCGAGCGGCTTCACCAGGCCCAGCACCGTGCGCACAGCCTCCGGCACCGAGACCATGGCGTAAGACGCGGCAGGCGTGCGCACAGGCTCCATGATGCGAACGTTGTATTATGGGTTATATATTATTATAAATTCATGATGGGTTGTTCTACTTATGGAAGACGAGCTTGCCCGGACGCTTGTGGGAGTGACCTGGGTGCGATCCGGATCACGAACAGGCCCGGGGCCCATCTGGAAGCGGCCGACTTTGCTAGCAATGGATCTCACCCACACTCGACTCCCAGCTTCGCAATGCAACCGGTTACAGGGGTCACGACACGGGATTTGTCTCTGGAGTTGTCTTCGCTTGCCCCACCAGCAGAGCGTCACCTCCCAGCGTTGCTGGCGTCCTGGAGGGGGCGTGCGCGGCCGCGGCCGCGGCCGCGGCCGCGGCCGCGGGCGTGCCGCGCTTGGGCGTGTCCTTCTTCAGCGGCGTCGACGAGTTGGCGAGGCCGGACTTGCCCACCGGCGTGCGCATTGCCGACTTGGCGCCGCCCGGCGTGCCGCCCTCGCCTGGCGCCTTCACACTCAACTCCACCTTGGCGGCGCGGGCGGCAAACCCGAGGGACGACAGCGTCTCCGGCGCCGACTCGGGCTCCGGGCTCAGGCAGCAGACGAGCATGACCTTGCTGGTCCCGCTCAGCGCGCACTGGAGCACCTGCGTCAGGCGCGCGTTGCGGAAGGGCACGTGCGCCTGGCCCGCCTGCAGCGCCGCGATGACGTCGCCCAGCGCGCTGAGCGACCGGTTGATGGCCTGCGCCTCCTTGAGCTGCGCGCCGGCCGCCTCGCTGCGCGCGACGCGCTCCGACCCCGCCAGGTCCACGAGGTGAAGCATGCTCGGCGGCGCCGCGCCGGCCGGGTCGCGCACGTGGATGGAAAGCACGGCGTGCGAGCGCGAGCTGGCCGCGTTGAGCGCGGTGCTGGCCGTCGCGCGGGCTGCGGTGCCCTCGCCCAGCACGTGCAGCACGTCGGCCGCGTCGCGCACGGGCCGCCAGGTCAGCCCGGGCACGCGGTCGCGCGGGTCGGCCAGCTGCGCGGCCGCCAGGCCCGACACCTCGCGCAGCGCGGGCGTCCCCGCGCCGTCGCAGCACAGCAGGTCGCGCACCGCGTCGTTGTAGATCTCCAGCATGGCCACCGACAGCGCGCGCCGCTCCCCGGACGCGCCGGCCTCGCTCAGCGCGCACAGCATGGACACCGCGCGCACGCCGAGCCCGGGGTCGCGGGCCGGGCCCGTCATGGTGTGCGTCTTGCCGGAGCCGGTCTGGCCGTAGGCCAGGATGCACACGTTGTGCCCGTCCGCCGCCGAGCGGATGAGCGGCGAGACCTCCTGGAACAGCGCCTCCTGGCTGACGTCGGGGGTCGCGACCGCGTTGAACTCGAATTCCTGCACCCGCCGATCCGAGGTTACTCGCACCGAGCCGGGAAAGGGCGACTCCAGGCACGACGCCGCGCCGGGGGCCGACGGCCGGATCCTGAGATTTTTTGGGGTTAGGGAATTAGGGAGTTGGAACGTAGGGGTTGGGAACTTTACATAGTTGTTTATCACCGACTCGTGCGCTGGCATTCGCATCCTCATGAACCCGACCAACACCCAACCGACCTGCAGATGACGCGGATGTTGCCTCGCAGGTTTTGCAATTCTTCGTGGACCTTGCGCCGTTCCGTCCTTTCCTGCAATGGAAGGCCATATTCCCACGGGACAGAAAGCTGAGGCTATGCACGCGGAGAGCGGTGCATATCGTGATTGTGTCTAGCAGCTCAGGCGACCATCATTACGCCGCAGTTGGCCACACTATATTATATATCCCTCCATCCAAATACAAGCTCCACACAACTCCACTCCCACCCAACGTAATCATCCAAGTCCCCATTCCCAAATCATCACTCTCACCTGGAGAAAGCGGGCGTGAAAGTCGTCGGCGGTGGCTAGGGCCCGCTCCAGCCGGCTCCTGAGCTCGTTCAGCTCATGGGACAGCACCGCCCGGCTCTGCCGTAGCGTGTCCAGCTCCCCTGCCGCGTGCGAGGCGGACGCGTGGGCAGACGCCGCCTCCTCGCGTGCGGCCCGCGCCTCGGCTCGGGCGGCGGCCAGGTCAGACCGCAGGGCCGCGGCCTCTTGTTCCAGGGCCGCGCAGGCGCGCTCGCGCCCGTCCGTAGCCGACGCCATCGCGACCTCGAGCTGCTTGACGGAGACGGCCGCCTGCTCCAGCAAGGCCGCCTGCACGGCCTCCTGGGCGCCCTCGCGCAGGCGCGCCTCCAGCTCTTCCCGTTCCCGAGCGGCTTGAGACCTGGGTTGAACGTGCGTGTGGAGGTTTGAGTTGGTCCAGTCGATTGGTTTAATGAATGATTTGCAGAGTGGGGGCCTATTATGGCTAAGAGCTTGCTCATAATACGTTGGCCAAACCAGTACCACACCACAAATTCCTTACACCCCACATCCCGCCCGCCACACAGATCATATGCCACCTTCCCACCTCTCCACTTCAAGAAGACTCCTGGCCACGTCCAGATCGGTCGTCAAGCGCATGATCTGCACAGCATCGTCCTCTATTTGGCGCTTGGCGGCGCCCAGCCGCTGCGTAAGGGCCTCCCGCAGCTCCTCCACCTCCTGCTGCAGCGACGCATCGCGAGTCGCCTCCTCGCTCCCCAGGCTTTAGTGTTGACAATGGAAATGCGATTGAGAGGATCAGGTGACTGCGCGCTTTTCCTTCCCGAACGGGACACCTGTCTCGTACTGCTGACAAGGTTGGGCCCACCCGCTCATCAGTACAGGCTCCGCTCCCACGCCGCACATGTAGGCCAGTCCGGTGTCGAGGCCCGTTTGCGCCCGCTTCACCAGCGTAGTCAGGCGCGAAAATGCGTCCGGGGCCTCCTCCGCTGAGTCGGGAGGGGTCACCGAATAGAGCTGGTGCTCCAGGCTGCGGATCCTCTCCAGCAAGCGGGGCACCAGGCCCGAAGGCGTTCCCGGCTCATCCGGCCCAGCTGTCGATGCCGACGCCATGACCGCAAATATCGCCAGACAAACTGGCGACTGACGGTAGATACACGCGCACCCTTGTGCGCGGAGTCCCGCATCGCTGTCGGCACGGGACAGCCCGTTTCGAATTTTCGCACACTCTGGCCCGACATCGATTCGCCCGATCACGCAGGCGGCGCGACTGATCCAGGGCGAGACTACAGAGTGATATTTTTTTTTGTAACAAACATCATTGCCATGAGAGCTTCAAAAGTGTCAAGAACCACCTCAATGCCAGTGTTCTATGCAGAGGCCGCCTCTGTGCGACGGCGCTTGGGGGCAGCCGGCGCGCGCGTCGCTGCCTTCTTGATTGCAGGCCGATTCCGGGACTGCACCTCCTGGAGGACGGCCTCCGCAGCGAGGGCCCACTGCAGCAGAGCGCGCTCCGGTCGAGCTGGCTGCGCGTCGTGCCACTGCCGCCAGAGCCGCCGCAGGTCCTCGCAGCAGGCGGCGGCGCCCGGGCCCAGCGACTGTTCAAACGGCGTCTCTCCTGGATCCCCAACAACGTCGTGAATCGACTGCGCCAGCTCTTTGACCTCGGGCTGGCGCCTGAGCTTCGGGGCCTCGGGCGGAAAATCGACGTAGGCCGGCAGCTCTGCCGGCCGGCTGCGGGGGACGCGCCTGGGCTTGGCAACGTCAAAGTCTGTCATGGTCAGGGGCAGGCCAAAGGACCGCCGCGAGCGCCGCGAGGGCTCCAATGCCGCCGCCTTGTCCCCCGGCTCCGCGACCTCGTCGTCGTGCTCCGGGGTCCAGACGCTATGCTCCGGCATCGGTCCGGCCGCCGTGCACCGGATCGGCAGCGTGCGCAGCATGCACTCGACGTTGCCAAAGGGCGTGCCCCAGGCCTTGCCCAGGTAGGTGCTGATGTCCCTGTCCGTCAGCTCGGGCTCCTGCGCCATGAGGGCCGCGAGCACGTGCGGGCAGGCCACGCGGCGGCGCGCGACGTGGCAGGTGCAACCCAGCGCGTCGGTCGGGTCGACCCTGAAGGACCGGGTCTCGCCCACGGTCCACAGCCGCTCGCCCGGGCCGGGCCGACGCACGTGCTCGGGCGCGATGCGCCGGGCCGCCCGCACCGACTTCATCACGTCCGCCGCCTGCTCCAGATTGTTCCGGCGGCAGCAGCCCTCCGTCACGATCCAGACGGCGCTCTCGCCGATCTGGGCGCCCAGGACCTCCAGCGCCTGCTCCATCGTGATCTTCGCGTTCCGCAGGTACAGGTTTGTGATCTTCTCCCGGATGGCGCGGAGCACGACGGCCGCGGGCTGGCGCAGGAGGTCGGGGCCGCAGGGCACGGTGGCCCGCAGGCAGTCCATCCACGTCTCGGGCGGGTGCCTCGCGACCCACTCGCGCTCGAATTAATCAACCCCAGCCGAATCAGGGCCGATCGCGGCCCACTCGGCGCGGACGGCCGCCAGCGCCTCCTCCTTGGCCGGCCCCGGGTCCAGCCCCGGGTCGGCGGCGCTCGCGCGGCCAATCAGGCGGCGGAGCACCAGGAACACGCTGGGCCACGTGTCCCCGGCCAGGGCCCGGCTCCGGCGCCAGAGCGCCTTCACCTCGCTCGACGCCAGCACCGTGGGCACCGTGCCCCCCCAAAACAGTCTGCATGAATGCGGCGGGAAGCATGGTTACCAGAAGAAGAGGGGGGGGATAGAATGGAGTTAAGAACATCAACACAGCTCCTTAGACCACGCACCCCGCTCCACTCACTTGACGACCGCGATCTGGGTGAGGCAAACGTTTGTCACCACGCACGAAGGCCTCCACCGGCCCCGGAGGCGCAGCTGGATGCTGCCCAGCCACCTAAACATGGTCAGCGCGTCCGCCTCCCTGGTCAGACAAAAGGCCACCGGGTGCCGCACGCGGTGGTCATCCAGAATGAGCAACATCATTAGCTTCATCTGCGATAGGGTGTCGAATGCGCAAGCAACTGGGTGCACGGTGATATTTAATCAAATGAAGTTGTTGTAACGCTATTGATAGGCAAGCATTTTAATAAAAAATGTCTGTCCACCAACCCACTCCTCTCTTTCCTCCTACCCCGTTTAATTCAAGAGTGTCGCAGACGTCGAGGATGACCTCCCGCTCCAGCCCAAACTTCCGCATCAGTTTGCGCTGAAAGTGCGTCTGGAACCCGAGGCACGTCGTGCGCCCGCCGGCATCGCGTCTCATGAACACATCGTGCGCGGGATTGACCACGAGCTCGCGACTGACTTCCTCGGGCTGCTCCGAGAGCTTGATGCGCGGTTGGGTGACCCGCATGGGTGACAGGGGCGGCTGCGGAAGGCTGCGTCACGCCACGACTAAGAATTTAAAGCTCCTCACTCCAGCTGGTATAAGCTGACAAGGGCGAGTCTGAAAGCTGTGCGGGTGTGCACGGGCCCGTGGCAACTGTTTGTAGTGCGCCCACAACTTGAGGAGGACTTGAGGCCAGACGAAAGGGTCCACCCAAGTTGCTCCACAATTCGCCTGTTATAAAGGTCAATTACTTGTCATTTTGATCAATACACAAGTGATTATAACGAAATTGCTGTCCCAGCAGGCGATTGATTTCTATTGGACGGATATTAATTCGAACAGCTCGCTGTTCGAAATAAACTGCCCCTCAACGACAACCATCAGGCAACTCGGTCAGCGACCCTACACGCACGTCGAATTGTTGCTTGTACTTGCCTTGTCTATGTAATGCAAGGGCGCGATTGTCAGTCAGTCAATACCTCCGTGCGCGGGTCGGGGTGCCAAGCCTAGCAGAGCACGGGCCGGCTGGGCTGTGCGCCACCTCCGCTCGCTTCGCGACCAATTGGAGGACCGGCAAAGTCACCAAAACATGTCAGCGCGAGTGATTCAACAGGTCATGAGCTCTACATAATTGTTTTGTGCGTCGCGTAGATATCCAGCGGCGCGGCAGAGAAAGTTTGACAGCTCTCGATTTCATGTCAGAAAAATGGGGAGAACTATGACGCATAAGTGGGCAGCCGGCCCAGGCCGCTGGCAGGTCCTGGCATGACCTGGGCCGCCCACAAAAAGTTTTGATACACTCTGAAATATTTATATCTGCCATATAGAAGTGGAAAGTCACCGCACCAAGCCCTAGACTCGCGCGCCCGAGCAAGGTTACGTCAAGCCACCTTCGCCCATCGCCCAACTCCTTGTTCCCCGACAGCTGCACGTGGCCCTCGCCGGAATGAACCCTGAATCGGCATCACATGCGCCACGCGTTCGCCACTCGTTCCGCTCCCTGGCTTCATCGGCCTGCGTCTTCACATCGTGACCACGATAGTGCATTCACACCCCCATTTGCACCGTCCCATACGCTTTTGCGCTTCGCCTATCATTGCTGCGCCAGTCTAGGGTCACTTTGCAGCCATGGGACAGTGCTACACCACCGTCGGTGCGCAAAGCTATGTTAAGTGAACGTTGTGCGGAAACAAGGCATGTAACGTGTCTCAATAAAGTTTTATCATTCTTTACCATGCAGATCAGAGCTCGACGGCCATCATCGAGCAGGTGTGGGGCCATGGTGGCGCGGCGCGGGGGCCCAGGGCGTCGGAGGCATTGGTGGCACTCTGGGACTTTCGCAAACGCATAAGGGACCCCACTTATGGAAGAATGTATCTTTGTTTACTCATTCATGATGGTGTATCTTGTGATTATCGCAGTTTGGCAAGTTTAACCGGATCGCTGCTCCAGGTGCGGCAAGAGGGGGAATTTTTGCTTGGGTGCTTGCATGGTTGATGTTGGGGGGCGTAGGGTGGCGTCTATTGATTGCCTTCAACGGAAGGAGAGCCATTTTTACTGGCCATTGGGGCTAGTTTTATGTGGTTGCCATTGCATTATGGGCCATGCATGTGTATTTGTAATGGGTCCCTTACGTGCTGACTAGCATCCTGCCCCAACCCGATCATCATCCTCCCCACTCCAAAGGTTTCAACTGTGTGTGGTGCTGCATCGGCGAGTCGGTCGCTGGAAAGCTGAGCCTCCGCATCCAGCAGCTCGATGTGCGCTGCGAGTCCAAATCCAAGGACAATGGTGAGAAAGAGAGGGGGGTTTCCGTAGGGTTGGAGGGGATAAGGGTATGGATGATGGTGTAGAGGGCTGATGCGTTGGGTCTTTCTTTGCACCCTATGTGCTTTGTGTTCGATCCAATTTTGCCTCAACTGTGGTACATGCCCCGATTAAGAGCAAGCATGGCTTGGCAGCAGTACATTAGTTGTCCAGGCAATCGCCCCACCCACATCATCATTCCCCGCTTTCTTTTCCGCAGTCTTTGTGGATCTGGTCATCTCGGTCCAGTACCAGGTCATCAAGGAGAGCGTGTACGACGCCTTTTACAAGCTGACGGACTCGAGCAGCCAGATCCGCAGCTATGGTGCGTGGATGGTTATGACGTGGGGGGAGGGACTGCGGGCGTCACTCACTCGCACCAACCTCTAGTCCCATGCACCTCACAATCCTATCTCCCCTCCCTCCTCTCTGGACACAATCAGTGTACGACGAGATCCGGGCCCAGGTCCCGAAGATGAACCTGGACGACGTCTTCACGAGCAAGGAGGAGATTGCGGCGGCGGTGAAGGAGGAGCTGACCAAGTCGATGACGGGCTTTGGCTTCCAGATCGTCAACACGCTCATCACCGACATCGAGCCCGCGGCCAAGGTCAAGGCGGCCATGAACGACATCAACGCCGCGCAGCGGCTGCGCCTGGCGGCCTACGAGCAGAGCGAGGCGGACAAGATCCGCATCGTCAAGGCGGCCGAGGCCGACGCGGAGGCCAAGTACCTGGCCGGGCAGGGCATCGCGCGCCAGCGCCAGGCCATCATCTCGGGGCTGCGCGAGAGCGTGCAGGCCTTCCAGACCGAGGTCAGCGACGTCAACTCCCGCGACGTCATGGAGCTGCTGCTGATTACCCAGTACTTTGACACGCTCAAGGACATTGGCGCCTCGGCGCGCGGCACCACCGTGTTCCTGCCGCACGGCCCGGGCGCCATCAACGACGCCACCGCCGCCATCCGCAACGGCGTGCTCTCGGGCATGGCCGGCGCGCCCGGCGCCGAGCACATGAGCCGCTGATTTGGGTGAGGGTTGTGGAGTGGCTGCTTGCGCCCATGTCCATGGCATCAAGCCAGAGAATGGGCTGTTGTTGTCTATGGTTTCCTTCCTTCCCACAATACGTTCCATCACCTCCTGACACCTGCGAAACTGACCCTACAACGACTCAGGTCCATACCTATGCCAATGCAATCGCACGTGCTTGCTCGCTAGCTCCTTGGTTCCGTGATGTAACAACCAGTTGGTCGCGGTGCGAATCGGTGGTGGGCGTGCGGGTGATTGTGTGGGTATGCGCATGTGGGATATTCAGAGTCTTCGTTAAGGTATTTCACGCCAATAAAATCAGTCGACAAGAATATTACACAATGATGCTGATTTAGCGCTCTCTGTCGCCCATGCATCCAGACAAAGACAAGCTTCATCTGCTCGTGGTCCCCCACTAGCCAACCCGCCTCCTCCGCCACACAACAACAGCATCAGTACTCGTCGCCGTCGCCAGCGGAGGCCTTGTTCGCCTGTTGAAGCACGGCCTGGCTGCGGTACATGTCTGCCACCTGCTCGGGGCCCGTGGTGTCCTCCGGACCCTTGTCGTCCCGCACACGCACCAGGCGCGGGAACCTGAATACACATCATTATGATGAAGAGTAGGAAGAGTAATGACTGATTTTTGTGGATACATGATTATGTTGATTCAGAGATGTCACACATGGTATTATTCAAGAGCAGCACTACTAGGCGTTCTTTCGTAATACCCGGAGGCGGCACAAAGGGCCGGCACCGCCCCCTGTCTGTGCAACTCACCACCCACCTCGCCACCCCCTCAACCTCCCCTAACCAACTACGCACCGGATGGAGATGCCCTTGCTGGCGTCCACGAGGCCCTCGGCGGCCTTGTGTACGGGCGAGACGGACAAGTCGGCGGCCTTGATCTCCCAGACGGCCTTGGGCTCAAACCAGATGTCGGGGGTCAGGGTCTCGCCCCATCTAAGAGAGGAGGTGTTGGGTGAGGGAGGGGGTACCGTGAGCTATGTATAAGAAAGACCCGCACGATAGACCTTCATACAAACAGATCATACATGCATAGACAACCGTACCTGTAGTACTTGCGAGGTCCCGGGATCACAGACTCGCGGAGGGAATCGGCGAGGTCCTTGAGCAGCTCCTCGCTGTTGATGGTGTTTGGGGAGGAGAGGGGTTTAACTGGCAACCATGCAGGGTTTACATATCACCATGCGATTAGAGAGTAATCTCCCCACACAGAATCTAAACGCCCCCCCTCCCTCTTCTCAATTCACCTGAAGCCGGTGCCGATTTTGCAGATGGTTTGGTACTGTTCGTTTTCGGGGTCGTAGATGGCCAGGAGGTACGACCCGTACACCCCCGTGCGCTTGCCCCTGCCGAACCAGGCGCCGATGGGCACGACGTCAAAGGTGTCGCCCACGCCCTCGAGGTAGTCCTTTTTCAGCTTAAGCCAGTGGCTGGAGCGGCGCGAGGGTTCGTAGGTGTCCTTGAGCGTCTTGACGATGAGCCCCTCGGTGCCGGCCTCGACCGCCTCGTCCAGGAACCGGCTGAGCTCCTCCACGTCGGTCGAGGTCTTGGCCTCGGCGAAGAGGAGCTCGCCCGGCGCCTCGCGCACGGCAGCGCGCATGGCCTCGCGCCGCGCGGTCAGCGGGCGCCCGGCCAGCTCCTCGCCGTTGAGGAAGAGGCAGTCGAAGACGTAGAGGCACACCGCGACCTTGATCGAGTCCAGGGTCACGTCCTTGCGCGCGCGCGTGGACAGGATCTGGAAGGGCAGGATCCTGCCCGAGCCGCGGTCCACCGCCACCACCTCGGCGTCCAGCACCACCGACGCGACCCCGGGCGCCAGCTGGCGCGGCAGCAGCGCCGCGACGTCCGGGTACTTGCCCGTGTTGTCTTCGCTGTTGCGCGAATAAATCCGCACCGCCCCGCCCTCGAGCACGTGCACCTGCGCTCGCTCGCCGTCGTACTTGAACTCGCAGGTGAAGGCCTGGTCGGAGAACTTGTCCAGCACCTCGGACACGCCGTTGGTCGGCTTGGCCAGCATCGGCTTGACCGGCACGCCCGGCGTGAAGCGCACGTGGGCTGTGATCTCGGAGCAGCCGTGCGCCAGCAGCGCCGGCACCAGCTCATCGTAGCTGGGGCACCGGCTGTAGGCCGTCTTGACCCGCTGCGCAGCCTCCTCCAGCCGGTTGGCCAGCGACTCAGTGGTTAATGGTGGGTGGGTGGTGTTGTCATTACTAACAGCGTCTTTCTCTCGCGACAATTCCACCGCGTGCGCCAGCGACACGAGCACGGTCTGCTCGGCCAGACCGATGCGGAGCTTGCCCTGCAGGGCGCGCATGACGTAGCCGGCCTCGTTGTCGCGGGCCGCGACCAGGAGCTTGACGATCAGGCCCTTTTTCTTCTCCTGCGACCCCGCGCCCTCGGCCGCGGCAATGTCGCGAAAGGCCTGGAACACGCCGCGCACCGTCAGGCGCGGCGGCGGAAACATGGTGCGCTGCGTGCCGCGCGCCGCGGCCGCCACCGCGCCCAGGTCGCCGCAGCGCGCGTACTCGGCCCGGATCGCGCTCTCCTTCTTGCCCGTGACCTGCGCCAGGGCCTTGACCAGGGTCGCGTCGCCGATGCCCAGCTCCAGGCCCTCGTGCGCGGGCGCCACGCGGTTGCAGCACAGGTACACCAGCGGCAGGAGATCCGCCGGCGCGCTGGCCACCACCGCGCGCATGGCGCCCACCAAAATCCGCGTGATCTGCAGCCGCTTGCTCTCCTCCGCGATCGCCTCAAACGTGTCGGCCAGGAAGCCAAAGGGCACCGGCGCGCCGGCCGGCCAGGTCACCAGCTTGGACACGTCCACGTCCGCGTGCTCCGCGGCCGCCTTGATCGCGCCAAGGCCCACGCCCTCCACCTTGGTCTGCGCCGAGGCCCGCTGCAGCGGCGCTGACGAGGGTTTTTTGGACGTGGAAGGGGAAGTAGTCGTCTCAATATCATCGTCCTCGTCTTCGTAGCCCTCGGGGAGGTCGGAGCCGCTGGACGACGCGTCTGACAGCCCGCTGGCGGCCGGCGACGCCACGGTGGGCCTCGCCTGCGATGCCCGCCGCTGCCGCCGCCGAGGCGGCGACGTGGACGACGCCGGCGATGGGGAGGATTCTGGGGCAACAGCCGCATCTTCGACCATATTCTCTTTTTTTGGAGACGACCGCCGTGCTTTCCGGCGGGGAGAGGGCGACGCGTCGACCGGAGAAGCGGCCTTGACAGGCGACGGGCTGGGCACAGACGCCTCTGGGAGAGCTGCCTGCAAAGGGATACGAATTATTTTTCAGATGATGAGGAGCAATAGAGGACAAAGGGAACATACTCCACTTTAAGAGAACACTCCCTCCACACAAGCATGCTCAACTCCATCCACTTTCACAACAACTATCCCCTTCCCCTGCCTCGCACCTCTGCCGAGACACTGGCGGCTGCGTCCTCCTCGTTTGCTTTTTTCCTTCCCTTGCGCAGCCTCTTGAGCTGCGGCTGGGCGGGCGCGGCTGTCTCCGGCGCCTCGCTCTTCACCTCATTCGCAGTTGTCAAAGCTTCATGTCCGGTCTCCTCGACTTTGGGGGCGACCACGTCTTCTGGCTGTGGTCAAGAGATAGAGGGCGGCCCCGCCATAGGCATGAGTGACTTGAATACAATTTTACAAGTAACTGCGCACCAAGACTCTCGCAGAAAAATTCATTGCACTCTCCCCCGCCCTCCCCAGCATCCAGGCCCAACATCCTAACGTATCGCTACCAATGCCAGCCACACCTACACGCGTACCTTGATTGGCGCACCGGCAGCAGCGACGGTGCTCTTGGACTTGGACGCAAACATGGATGGCAGGGTTGCGGGGTTGGTCTTGGGCCTGCCTCCGAAGAAGGAGGCGATGTCCCGGTGGTGGGGCCCCATGGCTGCTTGGGCGACCAGCCGGCCGCTGCAGGCGAGCGCGGCGCTCCCTCTTGAGATCGCGAGCGGGCGGAGGCCCCGTGTCGCGACGCCGGGCGCCCAGAGCCTGGCCAGGACCGCGGCGCGGCTCGGGAGCGAGCCGGCAATTCGGGGCCACAGGATGATCCGCTGGGTGCCGAGTTTTGTGTGTGTGTATACTAGGGAGTGGGTGTTGAGTACACGTGATGAGAATAGTAATACATGATTAAATTGTGTGTGATCCGCGATCGCCGCGAGCCCGACGATTGTCTCGCGACGGAGGTCTCTAGCGTGGGGCCAGGTGCTCGACTGTTTGAAACCATTGGGAGATGTCACCCTGCCACGGGTGGGTGCAGCGATCATATTTGAGCGACTTCTCGTCTATTCATACCCCACACGAATTGTCTGTTTTTATTGGTTACATATTTATTTCACGGGAACAACAAGAGACGGCGGCTGTGCGTTGGAAAATTGATCGATTGACTGTTTGATTGAGCGTCACAAAGACACACCAACCCTTATCATCTACAACCTCACTCCGCCAGCCACGGCTCTCCCCCCCACTCAACCTCTCTAGTAGCGGTAGAGGGCGGGCTTGTAGGGCCCGTCGGGGTCGACGTTGATGTAGGAGGCCTGCTCGGGCGTGAGGCGCGTGAGCTTGGCGCCCAGCTTGGGCAGGTGCAGCGCGGCGACCTTCTCGTCCAGCTTCTTGGGCAGGACGTAGACCTTGTTCTCGTACTTGCCCGAGTCGCGCTCGGTCCAGAGCTCGATCTGCGCGATGACCTGGTTGGTGAAGGAGCAGGACATGACGAAGGAGGGGTGCCCCGTGGCGCAGCCCAGGTTGAGCAGGCGGCCCTCGGCCAGCACAATCACGCCGTGGCCGTCGGGGAAGATGAAGCGGTCCACCTGCGGCTTGATGTTCTGGCGCGTCACGCCCGGGTAGGCAAACAGCCCGGCCATGTCGATCTCGTTGTCAAAGTGGCCGATGTTGCCCACGATCGCGTTGTTCTTCATGGCCGCCATGTCGCTGGCCATGATGATGTCCTTGTTGCCCGTGGTGGTCACAAAGATGTCCGCGAAGGAGAGCACCTCCTCCAGCGGCGCCACCTGGTAGCCCTCCATGCTCGCCTGCAGCGCGCAGATGGGGTCGATCTCCGCCACGATCACGCGCGCGCCCGCGGCCTTCATCGCGCTCGCGCAGCCCTTGCCCACGTCGCCGTAGCCGGCGATGAAGGCGACCTTGCCCGCGATCATCACGTCCGTCGCGCGCATGATGCCGTCGGGCAGCGAGTGGCGGCAGCCGTACACGTTGTCAAACTTGCTCTTGGTCACCGAGTCGTTCACGTTGATGGCCGGGAAGAGCAGCGAGCCGGCGGCCGTCATCTCGTACAGGCGCTTCACGCCCGTGGTCGTCTCCTCGCTCACGCCGCGGATGCGCTTGGCCATGCGCGTCCAGCGCGTCGCGTCCTTGCTCAGGCCGTCGCGGATCACGCGCAGCACGATCTGGAACTCGGGGTTGGTCGTCGACTCGGGGTCGGGCAGCGTGCCGTCCGCCGCGTAGGCAGCCTCGGCCTTGACGCCCTCGTGGATGAGCAGCGTCGCGTCGCCGCCGTCGTCCACCAGCATGTCGCTGCCCTCGCCGTCGGGCCAGATCAGCGCGCGCTCCGTGCACCACCAGTACTCCTCCAGGGTCTCGCCCTTCCAGGCAAACACCGCGGCGGTGTCGCGCGCGACCGCGGCCGCGGCGTGGTCCTGCGTGCTGAAGATGTTGCACGAGCACCACCGGACCTCGGCGCCCAGGGCCACCAGGGTCTCGATCAGCACCGCCGTCTGGATCGTCATGTGCAGGGAGCCGGTGATGCGGCAGCCCTTGAAGGGCTGGTTGGGGCCGAACTCGGCGCGGCATGCCATCAGGCCGGGCATCTCCGCCTCGGCGAGCTCAATCTCCAGGCGACCAAAGTCGGCCTGGGTGGTGTCCTTCACCTTGTACTGCAGGCTCAATGGGGGGACAAGGAATGATCAGGCGCTGCAGACACGGAGCGCACATGCCCGCGCGCACACGTACGCAGCAGACCCTCGCCCGGCCGGCAGCGGGCTGGCAAACCTTGGAAAAGGCGTGATCCGAGCCGCGCAAGATGCATGAACCCCTGATACATGTCCAATACAGCAAACAGAGGCCTGAAACCGTGCCCTATCGTGCCCGCAGCACTTGCACCGACTCTGCGATCCCACACCCACCTCGCGGCCAGCCGCCGTCTTCTCGATGCTGAGAGCCTCCATGATGATCACGATTGCGGAAAAGACCAATCGCAGATCAGGAGAAAGGAATGCAGAGCTGTACTTTCGGCTGTATTAGTGCGCCATTGCCATCCAGGCCGTGCGCTGCTGCCGCCCAATCCCAGGGATTGTCACGTGATAGCCCCCACAAACTCAAATCCAGACAGACCGGGATTCCAACCTTGGCCGGCCTTGCCATGGCCAAGTTTGCGATAGATTGACTGGGAAATGACGCGTTTTCATATACATGGGTAATATATATGTCTGTGCATCGAAGGACGCAGGTATTGTTGCGTTTTTTCCCCACACTGCCTTGCGTGGCCGCAAAGCCCTCGTCTCGCTCCGATGGCCGCATCTTCGGTGAATCTGGCGAGACCAGATTCGTGCACGCCCGCTGCTCAGGCATCCTAAGAAGCATAAATGCGCTCATCTTTGGTGCTCGAATCTCGGGTTTGGTATGTGAGACAATCCCTGGGTTCGTCGAAGTGGATGCCAACCGCAGGCATGGTCCCTCCCGTCACCAGGCGTCGACAAGTGGCACGGTCGCCCGTAAGCAACGAGCAAGTGGGCGTTGATCTGCATGGGTGATCCAGTCGCTGGCATAATTTCGGGATGTTTGAATTTGGAAACTTTGCCTGATAGGATTGTCTTGGATTGAAGGTACTCTGGGGGTGGAGTGAACGCTAATCGATGTGTGCGTTCTGCACTGTCCTCGGCCTTAAAGTAGGCAGTATCGCTGGGCCTTCGAGGCTCGCTCAAAGGCTTAAGGGCGTATCAATAATTGAACCTAATCACAAGTATGCGAGCGCAAGTCTTGTCCAGCCTCCACATTAGCTCCGATTGTTCGATCGTCGACGAGGTCTGCTCTTGTGTCAAAAAAAAAAAATCAGAAGACTACCGGACGGGTGCCTTCGTCACCTGCTCAGATGGGACTAAACTCTTCTACAAGTCGCGCTTCACTCGCTAAAAAATGCATTATTGACTCAATAGCCTCGTCCGAGTCACCTGGCCATGACGGGATCAGCGGCACGGCTTCGACTGGCCGTGGACGCTAGCGTCTGGCAGCCCGAGCCGAGTGAGCTCGACTTCCTCCTGGGCTTGCTCCCTGACGCTGAGCGTCAGGCCTGCCAGGCGTTTCGTCGCGAAGAGGACAGAAAACATGCCGTGATCAGTCGGCTCTTGCAGCGGCATGCGGCTTCCGTGAGCCTCGACGTTCCCTTTCATGAGGTGCAGTTTGCCCGCACTCGAGGCCGCAAGCCATTTGTGAGCAACGCTCCCCCCGGCGGTCCCGTCAACTGGAACTACAATGTGTCGCACGAGGTGCGTTGTGAGCGATCTGTTGGTGGGCTCGGGTCTGCAGGGCGCTAGAGAGGGGCAGCATTGTGGGCGCCGAGTTGGTTGCCAGACAGGTGGTCAGCAACGGGTCGCATCACGGATCACCAACATGTGCTTGTTGATAGTGTATGCCTGTACAATGCGCCACTACACGCCAACCTCGCAGGGAAACTACGTCGTGCTCTGCAGCGAGACCGACTGCGTCGTCGGCTGCGACGTGGCCGCCCCTCGATCGCTGCGGCTTGGCCGGCCTCAAACTCTGCCAGACTTTCTAAGGAGCTTCAAGTCGCAGCTCACACCCGCTGAGGTACGCACTTCAACTGCAGGTTGTTGTATGCTTTGTATTGTCTACTATTTTTCGGTGTCTAGGGAGGGTTTTGAATTATTTCTTTTCGCGCACCTTATTATCGACGCTGTTGTTGGTTGCTCAGTGGACAGAGCTGATGGCATTGCATCCGGACGAGGCGGCGATGGAGTGGCGATTCCAGCAGCTCTGGTGCCTTAAGGAGGTGAGGCGGAGGTGGTCGGGGTTCAGGATTTGTTTCCTGTCCGAGCTTAATTTTTGGCATTGAAGCAGGGAATACGAGGGAGGTGAGAGTGAGAGCCAAGACGGAGATATGTATTCTCCATTCTCAGCGCAGGCCTTTGGAAAGGCTTGTGGACTCGGGTTGGCGGCGCCGCTGGATAAGGCGAATTTCGCGATAGCGGGTGACGGAGGCGTCGCATTTGATCTGCAGGGGCGAGCGCGGTCTGACTGGGCCTTTCACCTGCACAGGCTTCCCAAGGGGCATAGCGTGGGCGTGGCCAGAGCGCCCCCGTCAGAGGTCGTGGACCACAATGGGGTGCGTGATGTCTGAGGGCACGGGTGGCTGGGTACTGGGTTGGGCACTGCACACTTTGCATATCCGGCCTCAATGATAGGAACCCTTGTCTGAACAGATGCTCCCCTTTGCCCGCACCCCTTCCAGGAGTTTGCCAAAACCCTGACGCAGCACAGCTACGAAGCCGCGGCCTGGCAGCGTCTCTTGGAAGCTCCAGAGCCCCCCTTTTCGGTTCTGCCCGTCAGCTCCCTGCTCCCTCCGGACTCGCTGGCGGCGTACGAGGACGCGGGCGGCGATATCATCTGAACGCTGTGCGAATGCACCGTGTATGTATGCTATGTACATATGTCCATCTGCATTGTTGAAAGAAACCAAGGTCGAAGAACAAGTGTTAGGATGCAGGTGGGGAGGACGCTTGTGATGGGGAGGACAGCATGTAGGGGTGATGGCATAATTAGAGAGAATCAGGACTCCATCCGAAGAATGATGAAAATCTGCCAAGGTGGGCTACTAGGGTTGCAATGGAGTCGTCGCGAGAGCAGCCTCCGGTGCGCATAAAAGCTTGACCAGACAATGATCCCAATCATGCAGGAACAGTGCAAGGGATGGAGGTGTAATATAAGAAAGATGTAGGGTACACAAGGTGTTGCAGTAGAAGAAGCTACCGTGAAGCTATGGTTGATATTGGGTGCCTTGAGGAACGAACACAATTCCGGAAGCAGCGCTGTTCCCTGGGTTGGTCCCCATGCACGGCGACGATGCATGCGTGGACCAATCACTCAGCATGCTTCATCACTCAGGAAGCTTCTTACAGCTTCAATTCGCTCATTATGCACCCCTCGCCACACCCCAGCCTTGCCGCAAAAATCACGGCTCCTCCTCAGCAACGTCGCTCATGGCAAAGGGGACGTCATCGTCTGGCCCCGCCCAGGCCGCCGGGCTGTCCGGCAGGCTGGACCCCAGGGGGGCTGGGCGGCACGCCGCCGTCCCCGGCGAGCGCCAGGGAGGCGAGCCGCGCAGCCGTGGGCGAGGCTGGGGCCGAGAGTGTGGCGTCCTCCAGGGGCGGTTCCAGGCTGACGGGCGGGGGAAAGGAGCGGGACAGCTGGCTGGCCGCCTGGCCGCCCGCCTCGCGCCAGGCCAGGCCGCCGCGCTGGGCCGGGAGGGGCAGGGAGCTGTGCGAGGGCAGCGACGCCTGGCGCGGCGTCACGGCGCCGGTCGCCTCGTCGGACAGGTGCTCGTGCAGCGACGCCCTGGGAGGGAGGGTAGGGAGGGTGTGTTATTAGATTGTACCATCATTGACTATTATCGACAGCACCTGCCGATAGTGGCTCCCAAAGCACGAAATGGTGGTCCCCTCTCACACACCAACATCATCAGCCCCCCTCCTACCTCGTGTAGGCCCACTCGTTGTGTCGCGCGGAGCGGGGCCCTTCGTGGCCGCTGTGCTTTCCTCGCAGCTGCGTCATGCAGGCCGCGCTCTGGCTGCGCTCTGACTGCGACGCGCGCGAGCCCGCCCGCGCCCTGGCGCGCCCGTCCCCGATGCTGCGTTTTTTGGTGGGAGAAAGGTACGTAATGTAGATTTGACAAAACAGGAACTCATAGGTCCTATCAGCGAGACAACACCAGCAACATCTCTTCAAGGCACTCCTCTCCTGAAAATATAAATCTCTCTCTCTCCCTCTCTCTCACCTGGTCGCGGCGCCGACGCCGGCGCGGGCGCTGCCGCTCCCCGCACTGCGATCACCCACCCCCGTGAGATGCTCGCCCGGCGTGCGGAGGAGGCCCACGAGTCCGGTGCGGTGGATGCCGACGCGCGCCTGCCACTCGGAGACGACCACCCAGGCGTACTGGCTGGCCTCGCGTACGATCTTTTCGGCCAGATAGTAGTCCATGAGTCGGTAGTGGAAGACGGGCGGGCGGAGGTAGAGGTCGATGAGGTACTTTTGGGAGACGCGTCGCAGGTTTTGCTGGTGGCTCATCCAGGTGAGCGAGTTGACGAGCTGGGAGTAGCGCGGGATGCGGACGTTGTAGCGCCAGGCCTTGACCGGGCACCACCTGTCCCAGAGCAGCTGCCAGCCGGAGACGCCGCCGTCGTAGGGACTCAAGTTGTGCCAGGCCGACTGGTCGCGGTCCTCCACGTCCACGACCAGCACGGTGCCCACGCCCAGGCCGCGCATGACGTCGACGGGGATGTTGTTGAGGTAGCCGCCGTCGACTAATAGGTCGCCGTCGTGGAAGACGGGCGGCACGAGGCCCACGATGGTCATGCTGGCGCGGCACATCTTCCACAGCGGCCCGCGCTCGTGCACGCTGGGCGCGCCGCGCGAGAGGTTGGTGCTGACGCAGAAGAAGCGCAGCCAGAGGTCCTCGATGCGCGCCTCGCCCAGCGCCTCGCGCACGACGCGGTCAAAGCCCGCGCCGCTGAAGAGCGAGATGATGGGCAGGGTCAGGTCGGAGAGCAGCTTGCGCACGCTGCCCATCTCGGTCGCGTAGCGCCGCACCGCGCGCTCCATCGCCGCGCGCCGCCGGTTCTGCGCAAACAGGCCGCCCATGAAGGCGCCCTGCGAGGTCCCGCCCACCACGTCGATCGGCACGCCCGCGTCCATCAGCGCGTTGAGCACGCCTTGGTGTGCCAGGCCTCTGCTGCCGCCGCCGCTCAGGACGACGCCCACCGCGCGCCCGGCCATCCACCGCGATAAACGAGCCAGGTCCGGGTCGTAGCCCAGGCGCACGTGGTGGTGCCGCGTGAGCAGCGGGCGCGCGTCCAGCCAGGCCGCCGTGCCCTGCGGCGTGGCGTCCACCTCGTGCACCAGCACCAGCTCCACGCGCATCAGCGCCGACAGACCCAGCGACGCCGCGCCAGTGGTTGGGTGTTGGGAGGCGTGGTGGGCGGTGGCCGCCGCCGCGACGTGCGCTGCGGCGTCGGCGTCGACAGCACCCGCATCACCATTCCCGCCACTGCTTAACAGCGAGTCGATGCCGTCCTGGCCCAGCAGCTGCCAGGCGGCGTCGGCGAGCAAGTCCGGCAGCGTGGACGCGCGCGCGACTAACGATGCAGCCCGGGAGATGCTGCTCCAGACCAGGCCCTGCTCCATGACGCTCACCTGCGGCGCGGCCGCCGCGGGCGCGGCCACCAGCAGCGTGCAGTCCGACTGGCTCGCGCAGATGCGCGCCCAGGGCGTGTCGCGCTCGTCCCCGGCCAGGATGATGAACCGGAACTCCTCCTCCAGCGCCGCCAGCCAGGTGCAGATCTTGGCCCGGTAGAAGCGCGCGTGCAGGCGCGTGTGCGTGGTGGGAAAGGCGGCCGCGATGGCGTCCGCGTCCAGGAGCAGGGTCGGGCCCCACATCAGGTCCAGCATGTCGCGCAGCTCCGAGGCCAGGCGCCGCACGGGGGAGGAAGTGGTGGTGGTTGATGAGTTTGCGCTGGACCTTGCTCCCCCGGTCGCCGAGCCGTTGCTCGACCGGGCTGCCCGGTGCCGCACGCGCGTCGAGCGCGCCGCGCTCGTCGCACTCGCCCCGCTCTCAACCCCATTCACCCCTTCCCGCCTGTCCACGCTCCTGCCGGCCGGCAGCACCGCGATGGTCACGATCTCGCCGCGCCGCCGCGCCGCCCTTTTGCCAGGCCGTCTCCTCCACGGCCGAGCGCGCGCCGCCGGGGTCGGGCGCGTGCGCGCGCGCGCGGCCTGCGCGGCCGCCAGTCGCTCGGCCATGCCCTGCAGCAGCCGCGCCGCGGCGCGCGGGTGCAGCGAGCAGATGAGCTCGAACGAGCCGCGCGTGAGGCGGCACAGCTCGGCGTCGCGGATGCAGAGGCAGGACGTGTCGTGCCGCCCGCCGGCCAGCGCCCACACCGCGCCCATGCTCTCCCCGCGCCCGACGTCGTCCTCCACGCTCAGCCCGCGCGCGCGGTGCGCGCGGTGCAGCAGCCGCGCGCGGCCGGAGATGACCACGTACATGCACTCGGCGACGTCGCCCTGGCGGTAGACCACGTCGCCCGCGCGGTGCCACACGCGGTTCAGGCCCAAGGAGAGGAACTGGCGGATCACGGGGCCCAGCGCGCGCGACGCCGCCAGCAGCAGGTCGACCAAGAGCACCGCCTCGGGCAGGGGGGGGGAGGCGTCTGTGTTGGATCTAGACGGGTCCTTGGAGCCCTCTGGAGCATCGCTGCTGTCCCGCGCGGGCTCTGTAGCCGGCGCCCTCTTCTTGAGACGCTGCGGCCGCGCAAAGGGCGTGTCGCCGTACGCCGTGTCGATGCTCCTGGAGCGAGGGTGCTGCGCGCCCATATCCGCGGTGGTATCGCCAGGCGAGGCCACAGGATGCGCCGAGTCAACGCTGGGCGAGACGACGACGTCGGCCAGACGCGCCTCGCTCACACCCGTTTCAGTCACACCCGTCTCCTCTCCCTTTACATCGGCGTCATCAAAGTCTTGCTCGCGCTCCTCGCGCAAAGTTTCCGCGCTCGCCTTGCTCCCCTCCACGGCCCACACGAGGGGGCTGTCGTCGCCGTCCCCGGCGCGCGGGGCCAGAATGCTGCCCGCGCGCTCGACCAGGCCGAGGTTGCTGGTCAGCGAGCGCCGCGCCAGGTCCCGCGCGGCCTGCGATCTGGGGCCCCGGGGTCGCGCCTCGGCGGCCCTGCCCGTCCGCACGTGCGCCAGCGAGGGCGTGGGCGGGCTCGTGCCCGCCGAGCCCCCGGGCGCGCTCGAGGCGGACCCTCTCGGCCGCGGGGCTGAGCGACGCCGCCGGCGAGCCCAGGGTCGGCGACGAGGCGACAGCTGCCGTGCGCCTTGAAAAGTCCTCGATAGTGCTCGAGGGGATGCGCGGGCTCCGCCCAAGCGCCTGCTGCTCAATGACGTCGTCCTCTTCCAACCCGCCTGCGCGCGGTTCGGAGTGGAAAGATCAGAGCATGCAGAAGGATTAAACATTTTTAATGACGTGCACGTGTCAATGTAAAAAATGGTGCAAAGCTTGCCAGGTAAAGTTTGTCAACAAAAAGTCAGCACAAGATCTACCCAAACTCCTTTCATAAATCACCAACCCACCGTGGTGACTGCTCAGCCCGTTCAGGATGGCAGACAGCTCCTGGTTTCCAAAGGCGGCCAGCGTACAGGTCTCCAGCCCCGCCGCAAACGTGACCTTGGCGCAGGTCGCCGACAGAAAGGCGGCGCAGTTGATCAGGCTCCCCGCGGCGACAGACGCCGACTTTACCCCGTCGTCCTCGCCGAGTCTGCGCTCGGCCACCATGCTGCCCTCCAGCAGCACGTAGAACGCCTGCGCCACCTCCTCCGTGTCGTTGAGCGCCTCCAGCGGGCTCAGCGTGAGGCGCTGCCCCGCCCCGCTAGCCAGGCGCTCCCAGGTCTCGGGCCGCATGCCCGATTCCTACGTGGAGGCGTGGGTGTAGGGTGTTTGGTGGAGCAATTAGACGGGTGAGCGGTGGTGTGTGGACGAACAGATGGAGCGTAGGCAATAAATGTGAACACCTCCACACACACACACGAACAAACACGCTCACCCAACCCCTCTTACGTGAGGCGCCACGACGTCCCAGCCGTCGCGGAGGCAGGCGGTGTCGCGGGGCAAGGCCGCCGCGGTGGCAGCCGCCCTGGCCAGGTTGATGTGGCTCCAGGAGCCCTGGCCGCGCAGCTCCTCCCCAAAGGGGCTGGCCTGCTCGCTGTGGAAGCTGACGCGGCGGTGCGCGCCCCCCAGCGCGCCCACCGACCGCGCCAGGGCCGCGTTGCTCGCGGACCGGCTGCCGGGGGCGTCCTTGAGGATGCTGGGCCGGCGGCTGACGCGCCCGGTCGGCGAGCCGGGCGCGCTGGTGGGCGCGCTCGGCGCGGTGCCGCCCAGCGCGCCGGGCGGCAGCGACTGGACCGCGTACGCCATCTCCAGACCCCGGAAGTCCTCCAGGGGCAGCTGAAGAAAGTCGGACAGCACAAACGACGCCACCCGCCACAGCCGAGCGATGGCCTATGGAGATAGTGTAGGTGGGTGGGTTAGGTTGGGGTACATCATTGGGGCATGCCGTTCTGAGATGAGAGAGCAGGTTTTAACAAAATGGATTCAGGCACTGCACAGAGAATTCTGATGCCAAAGCCCCCTCCTTCAATTGATCTTGTATCAATCTCATATGCTTGACAAGGCAATCTTCCAAATACCCCCCCTTCTCTCTCTCTCATACGTACCAACTGCAAATACACGAGCAACGTGCCCGGGTGGCGGAGGATAAAGGCGAGGAAGAGCTCGCGCGGCACCTGGACGAGGGTGCAGCCCTCGGCCGAGGCGCGCGCGCCAACGGAGCGCCGCGCGCCGTCCAGGATGTCGAGGTCGCCCACGCTCTCGCCGTAGGTCAGCGTGTTGACCAGCTGGGGCTTGGCACCCTCGGCGTCCTCTGGCAGGCTGAGGAAGATGTCCAGCCGGCCCTGGATCACGATGAACAGGCCCTGCTCGCTCCCGTCCCCGGCGGCAAACAGGGCCTCCCCGGGCGCCAGGACCACGCGGCTCGTGTCCGCAAACAGCCGCTCCACATCCTCCGTCTCCAGGCAGGCAAACAGCTTGGCGCTCTCGAAAAAGTCGGGGAGGTCCTCGGGCTCGCTGGGGGGGCGGCTGCGAGGCCGCCGCGCTCTCCCCGCAGGGAGGGGTCCCAGCGTCCGACGAGCCGCGGCTGCGGAACCGGGCGTGGTACCTGGCAAAGGGCGTCCGCAGCTCGGGCGCAGACATGGCTTCCAGGTCATCTGGAGGAGCGGGCGTGGAAGTGGGGGGTGTCTGGGTGTCTGGGGGCGATCGTTTCTCGCCGTGGACGACCTCCAGAGGGGCGGCCGTGCATTGCAAACTACCACAGCAAGCACGTTCACACTCCATTTCTAGGTTTTTAATTTTCAGCTGCTCCACCACCAAAATCACTCACAATTCGGCCCGATATGCCCGGCCTCAGCCCGACCTCCACCCATCCATCCCCAACACAACAACAATCCCTCCTGACCGACCTTCTAGAGTGAAGAGCTTCATGCCGCCTCGGTCCTCGAGGTAGGCGGCCACCGCCGCGGTCAGGCCCCTGCCGTTCAGAGACAAGGATGCCAATCACGATGCGGTGGCCTCGGATCGGTAGCCAGGACTGGGGCCCCCCCCGACCGCGAGTCGCTGGCCTTGCTCCCATGCCGGAACGCGGGCCCCCACCTCCGCACCACGCCTACCTGCGGAAAGCGCGAATCACTCGCGACACGCCGCGATTGTAGCATTGTAGGCAGATTCCAAATGTGGTCAGGCAGGCCAGCACTTGAAGCTTCTTGCGCCAATCCAGGCCGCGGTCTCGGGGGACCAGGTGGCCCAGCCCCGCATAGTCCGACTCCATCCCTGCTCAGCAATCCCTCGAACCCAGCAGCAAGGTCCACATCTTTGGAAAGAATGGATCGACAATGGTGGATGCGTTAGGTGTAGCAATGGAGATCCATGCCCTGTGCGATGGGCGGTAGCCCCCCTCGCAACCGTGGTCCGGAAGCCGCCTCGGGTTAACCAGGAGAAATCTCTGCCTTTCGGGATCGCGCATCTGATCGACAAGGGAAAGGGGTGTGTCCATCACTGGGCTGCCGCTGCATGTACATCTTTTTAAGACTGAGATGTCCGTGCATTGTGCTCAAACCAGATAGTCGGTCATCCTGACGCATGTTTGTTGCGCCGTGCATCCCAAGTGGTCTGCCTCGGCGTCTGCAAGGACTCTGGTCCCGCACGGCAGCATCCGTGGCGCGAGGCGCCCCGACGCGTCCATTCGAGGCGAAGAGGAGACCTTATAATATCAATTTCGCCTGCCACTCGCATAGTAGCTGGGCGCCCGAGGATCATCGTGCCGGGGACAGGTATCGTGCTCGAAACCTCTGTGCATGTTCCTAGGCTAGGCGGCAGTGCCTTTGACAAAGGCACTGGTCGTGCAGGGACACGAGAGCGCATGCATATTCGTCTCATGACATCGTCAATGCCGCAGGGTCAAGCATCGGAGCGGGGCCAAGGAGGCAGCTCTGAAGTTGCTGGGGTACCAGTCATACCCAGAGAAGAAACTAGTGGACAAGCTCATTGAAAAGAATTTCGCACCAGAGGACATTCACGATGCTCTCCAGGATCTCAAGAGACTGGTGGGTAGTTGGAATGGGCTCGGGGGGCAGTCGTGAATTATTTTTGTGAGTTTTTCAGTGAATGCCTTCCTGAAGAACAGCCAGATCAAGATCAGCTCTGATGCGCGGCCCATGCATAGTTTTGACAGTGTCCATATACATTTTTTTCTAAAACATGTGCAGGGCTTGATAGGAGATACCGAGTACGCAGAGACCTATGTGCGGAGCAAGTGGCGGCAGCAGCTTTGGGCGCCGCGGCGGCTAGGCATGGTAGGTGTGATGGGCAGCAGGGAGGGGGCGTGGCTTGCACAGAACATTGCCCGTGTCCACGAAGACTGGCAGCCACTGTCAACCACTCTATGACCCCCCCCATACCCTCATGAATGGGCAACAGGAAATGTCGCGCATTGGCATAGGCAAGCCGGACCAAACAGCGGCGCTGGCATCGCACTTTGGCCGAGCGGGGCTCCAGCTCCGCGACTTTTTGGGACCCCTGCAGGCAGAGGATCTTCGGGCTGCCGCGGCCTCGGCCTTTCTCTCCCAGGACAGCTGCCGCGAGGCCGAGGCGCTCTCCGTCTGCCTGTCCAAGCTCCGCCGCGAGCGGCCGCGTGCTGGCGACCAGCAGCGGTTTTACGCGTGGCTCCAGCGCCGGGGGTTTAGTTTTGACGAAGCCCGTCACCTCTGGATCGCCTGCCAAGCAGCCCGCGATGGTGCGTAAAGATCGGCCATGGCTGCTTCAAGCGTGTAAAAGTCGTAGACCACCAACCAGCCCTTGGTCGGTCAACCACCTTCACAGCGGTTTGCCCTTGGCGGATGCGGCCGCGTCCCCACCAGATGCCACACTTTTCAGGGTGCTCATCTGCAGGGCGGCCAGCCTCTGTTGCTCCCTTAACCGGTCGTCGTCCAGTAACCTGCTCTTCTCCAGCTTCTGTCGGAAGATGGGCAAGAGAAGAGTGGGCGCATGCATGACCAGAGTGTAAGTGATTGATGAGAGATACATGCTGCGCAGATGAGGGTCTCATGTGGCGCCTCCGGGCGTCAAGGCACTCAGGCTGGGACAACACACAGCAGCAGAAGTTCTATCCAGTCACAAGCAATGGCAAAAATCTCACAGCTCCCAATTTCAGAGCCCATCTGCTGCCTGCCTCCCCATTCCCTATCCAAGAGCCATCGTACCTCTGCCATCTCATCGTGGTCGGGCATGCAGGCCACCAGCACGGCCGATCCCAAGGTCGGCCAAGTCAGGAAATAGGCAATCTTGAACGCCCGGGTCTGCTTTCTTCGGTAAAAGACGGTGGCTGCCGAAGCCAGGGCCACACCTGCGCCAATCAGCAGGGCGTCCTTGGACGTCTCCTCGTCCATGGCCAGTCGCCCTGCTCACAAGCGAGCCTTGCTGTGCTGCGGAGCTACCCTCGCACGGCGCGCCCAGCTCGCGAGTTTGCCCCTCGTTTTTCGGCGATGGACCAGACGGAACGCTACAATTAATCGTGTACGGTTTGACCGCGCCTAGCAATGGGTGGCCAAGCGCTGCACCCCGGCCCAAGCAACTGGCATGTGCGGTGAGCCTCTCGCGAGATTCTACCCAGCGCGCGGATCGGATGCCTCCTGCCATGCATGAGAAGTCTCATTCGCAAGCCTGGCCCTCTGCAATATCGGCACGCACACGCATGGGTGCAAAGTATCGATATTTCATTTCATTTGATTTAATTTAAACTTCTCAGCCATGGCTCAGGGCAAGCGCCGCGGGCCGGCGCCCAAGCCGGAGCGTGCCCGGGCCTTGCGTCGGTCGCAGGTGGAGGCGAGCGAGATTGAGCGGCTCGAGGGACTGCTCAAGTCGGGAGCTCCTGCAAGCGGGACGAGTCCCCTGGACCTCGCCACCGCCGGGACGACCCCGAACGCCTCCGAGTGGGCGACAAGCAAGGCGTTTGACGGGTACCCGCTGTCTCGGTACACCCAGGACGGCCTCGCGGCCGCCAAGTACGTGCAGCCCACCGCCATCCAGCGCGCGGTGATCCCGCACGCCCTGGTTGGACGGGACATACTGGCCGCGGCCAAGACTGGCTCTGGCAAGACGCTGGCGTTCCTGTTGCCGGTGGGTGGTGGGGGTGGGTGGCGTATGTGTTTGGCAGTGGGAGTATGCGTGATTTGGATCGCACTCTGCGCATTCTGTGTGAATGACACGCATCATTATCTTACCACGCAATGATTATTGCTGCAGATTCTGGAGGACCTCTTTAGGGCCCGATGGACGCGGTTTGATGGGCTGGGCGCCCTGGTCATCTCCCCCACCCGCGAGCTGGCCATGCAGGCAGGTTGTGGTGGTTGCGAATGCTAGCGAGGGTGCACATATGACTCTACATCCCGCAAGTGCGTATACTAGATCACACTCTTCTATTCACATGCGCGCTTTTGTCCCCCCCCCCCCCCCTTGCGGCAGATATTTGACGAGTTGAGAAAGGTTGGTCCCCGGCACGAGCTGAGCGCCGGGGTCTTGGTCGGTGGAAAGGACGTTGCGGAGGAGAAGACCCGCGTGCAGGGCCTCAACATCCTGGTCACCACGCCCGGCCGCCTGCTCCAGCACATGGACGAGACGGCCGGCTTTGACTGCAGCACGCTGCGCACGCTGGTCCTGGACGAAGCAGATCGCATCCTGGACATGGTACCACGGGGGATGGGGGGGGCAGCGTCTACGATGCCGAGGGCGTGGGGTTGGGAGCGCCTCGGACTCTGTCTGTGTGTGTGTGCTGGTTGCATGCACGGATGGTTTACCAAAACTGCATCAGTAACTATTTTGCAACCCCTCAATATGCACGCTCATATGCACGCTCCCATTTACTGTCTAGGGCTTCTCCGCGGCGCTCAACGCCATCCTGGCCAACCTTCCGCGCCAGCGCCAGACCATGCTCTTCTCGGCGACGCAGACCAAGTCGGTCGAGGCGCTGGCGCGGCTGAGCCTGCGCGACCCCGAGTACCTGGCGGTCCACGAAAAGGCCGAGGCGCCGACGCCCGTCAGGCTGCAGCAGGCCTACATGGTGGTGAATCTCCAGGATAAGACGAATATCCTGTGGTCCTTTATCCGCACGCACCTCCAGGCAAGGGTTGCTTGCATATTTGCGATTACACGCACCGTTTGCTCACCACCACTGCTGCTTAAATCACGCCCCCTCCTCCTCCCCCCCCCTCACCCACACAGAGCAAGATCATCATCTTTTTGTCAACGTGCAAGCAGGTCCGCTTCTACTTTGAGCTCTTCCGGCGGCTGCGCCCGGGCGTGCCGCTGCGCGCGCTGCACGGCAAGATGAGCCAGGCCAAGCGCATGGACGTGTTTTACGAGTTCAACGACGCGCGCGCGGCGGTGCTCTTCGCCACCGACATCGCGGCGCGCGGGCTCGACTTCCCCGCGGTGCACTGGGTGCTCCAGGCTGACTGCCCGGACGACTGCGCGGCCTACATCCACCGCGTGGGCCGCACGGCGCGCTACACCGCGGCCGGCAAGGGCCTGCTGCTGCTCCTGCCCAGCGAGCGCGAGGGCATGCTGGCCGCGCTGCAGGGCGCGCGCGTCCCCATCCGCGAGCTCCGCCAAAACCCCGACAAGGTGCAGAGCGTGCTGCCGGCCGTGCAGGCCATGCTCTCCAAGGACCACGAGCTCAAGCTCGCCGCCCACCGCGCCTTTGTCGCCTACGCGCGCTCGGTTCACAAGCACGGCAGCAGCCGCGTGTTTGACGCCGCCAAGCTGCCCGTGGCAGAGTACGCGGCCAGCCTGGGCCTGCTGGCCACGCCCCGCCTGCGCTTTGTGCGGCGCGGCGCGGTGGGCGATGATGAGAACGACGAGGACGATGAGGGAGAGCGAGCGGCGCCGCGCGCGCATCAAGCGGCGCCGGCGCGGCCCCAGTCGCGGGAGCCGGACGAGCCTGCCAGCGACGAGGGAGCCGCTTCGGACGGCGATGCAGGCACCGACGACGAAGCGCAGCCGGCGGCCGACTCCGAGGACGAGTTCCTCGTCGTCAAGCGTCGGCACGCGGCCGAGGCGGATCAGGAGGAGCTCGATTCTCAAGCGCCAGACACTGCCGCTGACAACACCGACGCCCTCCCTATGACAACGACGACATCAAAGAAGAAGAAGAAGCTGAAGATCCGGGTGGACAGGCCCGTGGCCGGCAGCGCCAAGATCGTGTTTGACGAGGAGGGCGAGGCCATGGACCCGCTGGCGCGCCTGGCGGCGGGGGCGGGGTCAAACGGCGACGAGCCCGCCACGCTCGAGGAGCACGCGGCGGCCCTGCGCGAGCGCATGGCCCTGGCCGATGCCAGGGACAAGGTGGACGCCCGCAAGCGGCGCAAGGAGGCGCGGGAGACCAAGCGGGTGCGCGCTGGTGCAGGGGAGGAATTATGGGGGGGTATTTGAAAGGAGGAGGAACTATAGTTTTTCTGGTTGGTATGTATGCTTGTTGGAGAAATAGAACGGCTTTTGGGGCTGGTGTTCCTGCTGTCCTTGTGTTCCTCACGTGCGCTCTACCCCCCCAAAAAATACTATAGGCCAAGCGGCTGGCGCGCGAGCAGAGTCCGGACGCCGGCGTGGAGCTTGGCGATGACGCCGAGAGCGAGAGCGAGGACGAGGCCGAGGCCTTTGGCGGGCGGTTCAGGGCCGGCATGGTCGCGGAGCTCCGCGAGGGCGCCGGCGCGGAAGCGGCGCACAGGGACATGGCGCCGGCCGAGCCGGCGACCCTGGAGGACCAAGAGGCGCTGGCCCTCCGCCTGCTGGCCAGCAGAAGGGCCTGAGGCGGTGTGGTGTGTGTGGGGGGCTCTTGCTGCGGTGGCCCTACTGGCGGTCTGGACTTCCACTTACTGGCCGTGCCAAGCGATGGACATGCATCCTGTTGACCTGCCCAGTCTTTCATTTAGAGGAATCTGCTCGTCACGCTGTGCACCCTGTGCGGTGCTCTCTTGTGTCGCCCCACCCAGATTGCACAAAACTCTCTCTTTTCTGTTTGAGGCACACTCGAGAGTGTCGAATCTCTACAGAGACAAGCACGCAGACTCAAGGGCGTAGCGATTCGCTACCTGAGAAATAGGGGAGCAAGGGGCACGGGGTGTGGCACGCAGTCGCGCATGCGCTGCGACGGCGTGTGCAAACGGCCGTCGGCGCAAAGACAGGCGCGCTTAGATTGCGGCAGCCCTGGCCAAGAAATTCAGAGTCAAGCAAGTTTGGTCGCTAGGGACACGCAGGGATGGATGAATCGGTATGTGATCGTCGTGCGGACAGGCATGGGCGGTGCAATGTACAAGGTCACTGCTCGGCTTGCCATTGGAATAGGCAGCCGAGGAGCCCCGCGCGAGGGGCTACAAGGTTGAAAAATCTACAAACACGACGAACTTTGTTGCGCCCCGCTGCGAATTCGCAGCGGGGCGCGAGACTGTACACAGCGAGAGGCTGTGGTGCGCAGGCAGCCAGGTGCGCTGCTGGCCTCCCTTTTTCCCCAAGGCGCGACGACAATGGGCCACGCTTGAGAAGAAGAACGAATTCGCTCTCTGGACCCGCGCCCCTCTAGGGCAGGCGGCCGGGCGGGCAAAAGGGCTCCAGGCGCCCGAGCGAGTCGGCGTCCAGGCGCTCGTCCAGCTCGAGGGGGCAGTCGGTCACGTGCGCAAGCGTGTGCGGCACGCGGTCCTGGAGCTCGGCCAGGCCCTTGTCGCGGTTCCAGGTGACGTCGAGGGCGAGGCCGCCGCAGGCGCCGGCAGGTCTGCAGCAGCCGGCCGAGGCCGGCGAGCGTCAGGCCGCGGCCGGGCGCCGTCCCCACGAGGGCGGCGGCCTGGAGCTTGCTCGCGCTCGACAGCGCCACGACGTCGGCGTCCTCGAGGCGGTCGCACTGCAGCACGCACTGCACGAGGCGCCGGCAGTTCTGCAGCGCGGGGCGCAGGGCGCGGATGAGGACGCGCGCGTCGGCGCCCACGATGCGGAGGTGCTGCAGCTGCGCGAAGGCATGAGCGTCCAGAGTCGTCGCCGGCTCGCCGCCGACGTGCATGTCCTCGAGGTCGAGGCGCTCGACCCCGCCGACCGCGCGCAGCAGCGTGGCCGCGCCGGGCACAGACACGGCCTGCAGGCGGACGTCGCGCAGCGTGCCCTTCAGAGACCCCAGCGCGGCCAGCGTCTCGGCCGGCAGCGCCGGCGGCAGCGCGCCGCCGGCGCTGAGCCAGGGCTGGTCCTCGCCCGCGCCGACGACGCCCAGCGCGCGCAGCCGCGGGCCCAGCGCCGCGACGGCGGCCTCGACCCCGCCGGCCAGCGCGTCGGGCGCGTCGCACACGAGCGTGATGCGCACGTCGCGGCAGCTCTCCGGCAGGCGCGCGAGCGCGGTCAGCGCCTTGGCGCGCGAGGCCGGGGCCGCGTGCAGCGTCAGCTCGCGCAGCGCGTGCAGGTTTGGCGCCGCCTGGGCCAGCGCGTCCAGCTCGGTGCCGCGGCCCGACAGTCCCAGGCGGCGCAGCGTGCGGTTGGCCTGCAGGCCGCGCGCCAGCAGCGCGGCGCCGTCGACCAGGTGCACCACGCAGGCCGCGGCGCCCATGTCCACCGACTCCACGCAGCCAAGGCTGCGCAGGCGCGTGGTGCTGTCGACCTCGGTCTCGGCCAGGCGCAGCGCGACCAGGGCCGGCGCCAGGGCCAGCGCGGCCACGGCGTCGGCGTCCAGGCGCCCGCACCGCGCCAGGCGCAGCGTGCGCAGCGCGTGCATGTCGGCCATGCCCGCCAGGGACGAGGCGGGGATGCCCTGGCAGCCGTCAAACTCCAGGCGCTCCAGCTGGCGCAGCTCGCACGCCGCCGCGACCGCCTCCTCCAACCCGTGGTTGGACGCGCCAAACTCTAGGCCCACCAGGTTGCCGCTCGAGTTGGGGGGGCTGCCGCCGTGCACCCAGGTGATGGTCAGCGCGCGCAGCGAGGCCGGCAGGCGCCGCAGCTCCGCGTGGCTCCCGGGCGGCAGCTGCTTCCGGAACAGGTGCAGCGACTCCAGCCGCGGCAGCGAGCAGATTGCCGCCAGGTGCGAGGCCCGCAGCCCGTTTGTCGGGCCCAGAACCAAGTGCTCCAGCGGCAGCTGCGGGGTGATCGGGATGCGAGCAAGGTGAATTAGAAGACATGGAAGGGCCGATGGCGATGTTGAAACACATACCCCAACTGCTCGACCCCGCCCGTAATCACCCTCGTCCTCACAAAAAATAAATTCGAATCCAGCCCAACCCTATCCCATCATGCCTGATCAACAAGCCCAACCTCACCTTTTTGATGGCGGGAATCCAGGCCTCGCACCCAAACCTGCCCCAGCCCCGGACCAGCGTCAGGTCCAGGGACACCAGGGCCGGGTAACGGTCGGTTGTGATGCGGCTGGGCCGAGCGGCAGAGGTGGGGCAGAGCGACTTAACCACGCTTCTGCCAGCGACATCCCAGGACTTGCACACCAGGCGCGCACTGCGAAGGTCTCCGGCGTCCAGGAGGGAGAAGACATGCTTGAGGCAGGCCGTGTTCCCCGCCGGTGCGGGCGAGGGCACCCGGGGAGATGACGCCCGGACAGCCGCGCCAGGACTCGCAGCCTTCTCCCGCCCCTCCCCGGGGGCTTCATGCTCGGTGCGAGCAGTTTTTTGCTTCCGGAATGACCGGAACAGGCAAGCGACTCGGTGTGCCGGCGGGCTGGAACCACTCGCATGATGCGAGGTGTGGTGCGGACACATTGTTCTCTTCGAGACTGGTTACTGACGCAGAACTAAACTCATGGGACGTACGTGACTTAACACCACAGAAAAAGGTGCTTGAGTGAGTCTGTGGTTCAAGTCAATCTCGAGAGTTTCGGCGACATGCGCCGAGTATGTGGGAGCGATTTGCTCATCATTTGCAATCGGGTTAGTCACGTAAGGCGGCTCATGTACGATCTCGTGAGCCGCTCGTCACTAGGGCTTCTTAGATGACGCAAGCAGGATTGTATGCATCATGAACAATCCCAAAGATCCAGGGTATCCATTTTGGTTCCGGAATGTGGAAAATATGCGGCCCCTGTCGTTACCTTCCTGACAATGGGGGGTTGGAGTGCTTGCTCGCCGGTTCAAGGCAAAGGCTCGCAAGCCGAAGCGCGCGCGTCATTTGAGCCCACACACCCAAGTAAATTGTCATTACGATTGAGTTCATGGCTTGGAGATGATGTCGGGGGGCTCGGGTGTGGGGATGCGGGCCCACCTTCTCGCTGGGTATTCGAATCTGGGATGGACGGCCCTCCAATATGGCTGGCACAGGGCTCGGCTGACTGTGGCCCATTTTCATGCAGATGGCGGGGCCAAGCGCACTCTAATACGTGGCAATGCAGTTTGCGGGGACATGGCGGGCTATTTTTGGGCGGTAGTGTGGGTCGGGTAGGCGCCTGGTCAGAAGTGTCACCCCGGGGCGAGTGGGCCGCTCGGACGAGCGCACCGGGGGCGCGGCCCCCGCGAAGACAACAGCTCAGGCACGGATGCCGCTGATCAAGCGATAAGTGAACGGTGGCCATGGCTCTAGCCGCCAAAACTCAGCTGCAGGGGCCTTAAAAATGATGAGCCGTTCCATGGCTACGTGCGGGTTGCGCGCGTCTCAAGTCGTCCTGTTTTATTCCGCAATCTCTCGTCACCAGCGCACGCGGAGGCTTCTGGTTGGATGGGCATCCGACATTTATCTAGGAGGTCTGCCGTTGAACACACAAAAAAATGCCGCGAGCTTTCCCTGGGTTCGATGTCGCTGAGCCATTGTTGCCGTTCATTAATGGGATTGCCAGGGTCGCCATCCAGGTCGGCAATTCCGCCCTAGCATTCGAATCATCCTCTGACGAGCCGCAGAATATTCAACGCTCCAACTGACTTGTCATGCAACCCTGATTGTCCCCTCGTCTGCAAAAATATTACCCCTTTGTCCTTAAACACCACCGGTAATTGCCATTGGTGCAATCTTCCAAAAGCATGCATGTGCGCAAACGCAACAGTGGTGATTTGAAGTATGATCGTGGTTTGCACATGCTCACTCATCCACTGATGATCGGCATTGGGCTGGTCAAGAGTGCCAACAACGGGCGCCAGTTGAGGCACCGTCAAGGACCCTTTCCAAGCTCGTCCAATCCTTGCGCCCCACAAGCTAGAAATATATGCTCCATGTCAGATAAACGCTTTCCCGCATCTTGCTATTGCAAGGCGCCAGAATACCGGGGACGGTGTGGGGCGGGACCGGAGCGTCCGGCGCAACATGGGTAGTAGCCACGAATACAGATCTCGCAGCGACCAACAGGAGCTCGATTTATCCCTCTCCTTCTTTACAAAATCGAACAAATCGAGTATACAGTACATGCGTATCGTGGATATCACACGCGTGACGTACGTTTCGCAGGTGGTTGACCCGCGACATCCAAGGTCACTGTGGGGCTGTGGGTCGAGCACGATCGGCGTCAGCTTGCTCCGGCGGCCCAAGACGCGGGCTATTCGAAGTCGATTTTTCCCCGCAGGGTGGCATATAAACGTCTATTTGATAGATTGTATAAATGAGTTATAGAATATTTCATTGACGAAAATGCGGCAAAGGAGTGCCATGTCCGAAATCGTGCTGGTACTGGGTCTTTTGGCCCTGTCGGCCACTCCGTCCGTCAGAGCAGCGGCCCAGAGAAGGGTAGGAAATTATAGTAGACAACGTAATTTACTATACCTCGCCCCTACTACTGTGATGGATCCTGTCGCTGGTGTTGCTTGCAGGTGACGAAGATCGTTCCCCGACCGCGCAAGAAACGTGCGGACCGCAGCCTGTCACCCAGCGCCTAGAGCCCGCCTAGACAATTGGATCCCCCAGACGAGATAGCGCAAGATGGGGACGATTTCCTTATCACGTCTCCCGACCTCTCCTCCAGCCCCAGTCCTCCTTCACCATCTCGCATGCCGCCACCACCACCTGACTCTCCACCCCCGCCTGGACCGCGGTCCCCCCCTCCCAGTCCCAAGCCTGGCTGTCCCTTCACTGCCATCAAGGCCTACTGCCTCCCGTTCAGCGAGCAAGATGGGACCGGTTGCCTCCTCAGAGTTGCACAGGCTGAGCCGGGTTCCAGCATCGTCTTCCACTTGACGTCGAGCGAGGGCGGGCACGCCGACGTGGTGGTCCAGCTGAAGCCCGGCGCGACAGACGGCTGCCAGCGCTACGTCCTGCCAAACTCCATCAAGACCCAGGCAGTTTTTGTCGCCACGGTAGAGTACGTAGGCTACCCTGACTGGGCTTGGCGAGCCGGTGCCATTGATCCCACCGTGTTGACGACCACCCGGAGTCCGTATGACAAGGTCGTGGATGGTGTGCTCTGCCACAGAGTCAAGAGCCAATTCCGGATAGACGGCAAGAAAATCTTCATCTGGTCCTTTGAGCCAGTCGAGCCACAGGGCCGCTGGAAAGGTCTCGGCGCCTGGCGCTTTTGCGAGTTGCCAGGCGCCGGCCCCGGGCAGGTGAGCCCACGCTGCAGCTGAAGCAGTGCCCAGGGAGCCATGCGCTCCACACGCGCAGATGCCGCATTGGGATCGCTCATCCACCAGTCCCGGTGATTTCTCCAACGTGGCCCTGCCCAGGCGCCCGTCCCCAGCCCCAGGGGACATCACGGCGCACCATTCCCGGCAGAGCTTCACCATGGCCGCAAAAACAGTATCCACTGCAGATTGCATTCCTTCTTTGAGCTTCAATCCTTGCGTCATGTGTGGACCCCTCCATTCCTCGCTCCTGATCAACCTCGCCCACCCCCTCCACGCGCACAATCATCGTCTGCTCGCCACCCACGTATGGAAAGTGTGCTGGCCGCTTTATTATGTCGTCTCAAACCGATCAGATCCCTTTGGAAGCAGACAAACTGGAAGCCCTGCTGACGCCTGAGACACTTGCATAGCGGACTTTTTGGTCGCGTTATTAAGCGGCTGAGACAACGACAGAGTCGAGGTGGCCAAGTGCTGCAGCGGATTCCGGTGCGCATGAGAGTCACGCGGAGTATCTGTGGTTCCAGCGAGTGGCCCGCAACATGCTTTTGCTGTGAGCAAGGTGCAGTGATCCGTGATGGGGGAGGATCTGATTGTGGGTGGTGGCTTGCCGCAACAAATTGGGGGCTGGGGAATGGCATGGAGAGCATGCGCGGCGAGGGCCGAAAACATTGACCGCCCCGGCGCCGGTGCAGATAGCACATTTGCTGATTGATAGGCGCCCGGTATCCGGTCCACCCAGGCACATCTCGCCCCCCCCTCGCGATAGGTACCCAGTCTCCGGTGCAACGGGGCGTCCCTCAACTCCCGCACGATTGATAGTGCCCGCGGATAGTGCGGCCGTGCGAGGATCAACCTGTGCAGTCTATGCGCCCCCAGGAAAGAACTAATGGGCAGAAAGGGCCACGCAACAAATGCCCAGGTATCCGCAAACAACGCACGCATGCATGCATGGCTGCATCAACTGGTATACGCCATGCACCCGCTGCCAGCTGGTTCTGGCACATGGAGCCGTCAACAACGCCCGCGGTGTCGCCTGGGGGGCCAACCCTCTAGGTACGACTCCGGCAACAAGTGCCGCCGCATCAGGCAGCCGTGCGTGGCGCATTGAAGCCCGCAGATCGAGCGCCGTCAAGCTGCCCGACCCCATGCTCATCTCGAACGGTCCATCGATCGCTCCCCTCAAGATTCTGGAAGCGTCATGAAACAAAAACTGTCTAGGCCATGTCTAGGTGGAAGAATGCTACGTAAGCGACCGCTCGCTAGAATAGGAGCGAGCTGCCTGAGGAAGGCCGGGCTTTCGGGATCCGATCTCGATGAGCGGTGGATCGCCACTTACCCACCACTGGCTCGGTCGATGGACCACAACGAGACCTTTCAACGCCATGCGATCCCATGAAATAACAAAAGGAAGCATGGATGACTCTCGTTGATGCGACTCCCTCCGCTTTGTTACCACCCATGATCTCGGGCGAGGGGCCTGAGGGGGAGCCCACACCCGTGCCAGGGCGGCCACCCCTTGTGTCCTCAGAGCTGGAGATCTGTGTGCATACAGCTTGCCGCAAATGCCGTGCGTCTGGGTCAGAGGCGGTGGAGTGGCTCCGCCATTGACTTCATGCCTGTGCCTTGGCCATTTTACTTGATGCAACGCAATGGCACGGGCTTTCATCTGTGACCAAGTGTTGGCAATGCAGGTGAATGTGGAGCCTTGAAGCAGCTGGTATGCGGTCAGTCGAGTGCAGCACAATGGATGCTGCAATGGCCAGCAAGCTGAGCCTGGGTCGATTGTGCCTCAGGGCCGCGTCGTGGCTCGCCAAGCCGCGGTCGGGATCATCAACCGCGCAGGTGAGAGGCCTTGCTGATGGCACATGGATGCTCCTTGGAGCAAGGCTTAACCAGTCTGCTGCATCTGTCTAGCACAGACGAGACCTTTTGCGCAGACGTCGCTCCTCGCACGCAGGTGATGAACAGCTTTGCAAACCCTGCACTGGCCTCGAGGATGGCGCTTCTGGACCCCGCTTGTGCCAGCGAGGCGCGCGGCAAGCGTGATTGCCATGCTTTGGTGGCTGTGTAAGCTGCCAGAGCGTGATGAGGAGCCTGCGTCACTGGGGCTGCAACCGAGGTGAGCGTGCGATGGTGGCGACGCGGTGAGACTACCAAGGTGTTAAGACTGCGTGCATGCCTGGCGCGTTTTTTTTGGCGATTGCCATTGCGCCGCAGATTGGCTGTTTCCCACAGACTCTCGATACACCACTTCCGCCCTGTTCCAGACTACATGCTGGACGCATGCGCGTTTCCTGCCAGCAACTCGGGTGCTGTGGGTAAGTGCAGCTGGAGTGTGAAGTCCCCTTGATAAGCGCAAATCTCCTGATCGACGCAGGCAAGCCATCGCGGCATACCCTGACGCACGCGCCCTGCTCACAAATGTCAGGACAGTGACCTTGCCCACGAGTTCTGTAGCTTGATTCTTTTGCAGCGCTTGTGCCGCAGACTATGCCGGCCGCTCGCCGACTGCGCACCCCCCGTTGCCACCTGCCCAGCGAGCTCACCACCTGCAGTGCGGTCGCGTGACGTGTCGCCTGCAAGGACGCGAGTCTCTTCTTCCTGGAGCAGAGGACGTCTCCCCAGCCATCCGCCTTGATGGCAAGGCTTGCTGAGCGGCATGAAGACGCCCGGCCATGAGAACGTGTGTGGCTGCGCCCCTGGCTGACCTCACACTGACGCTAGCGGACCGGCCCCGGCGTCAGCTCCAGCCGCTATCCCGAGCGCTCTCCGCACAGAGCGAGGCCGGCCGAGGGGTCCGTCACTCGTGCGTTTGGGCATTGCAGCCTGTGGACACAAGGGACTCATTGGACCCTGCTGCCCACCCTTTGCCGACGCTGCCGTCGTCCTGTCTTAGTGAAGTGCAACAATGGAGTGCGCCATCTCTGCGAGGACTGCCGAGTTCTTGTCCGTCTCGCGGCTGGAAACCAGCCTTGGTTCTCACCACGCGCCTACCAATGCCACGCCAGCGCTCACAGCAGACTGCGCATCGGTGAGTGCGGGACAAGCTCGTCGTGCGCGCCGGTCCGCAGCTCACGACTCCAGCTCGTGCAACCGCGCATGTATTATCCCTGCATCGCTGACGATCCTGCGCCAATGCCCCGTCTGCGTCATGCCATGCCACCCAAAGACACGCGCGTGGGACCTGCGCGCGTGAGACAACTCTTTGACAGAGGGATTGATCGAGAATCTGAGATGCCGCAGACCATCCCCCTCTGACTGTCTCTGTCAGAACCTATTTCGCTACCGCAGTTCAAATTCAGCCCATTTAATTGTACACGGCATCATCAAGAACAGGGGAAAGTTCCATTCAGACAGGGAGTTTTGGTGAAGGAAACCGTGGGCATGGAGTCCCTGGGCGAAAACCTAAAACCAACCTCACAGCCGGAGGGAACAGAGTTCGAGTTTGCCGTGGTATAGCAGGGACGCAAGCACTTGTCGTTTCCAATGAATAGGGGCCCTGAGTCTTGGGACGTTTAGCCCAGAGTTTAGGTGTCCTACTAAATTTGTTCCTTCGTGACAGTAACGGTAGCGGAGGGAGAGGGCGGCGGTGGGGGTGGATCGGAAGCGGGTGACGGGGGGAGGAGGCGAATTTTTAGGCTTGCCGGCGACGGCATTGACGGTGGGTGATGCAGTAGGAGATGGTGGGGGTGGGGGGAGCGTCGGAAGAGGGTGACGGGGGGGGGAGGCGAGTCGTCAGGCATGCCGGAGACGGCATTGACGGCGGGTGATGCAGTAGGAGATGGTGGCGGTGGGGGTGGATCGGAAGAGGGTGACGGGGGGAGGAGGCGAGTCGTCCAACAGGCCGGAGCTGGCATTGGCGGCGGGTGATGCAGTAGGAGATGGTGGCGGTGGGGGTGGATCGGAAGAGGGTGACGGGGGAGGAGGCGAGTCGTCCAACAGGCCGGAGCTGGCATTGGCGGCGGGTGATGCAGTAGGAGATGGTGGCGGTGGGGGTGGATCGGAAGAGGGTGACGGGGGAGGAGGCGAGTCGTCCAACAGGCCGGAGCCGGCATTGTCGGCGGGTGATGCAGTAGGAGATGGTGGCGGTGGGGGTGGATCGGAAGAGGGTGACGGGGGAGGAGGCGAGTCGTCCAACAGGCCGGAGCCGGCATTGTCGGCGGGTGATGCAGTAGGAGATGGTGGCGGTGGGGGTGGATCGGAAGAGGGTGACGGGGGAGGAGGCGAGTCGTCCAACAGGCCGGAGCCGGCATTGGCGGCGGGTGATGCAGTAGGAGATGGTGGCGGTGGGGGTGGATCGGAAGAGGGTGACGGGGGAGGCGAGTCAGGCGAGGGCGGCGGGGGTGCGCTGGGAGAGGGTGGCGGGGGAGGCGATTCAGGCGAGGGTGGCGGTGGGGGTGAATCAGGAGAGGGTGGCGGGGGAGGAGGCGAGTCGTCCAACAGGCCGGGCCGGCATTGGCGGCGGGTGATGCAGTAGGAGATGGCGGCGGTGGGGGTGGATCGGAAGAGGGTGACGGGGGAGGCGAGTCAGGCGAGGGCGGCGGGGGTGCGCTGGGAGAGGGTGGCGGGGGAGGCGATTCAGGCGAGGGTGGTGGTGGGGGGTGAATCAGGAGAGGGTGGCGGCGGGCTTGTAGAGGGAGGGGGGAGGCTGCGAGTTGGCAGGGGGAAAATGGATGGGAACAACATTGATCGCGGGTGACGGGCTGGGAGGGGGGTGGCGGACTGGGAGAGGGTGGCGCAGGGGGAGGGAGAGGGGCGAGCGGGAGCTAGGGGGCGGGGACCTACGCGGCGAAGGGGGCGGCGGGGAGCGCTGCGGCGGCGGGTTTTTTGGCGGACACGCGCTGGCGGCGGTCTTCAATTTGAGCTGTGCCAGCTTGGGGAACATGCCTGGGGTTGGCCTCTTGCGGGTGCCGGACAGTGAGACACCAAGATTCTTGTAGCCCCTGTTGCCGATACCCCAGTTGAGGTTGCCCTTGTTGCCGTTGCCAAAATTGCTGATCCCATTATTGTTCAGGCCAAAGTTGCGGTACCCAACGTTGTTGCGGCCCACATTGCCGTTGCGGTCGGCGACGCACTTGGAGGCACCCGCGGGGACGCACTCTACGACGATGAGCCACTTGCAGGACCCCTTGCAGCAAGGCTTGCCCGTGCTCAGGTCGATGGCTGTGGCCGCGCCCTTGAGCACGTCCAGAGTCGCCGCCTTGTAGCCACCGGCCTTGGCATAGCCCAGGGACCTGTCAGGAAAATGAGAGAGAAGTTGATGTGTCTACCTGGGGCAAAGGCTCGACTTGCCCCTGTGCAGGCCGGGCCCACCAAAACCTTGGGCCGTACGTACTGGCAAAATTCGTTACGCGAGTGGTCTCCAACCACGAACGAGTGGGATCTGCGGAAAAGGGGGCAAAAGGTCACATACCGACCTCGTGTGTCGCAACTCTGCATCGTCGACGCTGCCCTTGCTTGCCCCTGCCGCAACCCTTACTTGATATCGCGGATGACGGGCAGGGACACGAACCTATTGGTGCAGGCTGCCTGCGCGAAAAAGCGTACAAAATTTGGCTCAAAGGTCGTTCATACATACGACTGTCGCGTGAAACGGAGAATATGTCGGCTCACCTGGGTTCCGTGCCAGGTTGCCAGCACAGCAAGGGTTACGGCCCAGAAGCCCAATGTGTCTCTGCCGCCCATTTCGGAAACGACCCAACTCAATTAGCGAGCTGGATGGCGGTGCCACAGGGTAAATTGAGGGATTAGCCGTTTGCCGCAGACAGATGAGCCGTGCGGCTGTGTCGGATGAGCTCCGGAGTCGTGTCAGACTAGATCCAGGCAAGCTCCGGACAACGCTGTCGAATCTTTAGGAGCTGATCCCCGGGCCCAGGATCGAACATCGCCCCTGACTTCCAGCACAGGCACACGCCTGAGCGGTGCTGCATCAGTTCTACACACCAGCTTTGCTTCAAGGTTCAAGGCACCGCTGCAGAATGCCCGTCGGCATGCGGTCATCTGAGGGGCCTCAGTGGGTGGGGGATCTCGCTCAGCATCTGTCGTCACGTAAGGGGTCCCAAGCAGTACACGTTTGGTATGTCGAGCATGTCAAGAGGTGCAAAGTGAGAAACTTGATTTCAGGAACTTGCCGTCCAGATTCTAGCTGGGTTGAGGTAGCACTTTGAGTCTGCCGTGCTCATGATCGACCTCAGTGAAGGTGGGTTACTTGACCCAGTGTCGTCATGCGTGGCGCCGGTTTTCGGTCCTTGGGGTCCTGAGCCAAATTCGCGCGTGAATATTAGAGCACGACCCGACCAAAACCATTCTTTCTGCGCTGAGCCTCCCTGGTGAGTTTGCGCCCCCCGCACATGTCGCTCGCGATGAGCATTTCGGAAAGGCTATCTTCCGGACGATGAACGCCCGAAGGAGCTGAAGAGCAAGGGCTAGGGCATCGGCCCCACCAGGTCTCGCACAATCAGGGAACTGGGCATCCATTTTGCATAGAGGGAGATGCATTCAGATCCAGGTCACTAAACCCTGTGTTGGTTCCCGGTGTGAAGAAGACGGCACACAACTCACCGGCCAAATGCCGACGAGCTCGCATAGACGGCCAATCACCGCTGCAATGTCGGGGAGGCTGGAGACTAACATATGTTAATGGGATCTGGAACAGTATTCCTGAGATATGAGGCGACTTGAAGAGTTTGCGGCTGCATAAATGATGGGTCTTCTCCGATGCCCGGAAATGGACGCTGGTCCCCCAAGCAGCACCCAGATCGCAGTTGCTTGTCCCCACCCCGGGGAATAAAATAGCAGGGCCGACGAATAAGAGTCGCCACAGGGATCATACCAAGCATTGTCATTGCTGTGTGCCTTGCTCCACTTGTGGGATGCATGGAGGCTATAATCATGGTTGTGTGTTGCCCTTGCGTAGGTTACAGGCCAACGAATCAGGGGCCACTGTTCAATCAAAAGGGAATGTCTCAGCTGTACAGATGACGGGCGTCTTAGATAGGCAGAAAAAGCCACAATGAAGGCGAAAGGGCGTGCTGGGCAAGGGTAGTGGGAATAACGCGGGGCAAGGCCAAGGGGTGCACATTGGGGACCGCGCTGAACATAGCACCCTCGGCATGCGGGTGCCATCCCGGGATTGGCCCCCGAAGTTGGCACGACTTTCTCATCAGAACACGCGTCACAGGGGACAGTACGTTCTTTGCCAAGTTTGTCAACGCTGCTACCGGGCAATCTGATTGCTCGCTCATAGAGCAATGCGAAACAGGGAAAAGGCGACTCACTCGTGGCAGTCAGAATATGGGCAGCCTCATCATGCGCGCCCCTTTTGTAAGCGGATCAGAGGAAAGTAGGTCAAGAACGACACCAATTTGCCGTCGTACATTGTCATTTTGGTTCGGCACGGATGATACTTTCTGGTGGAGTCTGCAGGCGTGAGCTCGCCCACGCAGATGCGGTCCGCGCTGGGGTCGCTCGTCTTGACCGGCCAACTGCAGTGGGGCGCCTCCTCGTACATGACAAAGCCCGTAAAGTTGGCCTGGTGCTCCTGGGAGGCTGGCAAGTAGAAGTATTTGTACCCTGAAGTGGCGGTCGGGTCCAGCCTCACATGTGGTTCAGCCCGCTCGCCAACATTGGACTCCAGGTCAAACCAGACGTCAGACCCAGGTTCGGCCTTGGCGACATTGAGGAAACATCCAGTGCCGTTGCGGTCACGGAATGGTAGGCAGTAGGCCTGAATAGGTGTCAGTGAGCACACTGGCGCCGGAGGTGATGGCGGTGGAGGGGGGGGGGGGGGGGGGGGGGGGGGGGGGGGGGGGGGGGGGGGGGGGGGGGGGGGGGGGGGGGGGTGGTGGCGGTCGAGGAGGGGGCGGCGATGGCGAGACATTCACACTCGCTGGCGGCGATGTCACCAAGGATGTTGAATCCGGCGTGCCGGGACTCTTTTTGTTGTCGACATCGTCCAGTTTCTCGGCAATCGGCGAGAGGTCCCCGCTGCCAGGCTCTGTCTTGTGCCGCCGAGGTCGCGGTCTTACCACCTGCAGCCTCAACGTTTAAATATGAGCGCTAAAAGGGATTTTGATGGGCGTAACCGCTTCCGAAACTCCGAATTCGTACCATTTTTCTACCGGCACGGGCATGGGGGGCGGTCGACAACGTCAGCAGAGCCACCAATAAGAATAGCCGCCGAGCGCTGCTTCCCATTCTTGCTTCTTCTTCAAATCAGCACCTTTTTGGACTTGCGCGACTTGCGATAGCCGACTGAAAAATTAGCGAGTCTTTCGAGGTGGCACTCGATCCCCATGGCCACACCACCGCAGACGTGCGCGGAAAGGGATCCGGGAAGCCGCACACGGGCCACCGACCGGCTGCCTTGCTTCGGTCGGCAACACCGCGGAGCGCGCCCCATAGACGGCGGTAATTGAAAGACAGGCTGTCAGACATTCTTTTTTTAAGCGATTGTTCCTAGATGGTTTATCCTAGTGGATAGGGTCATGCGCTCTTGCGCGCCCAACAGGTGTCACGAGCACATTTTCGACGCCTGGCATCTCCGTCCAGTTGACCTTCCGCGTGGTGCTGGGCAATCGTCTCCCTCCAAAACAGGCAAATATCCAAAATGAACTGGGACGAAGTACCACAAGAAAGTACATGCTCGGTCGCGAGTCGAGTGTGCGGGGTCTGACGGCCTTACCATGGCCGCACCGTCGAGCGATCAGGGTGGGGGGCTCCCGACACCACCTCCCCCCTGTCCTGGCCTATTCCTAGCCTGGCGCTAGCACCCCTTGCACACGCCACTGCTGTCGCCACCCAGAATGGCGCATCCCAGGGCCAGCGGGCGCGCATGGGATTGGCGAGTGACGGGTTTGAAAGCAGGCGTTGTTGAGTTTGGCCGGGAAGCGCACCGATCCCTGATTATGACACGACTCGTGGGCTGTATATAGGTCACAATTACGGTATTGCAAGCAGATCATATAGGCAGAGGCAGGGCAGACGTCAGCATGGGCACGCAGCCATGCACACGCGGATCCCACGAGGACGTGGATCGGATCCATTGGATGCTTTCATACAGAGGAACAGCACGTTTCAGAAGAAGGAAAGCACAACCTAGAGACCAAGGCCAGTGCATGCAGGTTGTGAATCGGCAGTTCACAACAGGCGTGGCTTAGAGTCTCACAGTGGTCTTCAGCCCAGGCACGGGGACGACCCAGCCCCAACGGTGCTGGTGATGGACCGGGTCTCAGCGATAAGACCGGGTGCCACTGCCCATGCCCTGCGTTCCTGAGAGAGAGCGCCAGCGTCCTTGCTCGCGATTCCTCGCCGCTGCGGAGGCATGTGCTTTACATGCCAGCAATCTGGGAGCCGCGGCCGCTGTTGCACGATACAACCGGAGGATGGAGCACCTTCCACAAACGCAGATATCTTGGTCGACGCAGGTGTGCCCGTGCGAGGGAGCGTGAATGGCATGTCGTGACTGCATATGCTGTGCCGATGTTCGCATTGCCCATCACCCTCTTCACTCACATTGTTTGCAGTGTCTTGCTTGCGGCGACCACCGTTCCGGTGCCAGCCAATGCCCCTTTTCACCACCATGCCCGTTGGGTATGGCTCCTGTGACGCTTTAAACAGAGGCGCCGCTCGCGAGGATGCGAGCCTGAACGTCACTGTAGGACATCCTCCAGCCGACCGCCATGCCTGTACCAGCTCCTTGCCCTGGCCACAATCTTGTCTATTCTTCCGGTTTCTTCTCCAATCTTGGGTGTCATTCCCATTTGACGGAAGCCTTGTGGTCGTGCGTGCATGGGATACTTTTTGGACTCCCGGTTCCCACCTGCGAGCGATGCTCGCGATCACATGGGCCTGCCTTGCCTAAAACCTACAAAAGGGCCATGGCAACATGTACTATAAGATGTATCCAGCCTACGTGTAGAGTGCAATTACATAAACTGTTTTTGTTCTTACGATTCCAACAAAATGTGTTACGAACGCAGGGGGGAGCTACGCAACCTCTGGGTTGTACGACTCGTGGGCTGAATGTAGGTTACAATCTCATGCATGCAGGTCGCTAATGTAAGTCTCAGACAGGGGGAAAAGGACTCCGGAGGACGCGGGTCCGGAGGATCATCAGGCATGCAGGGCAAACACGTGCTAGTATGGAAGCTAGGGTAGAAAGTATTGGTTGAGAACGGGCGAGTTCGCAACAAAATGTGCATGCAGTAAGGCAGGGGTGCGCGAGCGGAGAAAGGGGCGAGCGGGTGGGGCTTTCAAACAGTGGCCAGGTTTGGGCCATAATGACCATGGCGGCAGGCAGCGGGGTGGAGGGTGCAAAGAAAAGTGGAGGTGGCTGGCAGCTAGTTTATTTAATAAGTCAATCGTCAAAGAGTGCAGAAATCGCAGGTCACAGCCCGCAATCGCCCCAGAAAGTAGTTTTCCAACGCAGCCTTTCAATGGAGGCTGGTCGAGGGTGGAGCACCACAGCAACAGCGCTGGTGCTTACGTTTTTTTACCCACAGCTATGTGGACACTGTCAGAGCTGGTAATGATCAGGTAGCGGGAGGAACCACAGAAACCCGGCAGGGCGTCGTAAACAATGCTGGGAGAGGTGCTGGTGGCTGTGAAGGTGGTGTCCACATGCGTTGCTGGATTCTGACACCACAAAGCCAGTGAGTAATCTTCGTTCACGGTAAGTCCACTGAATGTGGCGTTGATAGTTGCTGGGTTTGTGGTGATCGGATCATCGGTCACGTCCAGAGAGGTGACGGCAAAGGCGCTGTCCTTGGTCAATGCAACGCGCGAGGCACCATTCGAGTGTGAGACATACGCGTGCACTGTGGCACTCGTGTAGCAGTCTTGGCAAGTAAGGTTGTGCACATAAGGGGAAGTCCCCGCTGGGACGGTTACTGTTTGTGCGTACAGAGCGCTGCCGACTACGACTGAAAGTCTGACCGTGGCTCCTGCGGGCGGGTACGTGAGCAGGGCAAGGTGAACCACATACCCCAGGTAATCTGGGTATGGCATACTCCAGAGCCCAGCAAAGAGTGGCGGGGGTGGAGGAGGAGGGGGAGGGCGAGGAGAAGGGGGAGGGCGGGGGAGGTGGTGGAGGCTCATCCGGGAGAGGGCGACGGTGGCGGCGAGGATGTCGAGGGAGAGGGCGGGGGTGGGGACGTTGAGGGAGAGGACGGCGGCGGGGAGTCGGGCGAGGTCGAGGACGGCGGCGGGGAGTCGGGCGAGGTCGAGGACGGCGGCGGGGAGTCGGGCGAGGTCGAGGACGGCGGCGGGGAGTCGGGCGAGGTCGAGGGCGGTGGCGGGGAGGGCGAGGTCGAGGACGGCGGCGGGGAGTCGGGCGAGGTCGAGGACGGCGGCGGGGAGTCGGGCGAGGTCGAGGACGGCGGCGGGGAGTCGGGCGAGGTCGAGGGCGGTGGCGGGGGAGGGCGAGGTCGAGGACGGCGGCGGGGAGTCGGGCGAGGTCGAGGGCGGCGGCGGGGGAGTCGGGGCGAGGTCAAGGACGGCGGCGGGGAGTCGGGCGAGGTCGAGGGCGGCGGGGAGTCGGGCGAGGTCGAGGGCGGCGGCGGGGAGTCGGGCGAGGTCGAGGTCGGCGGCGGGGAGCCTGGCGAGGTCGATGGCGACAAAGAGGGCGAGGGCGACGTCGATGGCGAGGGTGATGGAGACGGAGCGAGCGAGGGAGATGGCGTCAAAGAGGGCGATGGCGACAGCGAGGGGGATGTGGACGGAGAGGGTGAGGACGAGGGCGATGTTGGTGGAGAGGGAAAGGGTGAGGAAGAGGGCGGTGGAGAGAGCGACGGAGAGAGGGAGGGTGATGGTGACAGAGAGGCAGAGGGGGAGGGAGAGGGCGGCGGAGAGAGCAACGGAGAGGGAGAGGAAAAGGGCGGCGGAGAGGGCAACGAAGAGGGCGATGTCGATGGAGAGGGAGTGGCAGAGGGAGAGGCAGAGGGCGCCGGCGACGGCGATGGCGAGGGAGACAGAGAGGGAGAGGCTGAGGGAGATGGTGACGGAGATGTAGAAGGCGAGGGCGACCGAGAAGGTGAGGGCGAGGGCGAGGGCGGCGGAGAGGGAGAGGGAGAGGTCGGAGGTGATGGTGACGCAGAGGGAGAGGCAGAGGCGGAGGGAGAGGGCGATGATGGGGTAATCGATGGGGACGGCGGCAGTGGGGGCGGCAGAGCGAGAGGGAGGTGGGCGTCTGTTGGACGTAGGCGGGGGTGGGATGCGCGAAGTGGGAGGTGACGCAGGTGGTCTCGAAGGAGGGGGGGCCGAAGCGGGTGAAGGACGGGGTCCACTACCCGGTGAAGATGGCCTTGGAGCAGGAGAGCCGGACGGTGGTCCCGGAGGTGAAAGGATTGGAGGCCGGGTGCGCGGCGGCGGGGGCATGCCAGGCGAGAAGCTCGGCGGAGACGCCGGGGGTGGCGGGGCTGGCGATGGGCACACCTCGACCGTGGTCTTGACCTTGAGACGAGCCAGCTTGGACAGCATGTTGGGCGTTGGCTTGAGATTGCCGCCGGTCAGTGAGACACCAAGATTCTTGTAGCCCCTGTTGCCGATACCCCAGTTGAGGTTGCCCTTGTTGCCGTTGCCAAAATTGCTGATCCCATTATTGTTCAGGCCAAAGTTGCGGTACCCAACGTTGTTGCGCCCCACATTGCCGTTGGTGTCAGGGGCGCACTCCGAGGCACCCGCCGGGACGCACTCCACGCTGATGAGCCATTTGCAGGACGGCCGGCAGCAGGCTGTGCTGGTGCTCAGGTCAATTGCCACGGCCGCGCCAGTCAGCACGTCCAGAGATGCCCCCCTGTAGCCGCCGGCCTTGGCATAGCCCAGGGACCTGTGAGAAGGAAGAGAGGGAAGGCCTGTTGGGATGTCCACCTTGGCCAGAGACTCGACTTGCTTACCCCTGCAGGCTGTGTGAGCAGTGCCATGGCCCCACCCGCTATTCGTACTGGCAGAAGGCGTTGCGTGAGCTTTCTCCGACCACGAAGGAGCGGGATCTGCGAAAAAAGAGCAGAGGCGAGAGAATCAGCTTCTGAACCGCAACTTGCATCGTCTAGTTGATGTCGCAGGGTCTTGCCCCCGTCGTCACCCTCACTTGGCGTCCTGGACGACAGGCAGGGACACGAACGCATTGGTGCAGGCTGCCTGCGCAAAGTAAGGAAAACAAAATTCTGATGAGTGTGCGCTCACAGACACGACCGTCTCGCGAAATTGAGCGTATACCGGCGCACCTGGGCACTACTCAGAGACGCCAACGCAATGACTAGGGCTAGGCCCCAAACGACCCACTCGTCCCCGCCACGCATCTCCGCGGCAGCCCTGTATGCTCGACGAGCGGGCTCGAGTATCACAGGCTGAAGGATGAAAATGTCTTTTCGCCGTATTCAGGACAGATCAGGGCGCGGCTGGGTCCGATGTACTTCGAAGTTGCGTAGCACGTAGCGCGGGCAGTCTCCGGACGGTGCGCTGCCGAATCTTTGGGAGCTGACCCGCGGCCTCAGGGTCGGACATCGCCATTGGTTTCGTGTACAGACGGAGGCCTAAGCAATGTTGCCCCAAATTTTCAGACGCCCTTTTTGTCTAGGAATCACGACACAATGGCGTCGAACGTCCGTCAGCATACGATCGCCGTCGGGGCGACAGCGGACATTGCTCCGCCCCGTGGTCGGGCGAGGTCTTAAGCAGTGCCAGCTCGGCGTGTGGAGTAGTACGTCGACAGACGCAAAGCGGGAAAAATTCACGAGTTACAACCCAGGGTTGCAGATTATCGGTGGAAACAGTCCATTTTTGTCATCCTCCTGGTAGAATTTAGTTAGGGCGATCCAATTTTCCGTCTTCATCTGCGTTGCGGGTTTTGGGGTCTCCGAGGTCCCGGGCATCAGCGGTCGCGTGTCGTTGTTTGGAATGCACCCAGCCTACGAGCAACACCGAGATCGCGATCCTCGGCATTCGTGAATTGCTACCTCCTAAACATGTCGCGTGCGATCTGCATGGCACCAAGGCTGTCCCGTTGCTGATGATCACATGAAAATGAAGAGCAACAGGGACTTGCGCAGCGACGCCACCCAGGCCTAGTAGCAAATGTAGGGAGCTAGGGATATACTTCACATAAAAGAGCGATACATCCAGACCCACGTCGCGCAAGATTTTGTTGGATCCGAGGATGAACAGGAAGCCGAACTTCACGGTCAGATGCCGACGAGTCTCCGTCGCAGGCCGGTGGCGAGGCTCCAACTCGCCGAGGGCCGGACACACTACAACATTCGAATGAATTTCTAGATGCCTTACCTGAGACTTCAGATGATTCGACATCGCTATGGGCGCGTAAATGGCGCACCCCTTCCGATGCCCCGGAATCGACCAACTTCGTAACCCCCAGCATCCGGGCCGTAATTGCTAATTCCCACAAGGGGCAAGACGGGGAAACGCCGACCAATGAGACCCTCTCTTGGACTCACGCGGAGTGTGGTGATCGCTGTGTGCGGTATTCGACTTGTAGATAGGATATAGGATGCAACTAAGGTACTTTTCGGACTTTGGGAAGTCTTGGGCGGGCAGAAATATGGTCGAGGATAGGTAGATCTTTCTGGAAAGTGTCTCGTGCAGGAGCATTCCCCCGTGCATACAGGTCAGGCACATATTGGTCGAAGAAGAGTATGGATATGGGTAGAAGTAACATGTTTGATGGGGCTGGTGATGGATCATGTGGCCTTTGGTCGAGGGTGCGCTGGTCGTGGGCCATGGGTGATGGGACCAGCCGGTCCAGAACCGGCATGCACTGGCCTTGTCTCTAGGCTGTGCTTTCTTTGTTCAAAGACGTGCTGTCCATGTGTATAAAAGTATCCAGCTGATCCCACTCACATCCTCGTGGCCTCCGCGTGTGCATGCTTACGTACTCACACTCACGCTTCTCTGGGCCCCGCCCTACATTCCTGGTATGACCTATGGTGATTACAATGTACATTCAGCCCGCGAGTCGTATCACAGTCAGGGTTTGTCACGCTTCCCGGTCGATCCTCTATACAGGACGTAGGACCTTTCCGTTCTTGGGCCAGGTCCAAAAATAAAACGGCCCTTGCATCCCGGTCGACAGTGGAATATAAATTTTGTACTTCCGCACGGGCTCAGGGGGGTGGATGAAAAAGTCCGCACGCCAGTCCACTCTGGAGACGTCTGCCGCCGGGTCTTTTGCCAACACGGGCCAGACCTCGTCGGGCATCCCCTTGTACTCCACAGTCCCGGTGTACTTGGTGCCCAGCCTTTTGGCGCCTTCTACCGGGTAAAAATAGCCACCTATCGTCTTCCGTTTGGCTAGCTGGAAAGTGGGCTGGATTTGGAACGTCTCGGACGGTCCGCCGGGGTAGGCTTCATTAGTGACATTCAGCCGAAAGATGACGGTAGACCCCGCTTTCGCCGAGCCAACTTTGAGAAAGCAGCCGTCTTGGCCCTCGCTGACGACCGGAATGCAGTAGGCGACAATGGGTTCAACCGGTGGCGGTGGTGGCGGCGAGGGCGGTGGCGGCGGCGAGGGCGGCGAAGGCCTCGGGACGGGGTCTGGCACCATTTTCATCAAGCTCATGACCTGATTGTTGTCCAAGGGCATGTTGACGACGTAGTACAGCCAGTACTGCCCGTCGATAAAGGCGAGTTCCCTGGCCCAGTAGACTGCCTTGACCCCAGGCTCGATGTCGAGCACCTGCCAGCTCTCGTCAGGCCGGCCCTCGTACTCGGCAGTCCCGGTAAAGTTGGCCTGGCGCCTGATGGAGTGCGGCAGATAGTACCGTTGGTAGGCAAAGGTGCTGGTGGAGTCCAGCTTGACGGTGATGCTGACGCGCTCGCCGGCCGAGGACGTCAAGCGGAAAATCACGCTGGACCCCATGGCAGCGTAGGCAACCTTGAGCACGCAGCCCGTTCCCTCCTTGTCCACGAAAGGGTAGCAGTATGCTCGAATGGGAGCAAAAGTATGGGTAGGCGTGGACTCAGATGGGGCTGGTAGCCGTCGCGGGCTGGGGGAAGGAGAGTCTTGCCTTGTTAGAGTTGCCGCTGGGCCGCCAGGCGCTGCGCCATCTTGACTGTCCGCAGCGCGAGCTGACAACGCCCCGGCGACCTGCGACGGCAAGGGGAAGCACCAGACTGAGTCACGCAATTTAACACCAAACAGGTGAACTTCTGTTGGTCACTACTTTACTCGTCCGGAATGGTTGTGTGCAAGGGCAAGTGCGTGCCTGAGAGGTGTCAGCAGGGGTGCCGGCCGCCAGGGCCAGCAGGCCCAGCAAAAGGGCGCCTTGGCAGAAGTATATACGTCTCTGCATCGTTTCTACGGAAAGAATTACATTCTCACACGGGTGCGAGCTTTTCGGCCTCCGCGAGGCCGTCGTGCGGCTTAGGTCGCGCTGGCGGTCCGCGTGGCCGACTCGATGCTCCGACGACCGGACCACTGGGAGGCGCGGACACTCCAGGGAGTATTCAGAGCACATGACTCAACGCGCTACTAGGCTCCGGAAATTTGAAAACCACGAAAGCGCCAGAATAAGATGCTTGCTTGTAAAATGAAAGGGACGTTGACCAGGACGATGGTGCACGGGATAGGGCCGAGGCGGCCGCACGAGCGAGACACCGTGCCTGGTGGATGGGTGCCTTGCGCATTGCGGAAGACGTGCAGGTGACAGCGTAGACGACGCCACTGCACGATTGAGCTCCGAGCATTGATTGTGCAAAGCGCATGCGCGCTAGGTCAGGTGGCCTGCTCCCCAGATGGCCGCCGCGACGACCCGGGCTTGGCTGGTCCCAGGTAAACAAAAGTTCCGTGCAACAATTGTAAGGTCTTTCAGTGCTAGCAACTCCTGTCTCATGCGGTACCGGCGCGTGATGCTCCAATTTGTCGGCCAAAGAGCCGAATGTGAGGGTAACAGCCGCGCAGAGCTGCCAAAGTGACCGGAGGAGCACCTCCTGGCATTCGAACCGGGAAACCTGACCGGTGGAAAGCATTGTGGACAGCCGGTGCACAACCTGCCTGCACTGGCCTTGCCTCTAGGATATTGTTTATGCTTTCCTTCTTCTAAAACGTGCTGTTCCTGCACATGGTGCAATCCCATTGCTCCCCACCCACGGCTACATGGGGTTCACATGCACGACACGCATTCCCACGCTGATGTCTGCCCTGCCTGTGTCTATATAATCTGCTTGCAATACCATAGATGCAACATACATTCAGCCCACGAGTCGTGTCACAGTCAGGGATCATCACGCTTCCCGGTCGATTTCCTACAGCGAGGGCCTGATCAAAAACCCAAGACCTGCCTGTTGATACTACCCAGAGCTTACAATAATCCAGTCCCCACTTGCAGGCCATGGCTACGATTACGTACGCTCGTAGGTCTCACTGGTACCTCTAGGTCGTCCATGTGCCCTGGGCTTGGTAATGCAGCCCCGGTGGCATGGTCGGCAATGCCTGGCTCATCTCCGTCTGGCTCATCGGTTGATGGGGTCTCATCCTCCTTGCTCAGCACCTCGATGGAAACCACCTGAAGCCTTTACTACAGTCTGAATGTCTTTTATAGGGTGGGTCTCAGTGACGGAAGTCCCCACGCTTCGCAATATGCCAGCCTCAGCCCCGAAAGCCCTGGGCGCCGATTCTCCTCGCGATCTTGTCGGATGGGCGTCTGGTCGGAACCGAGCTACTGGTGTCGAATTGAAGCTGCCCGTGCCACCTGAGTTCATCAATGATGGTTTATGTGCATTATAGACAGGTCGTAGACATATTGGAGGGGGCCTCTGCCGCTTCAAATGCGGTCGAGCGGGCCCAATGCCAATGATGCTGGGTCCCGCCCCCCAATGTTCAGACCCGCCTCTCGATGGTGCGAACCCCGATACGCGACGCTGGATGCAACAAGTGGACAATACGGAGACACATGCGTTTGACGTTGGTGCGGGACATCGTGCTGCAGGATCGTAGCTGCTGGATTTGATACCAGGGCGAGGTTGGCATACCTTCCAACCCAGCGGCAAGCTGGATTTCGGAGGCATTCTGCAGCCTTTCCCCTTCCGTTTGATATCTTGGAGAGCTTCCGACAACTTGCTCGGAATTGGGAGCATTGTCGGCGGCCGCGCATGGGTTACGTACTCCAATCTGAAGTGGTGCGTTGCGGGGTCGGGGACATTGGCATTGAGCTGCTCGGAGGCATCGCTCTGGCTGGCCTGCAGGACAGAAATCGTGCTTGACAGGTGGCATGATGGACGCTTTTACGTTTACACAGGTCGTAGAAGCAGCTACTGTCACTGACAAAGAGAGCGCAGCCTCGGCAACCGGGTGAGCGCGAGATTGGCGAGCGGAGGGGATGCATGGACAGAGGAAGCTGATAACCTCCCAGCCCAATCTTCAGCCCCGCTACGGCCTGCTTCCAGCGATGGCGGTGAGTGGCCGGGTTCTGGATGTTGGCGCCGGGTGCCTTCGGTTCCTGCACGTCCAGGGCAGGCCTGCTGGCTGGCGCGGGGTCGCGACAGCGGCCACCCGGGGAAGCGTAGCGATCTCCGTGCACGATACGGCTCGTGGGCTGAATTTGGGTTATACATACCGTATTTCATGGGAGTGTTATAGGGCTCATCCGGGAGAACGCGGGCGTGAGCACGTGGGTACAGGAAGCCGGAAGCTATGCGCAGCCGGTTGGGTTTGGCCATGCAGGCTATGGCACGTGTTCCGGGGGACAGGGAATGGCATAAGAGGGGGTTCGGAATAGGAAGCGCAGAAATATCCGCAGTCTTCAAGGGACATACATAGGGATGCTGGTTTGCGGGCAGGGCTGATCCGCAACACACAGTGGCGGCCCACGCATTGGCCAGCCGAATTCAGACCCTTGCCCGATTCTTTACCCTTCCAGAACATGCAACGCATCTGTCCACAAAAGGTCCATACCTGTCTGAAGCGCGTATGGCTGTTCTTGTTGCCAGCTCTTTTAGCCCTGCATCTCTATCGGCGGCTTGGCGCTTTGACAGGCCCATGCCAGGTCTAGAATAGGCAGCATTATTACAGAACTTGATCTTAATCGTGGAGACCTTGCTTGAGTGCGGCATTCAGAGGCGGCGGTAGAAATATTTCTCAGATGGTTGATCATCCGGCTGTGGGATCTTGTCCCTATACTTGGCCCAAACACGTCCATCGCGAAGGATTACGTTTTGATTCGTCTTGGTGACGGTGGCGCTCGGGTCCATGGCGCCCACCTCCCATTTGTAGTGGGGGAGTCCCACATACTCTACCGTACCGGATAGATTTGCTTGCGGCAGGATGGATCCGGGCAATTGGACTTCACGATATCTGTAGGGGGGTCCATCGTGCATGTCCATCAGGACTTGCGCACGCTCACCCTCCGTCGATTCCAGACGGAACACGATGTCCGTTCCCAATTGAGACTCGACAACCTTGATGATGCAGCCTGTGGACCAGTGATCGGTGTAAGGAATGCAATAAGCAATAATGGGAGTGCTTGGTGGGTCTGACAAGGAAGGGTATGGGGGGTGATGGAGGGGGGATGCGGGCTGTCCGGCGGGGGTGGGCGGGAAGGCGATGGCGATGGCGAGACAATCACCCCGTGCGAATGTGAGGGCTTTGTGTGAGATGACGAGTGCTCTCCACTGCCATGACCTGGGCTCCCCTTGATAAGACCGCCATGCTCCGAGTGAGGGGGGGGGGTCCTGGTGTGGGCCACTCCCAGCTCCGTCGAGATCACAGACAGGGCGCCGTCGGGACGCTTGTTGCCTGGGCGAGCCACCAAAGTGGACATCTACGAGCGAAGATGAAACATAATTTGAGTCAATTTGTGCACGCAGCCATCGCCGTTTTGAGTGCCCTCTGATTGGCGCTTCTCACCTGTCTCCTGGCCAGGGCAAGGGGGAAGCTTGCCAGCGCCACCACCCCGAAGAGGATACTCAGCCTCACAGAAAACCGTCCCATGATGTTTATTTTGGCGTTTTGTAATTGGGCGTCAGTGTGGCTTAATATGAAGAGAATCGAAGGCAAACGTGTGCGGTTGCTATCCTCGTAGGTTGCGGACTCCGGAACGTATCCCGGACAATATGCTGTGCCGATTCCCACGGTAAAACATGTACCAGCCTGTGCCCGGAGTGCATTAAGATCTTGACCTGCCAGACGTCAGCTGCAGTGAGGACGTCGCTGAGCTATGTGCCGCTATTGCGCCCCAGACTTTGTATTCGCAAACAGGCAATACATTGGCAAGCACTCCTGGCGCCTGTGCAAGACGTGTGGTAGATACCCCGGTCCGCAGCGGGCATGCGGCAGCCTTGAATCTAGGCCGTTATTTACTTCTTCTGAATGTGAAAGACATCCGAAAGAGACCACTCGAATGCATCCGGCTTATGTCCTCCTCGTAAAAATCGGGTCCCGGGAGGACCGCTTGCTCCTGCCTGCGCGCTCAAACTTACGCCCTCTCGGCTAGAAACCTTGAGTAAATGGCATCAAATATGGCCACTGAACCTCAATTCTATTCCGCGAGTTGCATCGCACGCTGATCGCCAGGCTTTCCCGCCGAGACGCAGCATCCGGACAATGAGATACCAGGGCAAGAGTCCCGGCCGCGGATCCGGTCGACCGTCGCATCGTTGTCGAAATGTTTGGAGAGGATATTCGGTCGTCAGTGCCAGGGCATAGCTACCAGAGTGCGGTTGGTACGTTCCGTCGGCTCTCCCGTCTGGGGATGATTGGGCGGGCTGGAGCGATAAGCCTAGCCGGGGTCGGCTGTAGGGAGTCCGCGGGAAGCGTGACTATCGGGATGTACGGACTACTCGTAGACTGTTTGTAGGTTACAAATATTGTATTGCATGCTGGTCATATAGGCAGAGGCAGGGCAGAAGTCAGCATGGGCATGCAGCTATGCACAGGCACATCCCACCTGGACGTGAGTCGGATAAAGTGATGGCTTCATACACAAGACCGTCACGTTTTGGAAACAGGGATATGCTGTCTAGTATCCAGGCTGACGCTTGCAGGAGGAGGGGTGACGTCAGGCAGGTTAGGGACAGGGGTGTGCACAACAATGCATATCCATGCTTGGCCTCAGGGCATGGACCTGGCCGAAAGGTGCGTTCCTGCAAGAGGCACCAATGACAGCCCTTGTCCGGTGGAATGGTGCCACAAGCGAAATTGATCCCGACCGTGGATGGCCGCGAGCAAAGAACTTGTGTCGAGGGGGTGTTCTATGGAGGAGCATCGTCCCAAAGCATCCTGCTCTGCTGGTGTTCCCCCACTAATTGGCTATGAGACGTGAGCGGCCTCCACAGCAGAAAATGTTTTGCTCAACATGTATGCCGTCCTAGGAAAGCAGAATAAATAGCTTAAATAGAGGAATAGAAGATATGCAAGACTGGGGAACACCTCGAGCGGTACTGAGCGGCGAGGGTGCACGTCGCAAGTCATTGGGCTTTTGGCCGACTGCCGCAGACCATGAATGCGTGCCCGACAACTGACCAAACCCAAGGTGTGGGAGTTATTGCTCTGGCGACAGTCGCCTGTGCCCAGCATCTATGCTGGCGGCACTCGTCGCGCGACACCCAGGTCCATATCGGGATCCTGCGAGGCGCCCGGGCGTGGGCTGGTGGCGTCCGAGCAGTGACGCATTGTCCTACCGATAAGGATGCCTCTCCCGGCTGGGAAACACTCTGTTCCCTCCCCATCTGGGCGGTGGCGGGGATGGAGGAGGTGGAGATGGTGGCGGCGGGGGGTGGCGAAGGCGGCGGGGGCGGCGAAGGCGGGGGCGGCGGGGGGGGGGGGGGCGGGGGCGGGGGCGGCGGGGACGGCGGGGGGGGGGGGGGGGCTCAGATTGAAATAGGTCCGAGTGCGGATGGTGACGACCTCATCGCCGTCCATCCTCACTGTGTGCAATTACTGAATGCTCAGCATTTTGCCAAAGATCTGGTGCTCCGAAGCATAGACCTTTCGCGCAGCAGATGGGTCGTCATTGCCGACTGGCCACGTACGGGAGGGGTACCCCTCGTACTCTACTGTTCCCTGGAAGGCCAGCGGACCGGTGCTTTGGAGTTGTGCATTGTAGATGGAGCCTCCCACAGTTGATTGGGGCGCCAGCCTGACCACTGCCATGGCATTCTCGCCTGTTGTTGTGGCTACCAGGCGGTACACCACGCTGGCTCCTGGCTCAGCCGAGGCCACTTTGAGCAAGCAGCCTCGTCGGCTCCCTTCCTCAAATTCGATGCAGTAGGCCACGATAGGTGTTTGGGGCCCAGCGTTTGGTGATGGGGGCGGTGCTATGGGCGGGCCCGGCGCCTGTGGTGCAGCAGCAGAGCCATCCTCTGGAGATCCACTGGATGTGCCAGGCCCGGGTGCGTTCGGCGCCTGTGGTGGAGCAGCAGGGCCATCCTCGGGAGAGCTGCTGGATGTGCCAGGCCCGGGTGCGTTCGGCGCCTGTGGTGGAGCAGCAGGGCCATCCTCGGGAGAGCTGCTGGATGTGCCAGGCCCGGGTGCGTTCGGCGCCTGTGGTGGGGCAGCAGGGCCATCCTCGGGAGACCTGCTGGATGTGCCAGGCCTGGGTGCGTTCGGCGCCTGGAAGGGTGGCTCACTTGAGATAGGAGGCGGACTGTCGGTGACCAGCAAGTTGCCATCTGGCGACTCGAAGCAGGGGCGCGGGACGTCACCACCGACAGTCGTCGACATCGCCCTGGAATGAATCGGCCTCGACGTGTGACCCCGCTTGAGCTTCTGGACAACCTGCAAATGGCATCGACTCATGATCTTGTTGGAGCCGGCGCATCTTCAAGGCAGTCACGCGCCTCGCCCCGTGTGCACGCACCCATATTGTGCGTGTGCGGCTCGCAGGCACCGCACTCGATAACGACAGAAGGAGGAGCACGATCACCCCGGAAAGCATCTCAAATCTATTTTCAAGTGCCACAGAGAAGAGTCCAGTCGTGCATCTCGAACTGCAGAGCAGAACAGGACGCGTGCCCGTTTCACCCGCCCCGGAGCCGGCGTCGGGCGTCCGGAGAATCGTGCACACCTTCCCGGCAGGCCCGCCAGCGTGAATAACCAAGCTGGGCAAGGGACCGAGCGTTTGGAATACACGTCAGAGGCGCAGTAAACTGTACACTGCGGACTCGGCTGTTCAGATAAGGCCACTTCGTGGGTACAAGCACGGCTAATCTGCGGCTCGACGATAGGAGATCCGTCCGTTCCAGTCAATCTGGGCTGATGACTGGGATCGGGCTTGATCTGCTCCGGAAGGCATCCATGTTACCGCAACGAAGCGGTAAATGGACGAGCTGATGTGTTAGAACGCCACCCAGTCCCGTCCAGGTGCTACACTGACCTGGGAGGAATAGCTGGGCTTTTTCGTAGAGCGGGGTCCATGGCGTTTCCGCGAAATCTCCCGGAAGCCCGGCGGGCGCAGGGAGCACCTGGATGTGCGGTCGTGGCGGTGAGTTGCTCTCGATCCTAGGCCCTGCGTGTAGAGTTGATCTGAGTGACTGTATATTTCGATGCTTCGGGGAGGGGCCGTTCGTGTCTGCAGTGGGACGGCGGGCGCGCCTGGGTGTCCATCACCCGGGGGCACAAACCGATTTGGGTCATGCTTGACTTTATACTGGAATCGTTGCAGGTTGACTCGGGACCTGGATACGACTAGTATGTTGTCAAAGGTTCCCCCCTATGTATTGCTGGAGCAGCGAGCAAGACGATCCTGCAGCAGGCATGGCGCGGGACAAGCGCTTGATGGCGAGCTGCACGACCAAAGCCCGCGGGTAAGACTTGGAGATCAGCGCATGCATGCTTGCGAGAGAAAACAATGCGAAAAACCGACATATGTTGCCTGTGCGGAAGAGGCTCGATGCCCCAGCCTTGTCTTCCGCAAGCAGGTGATGGAAGACATGCGCTGGTCAGTGCCAGGGCGACGGCCGGCACGAGCTTCCTGATCCCGACTCTGTCCGACCGCGTGCCGCGCGCAGAGCGAGGGGGCGGCCGGGTGCCTTGCGCGAGGCGCGCTTGAGCTTGTGCGGGTATGTTTGCGGGTGCGGCTAGTCTGCGTGCGGCGGTGTGACCGCGCGCAAGGTGCCGTCGCGTGCATCTATTGGCGTGGCACGCTGCTTCCCTGCCCTGCCTGCCGAGCTCATGCCCTCGGCTCCTGGCATCCGCAGCTTGGTCTCTGGCGGAGGAGGGCTGCGAGCCGTGATGCCATGGCGCATGGGACGACGCCGGTGGTCATCCGTCCGGCCCCGAGAATGATGCCGCGTTCTGGTCTCGGACGTCGTATAAGCACGCCCAATGCGCTTGAGAGGAGACGGCTGTGCAGGCGAGGTGCGTGTAGCATTGCGCAGCATGCCTTGTTGTTGCATGGAGCAAATGGTGTACCCCTGTCAAGCGGTTTTGCAGATTTGCCGTGTGGTGCAGGCTGCGACGCTGCAATGGGAAGCACCCGCCAGAATGCCCCGGGCTCATCTGTCAAGAAGCACTGGAGGGCGTTGCCGCGCTTCCACGCGGGCGTGGAGGTGCGTGGGCATGCCGGGCGGGTGGCCGCACCGCGCGATGCCGGATTTCAGCACTTCTTGGCATGCTCATGTCCGGAAACCTGTTGCCCAATGCTTTCCTTTGGTTGGAATTTTGCAGGGTTTGCGCGCGCGGCAGTGTACAGCCCTGTGGCCTTCAGCTGCCAGAGTGATTGGTCACCGATGCCGGCGGCTGCAAGGTGGTGCGAGTGGCAATTGCAAAGGACTGCGCGTGGGCACTGTGGTGCCCGAGTGGTGCAGCCGCCCTGGATGCTCCGCACTGGAGACCAAAGCGCCGCAAAGGCCTGCCATGCCGCGCATGCGGGACGTGGCCAAGACTACCACACATGGTACGTTGCGCTCCTGCTCAGATTCTTCCTGGAAAGACGCGTGCGGATGATCGCAGCCTGCTGGTGCACGGAGCGTGTCGAGTACTATGATGCCGGATGGCGTGGATTCGTAGATGGAGTGCCGCCGCGCAGCTGGTGGAGCAGCATTCACGCTCTGTCTGCAATTGTCAATGCAGGCCAGGACGCCCCCAGAGCTGGAAGCGCCGGATCGGACGACGCGCATGCTGCACGCGCTGCAGGTGAATCTTCTTAAACCCAGGCCGTGGCCGCTGTGTATGTCTGCAGGCAGACAGACGGCAGTGCTACGGAAGCCAGGCTTCAAGATATAGCGAGCCGGGAATTCGAACGTCCTGACACTCAGGATCCCCACATTGGCCTGGGAAGTAAATGATGACCGAGTGCCAGGGCACACAATTCAAGCTAAGATGATTCTAGGGCCCAAGGGGCCAGGGCTAGGCTGCAGCATGCAAAGGGGTTGGGGACCAGGGTGGTCCACGACAGGCTATCCTCCGGACGATGATCGCCCAAGAGAGCTGAGCAGCAAGGGCTTGGGCATCGGTACCACCTATAAATATCTCAAAGTTTTGAGTACTAGTGGCAGATATGGTCACGCTTCGCGAAATGCAAACCTCGGCCCTGCAGGCGCTGGGCGCCGATTCTGCTCGCGATCTTGTCGGATGAGCGTCTGGTCAGAGCCGAGCAATTGGGGTCGAATCGAAGCAGTCCGTGCCACCAGAGTTCATCAAATTATGATTCATGTGCATTTTAGACACGGCATAGTCATGCTGGAGGAGGCCTCGGCCGCTTCGAATGCGGTCGAGCGGGGCCCAGTGCCAATGATGCTGGGGTCCGCTCCCCGGCGTTCAAACCCGTCTCTCAATGGTGCGAATCCCGAAGTGCGTCGCTGACTGTGGACCAGCTGGACTATCTGGAGATTCATATTTCTGACGTTGGTGCCCGGCTTCGCTCTGCAGGATCGAAGCTGCAGGGTATAACAGCAAGGTTTGGCTGGCGGACTCTCCAACCCCGCGGCAAGGTGGATTTTGGAGGCTGTCTGCAGCCTTACCCCATCCGTTCGATCCCTTGGAGCGCTGCCAATGACTTGCTTGGCAATCTGAAGCATTGTTGGCTGCCGCGCATGGCTTGCGTATTCCATTCCGAAGCGGTGCGCGGCGGGGTTGGGGCCACTGGCGTCGGACTGTACGGAGGCAGTCCTGGGGCTGACCTGCATGGTAGAAACGGTGCTTGGCAGGCAGTAGGAAGGGCGCTTTCTCGTTTATGCAGGCCGTAGAAGCAGCTGCCCCCACCAACACAGAGAGCGCAGCCTCGCCGCCCGGGCGCGTGGAACATCGGCGAGCGTCGGCTGTCACGGACAGAGGACGCGGAACCCCTCCCAGTCCAGGCACCAGTACCAGGATGGACTGTTGTCAGCAATGGCGGTAAGTGGCCTGGTCCTGGATGTTGGCGCCGCGTGCCTTCCCTCCACGCGCGTCCAGGGCAGCCCCGCTGGCTGGCGCGCGGCCGCTCTGTCCTTGGGAGCTGCGCGCATACCCTACTGGCCACCCGGCTGCTACAGTCGACTATCCAATACGATCGGAATGATGGGACCATTTTGACCAACACGGATCTCTTGTTCAATACAGGTGAGCCTGAGGGGAGGTAGCTTGATATACACGTCCTGATTGCGATGACCATAGCCTGCCGACGACCCACCACCTCTTCTCTTTCCACGTTTTTTGCAGCGCTATGTGACCCACCAATACCACTCTGCTGCTCGCCAGTCCTGCACCACCCATCACCTCCATGCCCGCCGAGCTCACCACCTGCAGCGCCACTGCCAGAGCCGCCGCTTGCGAGGATGTGTGTCTGGACGTCCTGGAGCCGTAAACGCCCACCTGCTCACAGCCCGAGGCCGCTGCTACACATGTGAACGCACTGTTCCAGTAGTGCAATGATGTGTTCCTGGCGGACTTGCCACTCGCACTATTGCTGCCCTGTCACCACCGGCACCGGAATGATTTGCTGCCGGGAGCGAGGCCGCCCACGCCCGTCCCACGCAGAGGTGCGCCCGGGCGTGTTGCGTCATTTTGGTGGTGAGATTCCGTCGCAGCTCATGTGCAAGGGACCCATTGAACTCTCCTGCGTGTCATCCTTTGCAGCTATGGTAGCGTCCACGAAGGGCGCGGATGGAGCACGGCGCCTTTTCGCGGATTTCTGGATGCTGAACAGCCCCACGGTCAGGCATGCTTATTTGCTGCTCAAGGTGGATCCGGAAATGCTGAACCACCTTGACGGCGCGGACGCCTTGTCCAAGGTCGGCCTGCGCAGCGGCTGCAAGCAGGATTCCACGCGCTCGGGCTTGGTGGAGACGGCCAGGTCTGCGGCGGGCCACGGACTCTTCCAGTTCTGCGCGTGTTATTTCCCTTGACTTATCGGATGCGTCGGCGATTCTCATATATCAGGTGTACAGTGCTCTGCGCAGCCTGACGGATGAGTGCGTGAGCGTCGACCTCGGCGACGTTCCTCGTGTATTCTTCACAGACGGCCGCCCGTCGCAAGCACCTGTGGATGGTCCTGGACTGGCTGCTGGAGTACCAATTGCACGTGTGTGCAAGGGTGTCTGAGTTTTGGTCGATGCGCTGTCATGCTGAGTGCGTTTTGGACCTAGATTGTGGTTTTCCGTTCGTCGCTGCCTGTTGCTCTCGGCTCCTCGCGTACCACCCACAGTTTCCTGTACAGACGTAGATGGCCAGCCGCACCCAGTTTTAGTGAAAGGGAAGCAGCAGTTGGTGAGCCGCAATGCTGCCGATTCAGAATTACATTTGCCCGTCGCCAAATACACTTGCGAGTCGACGGCGTGGACACCCTCAGCGATGGTGACCCCCGTGTGATCCACATGGTTTGAGAACGCCTCTCGACTGCTTGTGCTGTGCTGGTCAGCCACACCGCAGAGGCTTGTATACGGGGCATGGATCGTGCAGCACGATCGCTTGATACCTTGCAACTGGGGTCAGTCCGCATGATTTGGAATGGGGCTGGCATGTAAGGTTGAGAAGTTGATTGTCTTGTTAGGTGTTTTGTGTGCGGGTTTTTCTCTTGGAGGTGGTGGGTGGTAGGGTGTGATGTGGGCGTGTGAGGTGGGTCGGGGACAAGAGGCAGCTGCAGCGCTGCAAGCGCAGCCGGCGACATTGTGGCTCGTGGACGTCGTTGACGACATGCCCTCAGCGGTCTGGTCCTACGCATCGAGGGAGGGATGGCCTTCCCGGACCTGGTTTTGTCGGGTGGCGCCGGGCCACCATCCGTAAGACAAGGAAGGACGGCCCCACCCTTTGTGGACCACCGCCTGCTGCTTGGCCTGCACGGCTTGGCATGTCGGAACGCCGCCGACTCCGCACTGGACACGTTCACGGCGAGGCGCGGGGATCAGGTGTGCGCACCAAAGTGACACGGGCTGATGACACAAGCACCCAAGACCCTCGCGCCTCTGGTAAGAAGAAGGAATCTGTGCCGGGGTTGGTCATATGGGGCCCTTGGTGCTGCTGCTGTGGATGGGTGTTTGGGGGGGTCATCGGAGAGCCAGGGCCTGGGCAGGGGAGCAGCCTTGTGAGTCACAGTGCATGTTTCATGGATCAAGACGAGCTTCAATCATCGATCATGCCGAGCTTGGGAGGTGGTGGGCTGTCTTCTTGGGATTAGGGTGGCGCGGACTCGGGTGGCCCGCCCGTGCAGTAGCCTCTCTCCAAGACGTTATTGTCGCTTCCATGTGTAGCCCACGTAAATGACTTGTTCATTATACCTCAAAATCGCCGTTAACTCGAGCTTGCGTCTGCCGTGCGCCTTGTTATATCGAGTCCCGTCGGTCCCTCTTCGGACGATCGGGTATCTCTCCTTTCCTTTTCCGCCGCAGATGATCTGGGCCATGCAGTCGAGCCGTGGTCGTATTTCGACGCCACTCCTGGAGCTCTATAAGTTTAAGTCTCTTCTGGGGTTTATAGAAAAGGCAAACCGTTTCATTTGAGGCGCCAAGGGCTCTGAGGCGGAGGCTGATGTTGCGGAGCCCAGGCGCCGTTGTGCCCCGTCCGGCCCCCTTTGTCGACAAGGGGGGGTCGTGGCCGAGGCCTTGGCATTCAGCATTGGCGACTCCATGGGCCGGCCAAGCAACACGAGGTGGTTGAGAGCCAGCATGATCTTTGGCAGAGAGTGACCCCTCTTCCTTTAGTTGGCTGCCACCTTGGTGCGCGCGTGTGGACGACTGCTGGGCGGTCATGAGCCGCGTGTCCTGGTGGCCAGTGTTGTTGATGCAGAGGCTCCTTGCACCTGAGTACCAAGGGTCAGGGTCTCAGCCCTCAACTCGGCCCACTTGGTGGTGGCCATGAAGACGGGCAGACGCGGAGGTGAGTGGGGTGGGTTGACGGAGGTGGGCCGCGCGCATGGATTCCTCTGCGGTTTTGGTGCGCGGCATGTCCAGTCTGTGTGCACACGCGTCGTCGAGTGTGGGAGGCCTCATCCTTACGCACTCCTTCTTTTGCCCTGTGCAGTCAGGGCTGGCGCGTGTGGACAACTGCTGCTGGCGGTCATGAGGCGGGCATCCAGGTGTCCAGTCTCTCCGACGGAGGGGTCCCATGCAAGCGAGTACCAAGGGTCAAGGTTTCAGCCCTCAAGTCGGCCAGCCTGATGGTGGGCGTGAAGGCGGACAGACGCGGAGGTGAGCAAGGTCGGGGTGGGGGGTGGGCGCGCGGGTTCTGGTGCGCGGCTGGTCCGCTCCGTGTACACGTGCGTAGTTTGTCGAGCGCGGGAGGCCTCATCCATACGCACGACCTACCCATCCCTGCGCAGCTAGAGCGGGCACGTGTGGACAACTGCTGCTGGAGGTCGTGAGCCGGGTGTCCAGGCGGCCAGGCTCTCGGGCGGAGGGGCTCCGTGCAGCTGAGTTGTACCAAGGCCTACGCTTGGCCGGGGTGCTAGTCCTCAACTCGGCCAATTTGATGGTGGCCGTGAAGGCGGACGGACACGGAGGTGAGTGGGGTGGGGTGTGAGAGGGTTAGGGTGCGCGCGGGGGTTCTTCTGCGGTCTTGGTGCGCGGCATGTCCAGTCGGTGTGCACACGCATCGTCGAGTGTAGGAGGCCCCATGCATACGCACTCCCTCTTTACCCCTGTGCAGCCAGAACTGGTGCGTGTGGACAGTTGCTGGCGTTCATGGGCCGGGCGTCCCGGCGGCCAATGTTTTGACGGAGGGGTCCTGTGCAGCTGCGTTGTACCAAGGCCTATGCTTGGCCAGGGTTTCAGTCCTCAACTTGGTCAACTCGATGGTGCCGTGAAGGCGGACGGACACGGAGGTGAGTGACGTGGCGTGGGTCGGCGGATATTCTGGTATGCGGCTGGTCCGCTCGGCGTGCACCCCTGTCGTTTGTCGAGTGTGGGAGGCCTCATCCATGCGCACACCCTCCTGACCCCTATACAGTCAGAGCTGGCGCGTGTGAACAACTGCTGCTGAATGTCGTGAGCCGGGTGTCCAGGCGGCCGGGCTCTGGGGAGGAGGGTTCCCGGGCAACTGAGTAGTGCCGCGGCCTACACTTGGTCAGGGTTTCAGCCCTCAACTCGGCCAACTTGGTGGTAGCCGTGAAAGTGGACAGACGCGGAGGTGAGCAAGGTGGGGGTGGGGGTTCGGCGCGCGGGTCCTGGTGCGCGGCTCGTCCGCTCTGTGTGCACGCGTGTCGTTTGACGAGTGCGGGAGGCCTCAACCATACGCACTCCTTCTTTTACCCTGTGCAGTCAGGGCTGGCGCGCATGGACATCTGCTGGCGGTCATGAGCCCGGGTGTCCAGGCGGCCAGTGTTGTGGACACGGAGGATCCCATGCACCTGAGTATCAAGGCCTACGCTTGGCCAGGGCTGCTGCCCTCAACTTGGCCAATTTGATGGTGGTCCTGAAGGCGACCAGGCACGGAGGTGAGATGTTGGGGTGAGGGAGGGCGTGCACGCGGATTCTTCTGGGGTTCTGGCGCGCAGCTCGTCTGCTCTGTGTGCACGTGGTGTTCCTCAATTGCGGCAGGCCTCATCCTCATGCACGACCTCACCATCCCTGCGCAGCCAGCGCTAGCGCGTGCGG